>OY855903.1:63897137-64497137 GCA_963693305.1 Meandrina meandrites
TGGGCAATTGGAAAATAGAGAAGAGCGGGAGCCATTTCTAGTCAAACCTCTATATACTTTAACTTTGGCCGGGGATCTGGATTTTGTCCGTAATAGCGAGTGTCCGTAATAACGGGATGTCCGCAAGGCGAGAGTTGACTGTAAACTGAAAGCTAAGGATGGTTGCGGGCGAAATTTCAAGTTCCTGTGGTTCTACTGAGGTAAGAAATACAAGTTCACGTCTTTTGTGGCCGAGAACTGGGACCTATACTGTATCTGAATGAAAGAGGTATACGGTGTGGTGCCCAGTTCTCGGCCACTGATCAAGAAACACGAAAGCACTTTGTGTAGTTGACATCGAAAGTCTCTGCAAGTGTTGCCACAACGTTAAATCACAAATCAGTCTCGAAAATAAAAATGCCGGTTGTAAGCTCCTGATTCCGGAGATGGGCTCTCTCTATCTAATTTTCCCATGTTAAATAACTAACGTTGTCACAGGACATTGTACATTAATTAGTTTACAAGCAAGGTACAGATAAAAACGTTAGTTGAAACGTTTGATCAGAATGGAATTCTTAGAGTACATCATCATTCATCAGAAGCTTGTTTCCTCATATTCAAACAGTTGCTTGCAAGACCCTCCGGATATAAACTAGCCCAGCTTTAAGCCCGCCCGAAACCCTGTACGAAGTTGTAGAAGCTCAGGACTTTTAATATAACTGGCGGTAAATAACTTCAAGAAATAGAAGCTTATATTCGGTGCCGTTGATTCTACAAGACGAGGTGGCCGAGTGGTTAAGGCGTTGGACTGCTAATCCAATGTGCTCTGCACGCGTGGGTTCGAATCCCATCCTCGTCGAACCGTTTTATAATATTCTGTGTTCATTGCTTTTTACCACTGATTTTTGCACGGCTTTTAATTTGCTCGTTTGAATTTGTTGAAAAGGAACTCCAGACTGACATATTCGCATAGGTTGGTATTGCGAAAAGAAGCAGAACCGTCGCTACAATCCGGGTCTCAAAGAGGTTAAAGTGCTCCTATGATCAAATTTTTGAGTTTCACTTTTACATTTTCGTGTAAAATTAGCCTTTCTTACGCATCTTACCAAATTCCAATCCATTACGAACATCAAAAGTCATTTACCCTTAACATTTATTTTCGAGAATTTACAGACGTCACTTTCTCACATTCGCAAACAAGCCTTGGAACAAGCTAATAACGGCCGTAAATTCTCGAAAATAAAAGTTAAAATAAAGTGACTTCTGATGTTTGTAATGGATTGAAATTTGGCAAGATGAGTGAAAAAGTCTAATAGTACAAGAAAATGTAAAAAAAATGAAAACCAAAAATTGATTTTGAGCCGGCACTTTTAATGAAGGCTTGAGGGCGAAAAAAGCCACGGGCGCCAGGACTTCGGGCCTCTCACACAAAAAAAATAACCTGCAACAAACGTTTAGGGCTTTACGCTCTGTGTCATGATAGTGATAGGTTCCCAAACCGCAAAACAGCGCCCCCCTCCCCCACCCAATTACTTCACATCTTCACAGCCAACTGGTGTTTTTATTGATACGAAGAATAACGTTTGCTCTGGCATTTTATGGAGAGAAAAACAGCATAGAGCAATAACCTGAACAAAGACCCAAGGTATGAAAGATAACCATTTTCAAATTGACTTATTTAGGCTCAGTGAACAACCAAATGTATAAAAATGGAACCGGTGAAACATTAGGGACCTTCAGATCGGAACACGAGCACGAGATTGAATAAGAGTACGACTTTTCAAACCCAGTGCTTATGCGTTGGATTACTAGTATCACATTTCACACCAATCTCCTACCGATAGTCTTCTTTGCAATTGGTCAGCAACAGGGAGGAGTTAGGGCTCTGGGAACGTAAATGGATTGAAATTCAAAAGTTGTACTCGATCTCGTACTCCGATCTGACGGTCCCTATCGAACGAATTTTAACGTCAAATTTGGGATTTGTAAAAGTATATGTTTGATTTTGCAGACAAATCGAATTGTTTCTTAGCGAGTAAAATCTCACTCTCCAAACTAGCAAGCAACAACCTTTCTTTTGATTCAACGTAACGATTGGGGAAAGAGAATTAAAAAAAAAAAACTAGCCAAAAGCATTCTAATTATGTTACAAATATCATTCCGATTCTCCATCGCTTTTTGTAACAAAAGTTCTCGATTGTTATTTGATACTGCAATAATTTTCAATAATTGTACGCTACGTGTGTCCGTCCATGGAAACAAAACATCCAAGGTATTTCTCCTTGCTTTTTAAATAATACATTTTGTACTTAACGCATGATGATCTCGCCTGAGCTCATTCATTCAAACGATTTGCCTCGTAGAGACTTTGCAGGAAGCTAGAAATTATGCATCAGTCAATTCCAGCAGTGCCCATCCCCCCCCCCCGGGCTGACCCCCGGGCATTAGCATTTCTTTGGTAAATTCCCCGGGGTGGGGATGAGGGAACCGGGCAAATGCCCCGCTCCCGGGTTGATTGTTTTCAATCTCTCGATAGGTGATATAAGAATATAATACAAGTTGTTGCTTCTTGACAATGAAGAAATACCTAAAATTGAGAAAATATACCTTTAAAAACATCCATGAACATCCACGAGCTTCTCTAGTCCTTCATGGACTAGCTAATCTGCAACGTAGTCCACGTCTTGGCCTATAAACGCCTCCATCACGAATACGCGACTCACTCCACGGTTTCGAAACCACGTGTCAAATGCCCGGGGGTCAACCCGAGGTACGCAAATGCCCCACCCCCGGGACGGGCAACATTAGGAAATGCCCCGGGGTTGCCTGGAGGGGGGGGGATGGGCACTGCTGGAATTGACTGATGCATTAATGAATGGAAAACATTAGAGAGTTATTCGTGGGAAAGAGTTCTTTCTAAAGTTTCTACACATTCGAGGTGGGTGTGCAAAAATATCCTGGCAGATTCCGCCAGCCTCCTTAGAATTCTATCAAAGTCAATTCTTCGGCCCGATTTGAGGAAGAGTTTGACCATTTTTTTGAGTGCCTGGAATGCTTGCGTGCTAAGTTCGTTGGTAGGTTTCTGCAAAGGAACTCCGCGTAAAATGGAAATAAAGTTCGAGTCCAATAGCTTGGTGATCCACTGGTTTTCATCTAGCCATGTTCTCAACTGTTCAAGTCCTTCAAAGTTTAGTCGGAGATTTCTGAAGTGAGATTCACATCCGGTCTGGATATATGCACTGGGATGAAAGGAACAATAATTAAAACAAGTTGTTATTCATGTGAAATGTAAAATATATAATTATGTAGGAAACCCCGAGGCGACTCCCACGTTAAAAAGCTGGAGATGCTTATAGGAAAATTCCAATTTTAAAAACTCCAATAGAGACAAATCTGGGCATGAATCAAGCTATATTTGACTCCTAAAAGATACCATTCTAAAAGGGAATAAAGGGCATTTCTGTGATTCGCGTATGGCCTTATTTTTTTTGAAAAAGTAGAAAATGGATCGTGACTTCGTTATACGCCTTCAACTGTGATTCGCCGAGAGTATTCAACTTGAAATAATAATAAAATGTTACCAGGTGGGAACTAGTTCCACCCTCCCCCCTCCCCCACCCCCCAGAGACGATGAAGCCTAAGTACTCAAAACGTCTTTTGTACATGTGTAGGACTGTTCGCATTTTTTCCTTCATTGGAGATGGAAATTATCGATTAACGTTTGAAATCTCACAGAATACTTCTCATCCATGTTTTCTACTGGAAATCTGCATATCCGATTCATCATTGGCTCTCCTATTGTTTACTATATAGAACACAATCGTGCACACGCTGCTCTGGAAAAGACGATTATTCTCGATCTTTGGCTTTATAAAAGTGCAAAAAAATGGTAGTTCTGGACTGCGATTTTTTTAAAGTTTGTATTAATTAACAATTAGACTATTCACGGTTGTTTTCTATCAGCAAAAGTCAACTTGGCTGCATCTCGTTGGCTATTCGTTCATAGAAAACTGACACTCATAGTCTAATTGCTAAATAATACATAATTATACCAAAATTTGCTATCTCTCCCAGTTTCAGCCAGCTTAAGGATCCCATTTCCCATTTCCCATTCCCCCCCCCCCTACTTCCAAGTTTCCGAGCCTTTATCTCCTTCCACTGATGAGAAATATTATCCTTAACTAACCTATAAGATGGATGGGCTTTCACAACTGGACAATCTCGAAAAGCCTGTCTTGCATCAGTGCCATTTTCATTCTGCCAGTTCCAGACCCTTTTCACCCTTTCAAAGTAATCTTTAGCGACGTCCAGAAATTCCTCTGTGGAAATGAATCTTTGGTGTGCTGTTGTAGACAGCTTGTCATAAACCAGGAGAACACATTCAGGAATGTCTTTAGAAAGTTCGGTAATGTCCACTTCCTGTTCAAGCTGTTTGGCAAACTCAATGTAACTTTCTAGTTGTTTAATACCACTCTTGTGAAGATAACCTAGAAACAAAATAATTATATTATTATAAAACAGCTTTTAAAGTGTTAGCACATATACCTTTGCATGGTGAGCCAAAAAAGGTGCTCAATAATTATGAAGTTATTTATAAATAAATTCAATTCAAGGAATAATAAATTAAATCACTTCAATTTCTGATCCATGTTTCACTAACATATTATTAATAAATATATCTTAAAACTTGGAGAATACATGTATGCATATGCCAAGGGCAAAGGACAAGGAGCAAAAAGTGCGAGAAACTCGTGACAGGCAGCAAGCCCAAGAGAATGAGATAGGAGTACCGTGCATATATTGCTAATCCACTTGATGGGATGCTAGCTCACCACAGGTTACCCAGAGCACTAACAATAACTTTGTATACCTGGTAGCGGAGATGCACTGTGAAAGTAATGTTTCTTACACAAGAACCCAACACAAAAGCAAGATCATCCAGGGTTTAATTCAAGCTTAATATATATTAACCAGTTCCTGTTCAGAAAAACAAGCCTTCCTCCTCCCCAAAACAGAGACTGGAGAGAGCAGTGAAATTGAGCCGTAGTTCAAACCAGGGCCTCTGGGTTCAGCATAGTGGGGAGGGGGGGGGGGGGGGGGGGACAGGGGCACTCTCAGGGCCATGGGCAGGGGAGTGTGATGGGTGGGTCCGCACCACCCCACGTGCCACAAAGGTCCGCTTAATCTGAGAAGGAGGATTAAAATGACTCCCCGAATGCAGGAAAAGTGGAAAAGTGGAGTTCAGTGATCAGAAGTAACTTTTCAAAATTTCACGAGGAAATATACCCCTGGATTCCCCCTTGACACTCAGGCTTGCGGCACTCACACCCACCCAAGCAAAATCCTGCCTAGGGCCCTGGGTCTGAACCACCCACTTCCTGTACCTTTTACTCTTGGTTCACGCCCTTTCCTTAGTGGTTCCTGCCTCTTTGTGCCTTTTTTATTGCAAAATATTACAAAATGTTGCAACTTTTTTTCACAATTTCTCCCAGTTCCCACCACCTTGGGAATGCCGCTTCCTGCCCTTACCCCTCCCCACCCCCCCCCCCATAACCCTCCCACCCCCTATTCTCCCAAATGTCACATTTATTGCATTTAATCATTTAAATAAAATAGTTGAAAATATGTTATACAGGTTGCAACTTACCTTCAATGTAATCCTGCCCGATTTTATGAGGAGATTGGTAACTTAAAAACTCGCTCACACCTTCCTTCTGCTTCGACAGAATATTCCTTAGGCTGCGATGTTCATTCTGAAATTTATTAAATGCTCTTTTTCGCTGGGACCGAGATGCCTTTGGAAAGGTCTTGTGAATTTGTTTCTGACTTCGCATGCATCGTTTCAGAGCCACCTCATGGAATCGCCGCTTACTCTGGTGTTTGCATAGGGCTGCTTCCAAGCCATCTGTCCAAGTATAGTAACGCTCCAGCCTTACTGCTGCTCTAGACTTGTTGCATTTGATCTGGTAGTTAGTCAAGTCTTCCTCTGTAAGACCTTCAGTAAAAAAATAAAAAAGAATATTGTAAGCACAAGTATTGTATGTACAAAAAGTATTATATAATGCAGATTTTTCACGCCTGATCTGAGTCGATTGCCAACGCTGCACGGCAGCATTTTTTATTTTTAAATGTGCAGCCCTAAATGAGATCTGACAGCTAAAATTTTGCATTCTGTCTTAAAACACCCTCAGTGAGAACAAACTTGGTAATTTACACCATTAAGAAGCAAGGAAACTAGCATGCATCCCTGGGGGAATCGAGGGAATCAGGGCTTGAAATGAACTTTGCAAAAAGCTTAGACATGGTAGACGTGGTAGTTAGGGGGAGACTGGTTAATCAGTAGTTACAAACCTAGGATGCATATGGGTAGCTTGATTCTTACTACGTACCCTATATAACAGATATGTAGATATACAGTATATACCAGTCACCTCACAGTGTATTAATTATTTTTATAACAGGGAGTATAGGTTCTGCATTTGGTATTCCACAGGTATTCCATAGAGAGATGTACACTACAATGTAGATGTATATTGTTGACCCTACCAGGTTGGGCTAAAAATTAACCCATTGACATGTGGAGATTTTGGGAAAAATCACATTTTTTGGACATTTTTGACATTTGTGTGGTCAGTTATAAGCTAATTCCAACCTACTCAAAATGGCATTTGCAACACAAAAGCATGCCTTTCTTTCGACTAGCATCATGTGCATTTTTTGACATTTTTGGGTTAAGGGTAAAAAAATGGGTTCTGGGTCACCCTGTGGGAAATTATTTTGTTGTACATGTTCCTCAACACCATTCTCCCATCCCCCACCCATTTGGTAAAAATTATACCACTTTTCATACCCCATGTTTTCTTTGTCCTTCCTGCTGGCAAGTTGTAAAAGCCAGGGAGGGGAGGTTTAGTACTGAGAGCACTCCAATAATACAACCAGTCTGGTAGGTAGCCACTGAAGGTGCTGTAATCTGTGTCTTCAAGTATAATACGTGATTTATACATCAACTGGTACAAGATGAAGAACGATGGAAATGAACCCTTTACAGTCAAATCAGCATCAAAGTCAGTCTGAAATTAGTTGAAGAGGATTGCAGTGTTAATTATGCTCAAACTATATTTGAGTGGTGGGGAAATATATGCTTTACAAAACAAAATCAACATATTGAAAAAGAGTTCTTTTTTCTTATTACCAAAATCCACAGCAAGAAAGAAGCTGATTTTACTTTCTAACCTCACTTTTCAGGTGTAGATAAGACGCTTATGCAAATCGAGAAAATGTACCGGCCTTCTCTGTTCAAAACGTAGATTGATCGAGTGTCTTAAAACCAGCTGATCTCTCCGAGTTCTTTATACAATTCTTGACAATAAGCCGAATAAATAAATACTTAGCTCGTGAATTATGGATTTGTTCAAACTATGCGCCATATTTAAAGCTAGACTAACGTGAAGCTGATAAAAAGACTTTCTCCTGAAATGTGAATTCTGCGAACGCTTGGTCTCATTCAACTGTAGAGCATATCAGTGACAAACGCAAACAAAAACAAACATTCAAAACAACAATCAAAGTGTATACCAAAACGAATCATTTACAAACTAAACAAAGGCAAACACAAAGTTGAAAACGGCGACGACATGTTTGTACCAATTTTTTTTAACAATTTGTTTTAGAACTTTAAAATATGCACAACGAGGAAAAACGAATTGGAACAGGAAGTTTAGAAAGTTCGTGAGTTATAGCATATGCCCGTACAAATACTCTTATCTCACAGGGAAACATTCTTCAATTCATACAGAACAAAAGATAAAATACTAAATCTTTGCATTTACCATTTACGAGGGGTAGAAGTAAGTAATTTCTTACTAGAGAGCCTATGCCATGCAGATGGCCGGCCTGCATAATTTTCCGATCAAGAGCATCGATGCATCGATCTTCACTAACCTTACAAAGGCGCTTCCAAAGCGAATTACAGTTCTGACATAAATCCCGCAAACGTCGATTACATTCGCTGACATTCAACAAAGACTTTGCAGGAAGGTACGACAGAATGATATAAAGAACCTCGGCGCTGAGACTGCTCAACAGATCCTTAGGAAGGCAAGAACTGTGAAACGCTGCCATCTTGTTTACATTGGATGCCTCGGTTTCGCGGTTTCGCGGAGCTTTCGCGAGTTTGTGAATTGTCTGGTCGTGTTCCTTCTAACCAGGGTAGTGAGAGTATGATTTTTATAACACTCCACTTATATAAAGCAAGAAATTAAAAAGTTAAGAAAAACGCATTTCTTGCCTACAAAATAGTTTAAGGTATTGTTTTATCATTAAAGAAAACTGCGTTAAGCTCTTTAGCTAGTTTTTATTTTCTTGCGCAAAGGTTTCCTCCCTCCCCTCCCGCGGAAGTTACCAACAACACTTCAAAGGTTGTTCGCCAAGATGGCGTCCATCCTGGATCAGTACATGCAGGCTTCTGCGAGCGAAAACCTGAATCCTTTTCTAGGACCAGACGTCACTGAACCGGTGAGTAAAATTCCTACTATTTAGTCTTCTCTTAAAACTTGGAAGAAATGCTTCTAACAGATCTTGGTCCTCGCTGACTTTTAAATCATGTGCTTTGGGCCCGGGGAGCTATTCAGACCTTCATGTGTTCGTCTTGATTTAGCTGAAATTATTAATGATTTTTATCACTTCTTTTCACTTCCGTGAATTAAAAAAAAAAACAGATCTCAACAGGATACATTGATGTCAGAAGCGAGGACGAAGTTGCCATATTTCGGCGCCAAAAGGTCAACTTTAGGTGAGCTTTATTGGTAGATTGTGGAATGTCTTGTTTTCGTATCCAAACAAACTGGCTCTTTATCAATTTGGATTTTGCTTGTATGGAGATATTCAGCAACTACATTATCACCTGCCTTCGCCCAGCAGTCGTCCTTTTTACCCCACGCCCATCCAACTGACAGTATAAAATTTGATTTGATTTAGGACACTTAACAATTTCATTCATTCCCCTCCCTCGCCACCTTGCAGCTGCTACTTCTTTTGACTACTGACATGTCCAAGTAAAGAGGACCTCTTACTGTTTGTGGCCGATAGAACTACAATGGGCATTTGTTTTTTTGTTTGCTATGACACTAAACCACATAACATGACAGTAGGCAGAGTTTGGGACAAAGGCAGCCTTTATTAATTACAAGATTATAAATTAACTAATTTTCAAAATATATAACTATGATTTAATATAAAGGCTAACAATTCAAATAATACTAAACACAATTTGAACAGAGTGGCTGCTAGTAAAACAAATATTAAAACCTAAGACAAATGAAAACACCAGGGAGGGGAGGGGGGGAGGGAGAAAACAAGAAACTGCCAAATGTGTACAGCCAGGTGTAGCATGTACTAGCGAAAAGTTGCAGTTCATGGCCACTTTGGAAATCACAATTCACAAGGAAAAAAATAGCCATTTCACATTTCAGAGCAAATAAAAAGGCCCAATCACAGGTCACGAAAATACCCTTTTTACCACCCTCACCTAGGTGACACTAGTCATGAAAGAGAAAGTTAAGAACCCGAGCATTAATAATAAAATGTCAAGGGACTGGCAAGAAATATGTTTGTTATAATGAGATTTCATTCTATCAGAGTTTTTTTCTATACATTTTACTATTCCTTTGGTGAAGAGTATATACACCTTATTCGATGGTTTAACATATAACTTGGGCCGTTTAGTTGGGCCATTTTTGTCGCTCTACTCTCCATCCGTATTATTGTCCTGCTCTTCAGTGTAATAACGTGCCTTATTTTTTTCTTGGCTTGTGAGCGGGCGGAATTCTCCAAATCCTGCAATCTGATTGGTTCCGGGAGCGGGCGGAAATTTTTGATCTTGCCCGCTCACGGAGCGATTCCGCCCGGCTAGCTTGCTCTGTTGTCATTTCGCGGCGAGACGAACGAACCCATGAAAGTTTTGCTCTCCAAAATTAATGTAGTTGTTCACCAGCCGTTGTAAATATGAAAGGAAAGGTAAGCAGTGGAATTAAAGGCCTTGAAGTTCTCCAAAAGGCGAGTATTTATTCTCTTTATTGACAAAATCAAATTGTTCAAGTTTTATGGCGTTAGTTTGTCGATCATTGTTTTTGCATTCGCACTGATTTTCACGCCATTGCGCTTACCCGTAAGTCGCCGGCTTAAATACCCGATTGATTCTTTCAAAAGCTAACTTAGTAACGGAATTAAAGGCCTTGAAGTTCTCCAATAGGCGGGTATTCTTTGTATTTATTGACAAAACAAGTTATAGTTTTATAGCCGTAGTTTGTCGATCGTTGTTTGTGCATTCGCACCGATTTTCACGCCGTAATGCGGTTTACTGCAAGTCACTTGTTTACAGACTTGATTTATCATTTCAAACGCTTTGCCTTTCTGCTACTTTCCCCAAAACCGAATACTGCTTATCACCATTCAAGAAAATGAGATGTTTTGATAAAAAACGGTCAAATAAATTCTCGCAAAATTGTGCCGCGTACAGGCGACCATTAAACTACGCATTCAGTTCAGCTTCATTCAATTTCACTTTCGTGACTTGAGATTTGTTTATGCTCGCTTTTGCTGCTGCATTGTGCTTCTTTTGTATTATTTTCCGTGAGTACTATTCACTTTAGCAAATTTATTTTGTTTGGCGGTAAACAAATCATTCTTCACTCTGTCCGTAGCTTAGCGATCGATTCAACATTGGATGCGCGCGTATAAAATTACATAATTTTTGCAAGACGATTTTTTTAGTTTTTTTTTAACCGAGTAAGAAAAAAATAAATAAGTTATTTACCGGCTTTGGGTCAGTCCGTATCGTGAAAAACTGTGACCTCTGCCTTGAAAATGCTGCCCTCGGCCTGCGGCCTTGGGCAGCATTTTCAAGACCTCGGTCACAGTTTTTCACGATACGGACCTCCCAGCCGGTAAATAACATATATATATTTTGTGCATTCTCTTGACCTTATAATTATGGTAAAATAGCACAATAGTGGAATAATACTTAGACATTATTCCATTATAAGCACTTGTTAAGTGCGTGTTGGCAACCCTCCAAGTTAACTTTTTTCCTTAGTGGCCACTTGGCCACTGACTGTTCAAGTTTGGTCGCCAGTGAAAAAGTTTAGTCGCCAAAATATATGCATAAATTAATAATTAATTATAATAAATAATAATCTTATTATAATTTATCTAAAAACGTAGAGCTCTACGAAAAATTTAATTTTACGAAAATATGCGAACCGCAGAACGCGAAAATACTTTCACAAGTTTTAGGGCAATCACTAAGACGAATATATTTTATTGATGAAATCTTTGACAATTTGAAAATAAACCCAGGTTCGTTCACACAAGTGAAATTTATTTACAACTGCAAGCCGCTTTTCATCACGGTTTTTTATTTATAGAATCAATATGCACATGTTTTAATGATGGCAAGTGCTTGTGTTATCAAGTTGAAGTTTGCTTTTAAGTCAAGTATTTTCGAGTCTACAGAAACAAAATACGTTTCTCAAATACATCTGGATGTAAGCCGGGGGTGCGGCTTATCTGCGGGAACATTTAAAAAAGGTGCCGTACATTTCAGTGAATTGACACTTTTACGGAAGCCTTTGTTAGCAGATCCTTTAATAAGCGGTTTATGGTCGCTTTTCTAGAATAGGAAAACTTCACACAGCACAAAATTTCCATTCCCCCACGAAGCTGGTTGCGTCGTCAACGGCCTGAAATAAACTTCAACAGTAATCGATCCCTGGCCTCCACGAGCGAGAAAATTCCACACTATTCTCGAGTATTCATGTGGTTGAACTTTGCCGTTTAGTTCTTCGATGACAAATTGATTACAAAGCTCTCTTTGTGCAACAAGTTTATCTCCGACAGTTTGCTCTGAAATCTGTTTTTGGGTCACGATAGCCACGAACAGCAGAATCTCCCTCCATCTTGAAACTTGAGTAAACAAACATCGTTTTCGGCCTAGTCCCAACGTGTTCGATCTAATGCCTGGTTACTAAGCTACGAACGTTGACAAACGTAAACACCAGTAAGCATGCGCGTTCTTGTTCGCAAAAATTTGTGGAAAAAAAGTGTTGAATGAAGAAATACCTGTCAACGAGTACCAGAAAAAGATCAATCATATGTCAAAGTGAAAGGAAATGATGCTCATTATATTAAAACGCTAAAATTGTGGGTGAGACGTTTGATTGCCATAGTGAGTTACATTCGATGAAGAAGACTTCGGAAGACTCTTTTAAAAAAACTTTTTTTCCAAAATTTAAGTTGATAAATTCAGGGTGCGGCTTATCAGCGGGTGTTTACGGTATTTGTAGATCCCGTCACCCTCGAGCTTTCCAAGCTTTTGCATTTCCCCTTCTTTTCGATGGCAAATGATCGGATTGCGTGCGTTGTCTCACGCTTCCAGGTAAAATTGTCACGTGCCAAAGTTCAGTCGAGTGGAACGAATTTTGTCGCGTCCCACTCAGCTCAACTGAATGCAATTCCTTGATCTTTGTTTACGGTGTGTACGGTGTATTCAGTCTCCATTTCTGTAGGTTAAAATCCACAACAACTAGCTTTGCAAAGTGAATTCTTAACGCTCAGAACGTTTTTTCTTCGCTCCGGATGATAGTCCGCTCAAGCTCCTGACACATAGGTCACGTTAATTTTAGTCGCCGAGCTGGCGACTTGCGTTCTAATTTAGTCGCCAGTTCCAAAATTCTAGTCGCCATGGCAACTAAAATGGTCGCAACTTGGAGGGTTGGTTGGACATGAGATGGTAGATAGCCAATGAGGTAATGGTAATGAAGGTGGCTATAACTATCTCATATCCAATTTTTAGGTGTTAGTGGAAGAATAATTGCAATATTTATGCTGTCCGGCTGTTCTCACGGACGTAAACACCTACATCATGTACAGTATTTGTGGTCCATGGTACATGAGCTGACAAGTACCTTGGCCTATAAACCAATCAAAACTTGGGAGGGCAAATATGCCATGGCTAGTTTTAAATAATGTTCATGAATTATACTGAGGACTTCGTTATAATTGTTGAGGTTCACATAATTTAGATTCCACTGTACATAGCAGATAACTGTATATTTCTGTCTGCCTGATTGTTTTGACAATGTTTGAGCACTACACCAAATTAATTATGATTTATAATTTGATTTTCAGACCTCCAAGCACAATTGTTGACGTTGTGGTCTGCAACAATATGGTGGCCATAGCTCTGAGCAACAATGTATTAATGAGACTAGATTTGTCAAACCCAAGTGAAATAGATCGTAAGTATGCAAAGATGCCAGAACTGATCTGATTGGTTAAAGGCATTAATCAATTAGATAATTAATAAATAAATTTATTTGATCTTCACACTGTATGTGTAGGTTGAACATTGAATAATGGTAATTAAGCGTTCTTCTAAAATCAGCAAACTGACCAAAAGAGATGGAGTTAACCATTAATAATTCTGTTTCCAGTTATTGTTTAACCCTGATGGGAGTCTGGAAACAGGAGAAATGAGCAAATTTAATAATTACAGGGTTACAGGGCTGTCACTAAGGGCCGGGGGCCGGGAAATTCCCCTGGCTACTACGAGTTTGAGTCCCGGCTACTTTGAACCAAAACCTGAAACAAAACCACTGGAAAGTGAAAAATGCATCATTTTGTTCCCCAACTACTTTCTAACTTTCCCCGCCCACTTGAAAAATTAGTGACAACCCTGCAAATGGTACAGAATAATTTTCCTGTAGTTTGAATCAACTGGAATGAAAGAATACTGTAAAGCATACCCGGTAGGCCATAATTAATTTTTCCCAACAAATTTTCCAGAAAAATACCATTTGCTTTCCAACCAAAATTCTCAGGATTTTAAAATTGGTTAAATGGTAAGCACTTCAGACAAAAAAGCTAATTTAATGTTTTTCATGCAAGTCAACTTGCATGTCAGTTGGAATCACCCTTTTTGTTCACTCTGCAACAGGTGTTGACATCACCAAGCGAGTGGATGACTCAATCCATCGAATCTTCATGGACCCAACAGCCAGACATCTCATTGTGTGCATGAAATCTCAGGAATCTTTTTATTTGGCTAGAAATTCCAAGAAACCCAAACCATTGGCAAAGATGAAGGTACCTGTACATGTCTGAGAAATACGAGGAAATTTGCTTATTGACTACTTTTCTCTTTCGTTTTCCATTCATGAATATTATATATATAATATTATTTATTTTTTTTACTGTAGGGACATCTTATTAATGCTATCGCATGGAATAAATCAAAGCTAACAGAAAGTTCTACACAGACAATACTTCTGGGAACAACCAAAGGTTTGTTTTGTGTCAGTCAACTTGTGTGTGAATGTTTCTCACAAAACTTGTAAGTACTGTAACTGGATATGTGTAAAGAAGCGAGAAGTCAAAAACTGGAGTTTGTTAATTTACACAGGGCACCACGGTTACTTATTTAATCATAATATTCTGTTCTGACACTATTATAGAATTAAATATAATATTTTACTTTTGGTGAATTTCAAGGCCTGATATTTGAAACCGAAGTGGAACCAGAAGAAAAGTTCTTCCAAGGCGGTTTGGAAAAATTTTGGAAACAGGTTAGGATGCTATGCAATCACTGCCACAAGATTTTTGAGAAATTTTTTAAATAAATGTTTTTATAATTATAAAAAAATGTGACTTACACTTTACTTACATATTATTGTAATTATAGTTTCTTGACTAAGCACGCACCCTTGATTTTATGCCTCTGCCTGAATAAGCACCTCCACAGAATCTCAAAGTTTAAAAATATAAACCTATCCCCATGCTTAAAAGCTGTCAGAATGAATGAGCTGTAGAAAGAAAGGGAAGGTGAAATTATTCCAGGTTTCTGGAAGATACAGCTGCATTAAATTTTTTGGGAAAACCTGAATTTTGAAATAAGAGCCCCAGGTGCTTGATCTGGGAAATGCGACAAGTGCTTGCAGTTATGGGTAACTAGGTTTGTTTATGTGAAATTATGTATAAAATAATACTGTCAGTAACTCGCAGTTTCATGATATTTCAGCTGTACAGCGTGAACTCCAGTGGTGATCCGGAAGAGTCAATATATGGAATCATGTTTGAGAAATTTCCTGCCACTCCAAAATCTGATAGGAAGTACTTTATCATGGTGTCAACGCTAAGGTACAGATAGTTGTGAAACCCTGTAGATACCCTTTGGTCCAAGTGTTAAAACCAGGTTTAAGGTGACTCGTAATGGGCTAGTGTGTGTGTACCAAGTGACAAGTGACTCATGGGATATTTGACAATTATTTCACAAGTGCACGTTGGATATGAGATGGTAAAAACGATCTCATATCCAACAAGCGCGAGTGGAATAATTGTTTTATTAAAAACGCCCAAAAGAATTGCAGTCTTTGAGCTTGCCAGCTGTTCTCATTGACGCTTAGCAGCTACAATATTTGTGGTCAATAGTATATATAAACAATAGCCTCCATTTGGTGTGAAAACATGCAAGGATATTTGCCCATGGACATTATCTGGTCCGAGAAGCGAAAAGTTTTCCGAGAGCGAAGTTGAGGAAAACTGTGAGCTACGAGGAACAGATAATGTCGAAGGACAAATATCTGTGCGTAGTTTTGAAGCCAAATTAATGAAAGCTACTGTGTTTATTATCCTTCAAATATTTTTACACAAGGCTGCATTTTGGGAGACCTTCTCTCAAAGCTTTAAAACGTGTCAAAGTTATTCTGTCAGCGCTCAAAATATTGTTAGTCTATTCAAAATGTTTAGTTCTATTGATTTTAACAATTTACTTGAGACGATATACCTGGCACGTTTCTTGATAGACTTAAAACGGTTGTGCTTGGGGTTGTGCACAACTACCACAACCGGTATATTTTAAGCCAAGCATTTAACAAGTGAAAACAACAGTGCCGTCTTTCTGTGAGCGCAAATACATCCACTTATTTTAAAACGTAACGGCCTATATGACTCTTAAACCAGCAACCTAATGGAACATTTAGTAATGCTTAAGTATAATAACTCTCACAACTCCCACAACCACCACAACTCCCACAACCAACACAACCCTCACAACCAGCACAACCCCCACAACCAACACAACTCCCACAACCTCCACAACCACCACAACTCCCGCAACCAACACAACCAGCACAACCAACACAACCCCCACAACCAACACAACTCCCACAACCAACACAACTCCCACAACCAGCACAACCCCCACAACCAACACAACTCCCACAACCAACACAACCCCCACAACCAACACAACTCCCACAACCAACACAACTCCCACAACCAACACAACCCCCACAACCAACACAACTCCCACAACCAACACAACTCCCACAACCAACGCAACTCCCACAGCCAACACAACCCCCACAACCAACACAACTCCCACAACCAACACAACCCCCACAACCAGCACAACCCCCACAACCAACACAACTCCCACAACCAACACAACCAACACAACCAGCACAACCCCCACACCCAACACAACTCCCACAACCAACACAACTCCCACAACCAACACAACCCCCACAACCAGCACAACTAACACAACCCCCACAACCAACACAACTCCCACAACCAACACAACTCCCACAACCAACACAACCAACACAACCTCCACAACCAGCACAACTAACACAACCCCCACAACCAACACAACTCCCACAACCAGCACAACCCCCACAACCAACACAACTCCCACAACCAACATAACTCCCACAACCAACACAACCCCCACAACCAACACAACCTCCACAACCAGCACAACTAACACAACCCCCACAACCAACACAACTCCCACAACCAACACAACCCCCACAACCAGCACAACCCCCACAACCAACACAACTCCCACAACCAACACAACCAGCACAACCCCCACACCCAACACAACTCACACAACCAACACAACTCCCACAACCAACACAACCCCCACAACCAACACAACCTCCACAACCAGCACAACTAACACAACCCCCACAACCAGCACAACTCCCACAACCAACACAACTCCCACAACCTCTTTTCAAGTGAGTGTGACTGAATTGTGCCTGTTTTTTAATAGACCAATTGGTCTATTGTGAATATAGTTGTTTTAGTGTTACATAAGTATGGAGGTGAAGTTTGATTCCCTTGCTAAGCTAGCAGGCAGGGATTTCTCCTTACCATTAATATTTGTGCTTGTTTTTGTTCCTTTTTAGGGAATTTCATTCCTTTTTCATGCAGTTTTGACCTGAGAGAATTGCACTACGCCCTTAGGACTACCAAAATACAGAAAACATTTATAATTCCCAAAAGCACAATTAATGTAGGCAATTATCAATGTTTACCATTATTTTATTAATAACTGAAAGCACTCTGAAGTATCTAGGATCGTTGAATGTTTTAAACACAAACTACATCTAACTTTAGTTTATTTTACAACTTTGCTGAACGTATTATAAGTTAACCTATTTCGAGTAGACGACAATTTTAAACATTTTTTTCTTGAACATGAAATCTTCATTTCACAGAAAAGAAAACCACTTAGTTGAAAAGTCGTTATGATAGGGAAGAGCTGACGATGTGTATACACCCGTTGCACCTGTCCTCTTACGAGTCTGGATTAAAGACTATAACGCAACCGTTTTGTGGAATTCTTTTAGGGGTCTTGCTGTCTGGGCCTCTCTAAATCTTTTTTGCGTCTGCTACCTATAGCTAGATGGAGGGCAATATAAGGAAATTTAAGAACAACTCTTCTGATCTTTTCATGAGAGTAGTGAACTTCTTTTGTCATTGTTTTTGTTATTCAGAAATAAGACATTCAGTTGAAATGTCACCATACGAACTTCATGGATCATTAAAGCTACATTCATTGTCTAATTTGTTTTGAGGTTGGTGATTGTGTGAAATGACAAGCGATTAGAGAAGGTTCCGGAGAAAGATTGGGGAGATTTTATATTGTCATATGACAATATGTGCAATGTCTGCAAAATGATCGCAGCCAAGAACCCTCTGCCTCTTCAAGAGCCATACAACATGGTGTGGCAAAAAATCACAAAAGTGATTGACCTCTTACACTTGAGAAATCATAGAGACCCCAAGTGTAAGAAGGACTTTTCCCCAGCAGTATTAAAGGAGAAATTTCCCCGGCTCAACACTCTGGTTGCCGAACAAACCTTTGTTTGGGCCGCTCGCTTTAAGAAAATCCTGTGCGCCATGCCTCAAAAGCATTTCTTGTTTTTCTACCTCAGGATGGTTGTAAGGCGCAACCGGTATACGGCAAAGTGTTACCGTCAAAACCGCCAGCCTGTTCTTCCTAAAGTTCATTCTTCCAACTCTTCATAATAATACTGCCTGATATGGCGTGATGACATCCATACTAATAACACATTTTGCAGGGGAAAAATATAACAATGTGGAAAAAAATTAGGAATTCATACTGACTTAATTTTTTTGGCACTTTGTAAGATTGTCCTTCTTAATATTCTGTTTGTAAACACTGTTTACATATCTTTTGAGTAATAAAAGGTCATTAACTTTAGGCTTTAAACACCGCCGGGTTAGTGCGCCGGGAATTAAGATAATTAAGAAAGAGAAAATAGAATGAATTCTGTTGATTGGCCTTCATAAAATGTCCTTTATTAAATGCTTGTTAGCAAACCAGCCTACAATCGCTATTGTTCCTTATTTTAACATGTGTGTTTATATGAGTAAATCAAAAATATATAAACACCTCAGATCATTGAAGCAAAACATCAATTTGCTTATCATCAGGTAGCTTTTTAATGTTTTTTTTCTCTCTTAGATAACAACTTCAGAAAATAAGTTAACTCAAAGCTACGTTCAGCAAAGTTGTTAAAGGAAATTTAAAAAAATGTAACTGAAGTTTTATTTGTGTATAAAAGATTCAAGGATTTTTGAGACTTCGGAGTGTAATCAGTCGTTAATAAAATTGTGTTAAACAAACATAATTGCCTCAGTTAATTGTGCTTTGGGAATATGTATTTTGGGAGTCCTTAGGGGGTAGTGCAATGCCCTCAGGCCATTACTGCGTGAAAAACGGATGAAAGACCCTAAAGCTGGAAAACAAAAACAGACATGGTAAGGAGAAAACCCAGCCTGCTAACTTCACAAGGGAATTAACCCCGCCTCCATACTTATATAACACTAAAAGTACTATGTACATAAAAATAGAAAAAAAACACAATTCAGCCAAACTCACTTAAACTGAGTTGTGTTCAATGTGGGAGTTATACTGGTTGTGTTGGTTGCGTTGGTTGTGTTGGTTGTGTTGGTTGCGTTGGTTGTGGGGGTTGTGGGAGTTGTGTTGGTTGTGGGGGTTGTGTTGGTTGCGTTGGTTGTAGGGGTTGTGCTGGTTGTGGGGGTTGTGGGAGTTGTGTTGGTTGTGGGGGTTGTGTTGGTTGTGGGAGTTGTGTTCAATGTGGGAGTTATACTGGTTGTGTTGGTTGTGTTGGTTGTGGGGGTTGTTGGTTGCGTTGGTTGTAGGGGTTGTGTTGGTTGTGGGAGTTGTGTTGGTTGTGGGAGTTGTGTTGGTTGTGGGGGTTGTGTTGGTTGTGGGAGTTGTGTTGGTTGTGGGGGTTGTGCTGGTTGTGGGAGTTCTGTTGGTTGAGGGAGTTGTGCTGGTTGTGTTGGTTGTGGGAGTTGTGTTGGTTGTGGGAATTGTGTTGGTTGTGGGGGTTTTGTTGGTTGTGGGGGTTTTGTTGGTTGTGGGAGTTGTGTTGGTTGTGCTGGTTGTGGGGGTTGTGTTCAATGTGGGAGTTATACTGGTTGTGTTGGTTGTGGGGGTTGTGGGAGTTGTGTTGGTTGTGTTCAATGTGGGAGTTATACTGGTTGTGCTGGTTGTGGGAGTTGTGTTGGTTGTGGGGGTTGTGTTGGTTGTGGGAGTTGTGTTGGTTGTGGGGGTTGTGTTGGTTGTGGGGGTTGTGCTGGTTGTGGGAGTTGTGTTGGTTGTGGGAGTTGTGTTGGTTGTGGAGGTTGTGGGAGTTGTGTTGGTTGTGGGGGTTGTGTTGGTTGTGGGAGTTGTGCTGGTTGTGGGGGTTGTGTTGGTTGTGGGAGCTGTGCTGGTTGTGTTGGTTGTGGGAGTTGTGCTGGTTGTGGGAGTTGCGCTGGTTGTGGGGGTTGTGGGAGTTGTGCTGGTTGTGGGAGTTGTGCTGGTTGTTCTGAATGTGGGAGTTGTGTTGGTTGTGGGAGTTGTGTTGGTTGTGGGAGTTGTGTTGGTTGTGGGGGTTGTGCTGGTTGTGGGAGTTGTGCTGGTTGTGCTGGTTGTGGGAGTTGTGCTGGTTGTGGGAGTTGTGTTGGTTGTGGGAGTTGTGTTGGTTGTGGGAGTTGTGTTGGTTGTGGGAGTTGTGCTGGTTGTGGGGGTTGTGTTGGTTGTGGGAGTTGTGTTGGTTGTGGGAGTTGTGTTGGTTGTGCTGGTTGTGGGAGTTGTGCTGGTTGTGGGAGTTGTGTTGGTTGTGGGAGTTGTGTTGGTTGTGGGAGTTGTGTTGGTTGTGGAGGTTGTGTTGTGTGTGTTGTTTGTGGGGTTGTGTTGGTTGTGGGAGTAGTGCTGGTTGTGGGAGTTGTGTTGGTTGTGCTCGTTGTGGGAGTTGTGTTGGTTGTGGAGGTTGTGTTGTGTGTGTTGTTTGTGGGGTTGTGTTGGTTGTGGGAGTAGTGCTGGTTGTGGGAGTTGTGTTGGTTGTAGGGGTTGTGTTGGTTGTGGGGGTTGTGTTGGTTGTGGGAGTTGTGTTGGTTGTGGGGGTTGCGTTGGTTGTGGGGGTTGTGTTGGTTGTGGGGGTTGTGTTGGTTGTGGGAGTTGTGTTGGTTGTGGAGGTTGTGTTGGTTGTGGGGGTTGTGCTGGTTGTGAGAGTTGTGTTGGTTGTGGAGGTTGTGTTGGTTGTGGGAGTTGTGTTGGTTGTGGGAGTTGTGTTGGTTGTGGGAGTTGTGTTGGTTGTGGGGGTTGTGTTGGTTGTGGAAGTTGTGTTGGTTGTGGAGGTTGTGTTGGTTGTGGGGTTTGTGCTGGTTGTGGGAGTTGTGTTGGTTGTGGAGGTTGTGTTGGTTGTGGGAGTTGTGTTGGTTGTGGGAATTGTGTTGGTTGTGGGGGTTTTGTTGGTTGTGGGGGTTTTGTTGGTTGTGGGAGTTGTGTTGGTTGTGCTGGTTGTGGGGGTTGTGTTCAATGTGGGAGTTATACTGGTTGTGTTGGTTGTGGGGGTTGTGGGAGTTGTGTTGGTTGTGTTCAATGTGGGAGTTATACTGGTTGTGCTGGTTGTGGGAGTTGTGTTGGTTGTGGGGGTTGTGTTGGTTGTGGGAGTTGTGTTGGTTGTGGGGGTTGTGTTGGTTGTGGGGGTTGTGCTGGTTGTGGGAGTTGTGTTGGTTGTGGGAGTTGTGTTGGTTGTGGAGGTTGTGGGAGTTGTGTTGGTTGTGGGGGTTGTGTTGGTTGTGGGAGTTGTGCTGGTTGTGGGGGTTGTGTTGGTTGTGGGAGCTGTGCTGGTTGTGTTGGTTGTGGGAGTTGTGCTGGTTGTGGGAGTTGCGCTGGTTGTGGGGGTTGTGGGAGTTGTGCTGGTTGTGGGAGTTGTGCTGGTTGTTCTGGTTGTGGGAGTTGTGTTGGTTGTGGGAGTTGTGTTGGTTGTGGGAGTTGTGTTGGTTGTGGGGGTTGTGCTGGTTGTGGGAGTTGTGCTGGTTGTGCTGGTTGTGGGAGTTGTGCTGGTTGTGGGAGTTGTGTTGGTTGTGGGAGTTGTGTTGGTTGTGGGAGTTGTGTTGGTTGTGGGAGTTGTGCTGGTTGTGGGGGTTGTGTTGGTTGTGGGAGTTGTGTTGGTTGTGGGAGTTGTGTTGGTTGTGCTGGTTGTGGGAGTTGTGCTGGTTGTGGGAGTTGTGTTGGTTGTGGGAGTTGTGTTGGTTGTGGGAGTTGTGTTGGTTGTGGAGGTTGTGTTGTGTGTGTTGTTTGTGGGGTTGTGTTGGTTGTGGGAGTAGTGCTGGTTGTGGGAGTTGTGTTGGTTGTGCTCGTTGTGGGAGTTGTGTTGGTTGTGGAGGTTGTGTTGTGTGTGTTGTTTGTGGGGTTGTGTTGGTTGTGGGAGTAGTGCTGGTTGTGGGAGTTGTGTTGGTTGTAGGGGTTGTGTTGGTTGTGGGGGTTGTGTTGGTTGTGGGAGTTGTGTTGGTTGTGGGGGTTGCGTTGGTTGTGGGGGTTGTGTTGGTTGTGGGGGTTGTGTTGGTTGTGGGAGTTGTGTTGGTTGTGGAGGTTGTGTTGGTTGTGGGGGTTGTGCTGGTTGTGAGAGTTGTGTTGGTTGTGGAGGTTGTGTTGGTTGTGGGAGTTGTGTTGGTTGTGGGAGTTGTGTTGGTTGTGGGAGTTGTGTTGGTTGTGGGGGTTGTGTTGGTTGTGGAAGTTGTGTTGGTTGTGGAGGTTGTGTTGGTTGTGGGGTTTGTGCTGGTTGTGGGAGTTGTGTTGGTTGTGGAGGTTGTGTTGGTTGTGGGAGTTGTGTTGGTTGTGGGAGTTGTGTTGGTTGTGGGGGTTGTGTTGGTTGTGGAAGTTGTGTTGGTTGTGGAGGTTGTGTTGGTTGTGGGGTTTGTGCTGGTTGTGGGAGTTGTGTTGGTTGTGCTGGTTGTGGGAGTTCTGTTGGTTGAGGGAGTGGTGTTGGTTGTGCTGGTTGTGTTGGTTGTGGGAGTTGTGTTGGTTGTGGGAGTTGTGTTGGTTGTGGGAATTGTGTTGGTTGTGGGGGTTTTGTTGGTTGTGGGGGTTTTGTTGGTTGTGGGAGTTGTGTTGGTTGTGCTGGTTGTGGGGGTTGTGTTCAATGTGGGAGTTATACTGGTTGTGTTGGTTGTGGGGGTTGTGGGAGTTGTGTTGGTTGTGTTCAATGTGGGAGTTATACTGGTTGTGCTGGTTGTGGGAGTTGTGTTGGTTGTGGGGGTTGTGTTGGTTGTGGGAGTTGTGTTGGTTGTGGGGGTTGTGTTGGTTGTGGGGGTTGTGCTGGTTGTGGGAGTTGTGTTGGTTGTGGGAGTTGTGTTGGTTGTGGAGGTTGTGGGAGTTGTGTTGGTTGTGGGGGTTGTGTTGGTTGTGGGAGTTGTGCTGGTTGTGGGGGTTGTGTTGGTTGTGGGAGCTGTGCTGGTTGTGTTGGTTGTGGGAGTTGTGCTGGTTGTGGGAGTTGCGCTGGTTGTGGGGGTTGTGGGAGTTGTGCTGGTTGTGCTGGTTGTGTTGGTTGTGGGAGTTGTGTTGGTTGTGGGAGTTGTGTTGGTTGTGGGAGTTGTGTTGGTTGTGGGGGTTGTGCTGGTTGTGGGAGTTGTGCTGGTTGTGCTGGTTGTGGGAGTTGTGCTGGTTGTGGGAGTTGTGTTGGTTGTGGGAGTTGTGTTGGTTGTGGGAGTTGTGTTGGTTGTGGGAGTTGTGCTGGTTGTGGGGGTTGTGTTGGTTGTGGGAGTTGTGTTGGTTGTGGGAGTTGTGTTGGTTGTGCTGGTTGTGGGAGTTGTGTTGGTTGTGGGAGTTGTGTTGGTTGTGGGAGTTGTCTTGGTTGTGGAGGTTGTGTTGTGTGTGTTGTTTGTGGGGTTGTGTTGGTTGTGGGAGTAGTGCTGGTTGTGGGAGTTGTGTTGGTTGTGCTGGTTGTGGGAGTTCTGTTGGTTGAGGGAGTGGTGTTGGTTGTGCTGGTTGTGTTGGTTGTGGGAGTTGTGTTGGTTGTGGGAGTTGTGTTGGTTGTGGGAATTGTGTTGGTTGTGGGGGTTTACACACATAGATGATGAGGGTTCTGGGACAAAAAAAAACAAGATATTTAACAAAGCTTTTTTTTAGTAAATCTCGGCTCCCATTGCTCGCCTCGTTTTACTAAAAAAGCTTTGTTAAATATCTTGTTTTTTTTTCTCCCAGAACCCTCATCATCTATGTGTGTGGTGGTATTTGAGTGAAAATAAGCAAGCATGGGAGTAAACAAAGAGCATGGCCCCAAAGCAAGCGGATGTGTCACAAAAAAAATTAATTTCTTTTGAAGAAATGCCCGCACTGTATAATATACAAAAGTGTCCCAGAATTATTTTCCATT
This sequence comes from Meandrina meandrites, assembly GCA_963693305.1. NCBI lineage: Eukaryota > Metazoa > Cnidaria > Anthozoa > Scleractinia > Meandrinidae > Meandrina > Meandrina meandrites. The sequence continues at coordinate 63,921,164 of OY855903.1, forward strand.
TGAACAATTATCTGCACTTGTATATACGGCGAGATGGCAGGCGCAAGATTTTCGTCCAATGTTCTGAAAACATTTTACGGTTCAATAACTGAAGAGGAAAATAGAAATCTTTCTCAACCATTACAACCAGAACGTACTATTTTACGCGATGGGTTTAAAATAAGCCAAAGCAATTTCCAGGAATGGCTTCGTGTATGGATAATGAACGTATCTCAAACAAATCCAAACAACAAAGATATTTATATGTTTAAAAATGCAAATAAAGAAAAGTATACAAACTTGATAGAACAGGAAATTCTAAAGTTGGGAAGCGTAAAGGTCAGCTTCGGGCTAAAAGTAAATTTTGAAATAGAAAGAAACGGAGAAACGCAAGAAATGTCGCACTATTTTAAAGAGGACCAGCCGCACGTTTTTACCAGGTATGACAAAGAACAGATAGAACAAAAATATGATGAATTTATGGAAAGAATAAAGGGAGAAATAGAAAACTGGTCATTGCAAGGATCAGGATGGGAAGTTGAAAGTATAGAGATAGCATACGTGAATGTTGCAAAATATCAGCCACTGAGCGGAGGAACCTATTTGCCACTTCCAGCCAAACTGGCAAACAAAAAAGCAATAATAAACATAAAAAACAAAGACAACGAATGTCTGAAGTGGGCTTTGAGGTCGGCACTGTTTCCACCAAAAGACGGTGTGCATCCTGAAAGACCAAGCAAATATTCCAAAAATGATGGGATAAATTACGCGGGTATAGATTTTCCAACACCGGTAAAACAAATCGACAAGCTTGAAAAACAAAACGGAAAACTCGCAATAAACGTGTTCGGCTGGGAAAACGACACCGTGATTGTGCACAGGATAAGCAGAAAAGAACCGAACGTACCGAGAATAAACCTGATGTTGATTGAGACAGGGAAAATTCAGCACTATTGTTACGTAAAAAGAGAAAGCGCTTTGCTGTTCGATCAAAGCAAAAACAGAAATGCAAAACACTACTGCATGTTGTGCTTAACAGGTTTCTCAAGAGCGGACTTGCTTGTGGACCATAAAAAGCACTGCAATGGAGTGAACGGTAGGCCAACAAGGATTGACATGCCAAAAGAGGGGGAAAACATCCTCGCTTTTAAAAATTATCAGAAACAGATGAAAGCGCCCTACGTGATATACGCGGACTTTGAGGCACTGGTAAAAAAGATACAAGGCCGTGAGCGAGACCCTGAAAAAGGCAAAAACAAAAGTTACACAGAAAAGACGGAAAGGCATGAGGCGTGCGGATACTCATTCGTTGTAGTAAGAAGTGACGGGAAAGTTACAGGACCATTTGTATACAGGGGTGAAAACGCGGTAAGGTCTTTCCTGAAAAGGCTGGTAATAGTAAAAGACAAAATAAGAGAAAACCTCGCACAGGTGAAACCCATAGCAATGACGAACAAAGATTGGTATGAATACAAAAACGCACACAGCTGCCACATCTGCGAAAAAAAGCTGGTAAAAGAAAACTTTTGGGATTCATTGCCGGTCTACGCAACAGGACACATATCAAAAAAAGAGAAATACCAGGGGCAGTATCACAAAAGATGTTTCTATGAAGAGCAAAATTACCAAAGTGAATTTTATGAAACGCTGTGCCAAAATGCATCAAAAGACGATGACTTTGAAATAATAAAGCTGAAAAAACCGGAAACCCCAGCCGCGCGCCACACAGCAAAAGAACAAACCAACTGCTACAAATGCAAAAAGTCACTTCTCCAAAAGAACTACAGAGACGCGGTAAAAGACCATTGCCATCTGACGGGTAAATACCGAGGGGCAGCGCACAGCGAATGCAACCTAAAACTAAAAATAACCCCCAAAACGCACCAGATACCAGTTGTATTTCACAACCTGAGGGGGTACGACGCGCACCATTTAATGCAGGCGATGGCAAATTTGAAAAAAGAGGTGAAATGTGTCGCAAACAACATGGAGAAGTACATAACCATTTCGGTTGATGGTTTGCGCTTTATAGACAGCTTGAACTTTATGCTAGCAAGCTTGGACTCATTGGTAGAAGTAAAAGTAAAGGGGGTAAAAGAAGCCACATCAGAATTAAAAGACAGAGAGCTGAAGTACAAAGAGAAAATTAAGGAGGAATTCAAAATAACATCAACATTATCAAACGGCAGTGATCTGCTTTACAAAAAGGGAATTTACCCATACGAGTACATGGATTCATTTGAAAAATTCAGCGAAACAAGTCTGCCAAAAAAAGAAGACTTCTACAGCAAACTCAACGATGAACGCATTACAGAAGATGAGTACGCTCACGTGAAGGAAGTATGGAAGACTTTTGATTGTAAAACATTGGGGGATTACCATGACCTTTACGTGAAAACGGATGTAGCACTGTTGGCAGATGTATTTGAAAATTTCCGTAAATTGTGTTTGCAGCAGTACGGTCTTGACCCGGCGCACTATTTCACATCACCAGGACTATCATGGGACGCACTCTTGAAAAAGACGGGTGTCGAGCTTGAGTTGTTAACAGACTATGAAATGCATATGTTCGTGGAACGAGGAATTCGCGGAGGAATCTCGATGGTAAGCAAAAGACACGCAAAGGCAAACAATCCTTTGGTATCAGACTATGACGAAAGCAAACCGAACAGCTACATAATGTATCTGGACGCGAACAACCTGTACGGCTGGGCAATGAGCAAGCCTCTCCCCAAAAGCGGATTCAAATGGAAACGCGTGATGCCGACAGAGGAGGAAATAATGAATAAAAAGGAGAACGCAAAGAAAGGCTGGATCCTAGAAGTTGATTTGGAGTACCCGGCGGAGCTGCATAAAGAACACAACAGCTACCCGCTGGCGCCGGAGAAAAAGGTCATGAAAAAAGAAAACATGTCGGACTACCAAAAGAATCTGATAAAAGAATTGGACCTGAAAATCCCAAACAGCAAGAAGCTTCTGCTGACACTTGAGGACAAAAAAGACTACGTGGTTCACTACGAAAACTTGAAGTTCTATCTGAAGCAGGGGATGAAACTGAAGCGCGTAAAAAGGGCGCTGGAGTTCGAACAAGAGTGTTGGATGGAGCCGTACATTCGGATGAACACAGAATTCAGAAAGCAAGCAAAGAATGGCTTTGAAAAGAACTTTTACAAGCTGATGAATAACTCAGTTTTCGGCAAAACCATGGAAAACTTGCGCAACCGGGTTGACATAAGAATAGTCCGCAGCAATGAGAAAGACAAAATAAGAAAATTGGTCGCAAGCCCTCTGTACGCAAGGCACGTAATATTTACAAACGACCTGGTGGGCATTGACATGCACAAAAGCCGCCTGCTGCTCAACAAGCCGGTCTACACAGGAATGACAATCCTTGACAAAAGCAAGATACTTATGTACGACTTCTTTTACAACCACCTGAAAAAGCAGTACGGTGAGAAATGCGAGCTCCTGTACACGGACACGGACAGCCTGCTGCTGAAGATAGAAACAGAGGATGTCTACAAAGACATAAAAGAAAACGAAAACTTCTATGATACATCAGACTACTCGAAGGAGCATCCGCTCCACTCAGAAGTGAACAAAAAGGTACTGGGAAAAATGAAAGATGAGTGCGAGGGGATCCCAATATCGGAGTATGTGGGGCTAAGGTCAAAGATGTACTCGGTAATGACAGAAGGTAAAAGCGAACAGCGGATAGAAAAAATAAAGAAAGACTTCCCGGAGACGGAAATAAAAGAGTGCAGCTGCGAAGGAAAAAAAGTGCAGGCAATAATGGCAAAAGACACAGAGTTGGTCAAAAAAATAATGGCAGAAGACGCAGAGTCGGTCAAAAAAACGGAACATCCGAAAGCAAGAGTGTCGCAATGCTGTAACATGATAAAAGTTGACGAAACAAACGTAAGAAAAGCGAAAGGCGTGAAAAAGAACGTTGTTAAGAAACAGATAAAGCATGAACAGTACAAGCAGGCGCTGTTCAGCAAAGAGCAGATGTGGCACGGAATGAACATTTTGCGAAGCGAGGGGCACGAAATCTACGGCATGCATGTAAATAAAATTTCACTGTCCCCGTTTGATTCAAAGTGCTGGATAGCTGAAGACGGTGTAAATACAAAGGCTTACGGGTACAACAGTGCAATGGAAGAAATAGAAACTTTATTAGCTAATACAGAAATGGAAGAAATAGAATTAACAAATACAGAAATGGAAGAAATAGAAGAAGCGTTAAAGTCGCTCGGGGGGTAATTGTGTGTTTGGAGGCACAACCAGCAGTTCTTCACGCACGAAGCCGCGCTTGGGCCCGTCATGCAAATAGTAGAGAACGGGCTGATTCGGTTTGGTAAAAGAACGTTCAATGTTGTAAACTTTCAAAGACCAGATTGGATCAGTGGCTCTTTTAACACCACCTTCAAGCTCGCCAGGTTGGTACAAATACCTAACATTCACACGAGAGGGGAGCTTTTTTTCGCTTTCTCCAACAGGTCTCAAATAAGGTGTGGATGGCTTTGCATAAATATTTTTTTCTTTGATGGCAAATACAGGTTTCTTGCCGATAAGGCTTGTGACTTCATTGTTCAGAGCGGCTACAACTTCAGGAAGTCTTTTTACCCACTCCGTGGACCTCTGGCCCTCAGGTTTTCGCATTTCAACTGCGTACTGGTGCCCAAACAAGCGCTCAGCCAGGGTGCGGTTAAAACGTTCAACAATGGCCTGATCACGGTGAATGTCAACTCGCCCACGCCGAATATATGTTTTGTGATTTTCCATTTCTTTTGTAACAGCGCCCATGAATTCACGCCCAGGATCAACCTGCAGAAGTTCAGGCCATTTCAGAGGTGAGCGTTTGTAAATTCTCTTAAAAGCCAGTGCAACTTCATCAGAGTTTTTAGAGGTTAAGGGTTCAGCTTCTTTGTATCTGCTGGCAACATCAACAACTGTGAGTGCATATTTGAAAACTTTGCGTCCGCGGGGTAGTTTGTCATGTGGCAAAAAAAGAAGATCCGCCTGGTGCACTTTGTTGGGTATAGGTACATCGAATTTCGGCCGAGGAATGCGCTTTGGCGCTGAGAGGAATATCTGCCAGAGTGCTTGCTTGAACAGCCACTTTTTTGCGGTTTCTTCTGGTACCTTGGCAGCTTCAGATAATTTTTTGATTGCGGCAAAACCTTTCCAGTAGCCCCCAGGGCTATAGTATATCTTTGCTAGTTTGGCATCCATCTATAAGTAAGGAATTAAAAAAGTTTAAAGGAAACGAAAGGCAGCGTAGCCCAGAGCAAGAGCCCCGGCACCCACGAACATGAGTTCACCATTTTTCTGCTGCTGGCTTGGTTGATAGAAATCTGAAAACTTGGGTTCTTTGGGGGGTATCATTTGTTTGTCAGGGTGCGCCTGGTTGTACAGTTTGAAGGCGTAGTCAGTGTTAGTAAAGTTCTGTTTGGCCTGCTCTTTTATTTGCGTGTTAGTCGCAATCCAGTCGAGAAGTTTGGTTCGGTCACGGGAGTATTTGGCATAAGCTGCTTGATACGCCTCGAGAGCTTTGTCATGTCGTACTTTTTCATCAAGTGCAGCGTCACCTCCGCCAAGTGCCTTTGCAAGATAATTGCCACCTATAAAAGCTGCAGCATTCAATATAGCTCCACCAGCCATAATCGCGATACTTGCCATTGTGTTATATAACAGAGCAGAGTTTTTTCAAATAAAAATCTTGGGGTGTGGGTAGCAACTCAGTTGCTGATGCCCCACTTACATGCTGGTGGGAAGGATTTTTTGGTCCTCGAGGTACTGTTTGAGCGCAATGCTACCTGCCATGACGGCGGTGAACTTCACGTAGTTCATAGCACTGCTGCTGGGGTCAGAAGTAAAATTCTCTTTCACAACCTTTTTTGCGACCCAGCCGATGCCGGCGGCCAAACCGGTTATAGTAGCAGCATCCATGATGGTTTTAACAAGCTTGTTGTCTGACATTATTTATCAACTTTGTTGATACGTATATAAAACATACAAAAAGTTTAAATAAAAATTAATCTGTCTCTTCTGCGTCTGTGTCCTCTTCTGCTTCCGTGTCATCTGCTTCATTTTTCTCTACCAATTCAACAAAATTCGAAGGGTCTTTTGCCAACCAAATCAATTCATTAGACATCTTGCAAGAAAAATACCACCAAAAACTAAAAATGACTACGCCTGCTAAAGAATTGACAACAAATGTTTGCGTTGGAACTTTCACCATAATTATAAAGAAACATACAAAGTTTAAATAAAAATTAATTTGTCTCTTCAGTGGGTAGCAACTCAGTTGCTGATACCCCACACCCCATCAACTTTGTTGATACGTCCGGGTCAAATATTGTGGCCTTCATAAGATCGCGGACTGTAAGAAAAATCTTCACATTGAAGTCGTACCATAACAGTCCGATCCCAAAAATGGCTGCGGTTGAGATAAGAACTTGTGGAATATCAACTTTCTTCATGATATATTGTATCAACAAAGTTGATGAGGTATAATATTAATTCGTAAATATTTAATCCATATGTCTTAAAACTCTGGTCTGTGTCGGGCGAGCAGGTTGTAGCTCAGCACGTGCTGGCTCTGGTGTCTTTTTTTTGCTGAATGCGGCCTTGAGCTCTTCACGTTTGTAATAAATCCCAATCAGTGAAACGACTATGCCGATAACACCAATCCATTGGGTGGTGCTGAGACTGCTATTTTTTTCTTCGGTACTTTTTAGGGTTTCATCTGCAATAGTCGGTGTTGGCTCGGAAACCGGGGGATCAGCAACTGAGTTGCTACCCTTTGCCTTGTTGTTTGCTATTATGACAGCAGCCTCAGCTGCGGCTTTTTTCTGTTGTTCACGGGCTAGCCGCGTTCTTTCAGCAACCGCTTTGCCAGCAGCCACACGCTTGGGATTTTTTACGCGAGGGGCTGTAGTTGGAGTTGGAGTTGTTGCTTGCTGTGTTATATCGACCTGTTGTTGCGGGGTTTCGACCTTCTCGGATTGTTCGGTTGACATTATATGTTAAGCAAATAAAAAATTATTAAGCAATTATTCAGAATTTGTCTGCAAATGTTCAGTAGTTGGTGAGGAATGCTCAGGAATTTCTTCTAATTTTGCTTTGTCATTTTTCTCCAAATGCGAATTAAAATCAATGTGCTTTGCCGTTATCAAAGCAGCAGAAATAGGAGCAAGAAATTTTCCATATTTCAAAGAGAGACTGCCAACAAAATTTGTCATTTCTTTGTTAATAATGAAGTCTTCTTTTAGTTCTTTTTTCATTGCATCAACGTCATCTATTTCAATAACCATTTGCAGGCCTCTTGTCACAAGCGTAAGCAGGTTGTCAACCATGCTTTCGGTTGTCTTGCTGCCAACGAAGGTTTCATATCTCTTGTAGTACTTTTCAACTTCTTTATCAGTCAAGCGTTTCAAGTGCTCATGTGTTAACTGCACTCCAATGGCCTCTTTGGATTTGCCTGTTGATACAAGCACGGCCAGCTGCTCACGAAGGGCAGGAATGTTAGGTCCGGATAGCAACTGTGGCACAAGGCTACTATCAGCCGGGCTGCTTGACGGCTCAGCTTCCAGTAGGTTTATAACATCTGCGAACTCTTGTTCTGCCATGTTTATATACTATATACAACTTTTATTTTTTTAATTCAAAATTATCAACTTATCAACTTAGTTGATATGATAATCCGTAGGGGTAGCGAAGCGAGAACACGAGATAAGAGAACTTCCGCTCTTTCAGCTTTGAAATCAGATTTTTGTACTCATCGTGGGAGAGTTCGCCGGCGTAATCTTCAAAGATTGCCTTCGTAGTTTTGGCTGAGGGAGTGTAAAATAAAACGATAGCCGCCACGTTTTCACGGAAGGAAGGTGTTATGCTGGTTATCTTCTGGGTCAGCACCCAAACGCTGATTCCGATATGCCGAGCGGAAAAGCCAAGATTCACCAGCTGGCCTGTGCGCCCTTTTACATCTTTGGAGGCTGCGCAGTCATCTAGGATTATGAGCGTGTTGGTGCCCTCAAAAAGCCAGCTCACGAATTTCAACCAAATTTCAACCTCGTGCTGCTTGCTTATTATCACAAACATTCTTGGATCATTTTCACCAATTCGGTGGTAGGTCTTGTTGTGCGCGAATGTTGGGCAGATAAGCACAATGTAGTCAAACTTGCCGCGGAAAGGGCCATAGATCTGGTCAACCACATACCTCGATTTGCCTGAATTCGTCGGCCCGACAATCAGAGCGTTAAAGGGTATCTTGCTCGGATCCATGGTGGGGTAAACCCCACACCCCGATATAAGAAACTTTGTTGCTATTCTATTAGTACTGTACAGAATCTAATTGCATTTCTAAAATATTCATCAGCCACCCAAGGGGGTGTGGGGGGTACCCCCACTAGTACAGAACAGATTCTAATTGCCTTTTTAATATATTCATCTGCGCGTCGCTGATTACGTAAATGTGGCATCTAACTTTGTCATTGCCAGAGCCGCTTGCATTCCTCTCAAGCTCCAGCTGTACTCCATCCTTTGTGTTTACAAGTCGCGTGCCGCTTCCGTGCATAGAGTGATCAGCCATGGAACGCAGATCGATCATAACCCCGAACTTGTTATCTGCATAAAACTTTGTTGGATTCATGTGCTGTGTTTTGTTTTCAGCTTTGTAAAAGAAGCGTTTGACCTCCTCCCAAATATCAATTCCTTCAAGTCCGTTGTTGTACAGCCTGTTGGGCGAGCCGTTCACTGTGACACTAATTTTCGTTAGGTCTGGGTTAAAGTAATTTTCTGCCTGCCTTGTGCCAGCAACATAGGGCTCGACAAACAGTAGCAAGATGCCTTTGAGGGACCTTCTCTGCGGGTTAACTCTGAGATTCAGACTTGTGTCTGTTGCTTTGACAAAGGTAACCACTTCGTCACGCTGGATGTGGTCATACGCAAATTCTTTTCCATTTGTGTACTCGCTGAGGGCTTCATCTGCCAGTGTTTTGCTTCTTATCATCTCGTACTCCAGCTGGATGTTTTTCAGCTTGTATTCCAGTTTTGTTTTATCGGAGCCTCTGACAACCTGAGAGGCTGGCGCAAGTGTCAGTTCGAACACAAGATCATTGTATAGAGCCTGCGGATAAAAGGTCCCGTGGTCGTTCAAAATCTGGTGGTCAAGTCGTATCCTGTATTTTGATCCGTAAATCCCGTTCAGTTTGTTTTCCGAATCGACGCCTGTGGTCTGCTTGTCACCCGCGTTTGAGCGAATTTTGTTGAGGCCCACACTCTGGATTCCATCTTGCAACATGTTGTCGCGCTCCTCCTGTGATAGAAAGAGATCCTCGAATATCTTGTAAATGTCATAACCAACTGTGTCCTGCAGGATTGTGCCAGAGTACTTTACAACAAGTTTTTCAACTAGCGCCCGTCCAACATTGTTGACAAGAAAGTTGTTGGCATGACCTCCACTCAAATCGATGTTGAAGCGCAGCGCAAGTGAACCAGGAACAATGACCTCGTTTTCATTCAGCTTGGGAACCGAAACATAAAGCGTTTCCTCTGGTTTGGCTTCTGTGGGGTTGAAAGTGATTCGTTTTACCGCGCGCTCCGCTCTTAGCGCGCCAAGAGTTTTTTCACTGCGTGTTGGCCGAAGGTTTTCCTGTACACCGTCCATTATTGTAAAGAATATAAAATATTCAATTAAAAAATTTCAATTGTAAATATAAAATAACTCCATCAACTTTGTTAAATAGAAACATAGTTTCTGCTTTTCAACTTTGTTGATAATCGATGGCAAAAGTTGGCGATTTTGCTATAGAACAACCAGAACTTGACAAGGATCTTGACAATAAAAATGGTGATGATAAATATGATTTTAATGTTGATACTGAGATAGACACAAGTCAGCCGCTATTTCCTCCTGAAGCAGAATCCACACGCTATGGTGAACAAATTGAATTGCACGAACTGAGCGGACTTCCAGAAACATCATTTGATGAAGATATACCTTTGTTGAGTGGCTTTATTCATCAAGATGACAAACCAGCACTTCTTGAAAGAGCAAGAGATTTTATTAAAAGGAAGTTTCCAAGAGTTGACTTCGGGAAATTAGGCCCAATCGGTTTCAGCAAAAAGCCTGGCAAGGACACTACAATCGTTTCATTTGGAACAAGGGGTGGCGAGACTGAAATTTTCAGACAAGATGGGAAAGGTCTTCTCCAAAAATTTAAAGACAAGTTCAAAACATCACTTGGTCCAGAAGCTGAATCTCTGATTGCTCAAGACAATGATGAAATAAGAGAAAACCGGCAGAGATTAAGAGAAGCTGAAAAAGAACTCAGAGATGCAGAAAAACTCGCCTCTGAAAGAGAAAAAGCCGCCCAAGAAGTGCAAGATCTTAGAATAAGAATTGAGCGAACTCAAGCCAGTATTGAACAACTGGGGTCAAACGTTGAAAGTGAATCAGAACTGCGGAGACTGCAGCAACTGAAAAAAAATCTTCAAAATGATTTTGAAAACGCAAAAACAGAGGTGGCGGCTCTTGAGAAAAAAGCTAAAACCAAAGCCAAAGAACAAACCAGGGTCAACCAACTTAGAGCAAGCCTAGCCGCTAAAGAGAGAGAAAGAAACACAATGGAAGCGAGGCTCAACGACACAAGAACGTTAGATGAGCTGAAAGAGCAAGAATCAGAACTACAGCGCCAAAATGAGGAAGATCAGGCAGTTATCGACGATGAAAACACATCACCTTCTGATAAACAAGCTGCCGAAGGAAGAGTAGCGGAAAGACAAGAGGAGCTTGCTCGTTTGCAAACGCAGATTGATGAAAGAGAAAGAGCGCTTCCACTTCGTGAGAGGGTAAAGGAGATATTCAAAAAATATGGTGTGACCGTTACGGCTATCGTTCTTGCTGCCGGGGTCACAATTGGTGCTGTCATTGGGGCTATTACAAACGCTTTGAGAGCCACCGGTAAAGCGTTGGGAAAAGGTCTAAAAGATATTGGCTCAAAGATTGCATCAGCTCTGCCAGGTCTTATTGGCTCAATTGTGAGCTTTCTTTTCAAAGCCGCCGGTCAAGCTATCGGTTTTCTTGCTGAGCACACCTGGCTGATTATTTTGGCTGTGGTTGCCTTTCTTGTAGAAAAATACATAAAGAAGCGGCGTTAACGCATAAAAGCGTAAATCAAAGCCGCAACACCTACCGCGACAACAGCAATAGCTGCTTTGTTATTTTCGTGTGAGGGGGGTAAACCCCCCACCCCAGCAGGCTGAGGTGTTTGATCTTCAGGTTGAGGTGTTTGCTCTTCAGGCTGCGTCGCTGTTACCCTAGGGGTGTGGGGTGAAACCCCACTGTGTATCGGGTTTGAGGGGTGGCTGTTTGGTGGGTTTATCTTTGTTGGTCCTCCTGCCATCAGCTTTAGCGCTGCTTTTTTTGTGCCCTTATTTACTTCGTCGTTAACCCCTAGCTTCATGCCTGGTATAGCTTGTTTTAGCTGGTTGTTGTAACCAATAACACTTCCCGTATTTATTACCATCCGCGCAGGCATCAGCCATGCACCTGGACACACAGCAAAGTTAAGCCTCACCTTTGCCTCGTCGACTGCAAGTTGGTACCTTTGAACTGACTTTGCCAGATCCGGTTGCCGTATTGCGTCTTCCACTAAAACTAAAAACTCACTTTGCGCTTCTTTTGCCCGCCCCCCGGTTCCCAAAATGCTACTTCTCACATTTACCTGTGAACCCAAAACACAGTAAACGAACGCCTCTATCGACTGGTTTATTCTCGACAAACCTGCCTGGGTTAGACCTTCTGCTACATTTGGGCAAAACCAATCCGCCTGAGCGTACGCTGAATCACCCGGTTCGATGTAGTAAATCAGGTTACCTTTTGAGCCTGTGCCACCTTCATCTGAGAACTTTTTTGATCCCCCGGGGTAAACGTCTCCCGCTTCTTTTGCCGGGCCAATGTTGGATACATATATGTAAACACTTCCCAGGCCGTGGTTTGCGCCTCTTGTAAAACGAAAATCGCTTGACGGGTCGACTCCGAACTCATTGCATATTCTTTTGTATGAAGCCACGTCGTATTTGTTGTTAATCTGGTTAAAAGTTGGGTCGCCTGGCAAAGCGCTTATGCTTTGTATTCCCCCCATCTGAAACAATATTCGCCTGACAGTAAAATATATATGGAACTTGTAAAAAGCTCGCACATTCTCTGGCATAGCATAGTTGTTATCGAAAATTTCGCGACTTATACCACAGCCCGTTGTCGCACACCAGACAGCAAAATTCAGCTGCTGTGGCCAATATCTCATATTTGGGCCGGCTAGCCATGTTTTTGACTCTTTCCCTGAATGGTGGGTGAGTTTGGTTTTTTGAAATACCTCTCTGAACTTTGTTGTGAAATACTGGTCCGGTGTTACGTAAATATTCAGTTGGTTATTAAATATTTTTTTCAAACTCGGGGCGGCATCGTGAAAGCCAACAGCAGGAATCGGCAAAGAGTCACCTTTTAAACCACTTGGTGTAAGCTGTTGTGGAAACCCTTCTGATGATTGGCCAACACCCAGCGCACTTTTCATTTCCGGGCTCCAATATTTGCTGTCTGAACCAAAAACGTTTATCAAATGGCCTGGCCCTGCTTTGAAATAAATTTCTGAGGTTGCTGTGTGGTCTTTGGCGAAATCGGTCTGTGGCTCAAACTTTGATTTATCAGCATTCGGGTATTTTGCATTAAAAGTTTTCCATGCCTTTTGTTCTGCTACTTTGTCAATGCTGTTAGCTTCTGGTGTCTGAATCCATTTTAGAAGTGCAGATGCGCTGCTGTGCTGTGAAGGCTGAAGGGCCTTGTCTTTTGCTGTATCAGCTTTCGCTGCACTTTTGGTTCTTTGCTGCCTCGAATAAGCATCCAACCATCCTCCACCACCGGTCCATTCATTATCCATTATTTAAACAAAATATTTTTCTCTAATTATAAAAATGGTTATTCTTACTGTTGTTACAAAAGAAAATCCACATACGGTCTATTTTGAACCCCAGCCTATTCAAAAACCAAGCTATATCCGGCTATTAAGTTGTTCTCTTTACAATTCGTGGTTTAACTTAAAGGAAGAGGGGGCAATTACTTTGTTTGATAATGTCGATAAGCCTTTCGAAGTTACTTTTTTGCCGGGCCATTATACACTCGATGCTTTGGTGATTGAAATCAGAAACAGTTTAAACAAACATAGGGTCCCATTGCAAACAGATGTTAATACTATCGTTGGCCAGCTTGTAATCACAAATCCACATCAAAAAAAGATTGTTTTTGATTCCTACTTAGGTAATTTACTTAATTTAAAATCTTTTACATTGGGATTAAAAACGTTCATAAAAAAGCTGAATTCCGCAACGACCTATTACATTCATTGCGACCTACTTGACAAAGAACAGAATCTGTTAAATGGCAAACCGTCTACTGTTTTACAAACTTTTGACATAACAGGAAAACCTTTTGAAAAAGTTTTTTATCAAAGCAGCCCACAACATGTCTTACGCGATGTTTCTGCTGATAAGCATATCTCAAATATGACAATTTCTGTCAGGGACCAAAATAATAATCTATTTGACTTTAACGGCATGCCTCTTCAGTTTCAAATTGAAATTAATTAAACAAGAAAATAATTTTGTTAATATAACCATGGCATCCAACGTATTACCAAGTGCCCCAGATTATAAAGAAACAGAAACACAGACACTCTATCCAGTTCTGCCAACTCAACCAGATAACAATTTTCATATGCAGAAAGCAAACGAAGTTTTTAAATTTTTAAGTGATGAAGTTTCACATTATAGGCTTGTTGCCAAAAAATATAAACGAACTGAAAAAATTATCGACTACGCTTGCTTTTCTGCTTCCGGTATTTCTGGTTTTCTTTCCGCAGGTGGCGTAGCAGCTGCGTTTACAGGCATTGGGATTGCAGCGGCAATACCTATTGGCTGTGTTGCTTCTTTATTTGGGCTAACAGCTGCTGGGCTAACCCGTTTTTACAAAAAGCTTGAGCCCAAACTTATCAAACACTGCAAAATAATAACACTGGCTATGTCAAAATGCGATACTGTCGACCGCATACTGTCAAAATCACTCATTGGCGGTAAAATCAGCGATTCTGAGTTTAAAAGCATTCTTGATGAAAAAAAGAGCTATCTAATTCAGAAGGAGATTCTTCGGAAAGGAACACTTCCCAAGGAAAAAAATAAACAAAGCAGCCCTGACATAGAAAAAATACGACAAGAGGCCATGCACGAAGAAAGAATTAGGCTTCAAAAAAAGTTTCTGGGCAGCGCGGTCGACGTTTCGAAATAAGATATCAGTCTAAGCGCACACTCTTTCACTTTATTAAAGAATGATAGCCGTTCCTGCACAAATTTGAATTAACTTTTTTGGGGAAAAAAACGAGATTTTCTCTAAGTGTTACAAAAAATTTCTCTAAGTCTTTTTCTCTAAGTCTTTAAAAAAATTTCTCTAAGTCTTTTCTCTAAGTCTTTGAAAAAATTTCTCTAAGTCTTTCAAAAAATTTTTTCTAAGTCTTTCAAAAATATTTGAATGCGTTACAAGAGCGTTACCTTCACACGTGACGTTGTGTGACTCTGTTGCGTTACAGTCACGCGTGACGTTGCGTGACAGGTCAAACAAAAAAGCAAAACCCTGGTCGGGGGTGCTCGTTGGCTGTTCTTTGCCTAGCCCCGGCTAGGTCTTTTCCCCGCCGCTGACAAGGCGGCTGTCCCCCCCATTTTACCTCTGGGTACGAGGTTTGAAATCCCGAGGGATCTCTGAGCACCCCCACGTTATCAGTAGGGCCGGAGCGGGCTCACCCAAGGGGCATCTCCCACTGAAAGGAGTTCCCCTATACTCCGTAACTCACCATCTGCACAAGCCATTATAACAAGATTCAGTGGGGGCCAACCACACCTCTCTTGGCTTCACCAGAATTCGTGAACTAGCTAGTCTATGGGCAAAATTTCTATTTATTTGTTTCAGTTTAAAATTTCTGTCCCTTGTGGTGCCACTTTCTCTGTTCTTCACCTAAATGAGACCGTACGCATGCGCTTTTAAAGACTTGGTAAGATTTGTAAATATAATATAGCCAAGAGGCCAAAATGCTTGTCCTTTTCCACGCGATTTGCTTTATTTTAAACGAACTTTCTACTCCCGTTTGGCAGAACGAAGTCAGACAGATAACATATCAATTCGTAGAGGCTATGCAAGAGGCACAAAAAAAGTAAACAGGTTCGAACGAGTCCATGTTCTGGAAAGATCGCTCGATAGATCGGCAAAATTTCGGTGATCAAATCCTGTTATTTCTCGATTTCTTCTCGTCGCTTCACTTCGCCAGCTTATGTGGGGGCACAAAAACTTACAGCGCGTTAACTGAGCGTATTTTTTTCGTAATATCTGTTCTGTTTCGTCTTTTTTCGGCCCAAACACTAAATCGTGAGGCGACCGCCATGTTTTGTGTTATTCTGCTCGTCCAAGGGGCCTGGGAAATATAAATATTGGCTTCCGGTCTTTTTCTCAGAAAAATGTCACGCAACTCACATATTTCGTAACAAAAATATTGCAACCAAACGAAGGTATCGGCCGCTCAGTAAAATTCCCTTATGATTTCTCGCATTGGGTCTAAACCTTTTACCTTACAATGGATCCATTTATGTTCTAATTCATCTTCGCATATCTCAACACAGCGTCTAAAGCAGTTGTATTCGAGCATGTCTGAGAAAACATAATGATTTATATTGCTTTTTCGCATGCATGGTACACAAATACCATCAACTCCGCAATCTAAATGATCTACACAATACATCGCTTTTACAAAACTTTCCCTCCTTTCACAAAATGGGGTTTTTTCTAACTCTTTGTGTACTTCAGCCCAGCCAAGCATTTTACGCTGCCAGAGTCTTATTATAATATACTCCGTACAGATTTTTTCCCGAAGTTCAGCCGGAAGTGCTTGTATTAGTTCAAGTGTGCCTGCCATCTCGCCGTATATACAAGTGCAGATAATTGTTCAAATGGAAAATAATTCTGGGACACTTTTGTATATTATACAGTGCGGGCATTTCTTCAAAAGAAATTAATTTTTTTTGTGACACATCCGCTTGCTTTGGGGCCATGCTCTTTGTTTACTCCCATGCTTGCTTATTTTCACTCAAATACCACCACACACATAGATGATGAGGGTTCTGGGAGAAAAAAAAACAAGATATTTAACAAAGCTTTTTTAGTAAAACGAGGCGAGCAATGGGAGCCGAGATTTACTAAAAAAAAGCTTTGTTAAATATCTTGTTTTTTTTTGTCCCAGAACCCTCATCATCTATGTGTGTGGTTTTGTTGGTTGTGGGGGTTTTGTTGGTTGTGGGAGTTGTGTTGGTTGTGCTGGTTGTGGGGGTTGTGTTCAATGTGGGAGTTATACTGGTTGTGTTGGTTGTGGGGGTTGTGGGAGTTGTGTTGGTTGTGTTCAATGTGGGAGTTATACTGGTTGTGCTGGTTGTGGGAGTTGTGTTGGTTGTGGGGGTTGTGTTGGTTGTGGGAGTTGTGTTGGTTGTGGGGGTTGTGTTGGTTGTGGGGGTTGTGCTGGTTGTGGGAGTTTTGTTGGTTGTGGGAGTTGTGTTGGTTGTGGAGGTTGTGGGAGTTGTGTTGGTTGTGGGGGTTGTGTTGGTTGTGGGAGTTGTGCTGGTTGTGGGGGTTGTGTTGGTTGTGGGAGCTGTGCTGGTTGTGTTGGTTGTGGGAGTTGTGCTGGTTGTGGGAGTTGCGCTGGTTGTGGGGGTTGTGGGAGTTGTGCTGGTTGTGGGAGTTGTGCTGGTTGTGCTGGTTGTGGGAGTTGTGTTGGTTGTGGGAGTTGTGTTGGTTGTGGGAGTTGTGTTGGTTGTGGGGGTTGTGCTGGTTGTGGGAGTTGCGCTGGTTGTGCTGGTTGTGGGAGTTGTGCTGGTTGTGGGAGTTGTGTTGGTTGTGGGAGTTGTGTTGGTTGTGGGAGTTGTGTTGGTTGTGGGAGTTGTGTTGGTTGTGGGAGTTGTGCTGGTTGTGGGGGTTGTGTTGGTTGTGGGAGTTGTGTTGGTTGTGGGAGTTGTGTTGGTTGTGCTGGTTGTGGGAGTTGTGTTGGTTGTGGGAGTTGTGTTGGTTGTGGGAGTTGTGTTGGTTGTGGGAGTTGTGTTGGTTGTGGAGGTTGTGTTGTGTGTGTTGTTTGTGGGGTTGTGTTGGTTGTGGGAGTAGTGCTGGTTGTGGGAGTTGTGTTGGTTGTGCTCGTTGTGGGAGTTGTGTTGGTTGTGGAGGTTGTGTTGTGTGTGTTGTTTGTGGGGTTGTGTTGGTTGTGGGAGTAGTGCTGGTTGTGGGAGTTGTGTTGGGGTTGGGGGTTGTGTTGGTTGTGGGGGTTGTGTTGGTTGTGGGGGTTGCGTTGGTTGTGGGGGTTGTGTTGGTTGTGGGGGTTGTGTTGGTTGTGGGAGTTGTGTTGGTTGTGGAGGTTGTGTTGGTTGTGGGGTTGTGCTGGTTGTGGGAGTTGTGTTGGTTGTGGGAGTTGTTTTGGTTGTGGAGGTTGTGTTGGTTGTGGGAGTTGTGTTGGTTGTGGGAGTTGTGTTGGTTGTGGGAGTTGTGTTGGTTGTGGGGGTTGTGTTGGTTGTGGAAGTTCTGTTGGTTGTGGAGGTTGTGTTGGTTGTGGGGTTTGTGCTGGTTGTGGGAGTTGTGTTGGTTGTGGAGGTTGTGTTGGTTGTGGGAGTTGTGTTGGTTGTGGGGGTTGTGTTGGTTGTGGGAGTTGTGTTGGTTGTGGAGGTTGTGCTGGTTGTGGGAGTTGTGTTGGTTGTGGAGGTTGTGTTGGTTGTGGGAGTTGTGTTGGTTGTGGAGGTTGTGTTGGTTGTGGGGGTTGTGCTGGTTGTGGGAGTTGTGTTGGTTGTGGAGGTTGTGTTGGTTGTGGGAGTTGTGTTGGTTGTGGGAGTTGTGTTGGTTGTGGGAGTTGTGTTGGCTGTGGTGGTTGTGTTGGTTGTGGAAGTTGTGTTGGTTGTGGAGGTTGTGTTGGTTGTGGGGTTTCTGCTGGTTGTGAGAGTTGTGTTGGTTGTGGAGGTTGTGTTGGTTTTTGGAGTTGTGTTGGTTGTGGGGGTTGTGTTGGTTGTGGGAGTTGTGTTGGTTGTGAAGGTTGTGCTGGTTGTGGGAGTTGTGTTGGTTGTGGAGGTTGTGTTGGTTGTGGGAGTTGTGTTGTTTGTGGGAGTTGTGCTGGTTGTGGGGGTTGTGCTGGTTGTGGGAGTTGTGCTGGTTGTGGGAGTTGTGCTGGTTGTGCTGGTTGTGCTGGTTGTGGGAGTTGTGTTGGTTGTGGGAGTTGTGTTGGTTGTGGGAGTTGTGGAGGTTGTGGGAGTCTTGTTGGTTGCATGGGTTGTGCTGGTTGTGGGAATTGTGTTGGTTGTGGGAATTGTGTTGGTTGTGGGAGTTGTGCTGGTTGTGGGAGTTGTGGAGGTTGTGTTGGTTGTGGGGGTTGTGTTAGTTGTGGGCGTTGTGCTCCGTTTTATTCACATTTTATGGGGCAGCTGAGAGGTTTTGTGGTGTCATTAAATCAAAGTGTTTGTGTGTCTCCAGAGTAGAACATCTCTGCATCTCCCTATTTGTCTTCACAGGAAAAATGTTTGTCTTAAAATGTACCGGTTGTGGTAGTTGTGCACAACCCCAAGCACAACCATTTTAAGTCTATCAAGAAACGTGCCACATTTGTGAGATGAAACTAAACATGCGAACATAAAATCGCAAAGTTTGAAAACTGGGGAATATCATCTGATATTCCCCAGTTTTGTTTACATCACATGACGTGTTTAAGACCAATTGCATGTGCGAAAAATATTTGATGGATTATAATAGCTCAACCAATCAAAACTCAAGTCCTGATGGTTTTTAATAACATGAAATATCCCACTTGTCACTTGCATTTTCCAGGTATACACACTTGCCTGAAGGCTTGCGTGTGTACCAAGAAAATACAAGGTGACTTGTGGGATATTCCAAAGTATACCACCTTTAAGTGTTGCATGACTAGTATGTATTGTATTGTATAGACTGTGTTTACTCAATATATATCAGTTGTCTATGAATACAGTAAGAAAAATCTATGTACACCATATCTATAACCTTGCAGTCTGTAAACTAAAAGAAACAAAAGTCTCAAAATGATGCCATCAACTAAATTTTTCAGCATTGGTTTAATTTTACAACTTTTATTTGCACATGTGTTTCTCTTTCCAGTCGTATGTATCAGTTTATTGGTGATGCATCAGGCACAGATTCACTGGATTTTCAGCCACTGTTTGCAGATTACGAAAATAATCCAGGTATTGGTTCAAAGCACATTATTACACATATCCATTCTGTATAACTATTCAATTTGTCTTGGAACTCAGGATGACTGAGAACAAATCCTTCATCTATCTAATGTTTTATATCTATCTTCTACTATCTATGATCTACTCTTCCCAGTAATCCTTATACTTCTTGCTGTCTTCTCTTCTCTTCCTGCCTGCCTTCCTCTCTGCCTTCTGCCCATTTTTCTGTCCATTCTTTCCTCTCCCTTACTCCCTTCCTTCCCAGATTCCAGCCCTCCCTCCCTTCTGTCCTTTTATAATTCCATCAGATCTGTCATATCTTGATTTTCGTCATACCTTTACACCATTTAATCCTTATCAAAATACTTTTTCTTTGTTAGTTACAGTGTATTATTTGTCCATCTCCTCATCGCTCTTTCCTCCCCTCTAACTATTTTTCCCATGCTGTTTTTCACTGCTTTATATTTTTGCTGTGTCAGCACCTTTCCTTCAGATGCCAGGCCCTTTGGATTCTAGTGAGTTAGCATTATTTTACCCTAAAGTCAGGGGACTACCAAGATCTTTTGCATGGCTTACAGGTCTGTTATCAAAAATAATTTATAATAAATTATAAATACATGACAGTACTTTTATATGCATGATAACAATTTGAGAAACATTTGTATCAGTTAATGACGCAGATAGAAAAAGTCGCTAAAAGTTTTTTGACCTACTGCACATCAGTTAGATACTTTACCATCAAGTTACAAACTTAAGAAATCTAGTTTTGTCAATAAGAATGCATGAAAATAAATGATGGGAGAACCTGTAATTTTTTCCATCC
Source organism: Meandrina meandrites (assembly GCA_963693305.1). NCBI lineage: Eukaryota > Metazoa > Cnidaria > Anthozoa > Scleractinia > Meandrinidae > Meandrina > Meandrina meandrites. Next base: position 63,941,295 of record OY855903.1, read on the forward strand.
GTAAGTAGTTTATGTTGGTTAAGTGGTTTTTCCATGACTGATTTTCGTATGTAGCATTTTTGCCTTGTCTATGATGCTCCATGTCAAAATGTTTGCTAGGTATTATACAGTGAATTGTTGGAGAAATCTGATTGCATGGAGAGAGAGAGAGAGAGGGAGATGGGAAGGGGGGGGGGGGGGGGGAGGGGGTGGGTGAGGGAGGGAGAGGCAGGGGGTAGGTATCCTGTATTGGACTATGTGCACATTATGTATTTATTTTCTAGGTAGTGGTGTCTTCTTTGGCCAACTGGATTTCAATCCTCTAGATTCTTGTGAAAATATCACAACTGAAACCAAATTATTACAGTATCCTTGACAATTTTCCTCCTTATTCTAAAGTAAAAGGTGCATGTCATAACTTTTATGTACAATTGATTGCTAATGTCTATATCTGTATTAATTGACTAGTTTCTAATAACTGAACACCTCCAAAAACATTTTAAGAGGAAGTTAAGCAATAGAATTACATGTTTTGATGACCACACGTAAAATGTAAACATTATTTTTTTGAAAGTTCTTTTTTTTTTCAATCTGACTCTAAATTATCTGGCAACACTTTGGATTCTTCTCACTTCTAACTGACAGCTACCGGTACTTTATCATCTAGTGTTAATTTGTTGCCAAAACGATAAAAATACACAGACTGATTTACTTGATTTCCAAGGAAACAAGCTACTGATTTATACATGCATTATCCTTAACTGTTGCACAAGATACAAGCTGACTACAGAAGGAAAGGAGACAGTCCCTCCTCTGTCCATTGGCCTGACTGGTTTCCACGCTCTTATGCTGTATAAGAATAAGTGGGTTGATTGACATATAAAATTTTACAAGGCTGTAGGCAGGGTGAAGGGGTGCAGTGGGTGCATCCGCACCCCCTCACATGCCACAAAGGTCCACTTAATTTGAGAGGGAGGGTTAAAATGACTTGCAGAATGCAGGAAAAGTGGACTTCAACAAGTTGATTTTTCAAAATATTCCAGGGAAATATACCCCCGGATCAGCCCTAGACGCTCATGCTTCTGGTGCTCGCACCCACCCAAGCAAAATCCTGCCTACAGCCCTGTATTAATAGTAGCCTACCTAGACAAAGTGATGAATCGCTCTTTAAAAATGGACCCGCTTAGGCCCAATGGAACGATAATGTTTTACTATAATTATGGGTTTAGTCTGTAGGTTTCACAGACTGAGGTCAAATTTTTTCGTACCTCATAGAACACAGTACATGCTTGAACCCCAACTAGAATCCAATTCACTCATCATTAGATCACCGAACCTCTCACAACATTATTAATATTGAGGTAAATATTAGGTACTATTAACGTTAATGCTTTTTTTTCTTATAACCAGATTTGAGGCAGTGTCACTTCTAAGTGAACAGGTTGTGTTTGAAGATCAACTTCCCCCTCGGGTCAGTATCATTTTTGCATTGAAAGTATGAGGTTGGTCATTTAGCTTTATTGCAAAAAATTCAACATTTTTTTAGCATTGTATAATTTTCTCCCAATAAGTCAAGGTTTTGGAAATGATAATTGTTGGTTGTACATAAGCCACCAAAAAGTTAAAGGTAACATGATTGATTAGATATAAAATATATTAGTTATGATTTAATAGGCCTTTCTTGTTTAGTATGGTGCAATGAGAGGTTTGTGTATTGACATTGTGAAGAAGACTCTGTGGATATTCTCTGATTCTGCTATTTTCCAGTACCATGTTACAAGAGAAAGCAGGTATTTTTTACTGGAAACATTCATTATTTTTTATATATTTTTTTTGTCATAAATAATAAGAATAATCTGTTTCCTATAAAAAAATTGTCAATAAAACTACTTACTTAAAAGGCGAGAATCGCCTTAACCCTTTAACCCCTAAGAGTGCCAATTGGCACATAATGTCATAACTTGGTCAATATTTGTCCAATTGATTTGAAATTTTGGCACCAAAATTGTCTTGGAAAGATCTGCATTTTGAAAGCATAAAAATTGTACCTCCCCCTATTTGTGACTTGATTGACCACCCCTATAACTTTTGAAACTTTTTTGCCTGATACATTTGTGGTATGCAACGTAACTGAAATTAACCACTACACTGAGAGCTGCACAATAAGATATAGTTTAGGGATATACCTAAAATTTACGGGGATAAACAACTTTTTGAACCTTTTTCTTTTTAATGTTTTAACTCATTTCTTTCAAAGCTATAACATTCTTTTTATTTGCCAAAGTGTTTTATGCAATTTACTGATCCACACCTTTCAAATGGTGTCTCATACATGGAAATCTGGTTGAAACTTTTTAATTTACAAAAAAAGGCCATTTGCTTTAGGGGGTAAAGGGTTAAGGTAGCATTACCAAGCCATCTAAAGTCAGCTGTAGATGAATCCGTACAGTTGAACCTCGCTATCTTGACATCGGTTATCTCAAACTCCCCGCTAAATGCTTTTTCAGTCATTTACTATCATGGCAGCTATCTCAATAACCCCCCCCCCCCCCCCCCCCCCCCCACTTTCTCAAACTATTTTTTGTTTCCCTTGAGAGTTCCAGATAGCGGGTTTAACTGACAGCTTTCAACAATGATTAATTAACGTGTCATTGCTCTGGATCTTGTGGCTTACAGGGATGTCTGGAGAATGTACCTTGAAAGAGGAGAATTTGAGTTAGCTAAGGAGTATTGTAAGGTAAAAAAAAATTCTCAAAATAATATAAAGATAAGCTCTTATTAAAATAAAAGCTGTAAGAACACAGGAGTAACTTTTGCTTGAGCAAGTGGCATTTATTATGCAGCAGACAATATGCGAATAAATACATGTGCAATTTATAATAATTGTATTTAAAGTAATAGATAAAAATAATAATTGTCAATTAAGTGACTAGCAAAAAATCTAATAACTATTTCCCCCAATACAAACTACAAACACATACTATAGAATAGAATGAAGTGTCAGTTGTTCATGTCATGATGCAAAAAATTTCCTCTAAAATTTAGTTATATGGTACTTATGTACCAAAGAAAATTTTTGGAAATGAGATGAAGCGTGACACATTTTATTCAAGTCAACATAGCCTTTGTTTCTGGCAATGGCAACAGTGCCTATCTGTCCAAGAATATTGCGAACAAATCTATGGAATGCAATCTGTCAAGAATCACAAACCAAAGCTGCCTATCAAAAAAAAAAAAAAATGGAGGACACCAACCATTTGAGAGAGTAAACTATGAGCAAAGTTAACACAATGGCTACCAGCCCTATATTTTGTCTGTCAGCACACACACATGCATGCATGACATGGGTGAGAATGTGACATGAATAATGGGCACAGTAACAATGCACAAAAACAATTGGTGCAAATGTCCTTATATACATTCAAATGTTGTTAGTATTGTTTTATAGTGGTTGCAAGTACTTTTATTCTGGTTACAAATAATAATACTTACAAATACTAACCCTTAACATAATAATAACCCATAATAATCCACCAACTGTTTGTGATGGATGGAGTGATTGTGATGGGTTGACCCCAGGAGGGGGGCTCCCATATGGAAGGAACGGGGATGCTCATGGGAAATTTTGAATTTATCCCCTAAAAGAGACCAATCTGGGCGTGGCCAAAGCTTATGCAGACCCCAAAAAGAGACTTTGTTTATATGAATCGAGTAAATATAACGAATCAAAATTCTTTCTTTTTTGTTATTTCTTCACGTGCAACCCAAAACGAGACCTTGACGGCTAAAAATTATGACATGCCCAGAACGTTCTAAGCAAGACCAAAATCTGAAATTTACACCCCTAAGCGAAGCGATGAGCATGCCCGTCCCTTTCATATGGGAGTCCCACTCCTGGGGGGTTGACACTTGGTTGACTTGCAGCCTTATGTGCCAATGGTGGAGATAACTTGTGAATTTTTTTTATTGTGTAATATAGTATATAATTAGAAAACACATTTCATTGTATTCATATCTTTGATAGGACAATCCTGCAAATTTGGACAAAGTGTTGACTAAACAAGCTGAGGAGCTTTTTGACAACAAAAGGTAGGCAAATCATGTTTTGTTTGTCACAAGCATTAATTTCCACTCATTGCTTCTCCACTGGAGAATAATAATAAATTTCAATTAATATTTTTTTCTTCACTTTACTGATGTCAAAACTGAGTAACCAACCAAGCGACCGATGTGTGACTCATCGATGTGTGGCGCATCCACGGATTGTTTGACTGACTACGATTAACAAACTAACTTAAAGTAAACTATTTGTAACTGATCCAGGATGGACTGATGGGTTGATACTTGGTTAACCTGATCAATTGAATTGATTGTATCTGATTGATTGATTGATTGATTGATTGATTGATTGATTGATTGATTGATTGATTGATTGATTGACTGTTTGCCTAATAGCTATACCAGTGCTGCCAAGTGCTATGCTCAAACTCAAGTGTCATTTGAAGAAGTTGCCTTAAAGTTTATTCAAGTGGAAGAGAGACAGGCATTGAGGATGTTCCTATTAAAAAAACTGGATAGTCTTAAAAACCAGGTAAAATAAGTAACTGTCTAACTTTTCGCTGCTGCTCCTTGATTTTAAGTCTGTTGTAGTATTATTAACGTTTCCTTTTTTGTAATTAAGGACAAGACACAGATGACGATGCTGACTATGTGGTTGATAGAGCTGTATTTGAATGACTTGGGCAGTTTAAAAGAAAGTGATGCAAAAGCAAAACATGAAGACTTACAGGAGGAGTTCAGGAAATTCCTAGCACAAACAAAAGTCAAGGTGAGCCACACTTTACAATTTACATCTAAGAGGCTGACCATTGGCTGACCAATGGAAGATTGATGGTAGACCAGTGACTAACCAATGGCTGACCAGTTGCTATTGAATGGCTGTTCAATGGTAGAGCAATGACTGGCCAATGGCCAACCAGTGGCTGACTAAGTGGCTGTCCAGTGGCTGACAAATGCCTGACCAGTGGCTGACTAATGCCTGTCCAATGGCTACCCAATGACCTTCCATTGTTAGACCAATGGTTAACCAATGGCTGTCCAATGGTAGAGCAATTGCTGGCCAATGGCCAACTAGTGGCTGACGAATGGCTGTCCAGTGGCTGACAAATGGCTGTCCAATGCCTGCCCAATGACTGTCCATTGTTAGATCAATGGCTAACCAATGGCTCTCGAATGGTAGAGCAATGGCTAAACATGGTTGTCCAGTGGTAGACCAATGGCTGACCAATGGCTTATCAGAGCAAGTTGGTCCGATGAAGGACTAACATGTCATCTTTAATTCAAAGTTTGATACCATGATTTATTTACCTTTACAGGGCTCGAAATTGCGACCAATACAGTCGCCAATGCGACCAACATTTCGTCCTTGGCGACTAAATTTCTGAGTTAGTCGCCAAAATGGCGACTACATTTCTCTGTGTTGACGATGAATGACGGCCATTTTCTCAGACATTTTGTCCTTCCAGAGAATTATATTGGAAGATGTTTGCTTCTAAAACATTCAAAATAAGAAAATAAGTCATATTGCTCCAATCCATCCTTTTGCTTTGCCCAAAAAAGATTATCTCGCATCCGAAAACTTGCACGTTTGAAGTCGCCCTACAATGCTTTGCAAACCCTTTTCAAAGAGTACGTCATGTATGCCTACAGATTGTGTCTCTTGTAATGTAGTGCTTTCCGCCATGTTGATTCCTTCGAGGTTCCTTCCAGTTCTTTACGTCAGCTACAAAGTTAGTGGCCATAAAATCTTATAAAATGTTTTTGTTTTAAACCTTGTGATAAGATTGCTTTGTTTTTCTTTTCGAATGTTTATGTATTCAGTCCTTTCTGGATTAAATTCCTACAAAAGATTTTAAGTACTTTTTAACTAGTCCCTATTGATTTTACAATCTGGCGACTGAAAATTTGCATTTGGCGACTAGTTTTTAGCACTTAGTCGCCAAGTGGCGACTTAAGGATTTTTTTAATTTCGAGCCCTGCTTTATCAACTTCCCATTGATAATCAACTAAGGGTTTCACTTGCCTGCCAACAGAGCAGAAACTAACAACTTTGATATCTAAATGCAATTTAACTTGTAGACATGTCTGGACCAGAACAGGAAAACTGCTTATGACTTGATTGCTAGTCACGGAGATGTGGAAAATTTAATATTCTTCGCTATGCTGATGCAAGGTGTGTATTTCTCAGAATTCTATTTTGAAATAAATTTAGAATAAAATAGTTTTATTACACATCATGATAAATAAAATGTGTAAGGAATAATTTGCATGCCCTATGATTTATCAGTTCCAGTTTATTAGATCTTATGTGGCCCATAGATGTCAAGCTTGTGCCCTCATTTATTGAGTTATCATGCATGCTTATGTCACAAGTTAAAGTGCAATTTCGGTAAATTGTATAATGGACACCCTTGACATGTTCATAATGATTGTGGAGTTAATAGTGCAATATATTAAGCACATTGGAAATTATTTGAAATGTGCGAGAAGTTTGTTCAGAACAACGTGACTCATAACTGTTGTTGTGTTACATTTTCTAAAATATATGAGTGACAGGTGTCGAAATTGACTTTGTAAATTCTAGCAGTTCGCGGCCTTTAAGGAGGAGACAAGTTTTTTAGTCGCATCGGGTCGTTTCGATTCAGTGTAACGTTTTCACTGTGTTGTTATTCCTGAATTAAATGTTGAGTTATATGGAGTTCATTTCATCGTCCAAACAAAGTTGCCTCACTAAATGACATCCTGAGTGTGTCTGCTATCACGAGAGTTGACTGTATTTGCTGTTAACCTGTAACTAGTGACAAACAATAAAATTATTTATCATTTAATATCCAGAAATTGATTGTAATAAAATTGTTTCAGATTTTGAGCATGTTATCAGCCACCACATTCAACATGATGACTTCATCGCTGCATTGGATGTCCTCATAAAACAGGTCAGAAAAGATTTTTAAAGCAAGGAAATGCTTCATTAGCCAGAGTAAACCAATGCACTACAGGTCAATATGCTTTAATTTGTTTGTGCACTCAATTCTTACTAACTTTACTAAAGAAATGGTGGAGATTTTACCAAAAATATATACTGATCCACAGCATAGTCCTATGTAAATCTGTGTAATGCCTGATTAGTTGCTCATAACTGGTGAGCACAATGTCTCTCATACTAAAAGCTTGTAGGTGAAGAATCTGGGACATTGTAACTTTTACTGATGCTATGTTTAATTTCATGAATACATTTCAGACAGACACAGAGTTGTATTATAAGTTCTCTCCGGTGCTGATGCAGCACATTCCACGACAGACAGTAAGTGCCTGGATTGAACAGAAGAAGAAGTTGGACCCACGCCGGTTGATCCCTGCTCTGGTGCACTATCACCAGCAAGGAAAGTCAACACAGGTAAGCTAACTGATTTCAATTTCCTCTTTCAGCACTTGTGCATTCTAATTTATTAACTATTAGAATTCAGAACTGCTGAAAGGGGAAATTGAAGTGTAATTAGTCAAGTATGCCAACCAGGCAGTATAATATAAGTAATGTTCAGAAAATTTATAGTCTGAGTTTTTAAGATGACTTCATGAATTAGATTAAATTTCGATAAACATTTCAGAATAAAAATGAACCGTTATTTTCTTGTCACTTGATAGTGATATCATGACGACATCGAAACATTGTGTAAAATTTCTGTCGCTCATTTTTATTCTGGAAGACTTCATGAATGAAAATTTATTTATTTATAAAGTGAGCAATCATGTTTTGAGTTGGAAAAGCTGGCAATAAGTTCTGCCAATAAATATTTACTTATAGTCATATGCAATTTAAACAACAACAACAAAAACAGGCAAAGTTGAGTGAAACAAAAACAAGTCAAGCTGCCTCATGTTAATTCAGCCCAGTACGTATTTCTAATGTTTCAATCAATTTTCATGCAGCCATAATGTTTATTTGTCATAGACTGGGGAAGCCATTCGCTACCTGGAGATCTGTATTGAGAGACTAGAAAACTAGAAAACAGAGATCAAGCTATTCATAATTATCTCCTGTCCTTGTATATCGAGCAAGAGGATGATCGGTCATTACTACGATACCTGCAAATGCAGGGACAAGTAAGTTAACATTATTTGGTGGATTATGATTAGATGACTTGGTTATATGAGATATTCCAGATATCACAAAAACTGAATCTAATAGCAGGGATGTAGCTAAGATTTCAAACACTCAGGCAAAATTAAAATTCTCTTGATCACAGGTGGAAATTTTGGGTCAGTTAAAGAGAAATTTGAGTTAATGAGACATCAGGCAGTTATTTATTATTTTTTTTTTTGCCTTCTTTCTATTATTTACATCCCTGAACAGATATCATACATGTAATTTGTAACTTACACAAAAATGCAGTTTGGACATGCTTACTGTGCTGTGTGTCTGTTGACAAGATTCCCAGGCTGCCGTCATGGCTGAATCTAGAAATCAAGTGCTGCATGCATTAATACTCTTGAACTGATACAAATAACAATTATAATAATTTACTAAATAAATTTATATTCATATTACACAGTTATTAAGAAACATTTTCAAAAGCACATTAAAACAATCCATGAAAAAATGAGAAAATCTTACAGAAAATAATTTGTAGAAAAAAGTGCCTCGGTGTAAAAATAAGAATGACTAAGTATAACCCAGTCAAAATATTCCGGCAGCCAGCAATTTTGCCGCCTACAACAAAACACATGTATCTGCCACCAATACTTCACACTATAAAGTTCAATAATAACAAAAATGAAGTCTCTTCTAGTTGAAATTTTAACCAAAAATAAATATCATTGGTCTTCATTGTGAATCAAGCTGCACACAGATGGACACGGCAGCACTCTAGTGTTTGGTGTATTAATTTATCTCACAGCATTTTTAGTCTACTTGTCAAGTAAACTTTACATTTTTTTTTTTTGCATTGTCTTAAATTTTCTTCTCAGCTGAACAAATTGTGTTATATTTTTATTAGGACCCTGAAGAAGTGTGCTATGACATGAAGTATGCCCTCAGACTCTGCTCAGAGCACGACAAACAGCGTGCCTGTGTGCACATTTACAGTACAATGGGACTCTTTGAGGAAGCTGTAGATTTGTCTTTAAAGGTATTCATGGAATTATTAGCAACCTCCTCCTCTCTCAGTCTGGGGAGTAGATATATATACTACATCACAGGTCGAACGTCATGATTCATTATTCACTTCATTATTAAAGTCCTTGTTTTAGTCTTCAAAAATGTGCAAACCCTGTTTTTACCTTTTTGGTATTCTCTGCTAAGTAAACTATTTGAAACAACTGCATTGTAAAATGAAGGCTGGTTGCCTATGACTTCCAGGAACTTCCACTATTGGCAGCCAGCTACTAGATGGAGACTACTCCCATGGCTGGCAAATCCTGGCAACCCAGCCATGAGGCCCCACACAGAAGGGAGGACAGGCACCCCTCACATTGATTAAACTGTGGAAAAGAGGAAGGGAAATTGGGTCGAAACAGCCTTGAGAATGAGCTCCCAGCAAAAGAACGCTCACTTATTGTTTCTTGTTTCTATCAACTTTATTGGTGGCAAAATTTAAATTTACAATTATAATAATTAAGAAAAAGAAAAGAAAAAGACCAAAAAGGAATTGCGCGAATGGGAATGTTACCCATGCGAGGCGCAACCCTAAAAACTAGTAAGAATGGTGATAAAAATACAATAAATAAGTGCTAACTAAGTAAATAAGTGCTAACATACCACAGTCCGACAGCACATGAGATCCTGGCACATGTGCACATCAGAACACTGCTGACTACAAGAGAATTCTGACGTTCTTTGTTGTGAACTCTGTTAAATTGCATTTTGCTGCATTAAATATCTCTGTCAATGTTTCCTTTGATTTTAAATTAACTTTGTCCATTTTTAAAAAAAAAAACTTTGGCATTGAAACTACATTGTTATTGATGAGAGGTTTACCTTTCAGTAGTAATCAGATCAGAGTTCAAGCTTTAAAAGGTAACTCTTCCTCCTGATGGCATTCAGTAAAATTTAGTGATGTTATATCGTTTCAAGGTTGATGTGGATCTTGCTAAAATTCAAGCTCAGAAGCCGCCAGAAGATGACGAGGTGCTGAGGAAGAAGCTGTGGTTAAGGATTGCAAGACATGTGGTGGAGGAAGAACGAGATGTCAAAAAGTAAATAAAATGTGCCCGTTCATTACACAATTTTAAACAGTAGTTAAAGGGGCAATAACTCAAATCTGCCAATCAAAGTACTTATTGCTAGTCCAACATTTTGGAATTATTTGATAGGGCAAAGCGTTTTACAACTTTATTTTCCATTAAAGTTATGCAAGGAAGCAAGAATTTATTATAAATTAAGCTTATTCATTGTGTTATTTAAGAGTGTGTGCATTGTATAACTACTTATAAAACAATGTACATTCTGTTAGTATTCAGAGAGGTGCTACAAGATAATTATTTTTGTGATGATTTCTGCATCCTGTCGTTCCTATAACTTATTTGTGTTATTAATTTTTTTTTTTCAGGGCAATGGAGTTTTTGAACCAATGCGAGCTTCTAAAGATTGAAGATATTCTTCCTTTTTTCCAGGACTTTGTCACAATTGATCATTTTAAGGTGAGAATTCACTTTCACTATGTACAGCACACCAGTCTGGATTGTAACAACAGACATGCATGCAAAAATGACAAAACAGATTCCACCTTCACTCTGATAAAAACTGCCCCCAAAATTATAGTCATTGTAATACTTACAAATGCTGACATGGGTATTATTATTTAATAGTTAATTTTGTATTAATGTTCACAGCACCTTTTTTCCATGCACATTATTTTTTTGCAAAACATTAAGACTTTCAGACATTATTGTAATTATTTACAATACTTCCTAAAAGTTCTTGAAAGTCCTTCAAACTTGGGGTAAAAAAAAAACAAGAGATAAAACTCATGTTACAGTAAAACATTAATCAGACAAGGTTGTTTTATGTGTTACATTTTTTTATTTATGTTTTTTTCTTTATTCTAGGATGCTATTTGTTCATCACTTCATGAATACAATCAACACATTGAAGAACTCAAGAACGAAATGCAGGTACATGATTGTATTTAACTCAATGAACCACCCAGTGACAAATATCTACTATAACAGTAACTTTGGAATTAAGGTGAGGGGGGCTGGGCAATTTTTGCTTCCAAATTGTGAATACAACATACATTATATAACATTCTCAGACATAATAAAATCAAAATCATAACTTCCTTATGACTGTCATGAGAAAGCATGCGTGAAACTAGTGCTTGCTTAAAGTTGTATCGTAATGGTTTATGACATCTTATAAAGGACTGTATGTCATAGCATGCTCAGGGTCACCTTCTATAAAACAGTCACTTTAATTAAGGAAAGACCTCATTGTTTGAGGACATCCAGTGAAGAAAAATACATTCAACTCCAATTACAAGGGACACCTTTGGGACTGTGATTTAGTGTTCATGTTATTTTCAGTAATTCTTATTTGCGGCCAGGCCCCAGTTGTTCAAAGGGTGGATAACGCTATCCACCGGATAAATCACTATCCAGTGGATAGTCTAGTTTGTTTTCCCAACACTTATCTGCCGGATAGTGATTTATCCGGTGGATAGCGTTATCCACTCTTTGAACAACTGGGGCCAGGACTTTAACTCCTGTCTCTAATAACAGGGTGTCAGCAGTAGATGTACATGTACCTCATGCCATAAGATGGCTCACATGAGAGGATAGTTCCTGTAAGGAACATATTCCCTTGGTGATTAAAATAATTATGCTGTTAAATCATTTTGATTTCTTTCATTAGGAAGCCACAGAAAGTGCCAAGACTATAAGATCTGACATTCATGAAATGCGAAATAAGTGAGTTGAACAAAATACTTGGTGTTGTGTTCTTGTATAAGGCAATTAACTATGAGAGCGCCTCTCCTCAGTCTGAAAGACATTGATATTGGCACTGGGCAAACTGACAATGCTGGAGGAGTGTGTGTGTGTGTGGGGGGGGGGGGGGGGGGAGAGGGTAGCTAACATGTAGTGGACTAGCTGTGCAAGCCACTTTGGTGTAAGTGCAAACTTGAACTCTCCATATGGGGCCATCAATCAGGCCTTTTCTACCTCTCCACGTCCGTTATAGCAGATAATTATTTGTTTGGGGTAACACGCAGTTAAATACTATCCCAAACAGACTTAGTACTTGCAATGCTTTAGTAAAATTGCTAAATGTCAGGGTTTTTTGAAAACATTGCAGATACAGTATAGTTCCAGCTCAAGAAAAGTGTTCAATCTGTTCATATCCTCTCCTCACAAGAGGCTTTTATGTGTTTCCCTGTCATCATGCCTTCCACTCAGATTGCCTGAAAAATGAGGTGTGTATTCTTCAGTTTATAGAATATTGTCTAGTAGACTTATATAAAATTTATAATCATTAATATTTATGAGTTCTGTTAAAATGTTTGTTGAGCAAACCTTGTAGTTAAATGCATGCATGCCTGAGGAGGGAATACCCTAAAATGGAATTTTCTAGCCTGTGCGAGTCAAAAGTAGTAGCAGATTGTACCTTATTGTATTGTACCTTTGCTTTTTGCATTAATTCAGACATTTTACCTGTTATTGTTGCATGTTGTTGCAGATATTACCAAATCTAAAAGATAAACAGAGGTATGTACGGCCATACACTAACCATCTAATGAACAGCAATGTCTAAATTTTTTTATTATTTTCCTTCAAGACATCTTGATATATAAATGGATCACCATAATTTTTGTCTTTCAGAGCTAAGGTAAAGGAACTTTATAGCCAGTTATACCCATCATCAAGAGGTGATTCTTCCACTGTCGCACCAGCTTCACGAGAGTCTCTTAAGGTACTGCACTATGTAAACTGTAGTATTCTTTTTTTTGTTTATTAAAAAATTTTATTTGCAGTGCTCGAAATTAAAAAAAAATCCAGGTTGTCCCTATTTCAAAAACCGGGCAACCAGACCCGTGAGTTTGGTTGCCCTGGTGAATCCTTGGTTGCCCATTAGAAAAACCTACACAGTTGTTCGCCTGCTAGACTTTATCACTGCCATCACAAAATGCAAAACATAAATGAAAGCAGTCTCAAAAATTAAAATCAAGACATCAGTTGACTTCACAAAGACAGCGCATTGAATTGCATGTTGTGTGCGTGCGAGCGAGCGAACTCGAGAAAGCTCTTGAATCGAAACTTGTCGCATCGCTTGAATTTATTTACTGCATCACAAATGCAAAACGTGAATGAAAGAAATCCCAAAAATCTCAGACTAAGACACCAGTAAAAGCACTTGCGAAAGACCGCAATTTCTTCCCGAAAAATGTTTCCTCAACACTTACACAGAGCGCATTGAATTTGCATGTTGTGTGTGAGCGAACGGCCTTCAAATTACAATGTAATACTTTTGAAATGAAACTTGCCTTGATTGATTCATTACTGCAATTGCAAATGAAAACCTTGAATCAAAGTAATTTTAAAAATTGAAAATCAAGACGTCCGAGAAAGGGCGGGTCTGTCGATTTCATGAGTTCGAGTTAGCAATTTCGAGTTCGAATTAGAATTTCGAGTTCGAGTTAAAATATCGAGTTGCTTGCGGTTAGCTCCACTCTGGTTTGCTTGCGGTTAGTTCCACTCTGGTTTGCTTGCGGTTAGTTCCACTCCTATTTGCTTGCGGTTAGCTTTCATTTGTTGATAAGGGTGACACTATGCGTGACCAACTGCGAAAATGTCACGCCATGTTGTGGGCTTTTCGATTTCGTTTTCTTTCTTTCTTTTTCTTTTTTTCGTCTTCCATCACGAAATCAGTAACTTTTCAGGCCCCTCCTTTTAACTAGAACTCGAAATTTTAACTCAAAATCGAAATTCTAATTCTAACTAATTCTAACTCGAACTCGAAATCTCTAACTCGAACTCGAAATTTCTAACTCAAACTCAAAATTTCTAACTCAAACTCATAAATTTAATACACTCAGAAAGGGCTTGAGAAAACTGCACACTTTTCAGTGAGTATTTTTTTTTTGACAACTGATCGCATGAGCAGAGTGACGTGAGAATTCTCTGATTACACGACAACAAAACCTGACAAGTCACATGTCGTCACATGCATGCGTAAATCAAAGACATTTATAAAGTAGAAAAGTATTTGAATACTTTTATCTTCAGTAAAAAGAAACGGAGCGGTTTACTCTTTCGTGTTAGATTTTTAAGTTTGATAAGAAAAATGCCGCGACATCATGCTGACACTACTGTGAAATCGACAACACGATGCTAGCGGCGGCGTGTGGCCCAGAGTCCCAGGTTGGTTTCAATGCTTTGAACACATTCGAACTGAAATGAAGTCAACTTTGATACTGGATAAAAAGGATTCAACAATTAGCAAAAAACACAGGAAAACGCTTACCTGAGGCAAATTAATTATTATTAACTTCACACTATCGGACATTGACAATACAAAACGGTCGGGTGCTGTTTATGATTAATTTGTTTTCTATTTTTGGCTGGTTTGTCCGTTGTTTTTTCCCCGGGCAACCAGCCTCTTAATTTTACCAAAAATCGGTTGCCCGGTAAACTTTTTTGGTCGTCCCGGACAACTGGACGACCGCTAATTTCGAGCACTGTATTTGTTTACTTCTGGGTAGAGGGCATAATTGCCCACATAAAACATTACAAGTTGTGTTGTACACTGTACCTTCATGCAAGTTGTCTCATTGGGGACCCTCAGATCAGAGTATGCATGAGTACAAGTAGATTTTTCAAACCTACACCAATTGGGATTTTTTTTATAGTCTCCTTTTCAACTGGGCAGCAACGGGGAAGCGTGAAGGCTCTGGGAACATAACTGGGCTGAAATTCAAAAGTTGTACTCGTACTCGATGTCATACTCATCAAGCACTGTACAGTGTAAGATCTTGCTTGTTACTTCATAAATTAATATTACTTTTATTTTGGACAATTCTTAGAATGAGCTGGATGACCTTATTGCATCTGAATGTCTCTATTGCGGGGAAATTATGATTCGGTAAGATGAGTAGTTGTTACTTTTAATTGATTCTTGACTAGTTAGCTCTCTGTTAATAATAGTTGAATAAATATAGTTTTGAAGTTAATACTCTTAGTTATTATATAAAAGGATGTCATGTCTTAAAGAAGGGTTGGACAAAGGTGGAAGCACGGTCCAACCTGAAATGGTTAATCCCAGCTGAACACTGTGTCTTTCTTTGTGGAATTTGGATTATCTTTAAATAATGTGACAACCTTGAGCCTTATTGGGATTGCAATGTTTTCTTTTTTGTCTTTCAGAACCGTTGACCAACCATTCATCTTGCCTGATGAATACGACAGTGTACTTGAAAGCTGGCAGTGATTTTAATTTAAAGAATTATTTATAATGGATAATTACTCTTAAGCAAAGATTAGTATTATCTTAGTCATACATAGTCTCCTACCCAACCATTGTTAGGGTAGTGAAGCAATGAGCACTGTAGGCTTGATTTCCAGCCTTTTTGTGAGTCCAGATCTCCCCTCCTCTGAACGGGTGTGGGGCAAGGAATGCAGAGTTGCAAAATGGCTTAAGATTGAGTTGAGCAATTTACACAATACAAATAATGGCTACAAAAGTCACAGATTGATGTTAAAGTATTTTTATTAAAATGAAATGATATAATTAGAGTACCAAATGGATAGAAATCCTGTCATTTCTCTATTTTTACACACTGATGACTGATATGTGTATTTAAACCGTCAAGTTATTAGACCAGAAGATTTCATAACTAGGCAGATTATGTACAATACAATGAGTAAAATAAAATTGTGAAAGAATAACACCAAGTTGGTTAGTGCTCAATTTTCGCAATGTGAAATGGTTTACTTTTATCCATAGTGAAGCGCGCGAGTGACATCATCACTCAGACAAACAAACTGGGATGGTGGACGATTTTACCAAAACACTTTCTAAAACAGCCAGTGGTCCAAAAACTCTTTTGAAGTGAAAACTTTGCCCAAATTCCATCTATTTCTCTCGGAACATGCCGATGTTGTTCGAGCCTCGTTGGGGGTATAATCATTTTGCATTCTATTTTAAACCTTGCGCACTTCACTATAACCGCCCCTCAGTTTCTGAGGATGCTACAAAGCTTGACAAAATTAATGCAGGAAACAAAATGTTACCATGGTTCACTGTGAGCATGTGGTACCCACATTGCAATGCAGACAACTGTTGTGTCAGCTGGGAGGGCAGAGAAAGTTCTGAACACTTTGGCTATGAATAAATTTTCACAAAAGTAGACAAGATGACAGATTTTACTTAGCAATAAAGAATTAACTACAGCTTGGAAAAAAAACTCCAGACTTTTCTCCATTTTTCCAGACTTAATATTTATTTTTTCATACTTTTTCCAGGACAGGAAAGAAAACTTGCAGATAGCCATACTTTATAAGAATTCCATATTCTGTACTAACACTGTCAATCTAGTTTCTTATTCTTAATTTCTTAAAATAATTAAAGTTCTTCTATGATGAAATTTGCATCTTTTCTTTCGTGGCCGTTTTAAACTATTAACAAGTACTCTGTATGAGAAGAAAAATGCTGTTTACTGTTTTCCAATATCTCTTTTCTTTCCAGAGATATTCAAGGTTTTAAAATATGCAAATTAGCAAAGTAATGACGTCATAGACTCAACCAGAAGCATATCACCTAGGTGATATGCTTCTGACTCAACCAAACTCTGATTTAATACGAAGAAAGTGATATCTCAGCCAATTTGTATTGAAAGTCTCTGCCATGGCAATGAATTTTGAAGTCATAGCAACTACAATTTGTTCATTGGTAAAACCTTTGCAAAGTTGTATTAAAAGTTTAACCTCAATGCTATTGGTGTAGCTGCAATAGAATACCAAAGACGGGAATATCTAAACCCCTTTGAGCCACCTTAACACCCTCACTTTCACATCTTGCTGGTCCTGTGCTTACTGTCATAGCAATATCCTTCCCAATCCGGTTTGTAAACTCACTTTGCAAAATCTACATGTTTTCTTTGTATTTTCCAACTGAGATTGCTGAATTTTGGAGGCTAAAACTATGACAATCTTGTTCCTTGCACAGATGTTTAAAAAAAAGAGCTGCAAGCTGATATGATAGGAAAGATCTGTTATAAAAAAGCAGACATGTAAGACAGCAAAGTTCTTACAACATGCTCTGTAAACTTAAGGTATCTCATGCTGTTACATGGAATCTGTGTCTGGTAGTTATCAGCAGCTATAAATAATACATAAAATAATAAAATATGTATTTCTGTTGTTTATTGAAGAACTCCAGTCACTTCAATTTTAAGTTCTGCTTGCTTGCTGATCATTCTGCTAAGTATTGCTACAATAATTCCCCAGAAGGAATCGGTGTCACAGTACCTGATGGTTGCCAGGACAAAGCCTGCTGCACACTGGTCAATTTTTTGTCGGCTGTCAAAAAAGCTTCATTTCTGTTTGGTGTGCAGTGAATTCAAACAAGACTACAATGAGGTCGCAACCCTCCAAGTTAAGACCATTTTAGTCGCCATGGCAACTAAAATTTTGGAACTGGCGACTAAATTGGAACCGAGGTAGCCAGCCAGGTGACTAAAATTGAGAAGAATGATTGAAAGCGCGAGCTTCATTTAGTGACAAATTTTTTTTACTGGCGACCAAACTTGAGGAAGGAAAAAAATAAACTTGGAGGGTTGGGTCCGGCCTGGGCAGTGACAGATCTTAAAGGAAACCTCCACTCTTACAACAAGTTGACGCTGAATGGTTTGAAACGATGCTAAAATTCTAAATTTTACTGGTCAAGGGAGAAATAACATCTAATTATAACAATAAATGGAAAAGTTTATGGCTTTTAAATTTCCAGCGCGCCGCCATTTTGGATTTTGATGACGTGTTACGGCTCCCGCTATTGTTTGGAAGCTTCCAAACAATAGCGGGAGCCGTAACACGTCATCAAAATCCAAAATGGCGGCACGCTGGAAATTTAAAAGCCATAAACTTTTCCATTTACTGTTATTATTAAATGTTATTTCTCCCTTGTATTATAAAATTTGGAAATTAGGAATTATTTCAAACAATTTAAAGTCAACTTGTCCCAAGAGTGGAGGTTCCCTTTAAGATGTCTTGTCAGGCCGTGTCCAACAAGACATTTTGACATTCCAACACCTTTAACATAATTTGACATTTCTGACAAGTGTGCGATAGAACAAGGCATTTGTTTTTGGGCTCGCTTGTATCGTAACCAATGAGAAAGTGTTAAGTTGTAGTCACAAAAGCCAGCATCACTTTCAACAAGGCAGCCGTCGAACTGGAGCATGAGAATAATTGGTTAGTGTGCAGCAAGCTGATGGCCCAACAAATTTTGACCCCAATAAAATACTCCTGTTTCACGATGGGGGCTTAACAAACAACTGGGGACCAACAAGCTTTGACCCATCATTGATGAATTCACCCAGGTGAATAACCATTGAAGATCAGACATGAGCTGCACCTAGGTTTTTAAAGGCCCTCTTCCATATCACTGACAACTTTCAGGTTTTCATCATCTCTTGACAGAACAGAAAGTCTTACGGCAGCAATTCCTGCCACAGCTAACAATATAGAACAAAGAGCAAATATTGCAGATATGCCGTGACCACTGTGTGTATCATGAAGGACCATCAAAACGACTGCGGCAATAGCATTCAGAGGCACCCTGAACCAGTTTATAATGCCTGCATGGTGAGCCTCTGGAAGAATCTTTTGTCGCAGCCAACCCATCGCTGGGAAGTAAACACCACAAGCTAGCTCCAAGATGACGAACATAAGAAATGATATCCGGGGATGACCTGCACTTGCAAATACTGCACCAATGTTGGCGAGTGATGCAACAATAACAGTTAAAATGACCACTGTGGATGGGTTTATTCCATGCTTAATTGTAAAGTTGAATAGAAAGCTGCCTAGCGTCACACATAACATGAAGCAGGAGAAGACAATTCCCAAAGGGGGGTAAAGATGTGCTCTGTCCAATACTGGCGTCCACAAAAAGACAAAAATGTACATGGCACTCTCAAAGAGTGAGGTAACAATGCCAATCAACATGACTTTGTTGTTAGTTACAATGTGACGTAGACTCTCCATACATGGCTGGAATACTTTGAGATTTTTTCCACCATAGTTTTCATCCCAGGTGAATTGAATCAAAATTCCAGCAGTTATTAGAAATGGGATTGCAAGTACAAATGGTGCCACAGGACCAAATTGCATCCACTCAGCAATGGTGTTAGCTAAAATTCCAGCTACAACAGAAATCACACTGTTGTAAAGTGTTGCTTTGGCAAATGTAGCTGAAACCCACTCGTTTGGGAAATTGTGGGTCTGTGTGTGTTCATACAAGTACCATGCATCAAAAGCAGTGAACAACAGTGATGTTGAGATTCCACCCAATACTCTCCCAAAGATGAGAATGCCATAGTTTCTCGACAGTTTTGTTATGCAGCACAAGGAGTACAGTAATGTGAAGACTACACAAGCCTTCTTACGTCCAAATACGCTGGCAAAGTATCCACTTGACGTTCCAAACACAACACTTGATGCAAAGCCGCACACATATATTATGGCAATTTGAGTATCAATAAAGCCATAGTGACTGTACAATTTATAGAGGTACGGTCCCTGTAGCCACTCAGCCATCAGTGCCGGGAAGTAAACTTTAAAGTAACTATTTTGGAATGTAACAAAGTTAGGGTTGGCTATCATCATGTCCTCTCTTTGTCCTGTCTTGCACTTGAAGTGAAAAAGAGCACAGAGGCTCGAGAGAACACCGAAAGAAATGTATGCAATCACAAGCATGTTTCTGTTGAGAACAAGACAAAAACAGAAGTAAGTTAAACCATGGTGATATCATCAGTTACCACTCAACTGGCCCTCATATCGGCATAGGAAATGGACAGACCCCTTTGTACATCATTTAGATGAATGATGCGGGTTTCACTCCCAACTGAGTTCGCACCCACCGAGTTCACCCCCACCGATCTCTAACGTAGTCACCCATTTCTCATGCTTAAAGAACGAGAAATATTCTATATAGTTTTTCTCACGCTTAAAGAACGAGAAATATTCTAGATAGTAAGCGTACTTGGGAGTGAATGCAGTTAGTGTACTCTGAAGTTGGGTGCGAACTCGGTTGGGAGCGAAACCTCCTGCTACCATTTAGATTCAATCCTTGGTCCTTTTTTCTACAGAGCCTGCTAAAGAAAAAATCAGCTTCTGTATTTCGTAAGAGTTTAATGTTGGCACTCGAAACTTTCCTCAAAGAAGAAACTATAATGAGGGGGAGTGGGTGTGGATAGACAAACATTTTGAACAAATGAATGCTGCTTTTCAAATGATCGATCCAATAAGCGAAATTTAAATCGTTAACTCTTAATATTAAGAAGAATGGAGTATCTTTCCAAAACTTAATAATTTCCTCCACGTTTAAAAGCGTTTAATGCATTGAAATTAAGCTTTATCGCATTAAAACTCAATCATAAATATCGGTTTAAAATAACTCAATGTAGCAATCGACACTAACGAAAAGAACTACATTGTGACAATTCTGGATCCAACTACGGTTGACCAAACGAAATGTTCTTTAATAGTCAAAACACCACAAATTAGTGCCACGTACGTCTAAGCCTAAAGGTTACTTTTTAGCTTGGTTTATTTATTTTGTACTTTGAACTAAGAAATCGATAGTCTCACCTTTTTTGACCTTGAATATCTTGTTAACAAAATATTATTATTTCTCAAAGAAATTCCAGTATGTTAAGGCAGGAATTAAAATTGTGCCACGTTGGAAAACACCAATCTTGTTCATAAATTTGAAGCAGAGATCGCAGAATCGCAGATATTATGATCATCTGCGCCTGCAATAGACCAGTTGTAAAATACTCTCGAAGATTAAACGAAGGACTACGAAGATGTATTCGGTTAATCTTCGGGAATTGTTTTTCCGGTTTCCCCAAGGAACGCACGAGGGTCGGCACGAGGTAGACTTCCGGTGGTGAAGTAAACAAAACCATTGCCTCGTGACGAAACAGAACAAAACCGATCGAGACGAAGACGCGGTGGCGCGCAATTTTATTTTCACCAATGTCAACATCGTGTTATCCAGATGGCAGTATTTTTAGACGAAATTCTCCTTCATATATTTGGATATGTCGATGCACCTACACTGACGAAGGCCTCTTCGGTTTGTAGACAATGGAGAAATATCGCTAAAACCCCGTCGCTTTGGCGAAGGCTCGTGCTATTGCGATGGCCGTCGCAAAAGTTTTTGTACGAAAAAGTATCCTTGTCCTGCGTCAACTGGATGAACACTTACCAAGATTTGTCGTTCAGGGGCAGCTTCACACCCGATTACATGAAATATTTTATTTCTTGTTGTGTTAGCGGCGACGAATTGACCGAAATTGAATTGCGTGAAAGTATGTTTTTGCACATGGCGGGAACTATAATGAAATGGGCAATGCCGGATGTGTTTGACCAAGAAGACGAGTCCAACACGTCGAATTTCAACAAGAACTTCGAATTATTCTTCGACACACACGATCTAAAGTGGACTTTCATTGACAAGCGAAGAGGATACAGCGAAGATTGGTTCGGTTCGAAAACGAAGGCGACCAAACCAGCGCGCTACATCCGGCCGTATCAAGTTATTCCAAGCTGTGTGGTGATGTTTCGCTGGCTCTGTCTCTTTCGCGCCTACGTGACCGACGAAACTGGTCTGACATTTTATCGCATATGGCGGTACCGTCTGAAGCATAGGGATACTGGGATTAATTTCGAAGTCTTCGACTGGAAGGCGGCCATGTCTTGCACGCTATCAAACGGCAGCCCAACATCAGCGTCCTTTAGAGAAGATGCCTTGGAGCTCCTCACCCTACTCACCCACCCACATTTTCTTATGCACCCTATGGGGGTGAGTGCATTCAAGGAGCTGTACCTTGCCCCCCCTAAACGTCTCGGTAGTAGATGCAACTCCGCAACATCATCACTTTCTAGCTGTGGATTGACAAGCCCAAGGTCGCCATTGAGAAGTATTGGTAATTTTTCGTTTGAAAGAAAAGACACCAAGGCAAGACACAGGATTGCCAGTAGCACCACTGACAGTGACGACGAATCAGAAGGAGGCTACGACACTGGTTATGTCAGCAACTGTGAATATTTCATCAGCAGTAACCACTGGGACATCGAGGAACAGCACAAAATCCAAGCTGAAGTGGCTGGAATGTGGACGGTCATTAACAACAATGATGTCCCCCACCTCTTTGTAAACTACGATGTAAACAACAACTCCTGGATATTCCATGATTGTATACCAACCTTCCCTGGCTTGTGGGTACAGGGGGGTGCAGCATTTGATGCGAACTATGACTCCCTGCGGGGTCATGGATTTGGCATAGAACCCATTCCTAGTTGCCTTGCATTGTACCGCTTGGTTTGCCTCATGAACATAAATGCTCGGGTCTATGTTAGCATGGAGGATGCATCAATCTGGGCATTGCACTTGATCCACAACACAACACGAGCAGTGCTACACGTCAAGGATTTGAATGGTGAGGTCATTTTTTATATTTAATTTTCAATAAAGCTCACTCACTAAAATTAATTTTTACCAACATATTTTGCAATAAATCAAAATAAATCATATTTTTCCCTGGAAGGAAAAGGAATGGATTCTCCAAGCAAAATAGAGCTAATGATTTTTGCTAAAATGCATATTATCTGTGGGAAACTGTTTTGGGGGTAATTAAAATTTTAAATACATATCAATGTGGGGTGTGCCGAATATTTAAATAATTATTGCTTACTTTTTTTTTCAATTTTTTTTTCTCCAAATGTGTCAAAAAATAAATTTTGCCAGTTGAAACTCTGCAATGATTCCAACATAAAGGACTTCAGCTATGTTTTATGACACATGGAATTTTATTCATTTGATAATTAATTGCATTGTATATATTGCACATTGTATCAGTAACCGTAGAGTTTTGGCACTTTTTTTAGTCTTATGTAAATAACTGTTTTGCTTTTTCCCGTTTTTGCATACTGTTACTTAAAACTGAATCATTTTCTATATTTTCTCATGTTTTTGATTGCATGTGAATGTTTGCATGTTTTGAAGCATGTCTGTGATCTTTTGAACCCTGTTCAAGTGATTAAACACAAATTTCCATAATGAAACAAATCTCAGGGAATTTTCAATTGAGAATATTTGTCCAAGCATAACTCATTTGTTAAAAGATCACAAGCTGCTATGGGCTTTTATGTTGAATAGGTCATAAGAACCCCTAAACATAAGACTTACCGTGGGAAAAAATGAGTTTTTTCAAACAAACAAACTAAAATGAATGAGATGAGTCGGAGGAATTAAAATATATAATTAGTAACTCCAGATTCTTCACCTACTTGAAAGTGATATGAGATTTGTCAGGGATAAGAAACTGTTGCGTTTGCATAAGCAGTATTAAGGTTTTGCTCATTGATTTACACAGATTTTACAGCAAATGGTTAAGAGATTTAGAGTAAGATCATTACATTTTTTTATTTAATCCTTTGATTTTCAACTGAGTGACTAGATAAAACTCCTATAAAAAAATGCAGTCTAGACTTTTAAGTGTCTTTTTTGAAGATAAGGAATACTATTCCATTAAATTCATAGCTTCTAGAACAAAACAAAGAGTAAAGGTTCTTACAAGCTTCAGCCTTTGTGGTAACATGTGGTTTGCCTTGTGCTATCTGAAAATCTACACCTGGTACTATAAATAATAGAATAAGATCATTTGGAACCACAAAAATGCGATGCAATATTTAAATTCATAAGGCCTGCAGGGGCTCGCATATCCTTTGTGACTTCCTGCCTCGTTGTTAACAGGAAATAAACCAGCCCTTTGTTTTGTTTACAAAAGCCATGTGTTGCCTTTTGTGTCAGTCAATCGTGTAACATCAAGTGCGCAAAGTGGGAGCATGATATTAATAGCTTCATTTCAAGGTTCATTTATGATTTGAGGTCGTGATTTTGCAATGATATCACGTCTGTGCATATATAATTTTTTAGAAAAGACTTTTCCAGAATGTTGAGTATTAATACTAAGCACAGAATTTGTTGTGGGAAACCTTAATACGTTAAAACGTTTTCAATGTAATGCTATTTGTGTTGTGGGTCTCTGTTTTTTAATCTTTGTTATCCTAACTTTTATCCAGAGTTTACTCATTAGTGAAGTGTCATGGTGTCTCTAAGAATTAGATCTCATCTTGCTTGCCGAGTGAAACGGTTAAATACACGAACAAAACTGAAAACAACAAACCTTGTTTACATGTATAATAAACCTGATCATGTGCCGTGTACCTTGCTTATTTTTTAGAAAAGCTTAGTTGAAAGTTAGAAAAGTGCTCATGAAGGTTGGCAAAATTGAAACAAACAAATATTTTAAGAGGCATTTTTAATGAAGTTATATTTGCCAACTAAAACTACATACTTGGAAATTCTTTGGATATTTTGATAGGGTCTGTTAGAGGTCAAGAGAAGGGTTTATTTGTCTTGGTTTAAATTAGACTCGAGTTATAATACCCTGAATTGGCTTTGTGACAACAATCCTGTTTTTTCTTCCCTGTTTTCTTGGCATGTTGTTTTTTAAGGTCTAAAGCTGAGGAGGGACATAGTTGAACTGTTTCAGATTGTATCCAAGTTGAGCTAAACCAATAAGTCTTCATCTTTTAATCCAGCCAGGAAAACATAGAAAATAGCCAGCGACACTCCCTAAACACCCCAAGATGAGAAACATCTGAGATTTCAGTTTGGGAATTCCACGCAGACATTTCTGTATAAACTTTTTCCTACAGTGTACCTGATTGGTTTGTTATTATGTAGTTAATTTGGCAGGAAATCAGAGCCATATACTTTGACTTCCTGTGTGGTTATTTAAGTAAAACATTCTTCCAAAAAGCCAAGTGTTTCATGTCTGTCCAGATTTAAAATTAATCAAAACTTAATTTATTATAACTAACACAAAATAAGTTGCCATGTGGAAAAAAACTACAGCATCAGAAGCTTTGCTTACAAGTGTGAACATTTCCAGGGGTGTAGCCAAGGGGCTGGGCTGCCTGTGACCCCACCCCCTTTGTGAGATAATTATTTATTAAGTAAACAACGTTCAAACCTTTTAATTCAGGTGGTGAAAAAGCATGAATCCGAAGAATCAACATGCCATAAATCTTTTCTAGTGCTAGGTAGTTATATATGTACTCCATTTTCAGGACAAAACATCTGCAGTGGACTCTGTAAGTATCCTGGGTGTGACCCCCCCCCCCCCCCCCTCCCCCCTCCTCCTTTGGAAAATCCTGGCTATCTCCCTGATTTCATGCAAAGTGTCTCCATTTTAGAAAGCATGTACATGTATACCACCTCGGGTTATGGTATGAAGTAACTTTTTTTGTTGAACTTTTTTATTTAACCCTTTTGGTTGAAGCCCCAATCAGAAGAACACTCCCAACATTGGTTAGATTGCCTTATCACATTTTTGTTAACAACTCATGTTGTCAACTTTTTTATGTCCAGGTTGGTTTGATGCTTCAGTAAGCCTGACGGAAGATATGCAAAACCAGCTCAGAGAATCCTCTGACAGAAGCACAGAGTTAGAAACAGTACAATGGTGCGATGTCTCCACCCCTGTACCAGCTGCCGACAACATTAGCGAGTACATCGCCAGTGATGAAGACAGTGACGTTGATGACAGAGACGTCACAGATTTCTATTGTATGACCCCGACCCAGTCTGATGAAGAATGCGAGAGCAGCTCAACAAGCAGTGAGGTTGATTCTGATGACCTCGAAGATCAATTTTGGTTTTCGTCCATGGCGCCACCGTTTATCATGGGTGAAGAGGGAGCCCAGTATCCATTAAGTGGAACTGATATTCCAGAGGGTCAATTTTCTCAGACCTCAAATAGCTTTTGGCAATCACTGGATGTACCTGTTTATCAAGCTTTGTCAGGCCACTCTGATGTCGAAAACCATGTCCAGGGAGGTGCCTGGGGAATAAATCTTACCACAGAAAATTGTGATGAGTATCTGAGTGCAGGAGCTTTAGATGATAGCAAAGGGTTTGCATGCCACTCGTCTGACGGCAATAAGAACAGTCAGCAGTGCAACAGCCATCAGTCAGACAGTGAAGGAAGCGATGTGCACAGCAGCGAGTCTGTTCCAATGAGCACCCTCAAACAGTTCAAGCATGATGTGATTGTACTGTTAAACTTACTCATGGATGAGAAGTTTGCTCATCCATATGGAACAATAGCTGGTGCTGTAGCATAAGCTAGACCTGATGAACATGTGAATTCTCCTCACAAATATCCAGACGTGGTACAGTGTATATCACTACCTTGAATTTGCCTGTCAAAACGCTTAAGGTTAAGGTACATTGTAATTTCACTTTGCTGATGATCTTCTTGTACGAAATTGTTATGACCTTAGCTGTTTGCTTGAAAACATAGCATCAATCGCTATTCTGTAAATAGTTCTTATCCAAACATCAGTTCTCGTAAAATAGATTTCCAATAAGTTTTGAACTTAGCATCTCATTGTACAAAGTAATTAGCATAACATGCATATGTACCAATTATTATTATTATTATTATTATTATTATTATTATTAATTATTATTATTATTATTATTAAAAGTTAAGATAAATGTAA
Source organism: Meandrina meandrites (assembly GCA_963693305.1). Taxonomy (NCBI): domain Eukaryota; kingdom Metazoa; phylum Cnidaria; class Anthozoa; order Scleractinia; family Meandrinidae; genus Meandrina; species Meandrina meandrites. The sequence continues at coordinate 63,968,127 of OY855903.1, forward strand.
AATTAATCATTAAATTATAACATGGAAAGGCAAATAGATTTTTTAAAAAAATTGCCAAATGTAGAAATATAAATTGTCGTTTCCTCTGCATAAAGTAAGTACCAATATGCATGGTATTTTGTATTTTATTCAGCTTACATCGTACGTGTCCAACGCGCACAGATGCTTTGTAATATATATCACATCATACAGTTCGTAACATTTTAAGACGGTTTCTGCTGAAAGGTCGAGTAGTAACTGCAAAAATTATGTACCAAAAATCTACTCAAAGAAAAGTAACGTTTTGTATACTATTTGAAACATCTCACCGTAATTCATATCTATACCTGACCCCGTGGTTACGTTCTAAAGCATTCTCGAGGAAGTTAAGGTCAAACCTTGTAAAAATGTTTAAACTGCATGTTGTCTTCTTTTGAACTGTTGTGAAACGTCTGTTTTAACTAAAATATGGATAACTTCAAAGTGTTAACATGCTACGAGTTCTTTTGGTATCTTTATTTTTTCTTTTATTGCTTGATTGTTCAGCGGAAACCGTCTTAATATACTTGAAGCAGTTTTAAAATGGCTTAAAACGGTATAGTTTTTTTACTGATTTATGTGGGTACACAGTTGATAATAATAAGCATTCAAGCATAGTTCAGGATTTCTAATTAAAAGTCACTTACAGGTACTGCATGCAATTGCAATTGAATTCTAGTTGTGTAAAGAACTTTTTAATAACTGTTATGCCTTAAACCAAACTCAGTGCAATGCAAGTATCTGGCCATACATAATAAAGGGAAATAATGCAGTTAGCCAATCACAACTGAGATCGTAGCGCCAAATGCGGGAATAGAGCTTGTTTCTTCTGATTGGTAAGAGCAAGCAACTAGCGCATATTTTGGCCAATCAGAGCTGAGCAAACACAGTCACTCAAAAGGCACTCTGATTATCACAAAAGCTTTATGAGTTGAAATATAAGGGTAATGATAAATGGCGAAATAAAAACTGCTTTTAATCGCAGAACTGTCTGAATTTTACTGATAGCTGTTCCCGATTTTGTCTCATTTATGTAGCAGTGAGGGAGGTTGGGGTGTCCAGTTGACATCTGCAAGCTGCCCAGTCTCCAGTCCCCTGTCCTTCGTTGGTGGTGCGCGTTGTGTTGTGGCCCTGTTTCACCGCAAATAAGGGGTTCAAAATAGGTTATAATTTTGAAAAATAATTTGTAGGTAAACTAATTTGTTTCTTTTGTTTTTTGGTACTGGTATAAATAAAGTGTCGTTGTTGCACGCAGCAAATCCAAAGTAAAATGAAGTAGAATCCAGTAGGGACAAAGCAATGACCTCAAGTTCGTAAGCACTATATGACTCGATTTTACGCCCTACTTTCAAAAAGCCTCCGTCTTCGCACCTAATTCTTCTTACAAGTTTTCTCTTGGCTTCGTGCTCAATTTATCCTCCATGAAATTTAAGATGGGTTCCTTTGAGTCAGTGTCACAAAAACGAGCTAGGAAGGTAGTTTTGTGATCTGGAGAGCGACAAAAGTTCGGTCAATGCTTAGCTGAAGACTACTCCGTTACTAAATCCTTGTGGATGGCAATAAACATGACCAGAGGCCACCTCCTCAATAATCTCTCCTGTCAGTATCATCACTCGGATACAGAGGAAGTGAAAAATCAAAGGGCCCTAAGTGCCCACGACTGACGTACTTCGCTGCATGTGATCATAATTTGAAGACCGATTGGCAAGATATTCTGCTTCGATTTAGTCTTCAATCAGGTGTATGTTGTTTCTGTCCTTGAAAAAGATCGTCGGCATTTCATTCAGTTTGCATGTGATGGTCGAATTAAAGTTCATATGTAGCGAAGTTTCTGTAATCACTATGTTGTATCGATCCATACTCTTTATTTTTCCTTGACTGAATTCCGAGATATGTGACAATATAGAGAATAAATTCCGAAAGATATTTTCCGCACAGAACTGGAGAAAGACCTTCTTCCGTTCATTCCGATTCTCTTCTCTTTTTTAACATTCTTTTTTACACGTGTTTCAAGTGTCAATCATGACTCGACTTAGTCCTCGCAGGTCAAACTAACTTATTTACAACACACTCCCCCCTGATTGACTGAGTCAATCATAAGGTGAAACAAAGCTTAAACTACAACTCGTAATGTCAGTTCAGTGTTCAAATCGATTCAGACAGTTTATGCAACAGTAACTGTTGGGATGTCTTCATCCCTGACCATCTGAATGTTCAGTCCGCTGTTCGGCTGTACAGCTTCCGCATTAGCTGTCACTTTATCAAGTTCATTGATTTCAAGAGGGTAGAGCTTCTGAATTGGACGTTTCAGAAGAGTTTTGTTGAGAGACTTGTCCACTGTCACCACTTCCGCTGCGCGCGTGACGTTGTCTCGTCCCCGCAATAGTTTCTCTACTTTCCCCAATTTCCACTGCTGTCTAGGTTTCTTGTCTGCGTAGATGTGTACAATGTCTCCTTCTTGAATGACTCTTCTTGGCTTTCCTTTCTTAAGTTTCTGGTACTCACGGATCCCAGTCAGATATTCTTCCTTCCATCGATTTCTGAAGTGGGCGAGGAGATTATTCAAATATCTTTCTCGCCTGGCCAGCGTGCTCATAGGTGTAGTGACAACAGGGGACTGGTCTAACAGTCGACGACCAATCACAAGATGAGAAGGAGTGAGAGGACCTTCTGATAACTCATCGTAGACATAGGTCAAGGGCCTGGAATTTAAAACTCCTTCCGTTTCAATCAAGACTGTTTCCAGTTCTTCATAACTCAGCTTTGCATTTCCAAGCACTTTCTTGAGACACCGCTTTACTAGTTTGACGCAGATTTCAAAGAAACCTCCCCACCAACTTGCTGTGGGCACATTGAATTTCCAGTCAATGTTCAGATTAAGAACAAACTTCTTCACTTTTCCATCCTTGAAGGTTTTCCCATTGTCTGAAATGAACAAGTTTGGCAATCCTCTTCTGCCGAAAAATCGCTTTAGCACTCTTATGAACGAGGATGCGGTAAGATCTGGAACAAGTTCAACGTGAATGGCTCTTGTGCTGGCACATGTGAAAAGAGCAATGTAACATTTGAACATCTCTCCTTTAGACTCGTAAATATTCTTCACATACAGGGGACCAGCAAAGTCCACTCCAACTTTGGAAAATGCTAGATCATCTGAAACTCGAAATGAAGGTAGAGGTGGAGCGGGTGGAGTACTGTAGGCTCTTCCTAGGATTTTCTTGCATGTGACACACTTCGAGAGTACATCCTTGACCGCCTGACGACCTTTGATAATCCAGAATTTGGCTCGGATTTCAGTAAGAGTTTCTCTGACACCATTGTGTTTCACGTTTCCATGAGCTTGCACTATCACCAACTTTGTGAAGTGCTGTTTCCTTGGTAACAGGATAGGGAATTTTGCCGAATACGATAATGAGGAATTCTGGATCCTTCCCTTGCACCGTAGAACTCCTTGTTCATCCTTGAAGACTGCTAATTGTTCCCATGTAGAACTAGACTTCTCCCTTTCTTCAAGTTTAGTTTGGACTTCTTTGTACCAGAGTTGCTTAGCTTCATTCATGTCCTCCATGCTGATGTCATGTGTTTCTGTCATCTTTCTGAGCCTTCGGAGGAATTTCAGCACAAGAGCAGTCACTCTGAGAAGTTTGTTGAGACTGCTAAATCTTTCTGGTTGGATGACTTCTGAGATGTTCTGAGAACTTTGCACCAATACTGTCATAACTCTTGAGATTTCAGATGAACTTTCCTTCTTTAATTCCTTTAAAGCTTCTTCTGGGACTGCGGTTCCACTTGCTGGACAGTTGGGTAAGCTTGGCCAGTCAAATTCTTCCTTCTTTAGAAATGGTGCTCCCTTCCACCAAAGTTCGCTGGATGCGATGATCGAACTCTTGGCTCCTCGTGAAGCTATGTCAGCTGGATTAAGCTCAGATGGGCAATATCTCCAATGTTCCTTCTTCCAAAGACTTCGGATCTTCTGAACACGATTTTGCACAAACTGCTTAAACTGCTTAGACTCTCCATTGATCCACCACCACACAATTTGAGAGTCTGTCCAATTAAACACCCCATCCACCTTCACACAATGGACCAGTGCCTCATACACAACTGTCATCAGATTTGCTAATGTTAGGGCAGCCATCAACTCCAGTCGAGGAATTGTTTCACCACTTAAGGGGGCAACTCGGGTCTTTGAGGCTAACAGATGTGAAGAGCAGGCATTAGAGGTTGTCACCTTAATGTAAACATTTGCTCCAAATGCATATTTGCTGGCATCTGCAAAACCATGGAGTTGAATAGATTTAATGTCTCCCACTTCTATCTCATCCAGAATACAACGGGGAACTGCAATACTCGAGACTCTCTCCATGTCTTCAAATAACTCCTTCCAACGTGATGCGAGATCTTCTGACAGGGGTTCGTCCCAATCAATCTTTAACCGGCAAATCTCTTGAAACATGCACTTCAGTCGCAAGATAACTGGTGACAACAGGCCTAGTGGGTCATAGAATTGAGCAGTAGTGCTCAACAGTTTTCGTTTTGTTAGAGTTCCTTCCAAGGCTTGTCCAGCAAAGGTAGTTAAATCAAACTTGAGGCTGTCTTCTATCCGATCCCACGGAATACCCATCACCTTGATCAGGGTTTCTTCATTCACAGCATTGTTTGAAGAGCCATCTTCAACCACATTAGACTTTAATGTAAGAGTTACTTCAGGAAATGGTTTAGGCGTTGCTAATATTGCTGCTTCCTCTTTCTTGATCAACTCAGTTAACTCTTGACTGTTTGATGCCCACTTCCTCATGTTAAAACCTCCTTCTCTGAAGCGCAACTTCAATTTCCGGTAAAGTTCAAGGCCATCCTTTACCGAATCCTTCCCAGATGCAAAATCATCAACATACAAGGCTCTGACAACAGTGTCTACAAAACTTGGATCAATGTTCTCATACTTTGACAAGTGATTCCTTAGTGTCACATTCAGAATGAATGGAGAGCATACAAGGCCAAATACAAGCCGTGTAAATCTCAGTGTGATTACTTCCGGGTTTGAAGAGTTGATGTCATCTATCCACAGGAACCTCAACAAATTTCTCTCCTCAGGATTAATTTCAATGTTCAGGAAAGCCTTCTCCAAATCTCCAATCAGAGCTACTTTGTGAAAACGGAATCTCAACAAGATATCAAAATTCAATGGAGTTAAGGCAGGGCCTGGCAGGAGACAGTCATTCAAACTTGGCTCGGTTCGAGATTTCGCACTAGCATCATAGACTACTCGTAGTTTGGTAGTGGTCCTATCTTCTTTCACCACTTCTTTGTGAGGAATGTAATGAACAGTTCCAGGAAGGCATTGTTCCTCATGTCTCTTGTCAATCATTTCAACTACACCTGAGTTCAATTGTTCCTTGATTACAGTGTCATACTGCTGCAAAATATCTGGCTTAGCTTTCAGTCTCTTCAAGGAAGATGCAAGACGGTTTTGTGCCAACAAGTAGTTATCTGGAATAACAGGGTGTTCTTCCTTAAATGGGAGAGACACTTCATAACGGACCCCATTGAACTTCACCTTGGTCAGATAATCTTCAAGAAATACATCTTCTCTTTCCTTAACTCCAAGAGTGTCATAGTCCCAGAACTTGCCCAGTTCATTTTTGAGAGAATCATTCTTTGAGACAGAATCTTCTTCGACCACCCTACACTCCGTCTTCATTACATGCGACATGTTAACGCTTGATGGACTTTGACCTGAATTTGCCACATTTGCAGGCCCACTCAACACATACCCCAATCTTGTGCGAATTGCTACAGGGTCATGAAGCTCCCCCCGTACCACATGGTTTTGAACAACTGACCAGTAATAATCTGCTCCAATCAATATGTCCACTTCTAGCTCCTCATCCCCTTGTGAATAATCAGCTAGAGGTAAACCTTGCAGATGTGGGTAACACTGCTGCGCAACTTCAATTGTTTGGTTTGCAATAGGGCCACAAATCAAATCAACTTCATAGGCATTAATGAACACTGTCAAATTGTCTTGGCATTCCAGTGCGAACTGAACAACATCACATTTCTTCAATGATGCTTCACTGTTCCCAAATGTTTTAATTAGAACTGTTTCAGTTGCAATCGGCGATAGGCCTAATTTGCTCCCTAATCGCCTGTTTATGTAAGACTTCTGAGAACCAGAATCAAGCATGATTCTCACATTACAGGAACTTTCTCCATTAGGATTTCTGATAATCGCTCTTGCCGTTTGCAACAAAACACAGTTGTTCTTAACATCTTGAGTGAAATACAAATTAGTACTCACAGTTTGTTCCTGATTGTTTCCTCTCGCTAGTGCGGCTGGAGAACGGTGACCTGGATATTCTTGGGCGTTGCACAATGCTAAATGATGTTTCCCGCCACAACGGTGACAACGAGCCTGACAATCACGACTCAAATGACCACTCCTCAGACAACCAAAACATTTCCCTTTTCGACGGAGAATTTTCTTTCTTGTTTCGGGGTCAGTTACGACAGCACATCTGATTGTAGGATGTGGTCCATTACAGAAAGAACACCACGTATCCTTGTTTAGCGGCGGCCCTTCGTTGCTTGAAAATAGAGTTGACGATGTGGGGGGTCTTCTGTTTTGACCAGGACGAAATCCAAATCCAAACCCATGTTTTTCCTTTGACTTTTCCTGCTCGTTTACCGGTCCCAAAGCACATCTCTCGCGAATTCGCAATTCTTCTGTGAACGACTTCATGATAGTGTCAAGATCCCATTCATCGGATGCCTCTCGACTCAGGATAAGACGCAATTCTTGTGGAATCTTTCCCATAATTACAGGCGTCAAGAATGTTCCATATGTTTCGGTTGGAACGCCGATTCCTTGAAGGCTTCTAACTGCTGCCTCTGTTCTGTCTAAAAGTTGCCGCAATTGCTTCAGATCGTTTCCGTCGTTTACCTTTGGAAGTTGCATCAATAATTCGATATGCTTCGAAATGATTACTTGTTTGCTTCCAAAGCGCTTGGTCAACAACTCAACCGCATGGCTGTAATTCGAGCTTGTCAGCGCTAATCCAGAAATTGTTTGAGCTGCAGAACCTTCCAGGAGTGATTTCAGGTACTGAAATTTGTCCACATCATTTAGGCTGGTGTTTTTGTCAATGGCCGATTCAAACGATTCCCAGAAGGGATGCCAATAGATAGGATTGCCGGAAAATTTCTTCAACTCGAGTTTAGGCAGCTTTGCATGAGTCGTGTTGTTTGTTGACCCGCCTGATTTCATCCCTGGCGTTTGAAGCTTAGACGATTGCGAATCCAAAATCGCTCCTTGCCCTTCCTGACTTTTTCCCTCGTTTGTTTTCGCATCAATAGCTGATTCTAGGTCGACTATACAGGCTTGGATTGCACTGGCGAAATCACAACTTTCACTCACGTTTTCTTCAATCTTCGATTCGTCCATAGTCTATTAACTATGATTCGTCTACCAAATCGAGAATTTCGTTATCCAATGTCTTTAACTCCGACAGTTTATCCTGTAATGTACAACGCAAGGATTTGAGCTTCTTCAGAGCGTTAGGCTCTTCCGGCTTGTCTATTTGATCATTTGCTTCGTGGATGGTTTTCCTAACGAACACGCGGTGACTTTCACGAACCTTCACTTTCTTCTTCAATTTCGACATTGTTCGAAGCTTGTTTTCACAGTTCCTTTCCTGTCCCAGGTCTCGGCACCAGAATGTTGTATCGATCCATACTCTTTATTTTTCCTTGACTGAATTCCGAGATATGTGACAATATAGAGAATAAATTCCGAAAGATATTTTCCGCACAGAACTGGAGAAAGACCTTCTTCCGTTCATTCCGATTCTCTTCTCTTTTTTAACATTCTTTTTTACACGTGTTTCAAGTGTCAATCATGACTCGACTTAGTCCTCGCAGGTCAAACTAACTTATTTACAACACGCTAGCAAACGTCATGCTGTGTGCCACAAACGTCAAAGAAAACGCAGCAGATATCATAAATCTGAGAATAAATTTTATTCAAAGCTAATTTTTTACAACATTCGAAGAAGGTAAAATCATACTTATTGTGCTTAATATAAATTGTGATGGCGGATTTTGAACGACATAAAAACTCCTGTGTACATGTTACAACGGCAGCCGTCGGCTCAAAGCTGCTGTAAAACACAACAAATGTGCCGATCGATAAAAGCGATCACGCCGGTACATATATATGTTTCTAAACGCACATAAAACTACAGAGAGAAGGAAACAATTTGCCTCTTAAGTTATCCAGACGTATTCACAATCGAATTCCATAGAATAATCGTTCCATATGTCATCAACTTCACCACAAAATCAGAGTTCGCGGCACTTGAATAATCATCGGCGAAGAAATCAACTCAGCCGTAATGTCCAACTCGGCAAGGCCACTAGGAGCTGCGCTCAAAACACCAAGATTTCGCCTTTGGCTATATCTTAGGACAAATGATCTTCCTGCTATCATGATGTCAGAGTCCTGCCAATGGCAGTAACGATCTCATTAACTATAGGATAGACTGTGTATTTCTCCTCAGTGAAGACACAGACAGAGAATCCGCTGTGTTTGAGGCCGCATGACGTACGCGCCACGATTCACTATTTAATCTCATATATTCAACCCTACAACTGACCTCGGCTTGGTTCAACTGATCGTGAGAAATACTCCATAAAATACTGGATTTTGCATCTTTTGATCCCAAATTGTGATCCAATGTAAGCCAGATAGATCCAGATAAATACGTTTTGTTGTTTGCGTGGTATTTTGTGATTTGATGGGGTTTTGAGTCCGTTAATTCCTTGCTAGCCGGTCTGCGATCATGACACGTACGTCACGCGGCCTCAAACACAGAGGATTGTGCTTGTGGCGAAGATCACAATTCTTAGTGTTCTTGAGACCGAAAGTGCGGCAAGGAAACGGATTTCTCATCGCTGTCTTAGATTGTGGACTTATTGACTCGCACAAAATATGGCGCAATATATTTAATACACAGTGGTCCGTTCTGGGTCTGATAACCATGAAAGAAGAGTCATTATCTTTATCTGGCCATATCTTGCAATAGTTTTACCGATTCCAAAAATAAACTCAAAACACTTGAATAAAACACGAAAAATAATTCATACATACATGCATATAATGCCCTCAAGATAAAAGTGTGAAGGAAAATCGGTCAAATGTCACGCCAAATAACTACCATCTGCTCTTTAATTTTTAGCAGCTTTTAGACAATTTTATCGGCAACTTCTTAGGAATTCATCAGCAACTTGTGGCTTAGCCTAATTATAGTTCTAACTGTGTGGAGTTTTGTATTCGACTGAGAGCCAAGAAAACTCTCACAGCACAGTTACACCGCCGCTATCAGTGCTTTGTTTCTTTTGCGAAACTCTAGCACGAGGGGCCGAACTTCCATTTCCCATTTTCGGAGGCGGGGTAGTAAACTTTTGTTTTTAATTTATCCACCTCTGCAAACAATTTTTTTCGAAATGCAAATTTTTTTTTTTCACACATCTCGTGTTTGCAAGCAATTTATTTTGTCTTTTTAGGCCCTGTAACAGGTCCGATATTAGAGAGGTTAAGCATGACGTTTACGGCAAACGGCAAACGGCAAAAATAATTCTGATTTTGCTCACTTTTTCTTTAGCACTTAAATAAAGCCAGTTGAAAAATAGGAAAAAAATCCCTTAATCACAGTAAATGCAAACAATTTCCCTAAATTGTACAAACGGCTAAAATCAGATACCAAAAGTTCGATTTTTGCCGTTTGCCGTTTGCCGTAAACGTCATGCTTAACCTCTCTATTATTAGTGCCCCCAGAAGTCCATAACTAGTTATGGACTTCTGGTGCCCCTGATTTTAATGACCGGGTAATACTGGGCCCTGATGTCGGAGGAAAGAACTGGGTCGGAAATCCCAAGAGTCTTTGCAAGCTCTCAGACATCCGCGATTCCAACATGGCGCCGGTTGCCGAACAGAAGAAAGAGAAAGAAACAACTTCAGATAAGAAAGAAGAGACGAAATCTAAAGATGAGACCAAAAAAGAAGAAGAACCAGAGCTGGTAACTGTCTACTTTTGGTCCTGCTGTAATGTTTCTGTTGTTATGTCAAGGAGTACGAAGGAATCTAGAGCTGACCGTGACTCATCAACTTTTTCTGACTTTTTTCATTGTGACAGCGAAATCTCTTTACTGTTCTAGTTAGAGATGATTGTTTTGTGAATTATTTTACAGAGCGAAGAGGACAGGCAATTGCAAGAGGAGTTGACAATGCTCGTTGAAAGATTGTCGGTAGGTTAAGCCATATTATACGAAATTTGGTTCCTTTTTTATCGTGCACGTTGCATGTCCCGAAAATAAAGAAAACTGTTTAAAAATTTCAGAATGTGGTGTTTTCTTGAGTTCTTTTAACTTTAAAGTGAAGTGAATACAGGTATCTTTATGGGATATTTTTAAATTCTTTGATCTTTGAAAGGTACATGTAATATCTTGTTTTACTTTTTCCTGCCATCGAGAAATTGTATTTACACATTTTATTAAAATGGCCAAAAGGAGAAGCTTTAAAAAGGAAGACGTACACCTTACATGTAAGTAATTTAGCGGGCTCAGTTTTTGTTACTTGAAATATAGTTTGTATTAACCTATTGCATCCGTTATTCAAGAACAAGATCTAGCTGAAGCACCTACAACTGAATTTCATATCTTCTATGTGAATTACTTATTGTATTTTTTGTATACTCTAGGAGTCCAATGTATCATTACACAAACCAGCACTGGAAGCCTTGAGATCACAAATCAGAGCCAGTACAAGCTCAATGACTTCAGTTCCTAAACCTTTGAAATACCTCAGACCACACTTCTCAACACTGAAAGAAATTTATGACAAGTGGGGAGATGGCGAAAATAAGGTACTTGTTTTCAGGGCCACTCATTTTACAATTCTCCATTACATTCAAGGATCTTGTTGATGTGTTGCCAGTGTACGAGTCGGTCATATTATTCTTATTAATACCTAGCAATGGTATATTGCAATTCCTGAGGTTTGATTAGTTAACAGGCAATGGTGTATGAACTCATATATGAACAATTCTTTTTTCAATTTCTTTGTAATAAAACAATTATTCTACTCGCGCTTGTTGGATATAAGGTCGTTATAGCCAACTCATATCCTTGGTGCACATAGAATAATTGTTAAATATACTCACAGATCAAACTTACATGTTACCTTTTATATCTTGGAGATAGCAAGGCATAAATATACCACATCCAGTCCTAATCACTCTATGTTAATAAGCTGGTTATCGGAGTCACTTGTGATGTTAAATGTTTTCTGGCTTTTTCAATCTTGAATGGATGTACTTTGAATGTACATACTGAAATACAGTTCATTAAATTTTAGAGATTCTTGGCGGATATTATCTCAGTTCTTGGCATGACAATTAGTGAAGGACGCGAGTGTCTGAAATTTAGAATGCTGGGGTCCAAAGAGGAGTTAGAATCCTGGGGCCATGAATATGTCAGGTTAGTGTTTAAATTATTATTAGACGACTTACAATGTAAACACAGATGTTTTTAGTCCTGAAGAGTCATGAATCTAAAGTCAAATAATCTAAGTATACTTTGGTATGTTGTTTTGAAATGGTAGATACAAGTCTGAAGAGATTTTCAACCAAATGCCAGAAAGAAGAACATCAACTTTCAGTTACCATGACTACACATTAAAAATCACCTGGCTAAATTATTTTTTTGATAACTATGTACATCCTGAGTTAAGCATGGGTCAAATTTACATGTATTCTTTATCAATACTAGTACAAAGCACAATATTATGTTAAAAATCTTGTATTGTTGAACACTGCAATGTTCATATAATCCACAGACACTTGGCAGAAGAAATTCGCGGAGAGTACAGTGACAGAGCGGACAAAGGAGATGGAGTGGAAGACTTGGTGGCCCTTGCCAAAGAAATTTTACCGTACAACATGCAACACAATGCCGAAACTGAAGCATGTGATTTACTGATGGAGATTGAACGCCTTGAGTTACTAGAACAATACGTTGATAATAACAGCTTTCAGCGAGTGTGTCTTTATCTCACAAGGTAAGTGATGCATGTGGTTGTCAATAGCAACTTGGAGTTTAGTGTCTGGAGAGAAAAACTGGGTTTAAATAGACGCTGGAATTCATAGAAACAAGCTATGTATACTTTTCCTGACCTGGAATAAGTATGGAAATGAAGAGAAAGTCTAAAAAAGATGCTAAATACTTAAACCCCAATTTGGTCTTATTTCATTTCAATTTTTTGTAAAAGAGAAAATTTGGAATTTGGTGAACTCCCTCTACCCTTCACTCTGACAGTAACACTGCTCTGTTTTGTAGTTTGTACTGTGCATTTGCGGTATATCATGGTACATTTAAAATGGCTTTTGCATTTCAAGTTAAGGGTACATGTACATGTAATTTGATTTTTAACCTAAAGTTTGGATGAAGGAAATAAATGACAATAGCATGAACCAATTTATTTGGCCTTGAAGTTCACAGCACCTGGGTCATGGGGTAAAAAAGGTTTTCTTTCATTATTATCTGAATTGTCTCTTGCATTTCTCGTTGTACAGCTGTGTGAGTTATGTTCCTGAACCTGAGGATAGTACATTGTTGAAAACAGCACTGAACATTTTTAGAAAGTTTGGCCGTCAACCAGAAGCCATGAAGCTGGCAATCCATTTAAATGATGTTGATCTCATCAAGGACATATTTATATCTTGCACTGGAAGGTACAGTGATTAGTCAATAACTTCGGCTTATTAACTGAGTGGCTAGCCTGCGAACGCAGATGTATTTGCGGCTGTCCCTTGTCTCCGCCGAAAAATAACGTCTGCGAACTCGAACCAGAAAACGATTTCCGTGATGTAGAATCTTTTGTTTTCTCTTTGGCCAATCAGATTACGCGATAAAATAAGACACGAGTGAACACCACGCAGCTCCCTCGCGACATAGCTGTCGGCGGAAACAGGCAAGCTGCTATGGGAAGTTGAATGAAACACGAAAGGTTTTGACGGCTGTGAAAGTTGATTCTTTGCAGAAGAACATTTTCAGTTGCAAAGGAGAAGGTTAATGTACTTGGCTAAAATGTTTTAGTGCATACCTTCATTGATAAATCATGCAACGTGGGCTGTGAAAAGCTGACCATCTGTTGACAAACTGAAGTGTTGCAATCGACTTGTGCGATTAAACCCGGGGATGTTAAAGAACGCCCTTCAAAATTTCGACGAAATTGGGCACGAAATCCGAAGAGATTTTGACGGTGATGTCTGATTTTGCGTCAATAGATTGGCAAAAAGATTCTAGCAACACGCAGGAGGCGGCAATCGACCAGATGCGTCTCATCTTCACCCGGGGTCTTCACCTTCTGAGAAATTACATAATTGCGACAAGCGTCGTTGCAAATCCTGGAATTTTTTTTGAGTCTGATGTTTTGGGGAGTTCTAAACCGTTAAGCATTTCTAGTGCCTTTTTTGCTGCATCAAGGCTCAAAGATTTGGTCCAAGGAATGAAAACCTTCGCAGGTTTCAGTGATAGCTCAAATTATGTTTACATCTACACCGCTGCGTAAAGGCAAATCTCACGAGACTCGCTCGAAGGAATTGTTTCTTCCGGAAGACCAAAGTACAACTCTGACAAGTAGTATTATAATTTTCATTTGATATCTTCCTCTAGGTTTAACAGTGAAGTGTAAGTAGGTAATGCCATGCATTTTTATGGAAATACCTCAGTCAATAAATTGTTGTTGTATTTTATCTCACCTTTCCAAGTCTCCGGCGTGATCCGTACACGAACGAATAGCAGCTGTTTTCAATATTCGCAATTTCAATGTATTGCAGCGCTATTCAGCATAAGCGACGATAATGGGCTGACCTGGCCTAACGAGCGGCGAAATGACGATCAATCACAATATTATACTAAATACTATTTCCTTTCAGGCAATGCTTGGAAAATAACTGATTTTCCAAATCCATTCGATAGATTCACGAATATGTCTTTCTTCTCTTTTGAATCATTTACTTTAATGCATTTACCTGATTTGACTTTTCAAATTAAACACTTTACAAACTTTCCCCAGCGCAGTGTCATATTGTTATTTTCCACGCGATTGCGCGATGCTCTCGCAGGCTACACGCGTGGCGGTTCTAGGATTTTCTGAGCCTAACTGTGATTGGCTTAGAATTTTGACGTCACAGAAATCGTTTTCTGGCTTGCGTTCCCAGACGTTATTTTTCAGCGTTATTTTTCAGAGACAAGCGACAGCCGGAAATACGTCTGCGTTCGCAGGCTACTGAGTGGCTGGGCTGGATGGAAAAATATTTGACTGGCAGGTGGACATTGCATACAGACTGAGTACAGTGAGATCCAATGCCAGATACTCAGAGCTGAACTATTTTGATTCCTGTATCAGCCCTCCAAGCTGTGACCATTTTGATCACCATGGCAAGTGAAAATAAAATTTACATGTAGTAACTAAATTTTCCATATAGGTCACCAATTTGGTGGCCAGTGCAGTGCAAAGGGCTGGCTAGGCATGAACAATTTTTTTTTGCCACAATGAGAACCAGGAAATAAACTATGCTTTTTTCCTGGAAAATTTTATCATCAAGAAATCAAGTTTAAAGTATGGGTTGAGCTGTCAAGAGATTTTTGCCAACTTGGCGACATTATTTGCCCCTGGTTGGAACAAATTTGTTGAATGGAAAGCTGACACTCAGTCCTTTTTTCTTGGGTGACAATGGGTGCTTTGTGCCTCACCTATCGTCTGCAGTCAAATTTGTTAGGCTTAGCATTTGAACTGCAAAAAAATGTTGATGCCTAGGTAGCCAACCCTTTGCACTGCACTGGTCACCAAATCGGTAACCTGTTTGGAAAATTTAGTCCCAAATTTATATTCACTTGCCATTGCGACGAAAATGATCGCAGCTTAGAGCGCTGCATGAATTGGTGATTTTGTTTTGTTACTGGTGAATAGTAAAAAAGGTTGCTTCCTAGTTAATTACTGTAACTACTGACAGTACTCAACAGTCATTACCAGTATGTATGATTCATGATCGTCTTTTTGGTTTTCTGATAGTCAGAGTATTTTTTCTTTTGCCCTTCGACAGTGATGAGAAAAAATTAATTCAGAAACAGATGGCTTTTATGTTGGCCAGACAACAAATCTTTCTGGAGCTTGATGAAAACATGGATGAATATGATGAGCTTGTAGAGATTATGTCCAATGCACATCTCAACAACAACTTCCTTAGTCTTGCTAGAGAGGTAAGCAGTTCGTCTGTCTGGAGCACCTCTACTTTAAACAAGAAAAACTACTGTAAAATCTCCCATCCAAATGAACCCTTTCACTACTTGTAGGTTAAGTTTCCATTCTTGCCTTGTGGTCCATCATCTGGTTTCCATAGCATGAAGCGACTAGGAGTATTTCTACCACCTGCCCCTGTTTAAGATGCTACACCATCACAGGGTTTTGCCCAGCATTAAATTTGCTGGTCACAGTACCCATTTATACACCTGGGTGGAGAGAGGCACTGTGAAAGTGAAGTGTCTTGCCCAAGAACCCAAGCAGACCATTAGTCCAGCACACTAATCATTAGGCCTTCATACAATTTTGGTCCACTTACAGGAAGTGTAACTGCACAGGACTATGGCTAAATTCAAGTTATTTCTTACATTACCAATCTTAATTTTTTTTTCTTACTAGTTGGATATCATGGAGCCTAAAGTTCCCGAAGATATTTATAAAACGCATCTTGAGAACAAAGGTATATATCAATTTTATGCTTTATTGCCAAAGTGTACCTTGCCAAGTAATGTTCTAAGTTGTTAAGCAGCCTAGGAAAGAAACTAGAGGAGAGAAGCCTGCATGGTACTGTTACTGATATCATTCTTGTTAAACCTCTTAATATATGTAGTCAGAAACCCTAATAGTACTTAACATTAATTAATTAATTAATTAATTAATTAATTATAAATTAATTAATTAATTATAAATTAATTAAATTTGTTGATTGATTAATTTATGGATCAGTTTATGCAGTCTGTATACATACAGTCTTATAGATCACAAAATGAAGTTTGACTGTAATAAATACATGTACCCACATCATATGAAGAGTTGCAATATTAATAATTTATTTTCCTTAATATGTAGGAGTTTCTAGTGGTGTTGCTTTGGATTCAGCAAGACAAAATTTAGCTTCTTCATTTGTGAATTCTTTTGTAAATGCTGCGTTTGGTGCTGATAAGCTGTTAACAGAAGATGGTAACAAATGGATTTACAAGAACAAGGAACATGGTGTGAACAAAGACCAGTTTGGGAATTTTTGTTTGTTTGTTTGAAACCAGTCATGTTTTTATTAAATAAGAGAACAAATTTGTATCTGCATTTTTAGGCTAGTGGTCACTTTTTTGGAACAGAAATAAAACAAATCATTTTTTTATATCCTAAGATTAATCTGTTGATAATTTTGATTTAGTACATTAAAAACCAAAAGGAAGTGCCAAGATTTTTCTATAATATCAGAACTTGTCAAAAGTACATGCAGTGTAAGGACTCTCACTACTCTACCCATCAATGATTTTTCAGTATTATTATTACAGCCAGTCAAAAGCACACCCCACTGTAAACATGGGATGTTTTTTCCCAACAAAAGCTCAAACTGTCCTGCTTTTTGTCATCAATTTTATGTGTATTTCATGCTTTGTTTAGGTATGATGAGCACTACAGCCTCACTGGGGCTCATTTTGTTGTGGGATGTTGACGCTGGACTCACTCAGATTGATAAATATTTATATTCTACCGAAGACTACATCAAGGTACTTTCAGCTGCAGTATTTGCTGAAGTATTTGTTGGGAAGCTTTAAAAAAGTATTCTTTGACTAATAGGGTTCATCTGCACTGTTTATAATTAAATATTATGGTGTTAATAAAGGATTGGGTTATAGTAGTCTAGTGATGGAGTCAGTGTCAGAAGAGTCCAAAGGCATACAGAACTTAATAGTACGAATTACATTCAGGCCCCAGTTGTTCAAAAGGTGGATAACACTATCCACCAGATAAATCACTATCCAGTGGATAAGTGTTGACAAAACAAACTATGCTTTCCACTGGGTAGTGATTTATCAGGTGGATAGCACTATCCACCCTTTGAATAACTGGGGCCTGAAGCATAAGGATCAGAAACTTCCATACAATAAATTTGTATCATTTGAATGGACTATATATGCTAAGTTCAACTCTGATGAGTTCCATTACTAGAGTAAACAAGCATTGCATTATTTTATACTTCACCTTGAATGTGTAAGCTTCAACCTTAAAGTTAGCTCGACGTTGAGTGGTGTGTAACAGAGTGCCCTTGTTGTTGTGTGTAGGCTGGAGCCTTGCTGGCTTGCGGTATTGTTAATTCTGGAGTGAGGAATGAATGTGACCCAGCCCTTGCCTTGCTGTCAGATTATGTTTTACACAACAATAATATCATGAGACTTGGCTCTGTAGTGGGGTAAGTGAAAATTTTTGTAAACCTACCATAAATTGCATTATTGAAGGGCAATTCTTCGATGAGTGGGCATACGTGACACTTGAAGTTATTTCTCAATTTATAAGGTCATATACTGTAGTTTCTTTGATTTGCCAGAAGTAATAATGCTAGTTGTGAAAATAATGTACTTATTTTATCCAGGCTTGGTCTTGCTTATGCTGGTTCTAACAGACAAGATGTGTTGTCTCTAATCCTTCCTGTCCTGGGTGACCCGAAGTCAAATTTAGAGGTGGGATTCTTGAACTTTGACAAAGTATTATTAAAGACATTAGTTAAAGGTTTGAGTTCTGAGAATAAGAAGTGGTAGCGACAGATTTAAGTCTGGTTGGACAACAACCAGCAGGTTTTTTTGAGAATATCCGCAAAAATCAACACTGCTAAATTCCAATTCGATCGGGAACAGTGGACGAAGAGTCACTCTGTGGAAGTGCCACTGCAAATTCCCATTATTATTATTATTATTATTATTATTATTATTATTATTATTATTATTATTATTATTATTATTATTATTATTATTACAGTTTGAAGGTAAATTAAGATGTAAGTGGAGAGTATTTAGTTAAAATCCCAAATTTTCATTACAACGAAGGGTGGGGGAAAAAGAGGTGCTAGGCTCTCCCTGCTGCAATTACATTGTGGCTTATAAAATCCATGTACACATTAAGGGGTAGTGAATAGTTAATTTACATGTAGATCTTAATTCAAGACTTTGTGAGATGACAAGACTAAATTATTTTCTGCAAGCCAGAGACTTTCTTAGCCTTGCAAAAGAAATTGCGCCTCCCAGAAGGCATCACAAGACAATTCAAAACCAAAGACCTTTGAGGCGGGAAATTTTGAAGAAACATTCACCACCTGAGCTAAATTGGATTTACTAGCAACAAATTTCTAAATAGCAAAAGTTTACCAATTAAACATTTTGTTTTGCAGGTGATCGGAATGGCAAGCATTGCCTGTGGTTTGGTTGCCATAGGAACATGTAATGGTGAAGTGACATCAACTATACTTCAAACAATGATGGAACGTTCTGAGACAGAAGTCAAGGAGACACATGCCCGTAACTTAGCCTTGGGACTTGGCCTGACATTCTTAGGTAAGATGTGTTTCTTATTCACCATGTCAGCTCTGAGTTGTCCTTGTTCAGAGAATATGTACATCAAAAAATGTACCTCAGCTGATGAATGTTCTTTTCTCATAACCTGACTGCTTTAGTATGGAGAAATTGAATCCTGTTTACTCTTAGGAATAAATGCATACAGTGGCCACCGTTTTATACCCAGGGGAAATTCTTCCCTTTATTAGCATGCATGGTTGTCCTTGAGCATTGAAGAATGTTTTGGAATATTCCCTACATGTTGTACATTGTGAAATAATCCTTGCAGTGTGAAAGCAATTTAAGCCATTACATTTTTTTTAGCCTGAAAAACATTTCAAGGCTACAAGTAAATTGTACATTCATTTGTACATTGTAGTTTAAAATAAATTTCAGGTCAAAATGTTTTCAAACTAGTGTGATTATAAATTGTATAATTTTCCTTTTGTTCCAGTTTTATTACAGACTATAACCCTTAAACAAAGAACAAAAACAAACTAGGTTGAAATCATTTCAACCTGAAATTTATTTGTATAGGTAGTCAGATGATTTAGGGTGCAATTTGGGATAAATCAGCAGGAGTAAATTTTTCAAAGGCTAAAAATTGCACGAGTCATTCACTGACATGTTCCTCATGCAGTATATATAAACACAGTTGTAACTAGAGCAAGCAATTGCAATAACAAGTAGTGCAAGCAATGGTATTTTGGAAAGAGTATGTACAATGTACTTGTCTTGTTTTTGTAGGGAAACAAGAAGCAGCAGAAGCTACTCTGGAGGCTTTGAAAGTCGTTCCAGAACCTCTTGGAAAGTGGGCTACTATCTTAGTTGAAATCTGTGCATATGCTGGTAAGGAAACATTATGTAGTCCTGAACGTTTGTTGTATTCACACTTGCTAACAGTCAGCCTGAATCGATATGATGTGATGCGATGCGATTTACAGTGCTTTATTTACCCACGTGACACTCGCTAGCGCTTGTTAAAATTTGTGTGTGAACATTTGGGTGGTCACATGTTCTGGGGCAAGTCACTTTACAAATTGGTTCACGCAATACCCCCTCCTCTTCTCTTCATGAGCCTTTATCTGTCTCCTTCCTCTTAATTCTTGGGTCCAATTGACTTAGATTGACATTTTCTATACAACAGGAACTGGAAATGTCCTTAAAATTCAGGAAATGCTGCACATCTGCAGTGAACACTTTGAGCAAAAGGATGATGAAGAAAAAGACAAAGATTCCAAAGATAAAGATTCCAAGGACAAGGATAAAGACAAAAAAGAAGCTGAGAAGTCAGATGACGGCAGTCACCAGGGCGTGGCTGTACTGGGGATTGCTTTAGTTGCCATGGGTGAGGAGATTGGTGCTCAAATGGCGCTTAGAACATGCAATCATCTGGTACGTTGATTATTCATCATGAACAACCAACATAACAGGATTTCAATATATTCAGTTGCATGTATTATAGTGCGATTCCATGTTTTGAGCCTGAGGGTGAAATCCTAAAGTGTGATCACTGTTCAAATGGAAGCTATTTCAATAAACTAGTACTTTCATGTGGTGCTGTTCTTTTTTAAGTGATTTTAAAAGGAAATTTGCCAAATTTGTACTTTGATTGACTTATGAAGTAGAGCTGTTGGTAGCATCACAAGGTTGTCATTCTACAAAATATGTACATGTTTGTTTTGTTTCAGCTGCAGTATGGTGAACCTGTTATACGCCGTGCAGTCCCTCTAGCTCTAGCTATCCTATCAGCCTCTAACCCTCAACTGAGTATTATCGACACTCTAAGCAAGCTGTCTCATGACAATGATGCTGAGGTTTCGCACAACTCCATCTTTGCCATGGGGATTGTTGGAGCAGGTCAGTAGATCTAACACTTGTTGCCGCATCCATTACCCTTATGACTTTACCTTGCAGGGTTCACTGCTGTTGCCCTGTTTTATTCCAGGAAACACCAAACAACCTTAGTCCCATTTACGAGCAAATAATTGTGTGGTTTTCTTGTGTAGCTACTCAACAAATGATGAAAGTTGTTAATGACAAAAGGCATTTTAAGCAAGTTGTTTTCTTTGTTTATGTGCACGCCAAGTGTCACCGAGGACACTCTGTTCTGCTAGCTTTGTGTGAAAATTATTCTTTTGTCCATTGTCTCATACAGGCACCAACAATGCAAGACTTGGGGGAATGCTTCGTCAACTGGCTATGTACTACCACAAGGATGCAAACAACTTGTTTATGGTGCGACTTGCTCAGGTGAGAGGATTCATAGACTGAAGAACACTTTTCAATTAGCACTCCGAAAGGTGGAACTATAAGAATACATCATGTTGCTCAGCAAAGATGGAAATTCTACTTAATATCATTAGCATTTGCAAGAGTTTTGCTATATATAAACTGAGGTCTTTCAGAAGTTGCATTTTAATTATCTGGAACTGGTCTAACTGAAAAATAGTACAACGTTTTAATTAAAAAAATCTCCCTGAAATGTTACTAAAAAACTGCCTACAGTGTATTTAGTATCCTTTCTAATGACTGATACTCTTGAGGTTCATCGCACAATCTTTGAATATTACATGACAAACCCAACAAAGAGCATCTGATGCTAAATTAAAAATTCCCAACTTTTATTTAGGAGGCTGTATTATTTTAATGTTTCCATGCAGATGCTCACTTGGGACAGTTATCAGTTAAGAATAAAGAGTCACAGTCAATTACTATTTTGTTCTTGGCAAATCTTGATTGACACACTCTTTGTTGAGATAATTATTTCTATTTCAATCACTGTTCTATAATAATTATTATTCTACCAGAGTACTAACAAGTAATGTTTAAGGGGGGTCCTTCTTAACTACTAAGTTGTTGCTAAGGAAGGTATCTAACCGCCATATTTTGGAAACTTGACCTGCTACGGATAAGCTTTTTTCGCAACTTTGTTCAATTGAAGAGTCCTTCAAGAGTTTCAAATCACGTCCATATTTGACAAGTGGCGTGGCCAGAATAGAAAAAACCCTAAAACGGAAAGGGCATATAAAACTGAAAGTTAAAATCAGTGCCAATAGATAAAGAATGTCCACATGCTTAATGCTTCGTATGGGTTTTACAAAATTTGCATTATTGTAAAAGTTATGACATAATAAACACCCGTATTTTCAGACTTTCTTCAGTAGCGTTTTTTTCTTTCTTGTAAACGGTAATCCCATACGTAGGATTATAAAGAAGGCTATGTTATCTCCGATTCTTTAAAAAATTCAGAACTCTTCCTTTTTTCCTCCAAGTTTTAGGGATTTTAAATTCCAACGCGCGGTTTAGGACTGGCACTAGTTATGCAGGCGCAATGTCAATATTTCAAGCAGGTATTTCCTGCCCCACAAAATTTACCATTTAGCGTTACAAAACGGTCCAAAATGGCTTGCCACTAAAACTGGTCTTCAGGAATTCCCTAGCAACTGCTCTAGATCTGTAGTTAAAAAGGACCCCCCTTAAGTAGCGAATTTTCATGATTTTCCCTTGTTGTTATGTTCTAAAGGGATTAGTTCACCTTGGTAAGGGCACGTTAACCCTTGGTCCTTATCACTGTGATCGCTCATTGATGATGCCTGTAGCAGTCGGTGGCTTGTTATCTGTTCTGGTCTCATTCTTGGATGTAAAGAATGGTAGGTTTGTTTATTGTTGCAATGGGTGTTTGCCTTTCATGGGCGGATTTAGGGGGAGGGCTGAGGGGGCCGCTCCCCCCCCCCCCCCTCCCCCATTTCCTTTGGATTTATTCTAAAACCATTGTAACCAACTGTCTTCTGAGTGTATGGGGTAAGTCTGCGCTGTCGCCGAAATTGTTTCGGCCCCCTCTTTCTGATTTTTCTGGATCCGCACCTGCCATTGGGAACTGATTTTCTGTTTCTGTTTTTGTTTTTTATATTTTTTGTATCTGGTGTTAATTCACATTCATGAGCACTGTGATCAGCTTTGGCTAAATGTGATGGTGTAATTAATGGGTTTTGACTCTCCCATAAATTAACTTGTTGTAAGGCCGTTCCTTGGTATTTGAATGGGAAAGCCATTTTTTCATATGGCAAAGTGAAGTCTCTTTAATTGTACATAATTTAGCAGGTTAGAAATTGACATTATTTTAATAAAAGGTTTTGATCTCTTCATGTTTAACTCGTTCCTGTCCATTCGTTTTTTCAGTAATTCTTGGTAAATCTCACTATGTTCTGTTTAACCTGGTGTCTGCCATGCAACCCAGAATGCTGGTCACATTTGACACAGACCTGCGCCCTTTACCTGTCTCTGTGAGAGTTGGCCAGGTGAGTGGGATGGAGGAATAAATAAGGACTCATTCAGAAGTAAGGGTTGTGATTCCAAAATGTGTTTTTATTGTTGTTCTGTGTGCTCAATTTGGTTGTAAAGTGTGCTTCTCTCATGCAGGGCTCTCAATAAGATTTTTATTAGGTGGCTGGGTACGACCCATCAGGAGGCTACAAGTATCTCCCCTTTTTTTGGGATCTGCATGAATTTTAGCCACTGGTTCACAACAAGACACCCAGCAGGGGTACCAGCTGGTCTTATTGAAAGCCCTGTAGTGGTAAAGCCCACAAACATTAATTAAATACAATTTGGACATGATGTGTGTTTCGATGTCTGCAGCCCTTCCTCAACCCTTGCTCACCACTCATTCTTGACAACATTGGGAGAGGTATAGGATTGTTGATTTTAGGAATGAGATGTCATTTTGTTTGTTGCTGCCTTGTTGCAGGCAGTTGATGTGGTGGGTCAGGCAGGAAAGCCAAAGACAATAACAGGATTTCAGACGCATACTACACCTGTGTTGCTTGCTTACGGAGAAAGGGCAGAGCTAGCCACTGAGGAATGTATCCTTTCTTTATAGTTTTGCCCATGCAAGCCTAATATTCAATTAATTGAAGCTGCTATGGTCCATGTTTAAGCCCTTGGTTGGGGTCATTCCTTTGAATTCTTGGGAAAAACTCACAGAGTGCCTTTTTCCTGCCAGGTGTATAAATGGAAATGGGTAGCGAATTTAATACTGGGGGTAGTCCTGTAATAGACCAGCATCCCATCTGCATGGGTTGGAGGGGGGAGGGGAGAGGTATTTCGCCTTCAGCGTGCCCAGAAAAACTTTTCAATCCCAGATTGTGAGGTAAATAAAGAGAGTTATTATGAAGTGCATGAGCGGTGCAGACATCATTAATTATTATACTCCCTAGTTTTACCGGTAGTTTCAAACACCAGAATCAGTTTACATTACATTTCCAAAAAAACTTGAATTTCAACAAAAATGCTTTGCTTTGGGTCTTCTCAGTAGCTGTTCAGAATTGTGACGAAATGCCTCTTTTGTTTTTGATGTTGCTGCCAATTAATTTACGAGTTAGTACATACAGTGTAGGAGGCTTAGATTTAGAAGTTTTGAGAAAATAATGCAAAAAGGCCAGGTAGGAGAATTTGTAAGTTGTTCATAGCAGCAATATTTTGCTTAACAACTACGGAACAGATATTTCTCTTGCCCCAATAATGGAAGGTTTTGTTATCTTGAAAAAGAACCCAGAATATGAGAAGGCAGAGAGTTAAGATACACAAAAAGAGTTAACTCTGTAAATAAACTACAGCTCTAGTGCCACGAACACAAGAACAAGTCGCCCTCCTGTGCTGCAGAATATTTCACAAGCTCAAACTACTGTAGACTATGTTAAGACCTGAAAAAAATGTAGCTGACATTAGTTTAAAAGAAAATGTCCTTCCAAATAAATTTGACTGTTTTCCATGTTCCTGTGTATTGTTTTGTTATTTTGTTGTTTCGTTATACTAGTGTTGAACGAGCATACTTAATTACTGAACATAGTTTTTTGGCATATTGTTTTGGTTTTTCCTGAGTCCAGCAATCACCTTCACGTAAAATGACTATAAGCAAAATTATTTTATTGAATTTAAATAATTAACAATAATTCAGCCAAGTGAAGGTAGAATATCCACCACTTTCACCTACGCTAAGGTGAATAATTGTTTTAGTAGCAGGGGCCGATCAAGGATTTTTCTTTGGAGGGGGTGCACATCCAGGATTTTTCTTAGGAGGTGGTGCATAAAGTTTTTTTTTTTTTTGCAGAATACCAGTTGTATTAGAAAGCCACCTGGTCTTCTCAGGGGGGGGGGGGGGGGGTTGCACCCCCTGCACCCTACCCCTAGACCCGCCCCTGAGTATATACCACAGAAGCTGAATAAGTAGTGGACCAAAACATTACTTTCGATAACCAAAGCAACACAGGAAGTCATGTTGTTTCTTGTGGGCTGCTTGGAGGTGAATAGTACTTTGCTAGTCACCAAGGTAACCAATCAGTGCACTATTATTTTACTTGTGTGATAGAAACAAAAACTTGGCCATTACTTGTGAAAATATAACAATGTGTGGCATCACTCAGTCATTGCATGCCAGGAACAAGTTGAATCAGTGTGGACTGAAAATGCTCAAAGGTTGTAAGAAAACGTTTTTTGAAATGTTCAATGACTTATACTGATGTCCACGATAGAATGCATGTATTAATGACCCCCATAATTGACCATTTAAAGTTTGTTTTGGGCCCCAGAGGAGCGGGGGTACTCCCTTGTAAGGTTTCCAGGATTTTTTTGTCTACACTCAAACAGGTTATCTTTTCATGGACCAATGTCTTAATCAGGATAAACATATATGTTAATTTATACAGACCCAGCCACAAGCTGAATTTCTACAAGTTCTTTCTTAGGTGGATGCCAAGCTTAATTCCTGTTTGATTACGCAGCAACATGTACAGATGTCTTAGACGGGGTATCAAACTTCGTCATTCTGTCTTAAGCAGGGTAGGAAAATCAGAGATTTGTCTCTAAGAACAGGGTCAGGGTTTGGGTGGCCAGGCCACACCTCCCAATCTGCGATTCTGTCAAGTACCTCCCCACTGCCTCCACCCTCTCCCAGGGTTTGGGGGGATGTTTATCAGTTAGGATGCTGTGATACCATCATATCATAAAGGGGATGCATCTTATAAGCATTCAGTTCAGCTGAAAAGTCTAGTCAGAGAATGTTTTTCTACTTTTAAAATAATTATTATTTCTAAGACAGCACGTAAGAACAATGAAAATCAGACAATCTGTCATGCTGGTCCAATAGGTTGTGAGTATTAGTTGGACAGTTGACTGTTTTAGAAAAATAGTCACAACGTTAAATCTCTTATGAAGCAAGCTTGCTTGGGACCATACCAGTTGGGAGAATATTGGCCATCAGTCTTTCACTGGTCTCAAGCAGTGATGTCAATAAGTCAATAACCTCACAGTATATTCCCTCACACTTGGATATGAGAGATATTATAAAGGTAAAGCAATATAGCCAGTCTACTGGGGCATTACAACTCTTTTTATTACCGGGTATGTGGATTTTTTTCTATTTATTCCAGAATATTGCTTGCTTCCGTAAAAAACAATAGATTTATTACTTAACAATTTTTCCCCATAGGCAAAGTGAATCTCAGCGAATATTCACCAAGGTTTAAGTTGATCATGTGACACGGTTGTGTTCATCCGCAGAGAAACAATATCAGCCCATAGTGCCCTTAAAATTTTTTGTAAATAAACAGGCATTTAGTGGGTTTTTCTTGTCTGGTTTTGTTTCATTTGTTACATTTCGGCTTTCAAGTCTTTCATCTCAAAAAATTAAAAATAATTCAAGCTGCTCATTTTAAATGGGCTTGCTGAAGAAATATAGGGCTGAGCAATAAAGATGAAGTGTTTTTGTCTTGGAACTGTCGGCTGATAGTTGCTCCTTGGAAATCAGGCCCGTAGGGTGGGTTCTGTTGAGGGGGGTTCTTTTATTTTTTGGGAGGTATTTTTTAGCACCAGAGACGCTAACACGAGCGCTTTGCAAATTTAGGTTCTCTCAAGTGCCATTTCCTGCATTTTAGATGCATTTTCCTTCAATATTAGCTCTTTTTTTTAAAGTAAAACCAGTGAGCAGCGCATCTGTGAACTACTTGAGTTGTAAAACTTTTTTAATTTTCTCCTACGCGTTTCGTGTCACTAGCGCACACTTCTTCAGGGAGTTTAACAATACAATCAAGTATACCTGTATATATACCTAGATACAGTTCTGCATTTCGCAAAAAACAACACCTGCGTATACAAACCGCTCGGTAATGCGTCTAGGAAACAGGCGAAAAAATATTATTAAGGTGTGACATATTTTAAGTGTGACATAACTATTTGGGGCCCACAGTTTTAGCTAAAACTGTGGGCCCCAAATAGTTAGAAAATAATTTTCATTCCAAAAGAATTCTGAAATGTTCAGAAATGGGTGTGTGCATTTAGACAGTTTTCAAAACACAAATATTAAAATTACATGCAGGGTGGACAAGGGGACAAGAAAATGAAAGAATGATGAATTATCTGACCTGTTATACAATTAATATGTATTTTAGAAACAACTACTGAACATGTTCCGTGACTTCGCAAGTACAGAATATCTGTTTGTTCCTGGGGGCAATTCTATAACTTTTAGAAATTTTGATTTTCATTTGCAATGCTTACACACTGTCTTAGACTAAGAGCTTTGTCCAGAAATCCACAAAACAATGTTCTTTCCTCTCATCATTTTCAATGTAGAGTTTTAAATAAATCTTTCTAAAAATTTTGCAACCACATAAGTTAAGGACTTTATGAATATTTAACTTTTTCTTCATTATTTTTCATTGTAATGAATTCCAAAATCTTGTCTTGATCACTGTTCCAATGTGCACGTGTGATTTAATCAATGGGTGTCTTCCCCTCAAAATTGATAATGAATTACAACGCAACAATACTGTCAGATGCATGATACAGATCTGTAGGCAAAATTGCACGAAGCTTTTTTAATCACATGATGGTGCATTTGTGTTTCTCCTGTCCAGGACGTTTTTTGGGATTACACTCAAAGCTTTCCAGTTGTTGAGCACTTAGAAATCCTTTGAAAATTCTCCCAGAATATGCATTTACAACTGACTGGCTGAATGGACGTGTGAAGACCGGTACATCAGTTATTTTGTTCCATTCATTTTTGTCTGGATCATAACATTCAACTCTTGTATCTGGTGACTTGCCTCTATTCAACACCAACGAGCTCAGAATGTACAGCTTGTCATCAACAGACAAGAGCTTGGGTCGTACCTCCTGTTTTACCTGGAAGCTTTTAATAAACTGCCACTCATTGGTTGCTTCGCTGTATACTTCACACTGATATGTTTCTGAAATCTTTTCACTCTCGTCTACAATTCTACCAGCAATGAAAATCTTTCCACTTGCGAGAGCTCCAGAGAGATGGTATTTTGGTTGTTGAATGTCAGCTACTTTGTCCCACTGGTTTTCGCTAAGGTCGTACCTGTCGACATCAGTGACGTATTTGCATGGTACCACGCTGCGTCCACCAATGAAATAAATAAAGTTATCTTTTGCTACGACGCAAAAACCATGTCTTCTATCAACATGATCAAATGATGACATGTCTTCCCATGAGTTTGATTCGGGTTTGTACTTTGCGATGAAAGAATCACGTTTTCTTTCAGTCTCATACATTAGCCCCATGAAATCTCTAACAAATCCTTCAGACACCAATGAGTACATTTCATCTTCATTTGCCAGAAAAACTTTCCGCAATTTTCTGTTGTATTGTAATGTCATCCAACAGTTGGAGTATAAATTGTAGCTAGCCAGTGCAGACATTTTAGGGAATTTTTCCAAATGAGTATAAAGTTTACCTCGCCAACAGACAAATTCTATCCTACCTATGTATTCATGAGGCATTTCATCTAACTTGCACCACTTATCTTCACGAGTAAAATAACATAAAATATCTTGATCATGCAATTGCCAACGGTTATGAAGGGTTAAGCTTAGTGCACTAGTAGTAATTATAACAGGGCTCTCAAGGGACTTTCTTGGTGTAACAGAGAGTTTATCAAAGTTTCTTGAGTCAATTAACCTCACTGCTTCCTCCACAAGATCCAAACAGCCTTCATTCTCTTTCACCAGATCATTTGTCACGACATCGCTACAAAGAAAGTCACGCGATGCACAGACAAGGCGAACTTGAAGAAATAACTCGCGGAAATATTTCTTTCGTTTGCCTTTGTCGTGATCAATCCATGCTAGAATAATGTTAAACACATCTTCCTCGGCACTAACATCTATTTCATCACTTGAAATCCACATTTCAATTTCTTTGCTTGACATACTCAGAACATCTTCACGGTTTGCTTCGTATATGGCGCTGAAATTTGCAAGAATGAATTTTTTGGTCTTGATAAAAAGTTCTTTGCATTGATATCTTTGGGCAAAGTGGTAAGTTGAAATACAATTTGACAAATTCAACTCGTGTTTGTCAAGTAAAACTCCCTCAGCAAGAGTTTTTAGCTTCTGAAGGAATAAATAATCGGCAATGGCGATCAGTTCTCGGGCACTGTCTTCATCCAATATCTGCACATTGCCTGTGTAAATAAACTCCAGTGTAGTTCCCATAGCAGACTCCGAAAACATCTCTAAACGAATTATTCCTTCTTTTGACTCCTTCATGTCGCTGTTTAGCAGCTTTTCAAAGAAAGGGCTTGCCTGTGACAGAAGTTGCCTGTGGGCTTTGAATTCTTTGAAATCTTCGACCACCAAAATCACGTCACATGGCTGATCAATAGTCTCTTCTGGCATGAAGATTTTATTGAAGTTTTCTTTGCTTTGACTTGAAGTTCCATTCTCGAAACCGTCAGCAGGCTTTATGGCCGCCATCGTACCCCGGCCTGCCAACTATTAGCCTGCGAATACAGCCGCCTCTCACTCGCTCCCGCTACTTTCCAACTATAAGGAATAGAAGTTTCTCTGCGAAGACAAGCATGTGATTACCACAGGACTGGTAACCCAAGCTGTTTATATGAGTATTAGATACCCAGCGTGATCAGTCGATGACAATCGATCATTATAGACTTGCTACAAATCGACCTCACGAGTTAAATAAGCGAGCGAAGTGAGCTTTTGGCTGCGAAGCGGAAGACGAAGGACTTTTATATTGAAAGTCTAATCGATCATCGGAAATCCAATCGATGTGGTTAGTCGTTATCGATCAGCTATCGGCCAATCGATGACCAATCGCAAATCACAAGCTTGTAGCTTGAGAACTCAGTTAGCCAGCGTAGCTTGGCGTTCTAGTCAGTCACGGAGAGCGAGAAATCGCGCGCGCTCGTTTTCTCGCTCTCCCTGACTGACTAGAACGCCAAGCTACGCTGGCTAGAACTCAGTTGTCAGCGATTGTCATAGATTCCCATCGATTATCGACTATATTTATATTTATGTTTATTTGCTGTGAAGCAGATTGTTTTCAATCAGTTATCTATCAATGAATAATCCCGGCAACATGACCCGCGTTTCGTATTGTGGTTAGCCTTTGCTTATCCCTGTGAAACACAGCTACCAAGAATCGATAGGAATGCAACAACAACAAATTTATTGGTATCCCCATACACAGATGGTATTACCTAAAATAACAATATACGAAATTACTGCAATAACAAATATGTAAAATTACAATAACACTAATCACATTAGACTAGATCAGATTACAAGTTTCTCTTAGCTATGTAATGCTTCGTATACATACATAACCGTTTCTTACAAATGAAGGAATCAACATTAAACAGGAATATAGTTTTATCAATATCGTTCAAAAGATCAAATGACGGATATTTAAGTTCAATGTCACTTGTTATTTGTTGTCTAATAGTGAGGGGGACATTGGGGGTTGCTGAACACCAGCATTACCGCAAAAAAACTCGATAAATACCGCAATACCGCAAAAAAATCGGAAAATACCGCTTTTTTATAGTAAGCCTGTATAACTGGTGGATTCGTTGACGCGAGGGCAAAAATAGAGGCAAAAACAAGCGGTGGGACAATGGAAACAATGACACGGCTTTAAACTGGTTGTTAAAACAGTCAAATTGTAGATTAAAATGTGTGACAAAATAAGGCTGTTTCAGGTTGCTTCCGAAACGGCTAAAAATGGTCGGAAAAAGTGAAGAATACGTTTTTGTACCGAAAATCGTCGACCAAAACGTAAAGAAAACGCATCCCGCAGGTTTGGAGAATACCGCAATACCGCAATTCAAGATTAAAATTACCGAAATACCGCATGAAAAATTGGCCAATACCGCAATACCGCAAACCCCAATGTCCCCCTCTAATAGTGTTATAACGATCACAATGGAATAAGAAATGGTTCTCGTTCTTCAATTTGGTTAGAGCGGCAGTGTTGACAAATCCTAAGAGATTCCGGTAATTTAGGTACACAGTGACGTCCAGACTCGATTCTAAGACTGTGATTGCCTGATCGTAGTTTAGCTGCAGCTCGTCTATGCTTTAGGTTCTTTACTTGTTCTAAATAATCAGATTTGCTTACATCTGTTTTAAATATAGAGTAGAAACAACTTTTTATTAGAGCGGATTAACTCCAGTTGGTGTCTTTTAAATGGTTTGAGATTTGAGATTTTATTTTTTGCAAATTATTTTTAATTGTGGGCATAATATTATTTTGGATTGCTTTGTTATGCGATTGTTTTTGAATGTCTACATAATTATGAATAATTTCATTAACCGTTAACATGAAGGAAGATTTTGTTGGAAATGATTAAGCATTGTTTGGCAATACTGTTTTCTGGAAGAGATTCAAGGTGTATCCAAAATTTAATTATTCTTAATAAGATATTCAACTTTAAGGGAAGCTGTCCAGTTTCATTACGAGCTACCACATTAGGTGCTCTTCTATTGAGGCCGAGAAAGTATTTGTAGAATTGTGTATGTTGTCTTTCTACTGGGTCATTTTCCCATTTTTTGAAGTTCATATTATCATAAGCTCCCCAAATTTCAGAACCATATAAAAGAATGGGAAGGAATAAAGTATTATAAAGTATAAAGTATTAAGTATTTTTTTCGTGATTCGAGCTGTTTATTTTAAAATAAACAGCTCGCGGGGGATAGGGATAGCTGTCTTCGAAGTCCGAGCCATTTCCTTCAGTGTCACAGAGCAACAGTATCATGACCAGTGATGATAATGCCAACCCAGAATGCTTTCGTTCCACTACTGAAATCCGAATATGATTATTATTATTATTATTATAATACACTCAAAATTTTCCATCCAAGCCAAGTCAAACAAAACAATCCTTACAAAGACTTTGAAAGTAGAAATGCGAAAAATTAATGCATATTTTGACAACATAGCTATGCTATTAACGATGCCTACGTCGCTGGTTACCCTTGCATGACCTCAGACATCAGGGCATGTAGCGACTAAACACTGTCAACGCATTCCCCTAGTTCATGTGCAAATTCCTCAAATTTTCATTAAATCCAAAAAAAATTGCAAAGCGTCAGCTGTAGAATTCAAATAGCAACAAGGCCGTGTTCACAACAGAGTTGACAGAAACAATGCTTCACTTTAAAAATATATTTCATCCAAATCAAGGCAGCTCCAGAAACGTAAAATAGCGCAAAGTGCGTGTAAGATATTCATTTGAATGTTCCGGTAGTTTTATTCGATTCGTCCGGTTAGTCAGAAAAATGAAAAATTTGGAGACTTCGCCATATTTTGACCCAAAAGGTGAGTTTATAATATTAGCTCAAACTCTTTCATCGTTGCAAATAGCCGAATGTGATTTGCAGCTAATAAAATTGATACATTGAACCTACTTTTTCTTCGGTTGTTGTGCTTTTAGGTTAAATTGGGAAGCGCTGGAGCGTTCCAAGTCTCGAAGTTCGCCCGGAGTTAATATTTTGATGACCAAATTGTAGAGGGGTTTCTGTTCCCGACGATTTTGCGGAAACTTGAACAGTCATGGCAAGATGTTATTACGAGGTAACTGCAGAAGTTTAAACGAAATTTTAGCGCTCAGTTATCTGTAAATAGCAATTTTATCCCAAAAGTAGTGTTCAATAAATGTAACATAGCGCAAAACTAAAGGATATTAATTCCGCATATTGGCAAACATATTATTCCTCGATAAATTTCATATAAAATGCGAAAGTTTCAGAGTAATCGAGTCAGAAATGGTGAAGTTATTGAAGATTTTAGACAGGCATATAGCGATTTCGATCGAGTCACCTTTTAAAGAAAAATGTCTGAAGCTCGGATGAGATAAGAATTCTTCAAATACACTACGCTTTTATAATGAAGTCAATTGAAGGAATATCAGGTTGAAACTTTTGCCAAAAGTGGTGCGACGAGGATGGGATTCGAACCCACGCGTGCAGAGCACATTGGATTAGCAGTCCAACGCCTTAACCACTCGGCCACCTCGTCTTGTTCCAAATATAAATATTTATCTATTAAATCTGTACACCAGTTATATTAAAAGCCCAGCTTCCACAACTTCGTACGGGGTTTTGGGCGGGCTTATAACTAGGCGAGCTTATATTTTCTTATAAGCAACTGTTTGAATATGAGCTGACAAGAAGCAAGGCTCTCAGTAACGGATCCAGGTCTTCAGCTAAGGAGGGGGGCCCGCATTTAAAAGCTTGACTATGAATCTTGAATCTGGGAAGATAATTCCGGCACTTCAAAGAAAATGCGCTATTTCCCCAAAAAAAAGGTGGGGTCCGGGCCTGACTCTGATGAGTGATGTACTGTAAGAATTCCACTCCGATCAAACGTTTCAGCTGACGTTTTAATCTGCTTTTTTTTTAATATGGGAAAGTTAGATGGAGAGGGCTTATCTCCGGCATTTTTATTTTCGAGACTTACTTGTACTTTAATGTTGTGGCGGCACTTGCAGAGACTTTCGATGCCAACTATACAAAGTGTTTTCGTGTTTCTTGATGAAGGTCAGGGCCCGGTTGCATAAAACGTCTACTTAAGTGCAAACTTAAGTAGGACACTTACAAGTCTGTTAAGGGTACACTTACGGGTGTTGCATGGAACATACTTAGCACACTCTTGAGTATTTGCCTTACGGGGTAACTTACGGGTTTACTAAAGGTCACACTTAATTTTGTTGTGGTCATTTTATTAATGACTCCGACTCTGTTTTTCAACTGATAAGTAACGAAGGTAGT
The DNA here is from genome assembly GCA_963693305.1 of Meandrina meandrites. Lineage (NCBI taxonomy): Eukaryota > Metazoa > Cnidaria > Anthozoa > Scleractinia > Meandrinidae > Meandrina > Meandrina meandrites. The sequence goes on from OY855903.1 coordinate 64,001,931, forward strand.
GTGTGGTAGTTTAATTAGAAAACTTTTAAGCTTCTTTTAAATGAATAGGGAAAAGTCTGTTTTAAGATAAAGCTAAATATCAAAAGAAAGTTTTTTCATCATTTTATTTTGAAAAACTTAATCAAAGAGTTTCCTTTTTTCACTTATTCCTGACTTGGTATTGAGCTACTCATTATTGATCTAGTCATATGTTTTTCGCTACCTAACTAAAAAGTTTCAGAAGAGACTCGAAGGACAAGACCCATAATTTACGAGCCTGTAAATAGGGTGTGTATAGGGCTAGAGTATGGCACAACACGAAACCACGCCCTTACAGCTGTACAGCAATTGACGATAGCGCTTCGCTGCTTAGAACACAATAAACGTAAATAAAAGACAAAACTCTTAGGTCTCACTTAGTGCGACCAAAAGACGCCCCTGAACCAATTAAACAAGTCAGTGTTGTCTGTGAGATTCCACGTGAATGCGGAAAAGTATAAATTGGGGAAACAGGGAAAGCGATGCAAAAAAAGGATAAAAGAACACGACAGAGATATACGGTTTGCTCGTTTGCAAAACTCCGAAGTTTAAGAACACGCTAATGAAACGGAAATCAAGTTTATTGATCGTGACCCTCATTGGTAAACACGTTTAGTGCCAAAGAGCTACAATAAGGCTTACAAATCGGCATTCTAAAAAAGATGGGCGTTCCTCTTGAAGAACTCCGATTCAAGGCAGAGAAAAGCTGCAATGTAATTATAAGGTTGCCCTTAATTTGCTTTTTGATATTTGGGATTTTCAAATTGCCACTGGTGACAACGCCACTGGTGACAACGATACCGATGGCATGTACCAAGACGGCAATGAAACTGAAGGGGTCGACAAAAACGTGTCGATATTTGAGGGTTAAGTTTTTCAAAGATTTTGTAACTCGATTAAAGGGATGTATCTTTGTGGATTTGAGAAAAGTATACATTTGAGTTTGAGCAAACAAGTGAGTGGAACTCATCAAGCCCGCTGAATTCTGTTTAACTATAGTATGAATCGTGTTTTTACTTTAATATCCATTTGACATGTTTGGGTTCCTTTAAGGACAAGTTTAAAACGTGGGCAGTGGATCATAAAGGGCATTATAAGTACTTAAACAAGAAAATACCTTTTCCTTTCACCTGTCAGAAAAAGTTCGCGTTAACTTCAGTAAAGATACGGGACCTATATGAGTCCCGTAAACTTACGGGCTGTTTTTGACGTAAAAAAAGTTTTATGCAACACCCGCAATTTCTGTTGCATAAACGACACTTACGTGCACACTTACGAAAATCGTAAGTGCAGCCACTTACGTGCACTCCGTAAGTGGATCACTTAAGTGATTTAATGCAACTCACTTAAGTTACGAGTACACCTATGTGTACCCGTAAGTGTTACGGGCGTTTTATGCAACCGGGCCCAGGACTGTACGATTCCATTCAAAGTGGCCGAGAACTGGGCACCATACTGTATACCTTTTTTTATTCAGATACAGTATGGGGCCCGGTTCCCGGCCACAAAAGACGTGAACTTTTATTTCTTACCTCAATAGAACCACCAAACTTGAAATTTCGCCCACAACCAACCTTAGCATTCAGTTTATATGTGTAAAGCTATCGACTGGTCAATTAACACTTTTATGTCCGAGCAATAACGGAAATGGAAGTTCCGTTTCCGGGCCCCGTTCTCGGTCAGTGGGCCAAATTCTCGGCCATAAAAAGAGTGTGCGCAATTCTCTATATTAAAGAAGGTTTTAATTACTTTTCCATATATTAAATCGCTTTTAAAACTTATTTTTGTTATTACCATTACAGATTATGTCTAAGGGACTTGGTTTTATTTTAGAAAAGGTTTAATTAGTAACGCGCGTCACGCGCTAAGTGCAGTCAAATGGTCCTAAAAAGGCTAGGTCTTTTCCACAGTGGTCCAGCCAGAGCTCAGCTCACCTCTATTGCTAAAATACTTCAGTCTTTCTTTCATTCTGACTACAGCAGCTGAATTTGTATAAAAACTCCTTTGGTGATTTGAGATCAGTGTGGCCGAGAATAGGCAAATAAGTTCACAGAGCTTGGATCAAAGAGTAAATTTAATTTTTTTTGCACTTTCCGTGCGGATTTACGATTTTTCCATTCCACCGTCGTTGTGGCAGGTCAGTCAAAGAAAACCTGCAAACACGCCATACTTTTTTATTTATTTTATTTACGCAAGGAAAACGTCGCGACAGTGAAAGTACGGACGTAAATAATTTATTAAGCTATGAAAAACTGTCAAATTCAACGCTGCAATGTCCATGAAAAACTTATCGTTTCGGCAGTGCTGCAATCAACACTAGTAAAAAGTGAAAATGACATTTTCGAAGATGACATTTTCATGACATGATATTTTCATGGTCATTTTCACCTTTTACCTCTGATGAAGGTATTCCTTTTAACTTTACAGTTTTCCATGTGCTCACATATTTTTCGTTAGTTTGGGCTAATTTAGCGCGTGCATACTGAAATAGAGAAAGTGTGTTGACAGCTTAATTCAGCGGAAACGAAAAGCGTTCATATATTTTGTCTATTTTATTTTATCATAAAAATTTTTTCGTAGAAAAAGACGTCAATACACTCGTTAATCTGTTTTGATTTTCTATTTTTATTTCTTCTTATATTTTATTATTGTTATAATTCTTTTTTAGACGCAAGCGCTACCCTTCCTTTACTGGATATTACTTATGCAAATAAATTTCATATCAATTCATATCCACTTTTTTGGAATACCTTTTAAAAAGTAAACACCGCCTGTAAACGCTCTCAAGAGGGGGAATTTTTGAAAACGCCATTTTCATGTTTTCGTGTGAACGATAAGAAGAACAGAACTTTTTAAAAACGATGACGGCACACGATCTGATCCCGCGCCAAGCAAGGATATGTTTCACCGCTACCTACATAGCATACCTTATATTTTAATATTCTCTTTCAGGTAAATGTTAAAGCTTCAGTGCTTTTTCAAAATACTGCTTGATCAGTGGGCTTCTTTGACTTTCAGTCTTGAAAATCGAAGCGTTAAATGAGTGGACAGCGTACCACAAGCAAGACTATGGAAGTTGGACCAGTATGTAAAAGTGCTTGTTGATGCAACTTTGTCGACCAATTATTGATTTCAGAGGAAGAGAGCGATTCGTATAAAAATATCGATCAACAATCCGTATAAAAATATCCTTTTTAACAGAAACGTGTGGACGGGCGAAAAAGATTCGAAAACAATACTTATGGACGCGATTTTTTAAAAACTGACTGGTAAAACAATATTCCGATCGATTTTCAGATAAAACGGGTACATAAGGACGGGGCCTTGGGGAAGAAAACGAGAAAAATATTGCAGAGAACTGAACAATAAATACCACTAGTTTTCGAGATATCAGTGAAACATCTTTTTAGTGCAAACAGTAAGTTCCTATTCTGATCACTCGATTGTCATTTTTGCTAAGATGCTTCGTGAAATTCTGTGAAACCAACTTTGTCGCAAGCTGAGGCGCTGAAAGTTTTTGCCATCTTGAATAGATCAGTTGAGTTTATTGATAAGTGTTTAACATGCATATAGTTTAGCATATATATTACACTATTTTTATATTAAAGTCTCATTTCTCAGTTGATCGAGTGTTTTCAGCTGGTTTATTTACATTATATAACCAACGCTGCGCAGTTTGTTGAAAAGAACATCCTGGTGAAACTCGTTTCTTCGATTCGACCAAGATACATTTGTGTATGCAGAAACCATCATGGAATTTTCTTGGTTATCTAAGGTATGTCAAATTATTAGGTATATTTCATAGAATGATCAACTGCTTTACTATCTTAATTCTTCCAGGAAAAATATTAATATTTTTCTAATTAGAGGCTCAACAATTTCGGTAACTGGGTTAACAAATGTTTTTATTGCCAAACTTACAAGCTCGGAGTAGCAACAAACAGATATTTGATCTTGATATACTAATACGAAGGACTTTATTTCTAACTATGACTTTTCCGCTTTATTTATCTCTTGCAGGTAGAACACAAGAACATTAACGCAGACTGAATGTGACTTGCGGCCCACGAGCAGAAAAATACATAAAAAGGCTTTCTTTAAAACCTTTGTTATTACAGTTTTAATACAAAGGATAAAGAACATTTCCGAGGTAAGATTTATTTGTTTAATGGCTATATCGTAATTGTTTTATGCCTTATTAGTCGATGAATAAAATGTTATCACTGTAGTCTGTAATTTATATGTTTGCTTAATTTTCACTTAGCAATATTTTTCTTAGGATATCTTTTGCTGCGAAAGAAGGAGGAAAAGCACGCTAAAGAGACTCAATATTCAGCAGGAAGGAATTCCTAAAGACAAGGTAGGTGAAGACTTTTCCAAACCTCTTTTAGATTTACTTTTAAATCCGCATTGTTAATAAAGGCACTGGCTTATCGCATGAAAAAAAAATAGTTACAGCGCTGTAAATTTGAGGAGAATGTTCTTCGCAACTCCCACAACTTTGGGGGAGCGGGGATGGCGCAGTGGTGAGAGCAATCGCCTCCCACCAATGTGGCCCGGGTTCGATTCCCGGACCCGGCGTCATATGTGGGTTGAGTTTGTTGTTGGTTCTTGTCCTCGCCCCGAGGGTTTTTCTCCGGGTTCTCCGGTTTTCCTCCCTCCGCAAAAATCAACACTGCTAAATTCCAATTCGATCTAGAACATGTTTCTTTTATAATGTTATGAATTACAATTCGGTTTTCATTGATCAATGAAACCTTAAAAATGATTCTTTTCCCTGGCCAAGGAGTCATCATTCGATTCGACAAAATCTCTCCGCTCGCAGTTGTCAGAGCTAAAAAAAATCCGACTGTACGCCGTTCGAAGTTCAACTCTCTGCTATCAAAAATTAAACTGCTTCCAAGATTCCTCGATATTTGCCCAGTTCCGACACGAAATGCCGCACATGCTGACCTGAACCTGCCTTGAATATAGCTTTCGATAAAAGCCTGAATCGGTGTAGCTCGTCTTTAATCAAGCGCTTTCTTTTCGTTTTTTTTCTTTTGAATTATAAGTATTATAAGTCTATTCAGAGAAAACCGAAAATAATTTTGCCAAGTGATCATGCTGAAAAGTGAGTAAACGGCTTGTTTAATGGCATCGATCGCGCGGCTTATCTTTGACTGGCACGTTTGAAAGCGATGTCATTTCGACTTTTAATTGCCAGCTAGCGGTAAGCAGTTTCGAAGCAGTTGTCACCGACTGTGTTTCAGAAATTTTTGTTTTACGTACTAATACATCTTTGAATATTGCATTTACTCATTTATAGCGCGAAGATTTGTCTTGAATTATAATTGATTTGCTTACGTAAAATAAAATAGAAAAATTCGGGAACGGCTTGCGTTTGGAAAAACATATTTGAACGTATTTAAAGCCTAACGTTCTTATAAAATGAAGTCGAAAAAATATTTCGACGGCTTGCGTCTACAGAAAAATTGAAATCAACATAATGTGTGCGACCGGTAAATGTACGGAGGGTTTACTCGAAGCTCAATCTCATTCTAAATAAAATTTATAGCCTTCTTTGAACTTCACAATACATAGAACAAGGTTGCAAGTCTTTTGATATGCGACTGAGTAGTTGGCAATTTTGAAGACAGACTTTCAAATAATATATATTCAACACACCCTATTCAGTTTAAAAACTTAAGAAAGTGTTTTTCTTTTCAAAAAAATCCACAGCTTTTTCTCCGGTTTACAAAATATCCTAACAGTTTTCAAGTAGAGTTACCGAAACTAATAAAGATCTTGATGTAAAATGAAGCTAGGAAGGATCAAATTATTTCTGCTTTAGATGCGGTTTACATGATCGACGCTTTGTGTGTAGCGTTCAGAATTTACGTTTGTGTCAGCAATTTAAACAGACAATAAATTTCTTTCTTTCTCCCTTATTTTTACGCTCAAAGTGTTAAATATTTCGCTCATATACTCTCATTGTTACGAATTTCTTAGAGCTTAGTGAGATATGAAATACATTCTTAAAAAATATTCGTTCGTCATTTTCTTTACAGTGTGAATTTATCCTTCAACTAGAAAATTAACCAGGGACAGATTTGTGTTTACAAGGTAGGTTGAAGACTTTTTTTTTTCTTTTTTGCATTTTACTTTTTTCTGATAATTTTTAACGTTAAAATTTTGAACCCTCTTTTAGAAAGAACAGTGTTTTGTTTTTGTTTTTATAACTCAGAGTCGGTGAAGTTTATTGAAGTTCAAAAGGACAAGATCAAGACTGAAAGGTAACAAACTTATTACTTATTAAGTGCTGAGCCTTATTTTACACTGAATGAAATTGTGTCAGTTTTCTGGTCTTCCCGTGTAAACTATTTGCTGCTTTTCATCTTCGTTCAGTCGCTCTTGTTGTACATTTACAAGTATTTTTAATTTAACTTTTCACTCACGGCGTCTAAAATCTATATCATGAAGCAAAGAAATAAGCCTAAGCCATGTTTTATACTGTCATAAAACACTCCGGACATTTGAGAACACTCGAGAAATGTAGAAAACATTCGCCTGCTGCTCATGTTTTCTACATTTCCTCGTGTTCTCAAATGGCCGTCATGTTTTATGACATTATAACACATGGCTTAGGCTTCTTTATTTGTTAAATATATACCCAAGCAAACCAGAGTGGAACTAACCTCAAGCAATCCAGGCAACTGGGTTTCCTTTTTGCAGCGCGCCGAACGCAAAGCGGACGAATAGCGAAAACATCAAACAAAGGTTTTCTTTGAATATAATTTTTTCAAAGTGTAACGCTTTTAAAAAAAAAAAATAATAATCGTTCCCCTTTTTTGGCGAAGGGTAAAATGCCCATTTTATTTTTTCGTGAATTATTTTGCACGGTCTTGCTTTTTAATGGCAGTGATTCCTCTTAATCGCATGGTGAAGTCCCCTGCCTATTTTTGTCGTCTGTTAATGCGCGCTGATGTATGTTAAAGGTCAAATGAACCAAAATTTCGGATTTTCTTTTTTTTAGGCCAATTTGTTGATTCAGAACCAAATAAACATATTCCGAAGTTTCAAAGGAATTGGACTTTGTAAAACAGAGAAATTTCAAATTGAAAAATGTTTAGTTTTGGCCTTCATAATCGTAGAGCGCTCGGGAAAATTGTCGGGTAATTTTCGGAACATAAAACTGTGACGTCAGTATTGGTGCGCTGTGAAATTGCGGGAAATTCAAAGTCTTTTAGTGATGAAGCTCACAAGAATGGAACATCGTGGTGTTTTGTGCAGCACTAAACTACTTAAATTATTCTAAGTCGAAAGTAAGTACGTTTAAGTTTCCAACAAATTCAAAGCTCAGGAAACAATGGCTTTCGGAAATGAAAAGAAAAGAATTTCAGCCAGAAAAAAAACTCGCATTTGTGCGGTTCATTTTACCGAAGACTACTTCAGAGAAAATCTGGCAATACGTAGGTTTCTGGGTTCTGATCTCAACCCGCTAAGACTCCACCTCAAAGAGGATGCTGTTCCGGGGACTATTTTTTTTTGTTCGGAAAAGGAATCACGGGGAAGAATGCCTTCCGAAGCACAAAGACCCTGCTGTCCGTTCGGCTTTTGCTAAACGAAGGAAGTTAGAGGTATGCATTTTGCACCTTTCGTATTCTACCTAGAACTTAGATAGAGTATTTGTTATGATTATTAACACTTTTACTTTGTTGGTTTGGCTGGTCATAATCAAGCATTAGAATTTGAGCTCGTTAGTTCAATATCCTCGCCAAATAATTTGCTTCCATGCACGTGCACGTGCTTTTTGACGCGTATAAAATTAAGCTTCAAATGCTATATTTATGTTGGGTTTACAACCGTTAATTTCGAGCCCTAAATAACATGTACCGGCTAAATAAATATGGACCAAACACAGTTAATACAAACAGAATTCACAGTGTCCGCGGGGACAGTGTGTAAACGCTCAGTATTTATTTCAACACTGAATTTTCCTTCAGCTGAAAACGACACGAAATTATTCATTGAAAGTTTTACCCTGCGTGATGCTTTGCAGTTTCGAATTTGCATTGAGAAATACCCTTTCATTCAAGTTAAATTTTTTGTACAAATTTATTTTTGTGTTTTGTGTGACTCTCGAGTACAGAAAAGAAACAGTGAATTCAATCTTAGCTTTTGGCCACATCCTAGGATAACTTCGCGCTGCATACCGATTCAGGTTGCAAGCCGCACACGTCCTGATAAGAATTACGTGCAAATCCAAAAAAACTGCATTTAGATTGGGGTATATAACAAAACGGATTGTTCTATACCAAGCTGAGCAGACTGATGATTTTTATACGCCATCCGGTGTTTGAAAACCTCCTATATCGTACAATGCTTACAATTTTACTCAGTGCTTTGATAATTATTAAGACGGAATCCACCAGGAAGTCGAGTAATATTTATTTAAGTTGGACAAAAATCGAGTACCAGAATAATTTAAATCCTATTGCGTTATTTTCTACCCTAAATAAAAGGTAAAGATGTAAGTAATTATCACTGATAACACCAACAACAATTTCTTATCAGAGTCTAAGAAAATGAATTTCAAAGTTCACAAGCTATAGGCAAATTCTCACGTGCAGCCATTTTGTAAAATCGTCTTTAAGCGATTAAGAGGAATTCAGTGAAATTTCAAAATTTGTTTTCGGTGTTTGGTGTTGTTAGAAAAAATTTCTTTTGATAAGATATTTGAAGCAGTAACACAAAAGTTTGCAATAAGGTGTAAATAATTTTGGTACAACAATTTCTTATCAGAGCCTGAGAAAATGAAATTTAATGTTCACAAGCTATAGGCAAAAGCTCGCGTCTTTTAAGCGATTTAGTGGAATTCAGCGGAACTTCGAGATTGGTTTTGGATGTTTGGTGTTGTTAGAAAAGATTTCTTTCGATAAGATATTTGAAGCAATCACACAAAAGCTTGCAATAAGGTGTAAATAATTTTGGTACATAATTTTGTCCAACAACTACTCGAAGTCCTGGCGGATTCCGTCTTAATCTTTGAAACTGGATTACAATGTAGTAAAAAATATAACAACCATGTTTAAAAAAAAAGCTTAGATTCTTTCAGAATTACTTAGACTGACTCAAACTCTCAAACTTTACATTATTCGCTCTTTAAACGACGATCGTCTCTTCGATCGCAAAGCCGTGAAATAAAACTATTACGTCACAAAATTCAAAGCTCGATCCATTCCTTCCATTCCAGTGCGCGGTCATTTTGGAAACGTTTTCGTGAAGTCTTCGAAAATCTTCGTAGGTTTTGCTATAGTTCGCGCTTTAAGGCTCAGAAAGCAAAATTTCTTCTTAAGTTTAGTTAATAATGAGTTCTTCTAGCGTTTGGTTGCTTTAAAATCGCTAAAGAAAGAATGTCGAAATTTTGGTTCATTTGACCTTTAATGCATGTCTTCTTAGAAAACCAGGAAAACAACTAACACATCACGTATTTCTCTCAACAGATACAGATCTCTCAACAAGAGTAATTATTTCCAACAGCAAATTAAAAAGATGTGACAAAACAAGATGTTTTCGTTTCCTGAATGTGTTACCTGGCTTGCTGTGGGCTTAGCCGAGTGTGTTGCTATAGTAACACTTAACGTCATTACAATAATTGTTTTTATAAAAAATCGCAATCTGCGCAAGCGCAGCACGTACCTGGTTATTAATTTGGCAGTTGCTGATATGTTGAATGGAGGAGTTGCTACGCATAATCTATTCTATTTTTTTGGAGCACTGGAATGTAATATCTGGAAGTTCAAGTCAATTGATCCCTGGGCAGGCTACGTACTAGCGGCACTTATCCGCTCGTTCCCTGGTTCCTCTCTAACAAACGTAGCAGCAATTTCTGTTGAACGGCTGCACGCGACGCTGCGGCCGTTCAGACATCACCTGATTAAGAAATGGGTTTACGCATTAATAATTACCATTGTTTGGGTTACAGCTGGGTTGTTGTTAATTGTTCCTGCAGCTCTAGCAGTATTTATAGGTCATAGTTATTTTGTTTACTCATTCAGTTCATTCAATGCAATTTGTCTATTAGTCATTTGTATTTCTTACGCGTCCATTATTATTAAAGTCCGTTGTGGAGTGCAGCCTCAACACCATGGTGCAGCCAGTAGAGAAAGAAAACTGACCATGACATTGTTGATCGTGACTGTCGTATCTCTACTGTTGTACCTGCCACACATTATATTCTCTTTTCTCGTTTTTACCACTGACGTTATTACTTCAATGTCCAATGTAACGGCTGCTCGGTTGTATAGTACTCTAATTATTTTATATTATGCAAACTCGCTTGTAAATCCTATATTATACGCTATTCGCATGCCAGAATACAGATCAGCTGTACTTGTACTCTTTCGCAGACGACCTCAGCAACAAAGACAAGTTGCAGTTATTCCTCTTCATGACATGTGATGCAAAAAGCACTATTTACATTTGAAATGTTTTAATAGCTGAGATTGTTAATCAATGAGCACGTCAACGAAAAATAATTATCTTAGTTTGCAAGTTTGAAGTTAAACAAAAATAGACAATAAGATAGTATACCCGTTTTTATATTAAAATGTCTAAATTTGCTGTCGAGGCTCAACCGAAACTGAATGTTCTTTTTTTCATGTTTAGTTCTTACACATGCTTTTAAGTGATAGAGAATTTAAGAAAACTGATATCAAATGTGAGCTGGAAACCGAGGAAAAAAACTATTATTGTGCGCGGTATCATCGTTTGATACATGACTGCTATATGCTAGCTTTCTTTGTCTCGATGTAGAACTCAACAAGAATACTTTACTTCAAAGTCTAAGCTTGAGTGCGTTCTTAGCACGTTCTTAAAATCTGGGGCAGTTTCAGTTCCTATAAAAATGGTTCTTATACAAAAAACAGTGTAGAGACAAAATTCGCGCTACATGGTCTGCAGTTTAGGAACGATTTGATTCATTCTCATATTATACCATCTTAAGAGCGTGTGGTTTTAGTGATTTTTAATTTCGGCACTAAACATCTTAATAATATCAGGCTGATATCTCGATACAGAAAGTCTCTACACGACTGGGTTGAGAACAAATTCGTTGAATCACCGTAAAGTTTTGAATGTAAAGCTCCCCTGAAGTAGTGACAACATTTTACGGTTGTTGGGTAGCGTGTTGTGCTTTCCGACAGAGAAAATTTGTATTGGGTTTTGACCAACTTGTACTTTGAGCATTTCAGTTTAGGCAAAAACGCTCTAACGTGGAAGACTACAGATGTTGTGGGTGGCCCTTATTTTCCGTCTTCATCCCCCACCTTCCCGATAGAAGCCTGATACTCAGGCGACCTTTAACATGACGTAATACCAATGCTTTGATCCTCGTCAATTCCCCTTATCGTTTCATAAGTGTTTACTTGTGCAATACCAACTATAGCACCTTCAACCATTAAAACAGATACTACGCATGATCAGTTTTAGGTTCACTTCTTCTAAGTTAGTGAACATCAGAGAATAAAATTTGAAGACAATTTAAGGAGAATGGCAAAATCCTTCTCTGTTCATTCCAGTAATGATATGGTATACTTAATTAATGTGTAGTTATTGCATTTGTTTTAAGTTGAAATGTAGATATTCTTAATTTGATATTTTTATTTAGTTCCGTAATATCGCCCTTTGATAGTGTTGTATAATTAATTAAGTTATTACCCTTTTTAATGTAATATTAATTAATTATTTAACATTACCTTTTTATGTTACTTAACAATGGAACTTGATAGATTTTCAAATGAAAAGCATATCATTGTGATAATACCTGTTTGATTACATTATTTGCTGTAAATAATATGATAAATAAACACTTGTTGATGGTACAATTATTGGAATTGTTAACTAAAAGTTGTATTAAATAATTTATTTTAATGTTTTTATTTTCAATTTACTCGCTCACCCTAACCCTACATCCACAAGTCATCTTCCTCTGGTGACGTCAACATTTTAACAACAATATACAAATCGTCATTTCCACAGCAAGTTGAACATGTGATGAATGAAATACATCCCTATGGTCTAAAGAAGTTATAACTGACGTACAAGTAGAAGCTAAGACTTCTCCATTGAATAAACTTACACTTGGCAAATTCTTCAACACAAGAAGTAAAGTGATTCATAAGCCCAACATGTTGCCTCTTTTCCAGTCATGCTGGGATGAGTAATTTGATGTTACACAATCACTGGAACTTGCAAAACACTACAGTAAAGTCTTCCCACAGGGAACCCAAACACTGTACTAGGTACAACAGAAATATTTACCTGTTTGAGTCGTTTTAAAAGCTATTTGAGTCAGAGCAAAGACGGTTTACCTTGCAACACTGTGGAAGTTTGAAATATTATCTTGTCTGCCGCTTCATAAATACGATTCGCCTATTACGTCACAAGTTTCCAGCATTAGATAGATTTAGCATGGCGTTATACGGAAGCTGACGGTAGCTGACGGTTTTGTCGAGATTAACGCGCGCGCGAGTAAGCGGTGTAGCCGCGGCAACAAGCGGCCTAGCCGCGAGTGGCCTATAGGCCAACAAAAAAAAACGCCAACAAAAACGCCAGCAACGCAGGCTAACGGAAAACGGCAAACGCGAGCTTGCCTTGCATTTTGTTACCTTTTCATCGAATTGTAAAATATATATTCCTCAGAAAAATAGGGAAAAAGGTACATGTTCACGACACACACAAACCTGCTCATTTCCGTGTAGGAACGCCAAACGGCAGAAGTGGAATTCCTGCCGTTCGCAGGAAAAACAAACGTCATGCTTAATCTCTCTATTATATTAACTATTAAGAGGCGGTCTCTGTTAAAACCACCCACTCAATTTCGCGTCAAAAATAATTTTGCCTGAAACTCTGTCAACTGAAAGACTTTACCGAGGAAAGAACTAAAACAGATTTGGTTTGATTCGAAATAATTTTCGGGCCGCGTTAGGAGCCATTAAATATTTCCCCTGGTCAGGGCCGGTCGCAACGTCTTGAAAAATTAAAAATAGGCCTTTTTGGTGACACTGTAAAATTTTCCATTCGCATCTTCTAGCCACGAGTTTTATATCAATTTGCTCATAAACCTTTCTAGTTTCTCATGACAGTTACAATTTTCCCCTCAATTTATCTGGAAAGGCGAAATTGACCATATTATGAACACTACTAATCGATATCGACCGAAGGCTGAAAATTGCCTAGATTTAGAAGCTAATTTTACGAATTTGGCACCTGCTTGATGTCTTTAGCCTATACAGCCGAAAAGTGCCGTCCTTCATCTGCAAAAAGATGCAAAATCGCATGTACGTTTTCAGTATTTTAAAAGTTATGTCCGTGTGTATCAGCACATGTACAAGCATTTGCGATTTTTTCGCCGGTATCGAAATCAACATATCTCGAGCAGATTTTGTCATTAATACAGCTTACCTGCTTCGCTATTCGAGCTTATGTCCACCTTGAGAAGTTTTTCAATCTCCAGGCTGCTGAATTCCATAATAACTCCAGCAGATAACTAAGTATTGCCTTCGAAACTTGAGCACGGCAACTATTGGGACTCTTGGCAGCGAACCCCAGTTCGAAACAATGCATGGCAACATTTCGTGTTAAAAATCCATTGAAACATTACTTCCGAGCTAACTTCCTTCACACTTCAGACAATGACCTCTCCAAATCCGTTATTAAGAATAAAACCCAGATTTTAGGGCTTATATTTGGAAGACATCCTCCAATTTATACTGCTGAACGATCGAGTACAAGTGTGATGCTGCTTCCTCAGAGGTCCGCATGAAACCTCACGAGTAAAACCGCCAGCAAGGGTTTTGAATGAAGTCTTTGGTATTTTGGGGAGAAGTAGAATTTAATTCGAATTCATGATAAAGGGGGAGGTGGCATTTTGTCACTAAAGAGTCTCTGGCCAGGTTATCATAGCTTTCTGAATGCAGGAATAACATCAACCCCTGACCAGTTACAAACGTGTCACGTAATTAAGTCAGCTAAGAGGAACTGTGCGCGAATGTGAGCTGATCCTTAACAGGTCGGGGTTGCAACACGAACTATCCTCGGATCAGCTTGAAAAACAATGTTCACTTAAAGCGTGCGTTCACAAGTTCACTAACAAGTATGAATAAGTTTATGATCGTGGTTTCTTGTTCAAAGCATTCGTTCGCAAGTTCATAGTTGTTCAAAGCATTCGTTCGCAAGTTCATTCCTAAGTATGAATAAAGTTAATCGAGGTTTCTTGTTCACTTAGAATGTAGCATTCAATATAGTGCACTGAAAACAACAAACTTGCTAAGAGAATATTGCTTGCTAATGATTTGCTTGTGGCAAGCCTTTCATGCGAAAAAAAAAATATAAAGATATAGCTCTATCATGTTAAAAAGCTGTCATATATATTTTCTTTTCTTTTTTGAAAGAGTAGAAAATGCTAAGGGTGTTTGCTGACGAAAGTATGACACATTTGTGACATGACTCGGATAAATGACTTAATTAGGATACTGGAGACATCTGTTTTTCAAGCTGAAATCTTAGTGGATAAGACCATATTTAATTTCAACCTGTTAAAAGAACTTATTAAAAAAGCAACAGCTTTTGTGGTTTTCAGAAGGACGTGCGTATTGCGTTAGATACTTCTCCGTGCAGAGAAACTTTAATAATTGGTAAGATATGTTCAGTTTTTGTTTGTAGCTTTAAGTATGTTGTTTGTGAGACTAAAAATGTTTTGATATAATTATACTAGCTTTAATTCGACATAATGGCTAAACTACTTAGCGATGAGATCTTCAATAGTATCCTAATAATTTTTTGAATACCGACCTGCTTTTTTTGTCCAAAGCAATTAATTAATCTAATTTTTGCCTCAAAAAAGTTTTTTCATCGAAAAAGGAGAGGGAACATACTCTTGTTCTTATGTATCCCGTTGCTCGGCCAAAAAGACTATTCATAATTCACAAAAAGGGGTTACTAATTAATATCTGTTTTCTGCAAAAACAACAAAAGAATAATAAGAATTCGTCAAACTCATGGCCAACACTCCAGAAGATAACTAAAACTTTATTTTACAAGTCTATAAAATATGCTTAAGACATCAAGTGAACGATGTGGCTTGTTTACACATTGCACTTAAAAAGCAAGATGAAATTGAATAATTGGCGACAAAAGAAACCAAGTTTATGGATAAAAATGTGAAAGTGGGATAAACTGTATCAACAAGTTTTCAATGGAATGGGTAGATGCACATGTGTAAATTTTGAGCGAGTTTTCCTTCAAAAGCTGGCTTGAAAAACAACCGAAATTATGACACCTGCGAATTGGTAATTACTTAAGCGACAAGCTGCAGACCTTGAAACAAATATTTAAATTTCGCCCCATAATTCAAACAAACAAATTTTCATGGGTGTGAAATTTTTTTGTTTATGGTTTATAACATAGTTTTGTATTAATTTTGGTTTTGGAAAATTGTGAGTTGAATGCAAAATATGCAGGGGCGTAAATGGAAAAAACTGCAAATGATTTATTGTTGATTTCAATGACGCAGAAAGCATACATCAAGAATTCTTCCCAGCAATGGATAGACTATTTTTAAGTCGGTTTTACAGCATGTAAGATATCTTACAATAACTCTAGCAACACCAGTTTACCATAAAATGAGTCCTGAGGTTATATTTGCTCAATGTCCTTTTCAGGTGGGCTTATTTACTTTTCAGGAAGGGCTTATATAAGGGTGGCAGCTAATTAAGTTTCCGATGAAAACTTTGCGTTTCGAAACTCTTTGGCTTTCTATTTGAATGGTATACTAAGTCTAAACATTCTTGTTGCAAACAAGAATACAACATGGTAACCCCCTCTAAACATTACGATAAGAAACCCCCAAAAAGGAGATCAGTTCTACAGTCATTATACAAACATTACAGGTCTCTGTATGTGCATTTTTCTTTCTTGTAAGTGAACTTGCGAACGAATGCTTTGATTGAACAAGAAACCTCGATTAATTTTATTCATACTTAGGAATGAACTTGCGAATGAATGCTTTGAACAAGAAACCACGATCATAAACTTTATTCATACTTGTAAGTGAACTTGCGAACGAATGCTTTAATTGAACAAGAAACCTCGATTAACTTTATTCATACTAAGGAATGAACTTGCGAATGAATGCTTTGAACAAGAAACCACGATCATAAACTTTATTCATACTTGTAAGTGAACTTGCGAACGAATGCTTTAATTGAACAAGAAACCTCGATCGAATAAAGTTAATCGAGGTTTCTTGTTCACTTAAAGCGTGCGTTCACAAGTTCACTAACAAGTATGAATAAGTTCATGATCGTGGTTTCTTGTTCAAAGCATTCGTTCGCAAGTTCATAGTTGTTCAAAGCATTCGTTCGCAAGTTCATTCCTAAGTATGAATAAAGTTAATCGAGGTTTCTTGTTCATAATTTCATAAGCCAACTTGGGAATCCCCAAAGCTACAGCAAATTCTGTCAGCGCTAATCTGTTCTTTGGACTCTTATCTTGGATGTAAACATTATACAAGCCTTTCACATGTTCCAATGCAGCCAGTGAAATCAGGTTGCCATCACTTCGAGCTTCTTTCAAAGCCTGATAGTGATCCTTAGCTGCCGTCAAAGTCGGTGCAATGTCTGGATATTTTTCGCTGAACGAAGTAAGCAGAGAAGTTGGGTCGACGTTAGCTTCTGCATTTTGAACTTCAGTTGCGATTTCCTTTTCTTCGGATAAATTTTCATGATAGTTGTTTATATTGACCGAATTTAACCTGGTAGCATCCTCGGCCATATTTATCTGTGCAGTCGATCTTGAGCTTCCTGTACCCATCACTCAACAGGTATAATGACAGGTTGACAAAGTTCCGCCATTTTGATTTGGTGCTTGGTAACCACCACGACCAACAAACCACTCACGCAATCTTCCGCGCCGTCACGCTACTCCCGTCGTTGCGACAAGGGGAGGGGATGGGAAGCGGCTGTAGGGTGGGGAGGGGGAATGGATGTAGGAGAAAACTTTTACGTGGACAACCCACCGCCACCCCCCACCCCCGCGCGTAGGCGTAGGCGGTGCAGCTTTTTCAGTAGTCGAATCATTACTACTCCATCCACACATTTTGCTTGAATGATGAGAAAAAGGATAAAAGATAAGATTGAAAATTTTGATAAACAAGATTTTATATTCCGACTTATCCGAACACAAACTTCCCGTGCGATTAACCCTGACACCAAAGCTTAGTCGAGCAAACATTTTAATTAAATTCAATATAACCGTTATAATCATTTTTTGATCGAGAAAGCGGTGGTGTATTGATTAGCGAAGATAACCATGTGACTCAATATGATCAAAGGTCTTATTCCTTTCATCGTCGCCATGTATTTACAACGTATACAAGTAATGTATTGACATTTGTAATAACTGTACCGACGTTAATATCATCTGTAAATAGTATGACGGAAGGTCTAGACGCAGCAATGCAAAGTACTTAAAATAATGATTACAACACGGCTTATCCACACGACGGTAGCGTATTTACATTTACATTGTAATTGATGTGGCTTTAGAACATTTGTAAATGTGTCCCTTGAATCGTCGAAAAATAAGGTGAAAAGGAAACGTATGTTCAGGGTTTTTAAATGTTGGCAAGAAAGGATTTCTCTTTTGATGTTGGCATTGATCATCGATACACGATATGAAGCTGTCAGCATTGCCATGACAATTGCGAATCTCATAATATTAAGAGCTGAATAAATATCCATGTTCGATCAGGAGGCTCGCTGCTGTTTTCCAGTTTCAAAGATAGAATGGTGTAAAATATAAGAAACCGCCTAAAGGTAATATTATTAGCAATATCACCTTACTAATAGCACCGCCTAACTTCCATTGACTGTCAAAGCCAAGATGAAAAAACGACGCCGAAAGGTCGCCTGGCACTCAATTAACTCGTGTAAACATTTTTTCCATTCAGAAGCTTGTACAGTACGGTAGCATTATTAGTAAAAGGAAATTGTTCGTTTTTTTTTACTCGAAACAATTAGGGATTAATTGAAGTAGTCAACAGATGAGACTCGTAGCTGTGCCTCTCGTGAAAATGACTAAAAAGGTGTAAAAAGTTCGATCTGTTCACTTGTACAATTAATCCCTAATTGTTTTTCGACTTTTTCGAACAGACCGTTTTTTTTTTCATGAAATTAAAATTGTCAAAATTTTATAATTTCGCTTGTATAAAATCAAATAAAAACTATTAAAATACAGTTTTGTAGTAAATTAGCATTGACAGATTTTGTTCGGCACCTTTTGGCGTCTAGAAAATGACAGCTTTTAGAACTGATTAAGGGCACTTTAATGTCATTTTACTATTAATTTCATTTAGCAGTGAACATTTTCCATTTTGCACAACTTTTGAGCATTTCTGATGCAAATTTTTGTCATTTTCATAGCACAATCGGCCAATAAGTTATATTAAAAAGCGATAAAAAGTCGAAAATAGGGCTTGTGTCCGGACTTTTTATAGCGTTGCCTTTGCAACTAGTAATATCAACAGTGGGTCACAGTTGTGGTACTGAGGAGAGGATGTTTTAAATTATTTGGAGGAATTAACTGCACGGTTTATTTCGTACTACAAAGACTGCAAACGGGTCCTCCTCTCTGATGTCATGAACAATTATGATGAAGACTTGAAGTTTTTTACCCTGCGAACAGAGTCTTCTTCGATCCGACTTATCTAGGAAGATCGAGGAAGACTCTGCTCGCAGGGTAGAAGTTTTTTCTCGGGCCTGCCGAGGATAATAAGAGTTGACGAGAATTGACTCTCATGAGAGTTTGCGTCAACTCTTATCTACTATCATTGGCCGTTTTTATACTAGAGACGCGTTACCCGTCTGGACGAGCTTCGGCAAAAATTTTGTAATTCGTCCGGTTATCCGTCTCTAGTATAAAGACGGGCACAAGACGTGTTACCCGTCCAGAAGAGCTACTTTTCGAAATCCGTCGTTCAAGACGCGTTTCGAAAAGTAGCTCGTCTAGACGGGTAACGCGTCTTGTGCCCGTCTTTATACTAGAGACGGATAACCGGACGATTTACAAAATTTTTGCCGAAGCTCGTCCAGACGGGTAACGCGTCTCTAGTATAAAAACGGCCATTAACACAGGCCAAATGAGAACGAGAGTCGTCGAGAGTCCATCAAGAGTGACACGTAGTCTCACAACACTCATCAATTCAACTGTCATGGAAAATTTGAGCACGTTCAAAGTCGATAACAGCGCACGAGAGTCGATGAGAGTGCATGAGAGTTTCAGGCCAAGCAATCTAGAGCGAGGGTTTAAAACTCTTATCAACTCTCATCCTCGTTTGGCCCAAAGCAAGCAAAGAACGTTTTTAGCAATTTACGTATGTCTGTATATTTCTTTATGTCGAATAAGTTTCTCAAGCGAGATAATCTGCACTTCTGCATGGACGCGTTTCATAACTCAACCATTTACAAGCATCTAACTCGAATGATTGAAGACCCTTTGGCGCTGAGTGATAAACCAATCAACTTTCTAAATTTCCAAAAAAAAGAACGAATTTAGTGATGTTACAAAGCTATTGTATTGACGAAAAGTTAACAAGAGGCTTCTTGTTCTGAAACTGAAAATGCGTTTTTATTTATTATAATAAAATGCTGAGTTAACTATATTATAAGAAAATATCCTTCTCAGAGGTATTGTTCGCTTAACAAAAGTTCCATCATTTTCTTTGCAGTGTGAGTTTTAGTATAGTACAGACGCACAGATGACGTCACTGCGTGGTGTGACTCGCGCTCGTGATCGGAGTTCATAGTCCAAGTCAGTCTTCTCTTCAAAGTTTTTCAAAACTTGCAGCGAGAGCAATAAGAGAAAGTTCAGCTTAATTATAAATCTACATCGAGGAATAATCTGCCAAATATTCTACACTTTTCGAGACATTTAACTGGCTCAACAAGCTTGAAGTAGACAGTGACTGATTTGAAAAATTATCGAAAGCTGTTAAGTGTTTGTCCGATGCTCGAGTAGTTTGAAGCCGCTACGGGAAATCCATGAATGACAGTTGAACACCGTTGAACGCTTACCATAGTTAAAGCTTACAGAGTACAAAGGGAATAAAAAGGGTCAGTTTCTTTCGTTGGAATTTTATTTCTCCTTCATATTGCGTATTTCAAAATCGGTTTAACAGTATTTCTTGATTACAGAAAGCTATCTCCCCTGTATCTCGAAATGAAAACAACGTAATCTAGGCTCACCGGTAGCGGCGCTTTAGCGATACGGAAGCGTACTGAAGTCTGTTATTGTACAAAACAAGTAGATCCCGTTTTGCTGTGCATCTGTTCAGATAAAGATCACAGAAGACGTCAAAATGTGGTAAGAACATCAGTGACCCACTCGCCTAGCGGATCGTGGGCCACTTTTTTGTTCTTACCACATTTTGACGTCATCTATAACTGAACAGACGCACGGGAAAATGGAGTCTATTTGTATTTTTATTTGCTACAGACAGATAATGAAAACAGAACGCATAAAAATTGTAGGCTAGAATAATTGTTACTGAACCTGGGAGCTAGATTTAATGAACCCGCCGCTTGGGTTTCTAGTTAATAACGTGCCCCAATACAGCATTTGTTTTGCAAAAATCGACCAAAAATTTAATTTCTTTGCTTGTCAACTCGACTGAGGTTTAATTAAGTGAACACAAATGTTCGACTCGTCCTGATAGTGCACTGTGCGTAACAACTGTACGTAATTGAACTTCTTCAGTCGCAGATACTGGCCATTTATATTCGTTTTTATGTCAGTTGCGTATGCTAATTTAGGTCAGTTTTTAAGTTTTGCTTGTGGCGTGTTAGTCGAGTTCCGTTGTAGTTTTGAGTTCAGTGGCAAGGAAATACCGTTTGTGAACCGAATTCTAGCAGACATTAAGCCGTGGAGAAATGGTAGAGCAATGATTTCGGATTTTGTGAGTGCTCATGAGATAAAGGGCCAATTCGCACTAGCCGACAAATTTTGTAACAATTGGTAGATTTCGTCACTTGTGTGTCACTTGTTACAGAAAACAAGTGCGAATACGTTTTTTGAGACCTAGAATTTGTCCTACAATTCAGGAAAACAAAGAAGCAGTTGTCTTATGATTGGTCCGCGTTGCACGCGCGATACATTTTGTCAAACAATCGCAAAAACAAGTGCGAACGACTTGTTGGACAAGTGCAAATCTTGTCAAAACGGACAAATCTTCAAAGGGGCCGATGTCCTGCCTCAAGGCAGGACTAGTCATGACAAGTCGCATTCCAACGCCCCTCGTAATGCCAGATAACAATACGTTGTTGATTGGCTATTGTGTTTGGTCTGGATTGTACTAAAAAACAACACGCGAAATTTTTCCGCGATAGGTGGCAAAACATGTTTGTGTGCCGAGGTGAGGTCGTGGAAGGATGGTAATACCGGGGTTGGAACAAATGAATGCGGAGGGAAACAGTTTGTGTCGTAAATGGAGGGGAAAAGAAATAGTTTACTTGCCACATTTTCCCCGCAGGTCAGCACAAAAACATCACTACACGCGCCCCGGGGGGGGGGGGGGGGGGGGGGGACTCCCATATGAAATGGACGGGGATGCTCGTCGTCTCGCTTAGGGGTGTAAATTTCGGATTTTGGTCTCGCTTAGGGTGCTCTGGGCAAAATGTCATTATTTTTAGCCGTCAAGGTCTCGTTTAGGGTTGCACGCGAAGAAATAACAAAAAATAATCAATTTTGATTCGTTATAGTTACTCTTTTAGGGGTCTGCATAACGTTCGGCCACACCCAGATTGGTCTCTTTTAGGGGTTAAATTCAAAATTTCCGACGAGCATCCCCGTCCATTTCATATGGGAGTCCCCCCCCCGGGACACGCGCACTTCAAATGCAAATCGTTTTAAAATTTTTCACCACGTGGACCTGCCTGATTATTTGATATTTGCACAAGACGACCGTGCCGAGAAATGTACCAGGATGCCAGAAGCACGTGCAGAGCTATTGTAATAATAATTACACCTTTTGTTTTCTTCAAAATGTCTCTGACTTGTCGCGACAATTTTGTTTTTTGTCAAAGATGTTATGACATTTAAAACTTGTCCGCTAGTGCGAATCGGCCCTAAGCTAAGAATTTCGCGTTCGCTGGGTATGTTTGATTTCATATAGCGATCGGCTATAGCACTGAACAAAGTGAACTCGCGGCTAAACAAAATGAACTCACGCCACAATAAAGAAAATCACAGCGGCAAAATTAAACTAAGCAAATTCATTGGGAGCCGGTTTAAGTCTTTTTTAAGCAGTTTTTTGTGTAAGAATTGTGACAGTTTGTGATTTAGGAAGTGGTGCTCGATGTCTAATAAGCTTACAATGTAGTTTTGAACCATCTTGGTTTGGTTGCATGATTACTACCCTGCATGTTTTATCGTACACATTGCTAAATACCCTAGAGAATTTTATGCAGAGTCAAAGTCAAAGTCTGAACTCACTCACTTAAGCACAGGCAACTCGAAATATAAAATACGGCGTAAATACTTGTTTACGAATCTAAAAATTTATCACGCGTACGAGATTTCAACACACTCACCAAAATGACAAAAATGCAAGCGAGTGAAATAGAGCAGTTGGATAATAAATCGTTTAATCGTTGGTGTGAAGTATTGTTGCCGAAGGTTTACTCGCTTTTTGCTTTGATTTGTTTGCGGGATTTTTCTGCAAATACAGCGCTCAAAATCATGTTTTTGATCCGTGTAGCTCAAGAATTGAATATTCTTTTCAAAATCCAACGATGAACCTCACAGTTAACTCCACTAACTAAAAAGACACAATATTTGAAACAAAACATTTAATAGGCAAAAGCTAAGAGGTTTGAAAGCAGCCATTGACGGGAAGATCTGAAAACCGACACAACATCGAATTCGCTCATCAATGAAGTATAAACAGATTCTCATAACAAAATGTGTATATTAACGTTTGTTACCTCATATTTTGAGAAGGCTAGTTAATTCTGCAGGGCAAAGCTTTCAAACCAGCCAAATAACATCGGAGACGAAGCAACGAAAACGGTAGTTTCGTCCAATGTTCGTAATAATCTCACACCACGGACATATACATAATTTGAATTATCAGCGAAGATGAATATCTTTCTTCCTTTCGGTGTAGCTTTTAACAGTCTTTTATCCGTCACTTCAGCAGCTTCAGTCAACTTGACCGGCTCTGAGCACGCAGGAACCGAAGACAGTGCTTCAACTCTCGCTGTTTTTGACTCGTACTCCGATATATCATGTTCAGGTCAACAATTATTTCGGATCTTCCCGTTAAGAGGTTATCCTAAATCACTTGGCATAAGTTTCCATGCTGTAGATAAGTAAATAAAGCGAGAAATATTCACGAAGATCTATGTCCTCCAGCACGCTTTCTCACCGTCTTTCAATTCAGCAGTGAACAACGTGCAAAGACGAGTTTGCCGTCTTTTCTTACAATTGCTCGTTTAAGTTGAAATGAAATGTCCAGATCATTCTTTAACGTGAGAAAAAAAACTTTTTAAAATAGATTTGGCCGAGCACAAAAGCTAATCTCCTCGGGTATTAACTTTGCCCTTTATTTAAATCTGAATTAACGCCATGATAAAAAAATTTGTAAAAAAACTAGGACATGCGCCCGCGATCAAGTAGAAAACCATCTGGTCAGCGGTCAACTTCACAAAAACATGTGACCTCGATGAGCTCCACATGTGAGCCCGCGATATGGCCACGTTATACTGGTCAGCGGATACCTTGTTTTGACAGCTGTCAATTGACCATAACATGGATGTCAAAGTTGTAAGCTCTGTTAACGTACGCAGGTAGGGATAAGTAGAGATGTGCCGTAGAGATGACAGCCTATTCTCCTCCCCCCACCCCCGGTCGGGCTGCCTTAGGACTCCACTACCCCTCCCCGAGAGTCTGTAGGCGTGGACGGGCGTACGCTGACGTCATAACCAAAATTTCTCGCAGCGATAGGTTACCAAAATTCCTTACCCATGGTGCTCCGCTGGCGCGCTTCGCGCGCCGGAGCTCCGCTATAAGGAGATTAATTTCTGCTAGGTGTTCCTCTTTACATTATAATAAAGATTATTGTGATTATAATTGCTATATCTTCCTGTTTACTTACTGGGATGGAACAGCAAAGAAAAAAAAGGTTAAATTATATGAAGAATTATAGAAGTAGCAATTGTTGATCATTGCCTCAAGTCAGTCAAAGCCTTCAGGTTTTCTGATGTTGGATTGTTTCTCAATTAACTAACACATTTGTGAGAAGGGAATTTATGATCAGAAATAGTTTAGAATCGAATTTCCCTTTCTTGGCAGGAAGTGAGAACTACGTGGATATAAACGAAACTATTGCTTTCCGTCATGGATTTTAACTCATGGAACATTGCCTGGAGTTTGTGCTTTGGATTGTTAGCGACATTGATCGTTGTTGGAAATGTTCTTACCATCCTTATATTTGTCAAAAGAAGGCTTCGTAAACGTGCTCATTTTCTCTTGATTAGCCTGGCTGTCGCTGATCTACTGGTTGGATTCCCGATTGGTCCTCTTTTCGTAGCCATTAATACGACTTTTGGTTCAGCGTGGCACTGGACGCGTTTGGTGTTCAAGTATGGTGACATTTTTGTTGGTTTAGCGTCTATCAATACGCTTGCCGTTATTTCCTTGGAGAGAATGTACGCCATTGGGTGGCCTATTCGCCATAGAACGTTGAACTTTCGTGTTTACATGTTTGCAATTTTCACACCATGGATTGTGGCAGCAATATTCACGTCTATAGCCGCAATTTATTCCCTCAATATCATCACACGTAGCATCTTCATATACCCCCTTATTTTGTTTCAGAGCACGCCTCTTTTAGTGATGTGTACCGCGTATTGTGTTATTTGGAAGAAACAAAAATCACCGATAGGTAATCGAGTGGCAAGAGAAGCAAGATTAGCAAAGACGCTATTCATGATTACAGGAGCTTCCGTTTTAACCTGGCTCCCATTTCAAATTACAAATGTGTTGGTGAATTTTAATGTAATTGTATATTTCCCTTACCTCAATGCAACCATTTACATCGTCAAGATTTTACAATTCAGCAATTCTCTTGTAAATGTGATAGTTTATCCTTTTAGAATCTCAGAATTTAAGAATGCTCTCCTGCAGATGATTCACTGCTGTGTAATTCCCTGTGAAAGAGGAAATGAAGTTGCTCCAATCCATCAAGTAAGACTGGGTCAGTTACATCATTGCCAAGAGCTACAGGTTCACAATTATTAGGAAATGGTAAAATGGAAAGCGCACAATTTGATTACGTTATTTCAGGATTTTTAACCATAAGCAGATGTAGATGGGGAAATCAAGACACTGTTTCCACTTGATTTACAACCTCGCAAGTGGATTTAGCGCTTTTCGTCAGAGTAGTTGCTATGAAAATTATCACAGCACTTGTGTTAGTGTGTGTCTGTTTCTGTTTTTATCGGAGAAAATGAATGAGAAACCTTTCTCTTGTTCAAAGATAACTTGTTCTCCAAGAACTCGTGAAAAAAGGCCATTTTTTCATATGTTTGCACCATTGACTTGTATTTCTGTCAAGCCTTTAAAATTTCCATAGGTTAAAAATACCTGTAGGTTAGTTATTTACAATGATGCTATTCTAGTATAAGAATATATGCCCCCCTCCCTATTTTTCGGAAATAGCGAATTTTCTTTGATCTGAAGGAATTGTCTTCGCAGAATTCAACATTGAAAGTCAAGCCTTCAAAAGCGTCCCCCCACCCCTTCTAGGTGAAGGTCTGGATCCGCCACTGTTATGTACAGTCCTGAGTACCTACAACTTGAATGACATTTGATAAGCGAAGCTTGTGTAATAAGATGTTTCTGTGTGTTGAGAAAAATAACCTTAAAAATGACGTAAAACAACAACAAAGTTATCTTGTTTGAAGTGACATGAAGAGGAAATTAAAAAGTGCAACTAAGCAGAGTTTCTTTCTATCGTTGTTATTTGTGAGCCGTTTAGAGCAATCATAAAAGCAACTACCATGGTGTAGTTGGCCATTTTTATTTCTCAGAAACATGAAACTGGCACACAACTGAAATTGAAAATAAAATGGAACTAACGGCTGTATAAAACGGTTTTATTTTCTCGAATCAGTCTACAGACTTTTAGTTCTTTAATCCGCATGGTGCAGTCTATGTCGAATATCAAAAATTATGTAGGGAAACTTGGGGGACAGTGTTGTTGTTGTTGGTGGTGTTATTTGGAAGAAACAAAAATCATCGATGGGTAAGCAAAATCACGTGAAAAACGAAGCGAAATTGGCAAAGACACTGTTTATGATTACAGGAGCTTCTCTTTTAACCTGGCTTCCTTTTCAAATTATAAATGTATTGGTGAATTTTGAAGTAATTAGTTATTTCCCTTACTTTTATGCAACCATTTATATCGTCAAGTTTTTACAATTCAGCAATTCGCTTGTAAACGTGATAATTTATCCTTTTAGAATCTCAGAATTTAAGAATGTTCTCCTGCAGATGTTTCACTCCTGTGTAATTCCCTGTGAAAGAGGAAATGAAGTTGCCCCGATCCATCAAGTGAGGCTGGGTCAGTTGCACCATTGCCAAGAGCTGCAGATTTCCAGTTGTTAGGTAACTGGAAAAAGGAAAGCATAAAATATTTGTTAATTCAGGAATTGGTGCCATAAATAGATCTACGCGAGGCATTACTGGCTAGGTTTAGCGGTTTTCTCAGCCTTTGTAGTTGTTATATGTAACTAACTTGTTACAGCGCTGCCTTGCACTACTGTTAGTCTCTATTTTATTAAGAATGTGAATGAGACCCAGTGTTAGTATGCACCACTGACTTGTATTTCTATCAAGGATTTAACATTCCCATAGCACAAAGGTCATAAAGATGCCTAGAGGTTAGTTATTCACATTAATCACCAGCTGCAGAAGCATTATTTTTTGGTACTGACCTGCTTAATTTATTAATGTCCCAAGAGGAAGGTGTTTCCACAAGCTCTACAGTTGTCTGGAGAACCTTTTGAAGGATTCCTGCAAGCATCATGACATTTATAAACGTAGATCTAGATTAGTACAGCTGAGCATCTACAACATGCATGAAACGTGCATGACGTGTTTGTACCTTATCGAAGTAGATATTACATAGAAACTGTGTAACAATGAAACTGTCACAATAAAACGGTCACAAAACTCAAGTTGAAGACAATAGAAAGAAACCAATGCGTATAAATAAGCATGTGATTGTCTTATCAGAAGTTCATGAGCTAGACTGGCTTATAAACTTCTGGTGTAATATATTTTGACTTTTTTTTCTGGAATCCGTCTACATCTATAATTCATTTCTAGATAATTGATTCTCGATAGATGTTCCCTTAGAGTTATTTAATGTTGTTTTATGGTAATCCGGCGATAAATGTTCCAATGCACGTACAATACATCTTCGAGTTGTATTATTTTAAAGTGGCTATATCTACTCCTTTATTCTAATTGGTGCCGTCTTAATCGAATATCAAAATAGTATTCAAAGACTAAGAAATTTCAAAAGAAAACAACTAAGAAGTGGAACATTGTCGTTTTTGTCAGGACACTTCAGTTGCTAATAATACTGCTCCCGTAAATACTAGCACCACGATCTGATTGGTTGAAAGCAGAACGATTTTTCTCAAATTGTATCGCTAGCTAAACAGTTAAATAATATTAGATCACCCAGAGTTTCGCGCCAACAAAAATAAAAACGCGGCTGCACTAATTGGCTGCACTACTGGCACAACCCGTTTCCAGTCTGCTTCACTCGCATCATCGAACAGCAGGGGTCAATTATGCATCAGTCAATTCCAGCAGTGCCCATCCCCCCCGGGCAACCGCGGGGCATTTCCTAATGTTGCCCGTCCCGAGGGTGGGGCATTTGCATACCTCGGGTTGACCCCCGGGCATTTGACACGAGGTTTCGAAACCGTAGAGTGAGTCGCATATTCGTGATGGAGGCAATTATAGGCCAAAACGTGGACTACGTTGCAGATTACCTAGTCCATGAAGGACTAGAGAAGCTCGTGGATGTTTGTGGATGTTTTAAGGGCATATTTTCTCAATTTTAGATATTTCTTCATTGCTAAGAAGCAACAACTTGTATTATATTCTATCGAGAGATTGAAAACAATCAACCCGGGAGCGGGGCATTTGTCCGGTTCCTTCATCCCCACCCTAGTCCATGGGCCCAGACCCCAAAATTAGGCATTTGTTACCATTCGGAGGGACAAATGCTATCATATATTTTTCGAATCCTTGAACATTGTAGTTCATTTTGGTATGTGATAGCAATTCCAAAAGAGTAGCTTTCTTGCTGAAATCACGTGATTTCTGACGTCATCTTTCCAAAATCAATGTTGCATTTTAATGCTCGAAGGGTAATGAAAAATCACTTTTTCTAAACTTCAAACACGTAAATGTTGTGTGAGAGGCCTGACAAAGCACAGGAAAGGCAGCTGATGCTAGCCAAGCGCTTTTGCCGTACTTAAGGGTTTTTCTCTGTATGGTTTCCATGGCAACAAAGCCGGATTGCAATATAGACCTCTTATATATCGAGACTGATGTTAGAATTTCAAAATATGGACCGAGTTTCTAAATGAATCAGGTAGAAAACACAAGGATTTGTATTTTACAGTACAGACCGATTATTTGAGGTTAATAAGATTTATACTGATCTCTCTTTCTTATAAAAATGAAAGCATTTCGAGTCAACAGATGCGCGCGGGAGGCGGCCTCATTTGACTAAAGCACGTGGAGGTTTTCATCTAACGCCATTGAAATTGCAAATCTTGCCAGTGTATCTTATAAACGTTTTCTTTTTACATATTCTTACTATAAAGAACATAAAAATCTTGTAAATTTGATATCGATTCAGTGGTTTGTTTAGAAGATAAAGCATCCTGACATTTGCGATGTCCCGGATGAACGTGTTTCTTAATTGTCACAAAAACGTGTATTCCGGCTTCATTGTGTTGTTCAATTACAGACGCTACATCAATTACAAATTAACATCTAAAATAATGTTAAGTGAAGATGAATAATATCAATGGAAGAGTTTCTTGACTGATTATACATTTCTTTGGCCGCCCTATTTGTGCCCCAAAGAAAAGAGGGAAACAAACATTGTAACTGCATACTCAACACTGTTTTATCTCAAAATTATTTTCTTAAGAACTCGGTTGTAAAGAATGCCACAGAGCTTTAATTTGGCCTGCTCCATTAACCAATTCCTCTCCACACCCAGGTGTATAAATGTTACTGGCGAAGTTACTGGAGGGGGGGGGGGGGGGGGGGGGGGGGCTGTGATAGATTAGCACCCATCCAGGGGGGATTAGCAGTAGTGCTAGTCGCTTAATGCTACAGATACCGGCCTGATAGGTCACTTGGCTCAAACACAAACTTTTCCTACTTACCATAAACCCATACTTTTCAAGGACGTTTTTCATACGAACAATTGTTATGACCATGTTATGACGGGTCTATTAGTTCTACAAGAAATGATAAAAGTTGTTTTCAGTGCAAACAAGGAAACTGGATACAACTCGAGGCCATCAATGAATTCTGAAGTTCTTTAGACAGAAGAGAACAACTCAACTCAGAAGAAAAGACCACAAGTCGACACGAGCAACTTAAAGCGTGCTTGTCAAACTTTCGAAACCTGTGAAATGTGGTAGAGTAACCCACAAAATATTCGGAACGAGACGGCATTTAGGCTTGAATGCTAATTAACGGTTCTGACTAAGAAATAGTCATTGTTCCCTTTCTGAAAAATTAGAACATCATAGAACTTAAAGCTGTCTAGTTTGTTTGTACCTAACTTCATTCCGTTCTTAAAATAAATAAGTTGACGTCTTTTAAAAGAAATCTTCCGAAGAGCTCGTGAAGAACAGGAACTTCGAAAATTGTGGCATATCAGCGGCGGCACATTGACCACATTGACACTTCCTCCTCGCGGACTGATATGTCAGTCAACCCAGTCCAACTAATTACGTTCTGCTTTTTTCACTTTTGCACGAAGGTGCAGTTCAATTCAAAGCAACTTTTTCTTCTATGCGTGCTCTATCGTCTGTTCAAATATTATTCCATAATTTTCTTGCTCGAGGATTACAGCACTTAACCAGCATTGTTTAAGTGTCAACGATGCTCTGTTTTGTTCTTGCTAATTTAGCCACTGTCGCTGGGGGGAGTGGGGTTTCAAAGTGTCAGGCTTGGACAGCGATACCACTGACCCTGTGGAACATTTCCGAAAGGCAAGGGAGGTGTTACTCTGAGGTAGTGGTTTTTATTTTCTTGGGTCGAACAGGACCGGATTTGTAGAGACAAAGTGCCGTTTTAATTTCCTAATTGCAAGAAGGACTTATAGCTCCCTCCTGGGCGGTTTACACTTCTAATTACTACAATGTAACTCAAGTTCAAACATTTACTGCATTTTTGCACAGCTCTCACGGCTAGGGTGACCACCAACCCTGTCCCTGGGCGTTCTTTAAAGGTGTTACTGCTAATGAGCTAATAAGCCCCCCCCCCCCCAAGGATATAAGCCCCCCTATGCTGGATGACAGTACTGAACAGGGCTAAATGTTGCTTTAATATGACTTTTTAAGTTAAAAACTTACGATCAACTCTGGCGTGGCTCGTTTCGAAGCGCTTTTTTTATTCCACTTATAAGCCCCCCGGATATAAGCCCCTCTGATTATAAGCCCACCTCAAGACCCTTACGAAGTTGCATAAGCCCAGGGCTTATAACCGGAATTTTACGGTATTTCAACAGCTTCTTGTGAAATAATTGAGTATCAAATATATTAACTAGCTTCCTTAATTTCATCGACAATGTTGCATTACGTGTTGCTCCCTTGTTGTGATAATTGATGTTAAAGAATATGTTGTATTTCTGGCCAGCTGTAGTCAATTACAAACAGTTCGAGGAGAGTTTGAGGCCTTTTGCGTCGCCAAGCGCGAAAAGGACAGATAATGTTGTAATAATGTCGATTGTTTCGTCTGCTCGAAAATTTGAATGGCTCTATATTTTTTGGAACGTTTCATATATATGCTTTTCTAATTACAATTTTTTTTCAAATCGTAGATTGTGTTTTCGCATTTGAAAATCTTCTTTTTTGGCGGGGTTTTAACCACCTCGCGTCTATTTCGGAGCTTATCTAATTCCCGCTTTAACGGCAACATTTGCGGTGATAAAGAACAGACGGAATTTCCCTTTCTCCAGCAATGTTGAGGACTGATTTCAATTCTTCATCTATTGTGGTGCTTTTAAATCGTCGCTGTTGTCATCACTGCAATAAATGACATGAAAGGGGTTGATTTTTTACCCAAATGAAGCTGAATGGTGTTTCTTCGATGTACAGAGGATTTTAAGGTAAAAGTTGAGAAGCGGTGATTACCGCCAAAAAAGAATGCATCTGTCTGCCATATTTTACGACGCATTTTTATCATTTTGGTCAGTGACGGCTCTTCCATGGTTATTTTAACATTCTTTGAGCTCGCCACGAGTTCTCCCACCCCACCAACCGGGTTCCTTTCCCTCTTTTGCGCACCTGTCCTCGCATTAGCCAATCTCAAACTTGATTACAGGAAATATAATCTATATATTACATCTTCTGCCGTAAATGCCCCAAAGAAGTTTTCACAAGTAATGCAAGAGACATATTGACTGAATCCTTCAGGAAACATCGCCTCGAGGTGCGATACCACAACAGAGACTCCATGTACATCTGGTGCAACATTTCGATGATAATGAATCCCTCAGCCCATTCAATTCAAGACGTCCTTGTTCCATGGTGCAATCAGGTTTAGTAATGAAGTATTTCCGGACAGCGCAATGCAATATCTTGCTTGCTTGCAATATCTTACCACGATTCCTTTTTTCTGTCATCTTTCCGGTCAACACGTGCACGTGCCATCTTGGCGGGCATCTTGGCGCGCGCAAGCTTTTTTGAATTATTTGCGTATGACTATAGAGAACAAACTGTGTTTTCCAACATAGTTGTTAGCTTTTCCGAAAAAAGACAGCAGTGCACAGACATCGGAAAACCAGTACCGAGCTAAATAACGTCTGCGAAACAAATGTTTATTTCAAATATCAGAACAATATTGATACCCTTTCACGCCTCGAGAAAATATTTCTGGACTGATATTGTAAGTTAATTATAGAAATAATTCTCTTTTAGATTCCGTCAAAATTGCCAAAATAGTTTTCTTAAGTTTTTAATACAATCTTAATCTTTTTTTAGAGATTTCTTTGTCCTTTCCTGGGGATTTAAATCGATAAATTAAGACCAAAATAACCGTACACCTTAGTACGGCCGCCATCTTGGATTTTCCCAGAATGCAATTCAGGACCTTCAAACAGTATTTTGTTCTGTTTTAGTGATTAACTCAAACTTTTACTATTTTATTGAGTAAACTAGTTAATAATCATGTTTCCAATACTGCAAGATGAAATTGAACAAAAATAGACCATAATAGGAGTTGTAAATTCTATCTCAATTTTAGCCTCGTTTTCATGCAGGAGGAGAATTTTATACCCTTAAAAAATCCTACTAAGCTACTCTTTCGTGATTGCTATCAGCTCAGTTTTGAAACTCCTTCAGATGAACTTTAATCTGATACCATTCACAATTTGTCCCTTTGAATGGTAACGAAATCTGCTCGGGCCCATGGACTATAAAAAGCTCACTTTCATTGACTTTCAAAGCCAATATGAAAAAAACTACGCCGAAAGGTCGCCTGGCAGTCAGTTAACTCGTGTAAACATTTGCTCCATTCAGAAGCTTGTATTTACGGTAGCATTATTAGTAAAAGGAAATCGTTCGTTTTTTTTTACTCGAAACAGTTAGGGATTAATTGAAGTCGTCAACAGATGAGACTCGTGGCTGTGCCTCTCTTGAAAATGACTAAAAAGGTCTAAAAAGTCCGATCTGTTCACTTGTACAATTAACCCGTAATTGTTTTTCGACTTTTTCGAACAGACCGTTTTTTTTTTTCATGAAATAAAATTGTCAAAATTTATAATTTTGCTTGTATAAAAACTATTAAAATGCAGTTTTGTAGTAAATTAGCATTGACAGATTTTGTTCGGCACCTTTTGGCGTCTAGAAAATGATAGCTTTTAGAACTGATTAAGGGCACTTTTATGTCATTTTACTATTAATTTCATTTAGCAGTGAACATTTTCCATGTGTGCACAACTTTTGAGCATTTCTGATACAAATTTTTGTCATTTTCATGGCACAGTCGGCCAATAAGTTATATTAAAAAGCATTAATAAGTCGAAAATAGTGCTTGTGTCCGGACTTTTTATAGCGTTGCCTTAGCAACTAGTAATATCAACAGCGGGCCACAGCTGTGGTACTGAGGACAGGACGTTTATAATTATCATGAGCAATTAACTGCACGGTTTATTTCGTATAACAAAGACTACAAACGGGTCCTCCTCTCTGATTTCGTGGACGATTATGAAGAAGACTTGAAGATATTTCCCAAAAAGGGTAAGTTTAAAAGCCTGGGCCAACCGAGGATGGCAGTTGACGAGAATTGACTCTCATGAGAGTTTGCGTCAACTCGGGCCAAACGAGGACGAGAGTCGTCGAGAGTCCATCAACAGTGACGCGTAGTCTCAAAAAACACTCATCAACTCTCTTGGAAAATTTGAGCACGTTCAATGTCGATGAGAGCGCATGAGAGTTAACAATTTACGTATGTTGTTACCACGACTGGTGCTTATCCAGAAATAGCTCGAAAACAACAGATGCCATTTTCCTAGACTTGTCGAAAGCATTCGACAGTGTGCCTCACGAGTGCCTTCTACTTAAGCTTAGCCGTTACGGTATTGATGGGCCACTGTTGCGATGGTTTAGAAACTTCTTAACAAACAGGCATCAGAGGGTCGTAATACGTGGCACCTACTCTAGTTGGTCCCAGGTAACATCTGGTGTGCCCCAGGGCACAATTCTCGGACCTACTTTGTTCCTGATTTATGTTAACGACATATCAAATGTCGTTACATCTACCATCAAACTGTTTGCTGACGATACAAAGATCTACCGTGTCGATGATACGTTTGCACTACAGTCTGACCTGGATTCCCTTGAAAACTGGACAAAGAGCTGGCAAGTTAAGTTCAACTCTGAGAAATGCGAAGTAATGAGAATAACGCATAAGCAGGACAAAAGTACACATCCTTATTACCTGTCAAATACAGAATTAAGATTTGTTGACTCATATAAAGACCTAGGTGTTAACATGTCAAGAGATTTATCCTGGTCGAATCACGTGGATGTAATTGTGAACAAAGCAAACAAAGTGCTGGGCTTGTTAAACCGTACAGTTGGCAATAAGAACAAAGACATTTTCTCCATGCTTTACAAGTCATTGGTGAGACCGATCCTAGAATATGCATGTCCTGTATGGTCACCGCACCTAGTCAAAGATATACTAGCCATTGAAAAAGTACAACGAAGAGCATCAAGAATCGCTCTTGGGCAAAAACCCCGTGAGATGCCATACGAAGAACGATGCAAATTACTAAATTGGAACTCACTTCAGCATCGACGAGAGTACCTGTCCTTAGTAGAATGTTACAAAACAGTGTTCGGATTAAATGGTTTAAACTTTAACGACTATTTCGAGTGTTGTAGAAGCAAAAGCACTAGAGCTAACCATCCGTTTAAGATCCAAACGAAATCAGCATGAATTAATGCCTTCAAGTATTCCTTATTTGTTAGAATTATTAAGGAATGGAATAATTTGCCAAACCATTTGTTCGGACACGACATCAACGACATCAATGTAAACAGGTTCAAATCAAGCCTTAAAAAGTGGATGAATATTCATTAATCTTATGCCACAGTACCTGGTATTATAGATATCATAGATATTTTAGATTTTAAATTTTAGACTGTTAATTGTTTACGTAATAGATATTTTAAATTCTTACATTTTTTAGATTGTCAATTATCTACTTAACAGATATTTTAAATTTTTAAATTTTAAATTGTTAATTACTAACGTAATAGATGTTTTAAATTTTTAAATTTTAGATTGTAATTTTAGTTAGGGGACCTATAAATAGGGATAACCTCATGGTCCTCCTTTTCAAATACCATTTGTAAATACCATTTGTATACTGTATACCGTATTTGAATAAAGTATTATTATGTCAGTATAATTCTTTACGTCGATTAAGTTTTTCAAGTGAGATAATCTGTACTTCTGCATGGACGCTTTTCAAATTTCAACAATTTACATACATCTAACTCGAATGATTGAAGACCCTTTGGCTCTTAGTGATAAACCAATCAACTTTCTAAATTTCCAAAAAAAAAAAGAAGAACGAATTAAGTGACGTTTCAAAGCTATTTTTTTGGCGAAATGGTAACAAGAGGCTTCTTGTTCTGAAACTGAAAATGCGTTTTTATTTATTAATAAAATGCTGAGTTAACTGTATTATAAAAAAAGTTCTAAGAGGTATTGTTCATTTAACAAAAGTTCCATCATTTTCTTTGCATTGTGAGTTTGCAGACCAAGTAGGTTTAAGAATTTTTTCCCATTATTTTCAAACTCTATTTTTAATATTCTGAAATGACGCTCATATATTTAACAACCAAGCTTTCGAGCAGTACAAAGTTTCTATATTTATACAACAACCGAGGTACTGCGCGCATTGTGATTGGCTGATGCCTGTCATCTATTACAGTACAGACGCACAGATGACGTCACTTCGTGGGGTGACTCGCGCTCGTGATCGGAGTTCATAGTCCAAGTCAGTCTTCTGGGCAAAGTTTTTCAAAACTTGTAGCGAGAACAACGAGAGAAAGTTCAGCTTAATTATAAATCGACATAGAGGAACAATCTGCCAAATACTCTACACTTTTTGAGACATTTAACTGGCTAAACAAGCTTGAAGTAGACAGTGACTGATTTGAAAAAATTATCGAAAGCTGTAAGTGTTTGTCCGATGCTCGAGTAGTTTGAAGCCGCTACGGGAAATCCATGAATGACATTTGAACACCGTTGAACGCTTACCATAGTTAAAGCTTACAGAGTATAAAGGGAATAAAGGCCAGTTTCTTTCGTTGACATTTTATTTCTCCTTCATATTGCGTATTTTAAAATCGGTTTAACAGTGTTTCTTGATTACAGAAAGCAGAAAGCTATCTCCCCTGTATCTTGAAATGAAAACAACGTAATCTTGGCTCACCGGTAGCGGCGCTTTAGCGATACTGAAGCGTACTGAAGTCTGTTATTGTATAAAGCAAATAGATCCCATTTTGCGGTGCGTCTGTTCAGATAAAGATCACAAAAGACGTCAAAATATGGTAGAACATCAGTGACCCACTCGCCTAGCGGATCGTGGGCCACTTTTTTGTCCTTACCACACTTTGACGTCATCTGTGATCTATACAGACGCACGGCAAAATGGAGTCTATTTGTATTTTTATTTGCTACAGACAGATAATGAAAACAGAACGCATAAAAATTGTAGGCTAGAATAATTGTTACTGAACCTGGGAGCTAGATTTAATGAACCCGTCGCTTGGGTTTCTAGTTAATAACGTGCCCCAATACAGCATTTGTTTTGCAAAAATCGACCAAAAATTTAATTTCTTTGCTTGTCAACTCGACTGAGGTTTAATTAAGTGAACACAAATGTTCGACTCGTCCTGATAGTGCACTGTGCGTAACAACTGTACGTAATTGAACTTATTCAGTCGCAGATACTGGCCATTTATATTCTATCGTTGTTTTAATTCACACATATATCTAAACTCCTATTCAAGATGCAATTTCCTTGCCAGGAAATTATATTAGATTTTTAAAGTCACCGATGCCAATATTAAAATAAAACTAATATAAAATTTATCTTTTATTAGAATTGGAATATTCCGGGTTCATTAACACCGCCAACAGAAAACTAAGGTAGGTTGAAGACTTTCTTAATCTGCTATCTGATTACTTTTGCTGCATGCAAACTTGATAAATATATAGATTTAGGCAGGCCTAAAAGCGGAGCTCTTATTTATTATTTTTTTGCTTGAGTTTGCACTGTTTCCCAATTAATAAGTAGCCACACTATTTCTAAGCGTATAAGGTTGCCCATATAGGTACATGTCGCTGCACTTTATTGGGTTTCTCATGCACGTAAACACGTTGGCGCACACATCAATTTTTAATGTAAAGACTTTTCATAACCCTAAGGGTTATTCAATGTCAAAAGGACCTTGATGAAGGCGAAGAAATTTGTTTTGATTTACTTCAAAACAGTCAAGGCATAAAGATCAACTCAAGGCAAAAAGATCAACTCAATGCACTGAACAAAGTGAACTCGCGGCTAAACAAAATGAACTCACGCCACAATAAAGAAAATCACAGCGGCAAAATTAAACTAACTAAGCAAATTCATTGGGAGCCGGTTTAAGTCTTTTTTAAGCAGTTTTTTGTGTAAGAATTGTGACAGTTTGTGATTTAGGAAGTGGTGCTCGATGTCCAATAAGCTTACAATGTAGTTATGTATATGTCCGTGGTGTGAGATTATTACGAACATTGGACGAAACTACCGTTTTCGTTGCTTCGTCTCCGATGTTATTTGGCTGGTTTGAAAGCTTTGCCCTGCAGAATTTACAAGCCTTCTCAAAATATGAGGTAACAAACGTTAATATACACATTTTGTTATGAGAATCTGTTTATACTTCATTGATGAGCGAATTCGATGTTGTGTCGGTTTTCAGATCTTCCCGTCAATTATGAGCTTAAATTTCGTTAAATGGCTGCTTTCAAACCTCTTAGCTTTAATCACTTTTGTGAACTTTTGCCTATTAAATGTTTTGTTTCAAATATTGTGTTTTTTTAGTTAGTGGAGTTAACTGTGAGGTTCATCGTTGGATTTTGAAAAGAATATTCAATTATTGAGCTACACACAGGCAGCCCAAGCTCTCTATCAGATTACCTTCGGACGTGACTCTTGCTTATAGGTGGTGTTGTGTTACAAAGATTTGATTTGTAAGGGTTTGTATGGGAACGCAACGCTTTTGCTTTAAAAGTAAAAAAAAATCGTATATTTTGTAAATAAAATCGACTTACCCTGATTTTTTGTTTCATATTTCTTTGCTGTTTGCCAGCTTCTCAGGTCGTTCTAACGCGATTTCGGCGAGTTATCGTTATTTCGGTTTTGGGTGACTATAATTAGCCCGACGGGGGTGGACAGCACCAATTTGTCGACAGCTTAACCAGAATGCTCCCAGGGTCAAATCGATGCTGTCCACCCCCGTCGGGCTAATTATAGTCACCCAACATGCTATACGAACCGTGAAAATGTCCACGGCAGTTTGGACGCGGCTATTTCGAATTTGTGAAGGGAAGCAATCTCGAAAAAAAGCTTTCGTAGCGAAGGCGTTTGAGGGCAGAATTGTGTATCAAGTGAACTGACATGGAACTTCAACATCTCTTCTTTGATTCTGCGGAGGATTTGGGTCGACAGGTCTATTTTCAGAGGATTTATTCGCTTCGAGCGACCTGTACTCCGGAAATCAGTGTTCGGCCTTGTCTTTATTTTAGCAGTGGAAACCGAAATAACGATAACTCGCCGAAATCGCGTTAGAACGACCTGAGAAGCTGGCAAACAGCAAAGAAATATGAAACAAAAAATCAGGGTAAGTCGATTTTATTTACAAAATATACGATTTTTTTTACTTTTAAAGCAAAAGCGTTGCGTTCCCATACAAACCCTTACAAATCAAATCTTTGTAACACAACACCACCTATAAGCAAGAGTCACGTCCGAAGGTAATCTGATAGAGAGCTTGGGCTGCCTGTGAGCTACACGGATCAAAAACATGATTTTGAGCGCTGTATTTGCAGAAAAATCCCGCAAACAAATCAAAGCAAAAAACGAGTAAACCTTCGGCAACGATACTTCACACCAACGATTAAACGATTTATTATCCAACTGCTCAATTTCACTCGCTTGCATTTTTGTCATTTTGGTGAGTGTGTTGAAATCTCGTACGCGTGATAAATTTTTAGATTCGTAAACAAGTATTTACGCCGTATTTTATATTGCGAGTTGCCTGTGCTTGGGTGAGTGAGTTCAGACTTTGACTTTGACTCTGCATAAAATTCTCTAGGGTATTTAGCAATGTGTACGATAAAACATGCAGGGTAGTAATCATGCAAGCAAACCAAGATGGTTCAAAATTTGAATTATCAGCAAAGATCAATATCTTTCTCCCTTTCGGTGTAGCTTTTAACAGTCTTTTATCCGTCACTTCAGCAGCTTCAGTCAACTTGACCGGCTCTGAGCACGCAGGAACCGAAGACAGTGCTCCAACTCTCGCTGTTTTTGACTCGTACTCCGATATATCATGTTCAGGTCAACAATTATTTCGGATCTTCCCGTTAAGAGGTTATCCTAAATCACTTGGCATAAGTTTCCATGCTGTAGATAAGTAAATAAAGCGAGAAATATTCACGAAGATCTATGTCCTCCAGCACGCTTTCTCACCGTCTTTCAATTCAGCAGTGAACAACGTGCAAAGACGAGTTTGCCGTCTTTTCATAGAATTGCTTCGTTTAAGTTGAAATGAAATGTCCAGATCATTCTTTAACGTGAGAAAAAAAACTTTTTAAAATAGATTTAGCCGAGCATAAAAGCTAATCTCCACGGGTATTAACTTTGCCCTTTATTTAAATCTGAATTTAATAACGCGATGATAAAAAAAAAAAAAATTGTAAAAAAAGTAAGACATGAGCCCGCGTTTAACTAGAAAACCATCTGGTCAGCGGTCAACTTCACAAAAACATGTGACCTCGATGAGCTCCACATGTGAGCCCGCGATATGGCCACGTGATACTGGTCAGTGGATGCCTTGTTTTGACAGCTGTCAATTGACCGTAACATGGATGTCAAAGTTGTAAGCTCTGTTAGAGATGTGCCGTAGAGATGACAGCCTATTCTCCTCCCCCCACCTCCGGTTGGGCTGCCTTAGGACTCCACTCCCCCTCCCCGAGAGTCTGTAGGCGCGGACGGGCGTACGCTGACGTCATAACCAAAATTTCTCGCAGCGATAGGTTACCAAAATTTCTTACCCATGGTGCTCCGCTGGCGCGCTTCGTGCGCCGGAGCTCCGCTATAAGGAGATTAATTTCTGCTAGGTGTTCCTCTTTGTTGGCTGATTGACATTTGTTGCGATTGTCAGTTGGAGGGTTGCGATGAATAGTACACCTTCTTGTGTGCCTGCTTGTTTATTACTGTTTGATTTCAATGCCGGGATAGAAAGTTATAACGTTTTGAAAATGGCACATCGTTGGGTAAAAAGATGCCTACTCCATATTTCGTAAGTTGAGATGCATTGAACATGTGTTGCGATCGGCGAGCTAGTGAAATATTGCGATGACTACAACACCAAGTGA
Source organism: Meandrina meandrites (assembly GCA_963693305.1). Classification (NCBI taxonomy): domain Eukaryota; kingdom Metazoa; phylum Cnidaria; class Anthozoa; order Scleractinia; family Meandrinidae; genus Meandrina; species Meandrina meandrites. The sequence goes on from OY855903.1 coordinate 64,042,476, forward strand.
AATATCACACCTGCAAACAACCCCATTTTCCACCTAATTTTCTCGAAGTTATTACTGTACAAACTTCGCACCCCTTGAACAAAGAATAAAACGTGACAAGAAAAGCTAATTTTAACAACAACTGAAAAAATATATTTTGTTTTTGTTCTAGCCCTGATTTATTTGCTGTATCTGCAATGTGCAAAAAACCTGTGAATTCCTCAAATGCTTTTTTTTTTTTAAAAAATTTGGACCGAAGAAAGGTTTATATACCAAATGAGAAATCGGTAGCCGGTAATTGAAAATGTGAAATCGGTAACCGGTAACCAGATTCCAATCGGTTTTTGTTTTCAATCTCTCAATAGGTGATATAAAAATATAATACAAGTTATTGCTTCTTAGCAATGAAGAAATATCTGAAATTGAGAAAATATACCTTTAAAAACATCCACGAACATCCACGAGCTTCTCTAGTCCTTGGTAGACTAGCTAATCTGCAACGTAGTCCACGTCTTGGCCTATAAACGCCTTCATCACGAATACGCGACTCACTCCACGGTTTCAAACCACCTGTCAAATGCCCGGGGGTCGACCCGAGGTACGCAAATGCCCTACCCGTCGGGACTTGAAATATTAGCAATTGCCCAGGGGTTGCCAGAGGGAGGGGGGGGGGGGGGGGATGGGCACTGCTGGAATTGACTGATGCAATCCCGACAATTCAAGGTAAACTCGGTCAGTGCTACCACTTCTTCTTATAGATTTGTTTGAGTCTCGTATCTCTCTAGCCTTCAGATCAATTTGTGGGAATGCTTTTGTATTTAAGTTCGTCGACAAAATGAGTACAAGGTACTTTCACACAACATTCCCTGCCACTGCGTTTCTGATCGTCTCTCAAAAACACGCGAGAACATCCACGCGACGCGCGTTAACATCCGCGGGTGAACTGGGTACCATGTCTAAAAATAACTTAAGAGAAATTACCTTTGGAATAAGGCCTATGTGGGGGATTAACTCTCTCACTTCATACTCTCTTGGTATTGCCGAATATGCAAATTTTTCATTCTTAATTTTCCCGCAGATATTTTGCCGTATATTTAAAATACAGTGCTTTTGCTCTAATACGAAGTAAAAAAACAACGAGTTTTTTAAAAATCCTCCCTAGAGATTTTCGGCATCGAAAATAACTAAAATCGCTACTTTGACAAAACCTGCCAACTGCCATCTTTGTGTCAAACTGTTTCTCTGCAGAGATGCGGTCCCTTGAACAACGAATACAATTTTTACAAAATAGAAAGATTGGCTAGAAAAAATGCATGATTTGTTGGAGGTTATGTCTTCTATGTTGTGATGAGACTCATGCAATTTATAGCCAATTTTCGGAAATTTTCAGTACAAAAATTGGTCCCAGGGGGGTCAAACTTTAATTGGTGTTCACGTGATCAGATTGTATTTTTCAGACTATTTAATGGTCATTTGATAACTTACTAATGGATACCTTTCACCAGAAAAAGTTTGAGGTAGGATTGTTTTTAGTCATTTCCAAAATTACTCGAACCTTTCGTGGAACGGCTCTTAACAGTTTTTACAGTGGAGTTAAGTTTTCTAAAGAGCTGAAATTAAAAATATGACAATATGAAGTCCATAATTATTTCAATAACTAATAGTATAGCATGTTGAAATTGTAAACTCTCTTACAACAAGAGAGTATTGATTGACAATTAACCCCCCTCCCCACTCCGTGAACTTGTATTATATTTCTATTTGCAGAGTGATTGTTTGCCATTAGTACTGAGACCACTCACCAGCCCGCAAGTATTTGAGCATATGTTCCGGGACAGCTTCAACCGGCACCACTTTGTTGTAAAAGAACGGGCACATTTCCTCGAACTTTGGGTGCAGGGGCTTCGGAATCTCTATATCTACTTCGGCAAACCTGAACCAGCTTCCTTCTTTGAGCCTGTGCGTTAGTACTGGTGCCGCCTCTGTTTGGTACTCGTCTTCGTAGTGAACGACCCTTTCCTTTCCGCAAGGCATTTCTCTGAGCATGGTTGAAAGATAGAGGGCGTTGGCGTCGTATCCGAGGATGTTTTTGCAGAGACGGGGTTCCGCTATTTGATGCGACCTTATCCCTGTAACACCAACTTCGTGGTGCCTTGTGAAAACGAGGCTCGGCCCTCCGACAACAGCTTCTTTCAGCATATCATACGCTTCTTTGCCTGGGCTGTAAAGCTCCGCTTTCCGCTCAACAGCTCCCCGGAGCAAGTAATGTAAACGCACGCCTGGGATGCTGACAGCGTCTTTCAGGATGTCGATTCCCTTCTCAGTGTAAAAGTTTCTCATTTTTTGCAAAGCCTCAAGGCCGGGAGCCACATCGAGATTATTGTAGTAACGCAGCCAGTCTGCAAAAGTTCGCATTCCCTTTTCTCGGAACAGCTTCTTGCAGGCTCGCCATTCTGCGGGATCTCTTTCACAGATGTGGGTAGGCTCTCTTTCAAGGGTGTCACCGATGCTCACCGAGATTGGCACGTGCACGTTCTCGATCGTGAACATGGTCGTCGGCTCCTTCCGCTGATTATTGTCACCGTACGCCTCAAAATCGTACAAGATCGCGTGCGGGTAGCTTTTTGTTTGGGTTTGCGGTTGCTCTTCAAAGTTTTCCCCAACTTCGCATGCCCATGCCTCAACCACGCGGTAGCCGGCCTTTCGGAGATAACCTGTGCGCCTCTTTGTGGCTTTGAAAAGGTCTTCGCGCGTTTTTTCGTTGCGGTCTATGATTCTGTCACGATCATTTGGGTAACATTTTCTACATCCGTGCCAGTAGCAGCCGTGATATTGAAACACGGTCTTTGTCTCAGGGTTGTATCCGTCAACTGGCGCTCGCTCTATCCAACGCTCGCCTCCATGCCCGGACATTGCGTGGTGAATGCAGATTTTCCTCCGCTTGGCTTCTTGCTCAAGCCACCGAAGCGATTCTCTGGATGCTTGATGCCTTGGGTAAAAGGCTTTCTCAAAAGCTGTCTGCGGGGCTTCGACCTTTTCACCAGGGCAATCTATTACCGTTTTCCCTTGGGCACACCTTTGGGCATGACGTTGAAGGCTGCCAGCTTGTGTAAAACGCGCGTTGCAATGCGCGCATGCATACGTTTTTGCCAACTTTTTAATATCCTTAATAACGAACGCGTGCCCCTCAAAAACGCCGATTGTCATAATATTCTTTAACTTAGGCGCAGGGTTTCTTCTGAGATGCTATACTACGTCTGCGTCTTTTCCCTGCTCGGGCTCATAAACCCTGATGCCGAGCCAATCAGAGAAAGCGGTGCCCTTATTTAGATACATTTCCACCTTGTCTAATTCATCCAGTGATGCTTTTGGACTGTCTGTCGGCATTGTCTTGAGCTTGAAGAAACTCTTGGCGAGACCCCGGGCTACTTGTGAGCTTCGATCTGGCCTTGCCCCTTTGTGTACAGCAATGCAACGCCATAAACACAAGTTATCTTGATAGGTATCTAGCGCTACCATTGCTTGTCCTCGCGCTGCGTGTGCAAGGTTGCGCAGCCAGTCTGGTAAGGGTCCTGTGCCCAACAGTGGTTCACGGACAAGCACAACCTTTACATCAACATTGAAGTGGCTTACGAAGACCCACTTTGTGGATGGCCTATTGATACTGTCTGGATCCAAACGGTTTGTCTCCTTTTCCCTCAGCCATTTTTCCGCTTCTTCTAGTTTGTTTATCCATGGGGAGCCGGGAGAGTTGGTGTAGAAGATAATTTCCGTTCCGTCTTCAATGTGGCGCAACTTATATGAGTAAACATGCCTGGCGTAAAATGATGTTTGCACGTTCTCTCTTATTTTCTCCATAAATTTTGGTATGAGGTCTTCATTTAGATCTCTGATGAAGCGCCACCGAATAAAACGCCGCCCTTTACTCTCTTCACCCTCAAATCCTTCGGCCTCGTACAGATTCAGAATCATTCTGGTAGTCTGTCACATTTCTGATGTTCTGGGGTGGAAAGGGATCAAATCGTCTCAGAAGTTCTTGCCTTCTGTTCCTTCTTCGGGGTGGTGCTATTGGTTGGAAAGGTTTAGGACGTAAAGGGGGTTGTAAACGCTTCTGTGTTTCTTCTGAAATTGGCTCATCTAGCACATTCTGAATAATCTTTTCAACCACAGGCACGTTTTCAGGCAGTAATTGCAATAAATTGCGCAACTCTGCTGGGTCTATTTTCGCAAGTTCTTCTGACAAAGCTTCAAAGTCGATGTTGTCTATTGTATATAATAGAAAAAAATATTTTTTGAAAATTACTTATATTATCTGAGGTGCTTTTCTCTAATTGAGAAAACTTTATATAATGCGCGGTGTCACTTCTCTAATTGCTTGTGCTTGAGCTCCACCAAGACCCGCTCGAAGTTTTTCTTCGCTTTTCTGTGTTTGCGGATTAGCCGGTGCTTTAGGTTACTTCCTCCGCAGGCCAGACACAAACGATAGTCACACACTACCCCTGCCCCGCATCTGCGACATGGGACTGGCCTTTTTGTCACTGTCTTTAGTTGATAGTTGTGCCGCGCGCATAACTCCCCGACACACCTCTTTCCGCAGTTTTCTTTCCGACTTAACATTAACCACCCGCAGTTGTTTTTTTCGCGCACCATTTTATTATATAACCTGGGTTGCGCTTGTTTTCAATTGTCCCTCTCTTGTGAGTAGTAAAGCCGGTAATTATCAAATACTAACTTTGTTGGCGGGTTTAACGTTTATTAACCAACCTAGCAAACGATCAACCCTGCGAGCTTTGTGAGCGGGGTTGATTGGTTGCTGGGGTGGTTAAAATATGTTAACATCTTCGCGCCAATCCAAAGTGGTATTTGATAACTACCGGCTTTACTACTGACCAAGATACATGCAGAAAGCATCCAGGAAACTTCTTGGTTATCTAAGGTATGTCAAATTATTAGATAATTTTCATTGAATAATCAACTGCTTTACTATATCTAAATTCTTCCAGTAAAATATTTGAGGTTGGACAATTTCGGCATCTGGGTTAACAAATGTTTAATTTAATTGTCAAACTTACAAGCTCGGAGTAGCAACAAATAGATATTTGTGCTTGATATACAAAGGACTTTATTTCTAACTATGACTTTTCCGCTTTAATGTATATTATCTCTTGCAGTTAGAACACAAGAACATTAACGCGGACTGAATGTACCTTGCGGCCCACGAGCAGAAACATACATAAAAAGGCTTTCTTTAAAAGCTTTGCTATTACAGTTTTAATACAAAGGATAAAGAACATTTCCGAGGCAAGGTTTATTTGTTTAAAACATGGCTTTATCGTAACTGTTTTATGCCTTAGTCGAAGAAGAAAATGTTATCACTATAGTCTTTAACTTATATGGTTCTTAATTTTCACTTAGGATATCTTTTGCTGCGAAAGAAAGAGGAAAAGTTAGCTAAAGAGACTCAATATTCAGCAGGAAGGAATCCTAAAGAGAAGGTAGGTTAAGACTTTTTCAAACCTCTTTTAGATTTACTTTTAAATCCTCATTGTTAATAAAGGCACTAGCTTGTCGCATATGAAAAATATTTAAATTTCTGGAGATTGTTCTTCGCAACTCCCATCACGAAACGCAAAATATTTCACTATCAAGGACAGTGTGTTGGGCTGCGGCTGGTAGGTGTGGAACTCTATTTTAAACCCCGAAGAATGATCACTTCTGCCAAGAAAGAATGGACTCCAAGTGTGAAAATCGGTACTAAAAATTGATATGAATGAAAAGAGTAAATAAAATAGTTGTAAAACAGTTTCCAAAGTCTTTTATTGTGGAAGTGCTTAAGGGATCTCAATTTTCCAATCATTCGTCATTCGGCTTATACCTGAAGCAATTTCCGTCCGTCAAAAATTTCGTTGAAAAAGTTTCTGTGATATATTTTCCACATTTATAAAAACAGTGGATCAGCCATGTTTAGGCAAGCAACTATGTCGATACAGAAATGTTTCATATCGAGACGATTTTAAAGTCAAAAGGCCTTTCAAAGTGGGGATGTGTTACTAATAACAATTCGGTTTTATTTTATCGATCAATGAAACTTAAAAATGATTCTTTCCCTGGCGAAGGAGTCGTCATTCGATTAGAAAAAATCTATCCGCTAGCAGTTGTCAGAGCTAAAAATAATCCGACTGTATTAAACTGCTTCTAAGATTCCTCGATATTTGTGGGAAGATTTTCAGTTCCGACAAGAAATGACGCACATGCTGACCTGAACCTGCCTTGAATTCGTAATCAAGTACTTTCTTCTCTCTCTTTTTTTCATATAAGTTCGCTCTATTCAGAGAAAACCGAAAATGATTATACCAAGAGATCATGCTGAAAATGAGTAAACGGCTTGTTTAGTGGAATCGATCGCGCGGCTCGATGTCTGTCTCGTTTGAAAGCAATCTTATTTCGACTTTTATTTGCCAGCTAACAGTTTCGAAGCAGTTGTCGCCGGCTGTGTTTCAGAAACTTTTGTTTTATTTACTAATTCATTTTAAATATTGCATTTACTCATTTATAGCGCAAAGATCAAACTAAAACTGCCAAAGTTCTGTTCATTTTGTGCACATATGACGGCTTATAAAAACCGAACGGTTTTGTTATCGAAAGAAGCTGCAAAAAGCGAAAGAAAAAACTCGTTCTTGACTAAATGACCTCAAACCAATAGAAAATGATTTTCTCTTGCTCAAACTATTCAAAAACATTCCCTAAACAGTGAGTTTTGTTAACAGAAAGCTGCAAAATTTTGTGTGGAGGCGCGCGGGCGGGGGGGGGGGGGGGGGGGGGGGTGAGGGGGTGGGGGAGGGGAGAGGTTGCGCGGTCGGCGGGAGAAATGTTGCTGTACTGCAGTGTTTTCAATGACATGATCTACAAAGTTGACAATATCAAGAGCCCTTCTTGAAATGACGTGACAAGGCTGTATTTTTCCACTGTCGCCTTATTTTATGTATGATAAATGGCTTGAATTCTAATTGGTTTGCGTAAGTAAAATAAAATCGAAAAATTCAAGAACGGCTTGCATTTGGGAAAACATATTTGAACGTATTTTGAAAAGGCCTAACGTTTTTATGAAATGAACTCGAATAAATATTTGGATTAGTTGCGTTATCAGAAAAATTGAAATCAACATAATGTATGACCGGTAAATTGGGTTATTCGAAGCTCAAACTCTTTCTGAATAATATTTATAGCCTTCTTAGAACTTCACAATACATAGAACAACGAGCAAGAATTTCTAAACTTTTTGCAAGTCTTTTGATATATATGCGACTGAGTAGCCGCCAATTTTGAAGACGGACTTTCAAATAATATATATATATAATCAACACACCCTGTTTAAAAAAGAAAGTGGTAAAAAAAAACACACACACACAAACACGTTTTCTCCCGTTTACAAAATATCTTAATAAAGGTTCAAGTAATGTTAAATTAACAAAGATCTTGATGTAAAATGAAGCTAGGAACGATCAACTTATTTCTTCTTTAGATATGTTTACATGATCGACACTTTTGAGCAGCGTTCAGAATTTACATGTTTGTGTCATCAATTTGAACAGAAAAGAAATTTCTCCCTTTCTCCCTCAAGGACGTTCGCGCGAAAATTTTCTAGTCGATAGATTTTTCTGAAAATTTTTACTGAGGACGGATGATGAGTTACTTGTGTCAGAAATACAAAAAAAAGTGGGGGTCACCGACTTCGTTTCAGAGATAAAGTCTGTAGAAAACTGCCCTGATTTTGAAAAATTGGCGCACGCAATTTCGCACGGCATTCAAGGTTTGTAGTTTAAATTATCGATGATGAGAAAACGGAGGCAAACGATCTTGGTGATATTTTGAAGAAGTGCGTCTGTTGCGTAAATAATTTTAAGTGTTGCCATCTTTTATGCAAAACTTAGCCCTGGAAGAGGCATTTGAACCCGTCGTACGGCAAAACGAAAAGATCAAAAAGCGAAATTCGAACGTGCGTGGGGCAAAAAAATCAACCTTTGAATCGATAGATTTTTTTCATTTTCTCACAAAACGTAGATAATCGTTAACAAAAGTGATCTGTTAAGAAAAAAGTTGGGGTCACCGACCATTTAAGCTAGCAAACTGCAAGCGTAGTTAACGCAACGGCTACTCACCCTATATGTGGTTGGAAAGTTTCCTCAGCGCGCGCGCTCGATGCATGACGTGGCGTAGCGTTGCGACAGGAATTACGTGCGCAGTAAGGATGCGCATAAACAATTAGCGCGAATGTCCTTAAGTGTTGTAAAATATTTTGCCTTTTAACATTAGTAATATACTTTTATTGTTACGAATTCCTCAGAGCTTAGTGAGATATGAAATACATTCTTAAAAACATTCGTTCCTCATTTTCTTTACAATGTGAATTTATACTTCAACTAGAAAATTAACCAGGGACAGATTTGTGTTTACAAGGTAGGTTGAAGACTTTTTTTTTCTTCTAATTTTCATTTTATTTTTTTTTCTGATAATTTTTATCATAAAAGTTTAGTACCCTCGTTTAGAAAGAACACTGTTCTGCCGTTGACTGGGTCTTACCATGTTTAAAATGACTAAAATGTGTCCAGTGGAATGGTGTTACCGTGATTTCGGAGAGCATCATAATTTATTGTGGAGACAATTAAGACATTTTAATACCACGCATTGTTTACATGCTTTGTATGCACAACTTATACCATATTTTCAGGGGAATGGTTTACTACGGTTTCTGTTAACCGCGTGTACAAAAGGCATCGCTTTCACGTTACGGCCGAGTGACTGATAATTAGGACAAAAAACATTCTTCCAATATTGAGACTGATTATTTCGTGAGAATTCTGTGTGAAGTTAGATTAACATAATTATTCAATTTTTAATCCTTACTTTGCTAACGAAGTTTACGAAGACATTACCGTTTTTTTTTAAAACCGTACTCAGTTTATTGTAACTCTCGAATTTTCGATTTTTTTTTAAATTGCACTCCTCCAGGCGATATTTAATTACGGAAGCCCCCCACCCCTTTAGTCATCCTAAACATTTGCAATTAATTGTTTTTACAGTGGAGTTAAGTTTTCCAAACAGCTGAAATTGAAACTATAACAATATGAAGTCAATAATTACCTTGTTGTGTATTTACAATTATTCTTTCCAGTAACTTATATTATATTTCTGTTTGCAGTGTTACTGTTTGCCATTAATAAGTACTGAGACCACTCACCAGGAACTGAAGTTTCCTATTGACAAGGTAGCTTGAAGATTTTCTAGATTTTTTTCCCGAAGTTTTCTTTATGATATCAATATCTCCTCTAAAGAGACCATTTATCTTGTTATGTTTTAATGTCCAATGCTGGGCAGTCGCTCAGACCATTTTAATAAATTTCTCAGTGTTTGTGCGCGGCAAAGTTGTAAATTTGAACAACCTGACACACGTTCTCTCTTGCGCGCGGTGGGAAAAAATCGTTTTTTTTTTCAAGTTGTTTGAATAAAAATGATGTTGTTTAAAAGTTAACTGTGCTATTTTACATATTCTGTTCTGAACAAGGGCGCCTTTGTCAGTTTACTTTTTTATACATGTTTCCTTTAATCCACGAACTCCTTAACCAGAGAGAGCTTCTCGTTGAGAAGTTTTTTTGTGCGCGGCAAAATGTATATTTAGATGCTGTGGTGGTGTAATTTTGATCAACCTACGGCACGTTTCTTTTACCTTACACTCGAAATGTTGTAAAATATTTGGGCGCTTAGTATAAATAACACGTTCTCTATGTTCCAAAATTAGTTCGAGATCAAATCCAAATCAGTTTTTTCTTTCAATGAAACGTGACATCTTACAAAAGCGGATAAATTTATAAAGTTATCCGCGTCATATTGTAGATTTTGCGCCGATCTAAGGCCAAAGAAAGATTGAACGTTTATTTGTTTTAGAGAAAAATTTAATACAGAAAATGTATCAAAATTTGAAAAAGAAAACTTGCCGCGATGATCAATAACAGCGTTTTGTTTCTACGTTTATGAGTTCATCTGTTTAGAGAGGTATGAATTTTTTTAAAAACTATTTCGCTCAAAATATACTAGCCAATACTAAAACATTACTCATTTCTATCAACAGACACACGAGTACTTACTTTCAACAGCAAATAACGAAGAAGTGAGAATTCAAGATGTTTTCGTTTCCTGAATGTATTACCTGGCTTACAGTGGGCTTAATCGAGTGTGTTGCTATAGTAACACTTAACATCATTACAATAATTGTTTTTATAAAAAATCGTAATCTGCGCAGGCGTAGCACATACCTGGTTATTAATTTGGTAGTTGCAGATATGTTGGTTGGAGGAACTGCTACGCATGAGCTATTCTATGGGGTTGGAACAGTCTGTAATGTCTGGAAGGGCAACTTAATTGATCCTCGGGCAGAATATGTGCTAGTTACACTCCTCCGCTTGTTCACTCTTTCCTCTCTAACAAACATAGCAGCAATTTCTGTTGAACGGCTGCACGCGACGCTGCGGCCGTTCAGACAGCGCCTAATTAAAAAATGGGTTTACGTATTAATAATTGCCGTTGTTTGGGTTGACTCTGGGTTGTTGTCAATAGCTTTTACAGTTCTATTGGTGTTTAAAGGTTCTAGTTATTATTTTTACTTATTGAATTCATTCATTGCAATTTGTCTATTAGTCATTTGTATTTCTTACGTGACCATTGTTATTAAAGTCCGTTGTGGAGCGCAGCCTCAACACCATGGTGCAACCAGTAGGGAAAGAAAACTGACAATGACATTGTTGATTGTGACTGCCGTATCTTTGCTGCTGTACCTGCCATATATTATATCCTCTGTTCTCCGTTTTACTACTGACATTATTACTTCAATGTCCAATGTAACGTATGTACGGTTAGACAATACGCTGCTTATTTTATTTTATGCAAACTCGCTTGTAAATCCGATATTATACGCTATCCGCATGCCAGAATACAGATCAGCTGTACTTGCACTCTTTCGCAGACGACCTCAGCAACAAAGACAAGTTGCAGTTATTCCTCTTCATGACATGTGATGCAAAAAGCACTATTTACATTTGAAATGCTTTAATAGCTGAGATTGTTAATGAATGAGCACGTCAACGAAAAATAATTATCTTAGTTTGCAAGTTTGAAGTTAAACAAAAATAGACAATAAGATAGTATACCCGTTTTTATATTAAAACGTCTGAATTTGCGGTCGAGGCTCAACCGAAACTGAATGTTCTTTTTTTTTCATGTTTAGTTCTTACATATGTTCTTACATGATGTAGAATTTAAGAAGACTGATATCAAACGTGAGCTGGAAACCGAGGAAGAAGACGATTATTGTACGCGGTATCAGCATTTGATACATGACTGCTATATACTAGCTCTCTTTGTCTCGATGTAGAACTCAACAAGAATGCTTTACTTCTCAGTCTAAGCTTGAGTGCGTTCTTAGCATGTTCTTAACATCTGGGGCAATTTCATTTCCTATAAAAATGGTTCTTATACAAAAAAACAGTGTAGAGACAAAATTTACACTACATGGTCTGCAGTTTAGGAACGATTTGATTCATACTCATATTATACCACCTTAAGAGCGTGTGGTTTTTATGATTTTTAATTTTGGCACTAAACATCTTAATAATATCAGGCTGATATCTCGATACAGAAAGTCTCTACACGACTGGGCTGAGAACAAATTCGTTGAATCACCGTAAAGTTCTGAATGTAAAGCTCCCCTGAAGTCATGACAACATTTTACGGTTGTTGAGTAGGGTGTTGTGCTTTCCGACATGGAACATTTGTATTGGATTTTGACCAACTTACACTTTGATCATTTCAGTTTAGGCAAAAACGCTCTAACGTGGAAGACTACAGATGTTGTGAGTGGCCCTTATTTCCGTCTTCACCCCCCCTCCCCATAGAAGCCTGATACTCAGGCGACCTTTAACATGACGTGCAGGCCCGTAAGGGGGGGGGGGGGGGGGGGGGGTGGTGCGATGGGTGCGTCCGCACCTCCCCACGAGCCTTGGACGTCCGCTTATTGTGAAAAAAAAAAATCAAAATAAACAAATAAATAATGGGAAGCGGTATTTCTGTGTATCGACTATTTACATTCAATATGGTCCTTTGGGTTGAAGGTTCACCATTTGTAGATTCGTGTGGTATATTTTGGACCAAATTGTATGATTCTAGGTTCATTTCAATTATGCATTCTACCTAATGTCCCTCACTTTTACCTGCCTTGTTTCCTACAAACTGTCTTCAAAACGCACGAAATGCGTCTTAGATAACATATTTTTTAAAAAATTTCCTGGGGAGCTCATGCGCACCCACCCCCCCATGCAAAATCCTGGCTACGGGCCTGACGTACTACCAATGTTTTGATCCTCATGAAGTCCCCTTATTGTTTCTGAAGTGTTTACTTGTACATTACCAACTATAGCAGCTTCAAACATTAAAACAGATACTAACATGATCAGTTTTAGGTTCCCGACTACAAAGATAGTGAACATCAGAGAAAAAAAAGAAGACAATAAAAGGCAAAATCCTTCTCTGTTCATTCCAGTAATGATATGGTATACTTAATGTGTAATTATTGCATTTTTTTTAAAGTTGAAATGAAGATATTATTAATTTGATATTTTCTATTTAGTTCCGTAATATCGCCCTTTGATAGTGATATGTTTTCATTTTGTATAATTAATTAAGATAAGTTATTACCCTTTTTAATGTAATATTAATTAATTATTTAACATTACCTTTTAATGTTACTTAACAATGAAACTTGATAGATTTTCAAATGAAAAGCATATCATTGTGATAATACCTGTTTGATTACATTATTTGCTGTAAATAATATGATAAATAAACACTTGTTGATGGTACAATTATTGGAATTGTTTACTAAAAGTTGTATTAAATAATTTATTTTAATGTTTTTATTTACAATGTATTCGCTCACCCTAACCCTACATCCACAAGTCATCTTCCTCTGGTGAGGTCAACATTTTAACAACAGTATACTGCAAATCGTCATTTCCACAGCAAGTTAAACATGTGATGAATGAAATGCATCCCTATGGTCTAAAGAAGTTATAACTGACGTACAAGTAGAAGCTAAGACTTCTCCATTGAATAAACTTACACTTGGCAAATTCTTCGACATAAGAAGTAAAGTGATTGATAAGCCCAACATGTTGCCTCTTTTCCAGTCATGCTGGGATGAGTAATTTGATGTTACACAATCACTGGAACTTGCAAAACACTACAGTAAAGTCTTCCCACAGGGAACGCAAACACTGTACTAGGTACAACAGAAATATTTACCTGTTTGAGTCGTTTTAAAAGCTATTTGAGTCAGAGCAAAGACGGTTTACCTTGCAACACTGTGGAAGTTTGAAATATTATCTTGTCTGCCGCTTCATAAATACGATTCGCCTATTACGTCACAAGTTTCCAGCATTCGAGAGATTTAGCATGGCGTTATACGGAAAAAAGTCTGCGTAGCTGACGGTTTTGTCGAGATTAACGCGCGCGAGAGTAAGCGGTGTAGCCGCGGCAACAAGCGGCCTAGCCGGAGTGCCCTATAGGACAACAACAAAAAAAACGCCAACAAAAACGCCAGCTACGCAGGCTAACGGAAAACGGCAAACGCGAGCTTGCCTTGCATTTTGTTACCTTTTCATCGAATTGTAAAATATATATTCCTCAGAAAAATAGGGAAAAAGGTACATGTTCACGACACACACAAACCTGCTCATTTCCGTGTAGGAACGCCAAAAGGCAGAAGTGGAATTCCTGCCGTTCGCAGGCCAACAAATGTCATGCTTAATCTCTCTATTATTAACTATAAACTCTCGTCGGGGGTCGTTAATTGAAACCCGAGATTCTTCCTCGAGAATAGTTAATAGTTAATCGAAACTTGATTTTATGACTAGTAATAGTTCTCACTACCGCGCCTTTATTTAATTTTATTTACAGTAATAATCTGAGATTAGTGGAGTATATATATTTGACGCCTTTTTAATTATTGAAAGTGGGGGGGTCTTTGACGAGTGACGTTTATCAAAACGAAATTTCTTCCATGAGTTAAATTTAGAATATTAACTGTTGTGTTTTTAATATTTACCCTTGTGTTGTGGTTGTTGTTGTGGTCTTTCAGTAAAGAACTAGTACTCCCCAGACGTTATTTTGCCACTGGAAATAGTTTCACATGGAGACCTTATGAGAGTTAAGTGTTATTGCCTAAGAACGCAACGTACAGTAGAGCGCCTATTAAGCGGCCAGTTACTGAAGTGCCGAAACTATTGTCAGTATAATACTGTAAATGAAACCCCTTTTAACCGGCCATCTCTATTAAGCAGCCGCGGCCACCTTTCTGCCGTCCCAATGAGCGTTCTTCTACTGTTTTTATCCCTATTTTAGCGGCCAGTAACAATTTAATAAATGATGTTTGGATTTATTTACAACAATCTTGGACAGTGACAGCTCATAAAATCATCCAAGGACAGGTTTTCCCGAGGGTGGCCGCTTAATAGGGGTTCTACTGCAGTTCGTCAACCCTGGTGCTCTTGATCCAGAGTGAAATGTGCTGACCATTACGCCACCGCGAAAAACGGTATCTTCATTCCGTTCATTTTACATGAAGTAAAATGGTGCATTTTGGTTTCACCATTGCATGATTTCAGGGAGGGGGGACTGGAAAGGAGGGATCATTTTTCTTTTTCAGTCAGTTATTCCTTTTTCTTGGTTGTGTGTGGCACATGTACTAAATATTACTGGAGGTTAGTCTCTTAAGGTGTTAATCCAAAATAAACAATATTAAACTGATAAAACAGAATTTAGAAGTGCATTCATGTTTTTCTTAGCTGACTTGATACAAAGCATACTTTCGACTATCAAAAGGTGATAAAAAGTAGCTCGTAGAGGCTGAGACGAGTTCACGACTTTAAATCAACATATGAAAAAATAATTTAAAAAAATAAAGATTTGGTAAAATAGTCCTGTAAAAATGTGTGAACAACAAAGGTTCACGGCGTTAGCTTCCGAACGGATTCAGTTTTCATTTCAGTCGATGTCAATGTGTATACGCAACGTTTTACTTGATATTTCTACTGTTTTCGACTCAAATTTTTGTTATAGTGCAAGGTTTATTCTTTACACTGAGGTAGAGCTATACTCGTGGTATACAGTGCATGCAGGTCTACAAAAATATGGCGAAGGTTCCACTATCGACGTTGAAGACCACGCGTTCATGGAAGTGCTACATCTGGAAGACGAATGACGGCCTTCAACAGGGCTAGGAGCTTGGTATTTCATGTCGCTGGCTTTCAACAGGCTTGGGAACTTGGCTATTCCATGTCACTGCTTCCCTGCACCCTGCTATCCCAGTACTATTCTCATCTCCAGGGCCCTCCGGTTTTCTTTGAGTGGCGTTGTAGACGACATTTAAGGAAGACGAGTATGGCTCCCAGCATGTTCGTGTGTTGTGCCAGCCCACAGCCTTTACTCGCAGCAAGTATGGATATACACGTGTAATCAGTGGGGCTTATGAGCTATTGCTATGCCTGCTCTGCAGCTGTAGTAGACGCAAGCGGTGATATACTTGGCGAATTCCGTTGTCTCTTGAGAGAAAAATGCTGACCAAGGATTCATTACACAACTATCCCTGCAACTTGTCCAATTCATCTACAAATTCCAGTACATCAAACACGTTTTCCAGTTTGAAGTCTGTTCTTATTGACGAGTAGAAGAATTCTGGACTCTGCAATCAAAAGTAAAAATATTGCACGGAGTTTATAAAATTATCAAAACTTTTACTTAACTTCCAATTTACACTGTTAATTGGTATAGGAGCAGAAAGGAGAAGTTGTATTTTACGTGCACGTAAGCCTTTAAAAGGTTGAATATACTAACACCGGAAAATTTATTCCTGTCCATCCCTCGAGATGTTATACCGTAAAATAAGAAGACAACTGCTTTTCTAGAATAGCACCACTCCTTGGCAATTGTATCTTAAATCTTTTAACAGTAATCCTATTTTCTAGCGAGCGATAGAAAGCCATTTTATTGTCTCTAAAGCTTTTTTTTTTCAAGCACGCTAATAATGGGTTAATTAATTACAAACGCCCCTGGAAAAAAATATATAATGTTTACCTCCTTTCTGAGATCTTGCAGTCGCAACAACATCCGTCCATTCAGTCTTTCGATTGCTTTGCGATCCAGCCTGTAAAAATTGTTTCGAAATTTGAGGAAAAAATTACAATGTTAGCAGAGAAGAAAAGGTTTCGTCTGGGTATGAGAAAGAAAATAAATATTATTATATAAAGCAACGATGCAACAGACCAAGTAAAAGATAGTTCACCGGCGCGGAATAGAACATATCCTGGACATCAAATTTAAGCCGGGGAATAGGATACGAGTCGAAGAGTTAAACCCTCTCAGACCAGGGTATAAGCTAGCCATGGTATATTGCAATTCCTGAATTTTGATTGGTTAACATGCCATATGCGCTCATATACCATGGACCATAAATGCACAAGTCAGGAAGAACAGCCAGAGATTTTAAAAATTCCAATTCTTTGGTTGCTTTTAATAAAACAATTTATTATTCCACTCGTGCTTGTTGGATATCAAATATGGCTATCTACCATCTCATATCCAACGCGCGCTCATGGAATAATTGATAACTACACCACAGGCGAAACCTGGAAGTGAAGTTGATAGACCAACAGCCAGCACATAACTGATCAATAAGTCACTTAATAGTCTTTCGGGAAAGTCCGTGAGGACATATGCAAAATGAAAACTTATAAACATGTGGTTGCCGTTCACTGGTCAAGTAAAAAGCTTTTTCTCAGGTTTGGGAATGTTCTGGGAACACAAAAAAGGAATATTCAATCCCAAACAAGAAGGAACCCAATCAAATGCACGGCACATGCATTTTGTTATAGCACAATTGCACGATGCTGTCATTTCACTACAGGTAACAGATTTCATTTCGTTTTTCATTTAATTAAAAATTCTGAAATTATGGTGGGGTTTGGATAAAAGTTGCCGTAATATAATTAACATAAGAAAGATTAAAAGTGAAGGATTTTGGTCTTTGAAGTCAAATGACGTTCGCCTATTACACACCTTTATATCAGCTAACACTCTAATTTGTCTACGTGTTATAAAGAACCAGTAACAATCTTGAAGCATTGCGAGAACCCAAAGAGAAAACATATTCAAACATTCAAGTCCTCTCATCTGTTACAGACCTGTCTTCCAATCCTGTATCCTTCAGCCAACTTTTGACATCACTGCGTGTCCACGATTTGATGGAAGACTGGGGCGAGGCATCAACAACATCTACGACTTCGGCTGCAATTTGACATCACAATAAAATTCACATTTCAAAATCGATTCAAGAAATTCATTCCTGTTGTTATTTACAGACTGGGTCAAAAGTTGCATCTACTAATGTGGAACTAAGCTAAAAGCTTGTGGATGAACAAAACTGAGAATTTTTTTTTTTCCGACGAAGGGTAAATGTTAAAATCGTCACCTTTCTACACACAGTGAAGTTTAACGCCTCCTGCAAAAACCGTTTGATTTGCATCAAACCGAAGATGTAAGTCAAATTCACTTTCAAATGAAAGATTAAACTGCAAACCATTTTAAAACGAAGTAAAAAGGAACTCGACAGTCAACATCAAGGTTTTAATTTTCCAAATTAAAGTCGTAAAACAAAACAAGTGCTTGGTATCCCTATGACGCTTTATACCTTGAACAATTATATTTTCCTGAACGATGACTTTCCCTCTGTTCCCCAGTTCCTTTACGAGCTTGTCCGCGTTCGAGTCCAGTTTATGTTTCTCGCTGAAGTCAATCCAGAATTTTGAACCCACTATAAAGCCAAGCCATCCGTCAGGTCTGTATTTACTGTCCATCATCAGTGGAATGACGTCTTTGTGCAGCTGGTAAGTGTACTCTGCCTCTAAATTAGTATAATTAATAAGCATAAATTTTATTAAACTGGTTTAATTTCCTGATAAAATAAACCTCATCTTTCACTGACCAGAAATGACAGAAAATGTTTTATTTTTCCTCAGAAACCCAGGCTTTACATGAAGCTCTTGGCTCTTGAGGAGTTTTCCCGCCATTGCCGAACAACGCGCCCACCAGTTCCAAAGTGATTGGACATTTAGAGAGAGCTTGCTTGCTGATTGGCTAACATTTTCCTTTATGAAGTTGAAAAATCGCGCCACTTTCTCATCCAATCAAAAGTAAAAAGAAAACAAATCGTGACATATCTACATACGTTTTCCCGCGCTTCGTGCCAGCTACAGCCTACAGGTATTTGCTTCGAGTTTTGATTGGTTCACTGGATTGTCTATGTTCTTTGTGATCGGTGCAAAAATATGGCGACTGGTACATTAACCTATAATGCTTAGCGGTCCTAAGCGCGCGAAAACCGTAAAAACGCTCATAAAAACACACAGAAAAGCTCTAAAACCTTGAAACTCAGCATGGATAATGCCGTTAGTACGGGAAAGAATTTCGCAAAAACATAGCTTTCTCTGTGCCATATGGGCTGTGTTAGGTTCGCAAGGTTTTGTCGTTAAATGAACCGCCGCCATCCTTTTTCTTACGGTGGATTGAAAACTGCTCTGAAGGGAGACGACGTTCTTGGTTTCAGTGATACTAACTTGTATTTTATTGCTATAAATTTAGCTATCCCGGCGTCATCCGCCTTGGTACCGCGGCACACTTGTTTCTTCTAAGTACCTATTTACCTCTCCCATTGTTACCTGATCGGCAGTTGGGACTCTCTTTGTACTTCTGAGACACGCAGACCAACACGACGCTTGCATTCTCCACAGCCCTGGCCATGCTCTCCAATGTAGAGCCGCCCATCTCATCAATGTCCATCCAAACCTTATAGCCGTCCGCCTGCAGCTTGTTTTTCAACTGAATCACGAGTCTTTGTACATCCCATTGGTAACTTATCATCACATGTTTGGTGTCTGAAATGAAGAAGCGGATAGCAGGGGCGAATCCAGGTCAAAGAGGGGTAGACTATTTCCTTATGGGAGGAGGGGGGGGGGGGGGGGGGTTCTCTCTTTTCCATTATTTTAGCCAAAACCATTACAATTTCACTCCTCAGTCACCCAGTGTCATCGTCCTTATTTTTTATGAGTTGTGTTTATTCAAATAATCTTTTAGTGCATCTAGGGCGGACTGTTCACAGCATCTCTATTTTTCAACACAAAAAACGTGAGGGAAACAGCGAGCGCAAAGTACGACAGCGTGACGTGGGGCGAGCGGAAAGCAAAGCATGTTCGGAAGAAATGTTTTTCTATTTTTCTCGCTCTTTTTTAATTTTTCTTGCTTTCTTTTCTTGTTTTGTTCTGGCATCAAGGTCTCTCGCGATTCTTTCACTGCATTCAACAATCAAAGAAAAATATCAAAAATAGAGGACTGGGAACAGTTTTGATCTTGGATCACTTCAGCCCCATCCCAGGATAGCATAGTTAGGATAGTTAGCATAGTTGAAACATTTACCCACTGGATTATTCAGTTGAGAGTGTGATTCACCCTTTCAGCAACTAGGTCAGTAAGTCATCACAAGTGGTCACAAGCAAGCTTAGTGGCCTATAACTACCGGGGGTATGTGGAGTACTGCACCGCACCCTGGATGGAGGTGACCCACCCCTCCCCCGGCATTTTGTTAGGTTGTCCAAACAGTTCACTGGTATCCATTTAATATACTACTGGGTGGAGAGACACTGCATGTGAGCCACATGTTCTGCATGAAAACACAACACATGACCCACACTGCTTGATTCAGGCCCCAATGACTATTTGGTTGGCTCCCTCATGCCATCAGTATCTTTATGGATATATTTCTGTGGCAAATTTAAGACATCTTTCATTGTGATAGATGAATTGCATTTGGTATGGGGAAAGAGTTGTCTTTTTAAATAATCAGGCTAAACCAGTCCTATACATTATTTTATGCACCTATCTTGAACAGCACGTGTACCTGTAACTTGTTGTACTGTAACTGACTGTTTTTTCTCCTCTGCATGTTTCTCTTTGCCTTCGCTTTCCCATAATACCCCAGCAGCAGCTCTCTTTATCTCACTGTTCTCCACTGTCAAAAGTTTTTTCAGTTCAGCAATAGCAGATTCATTGTTCTTGATTTGTTTTCCATTTTCCTTGTCAAAAGCCAAGGACCACAGTGTATTGCATGCATTTAATTTTTCCTCGTCGTCTTGAGCACTTTGCAGCATTTTGACAAGGATTGGAATGGCTCCACACGCAGCAATCTGTGGAAGGTTGAACATAAGATAAGTAACACTACATGAACATTCACACCTGTTTTTCCTGGAATTCTTAGTAAAAAGTTCCTAGCATGTTTGGTTTGCCAAACATTTTTAAACTGGCTAGTCTGCAAACGCAGACGTATTTCCGGCTGACAAGCGACAGCCGGAAATACGTCTGCGTTCGCAGGCTATAAACTGGCATATTTTCAAGCTAATTAAAATATGGTATAAAAAAAACAACAGAATACAGAATTGACAATTAGTCTTTACCGTTTTCTTGTTGTTATCGTTGACTGCAATTTGTGTCAGGCCTTCAGCGAGTTCTGCAGCAGAGAAGCCAATGTATCTGCGGGTGGAAGTTTTCAGTGACCTTTCCAGCAAGCTTGTAAGAAACTTGATTGGATCTGAAATAATTATGAGTCCAAGGAATTATAATGGAAGCTGTCAGTATGAATTAAATTACAGTGAGCTCTCCCTAGTTAGCTACACACAACAAGAGTCGAATCAAGCTGCCCACTCCCTCTGGCTTAGAGATGGGTTTGCCTTAAAGAGAGTAAATTACGTTACAGAGAATAAGTAGGTGAAATTTGGCCAGGACCACTCAAATAATGGACCCTCTACATGTAACGGTCACATGGTATAGAATGACACTTTTGTGGAGGGCAAGCTCAGGGCTGTAGCCAGACTTCTGAACAAGACAAGGCAAATTTTGAGCGCCGAAGGTGCAAGTCACTGGGGGGGGGGTCTGGGGAATGCCCACCCAGAACATTTTGAAATCCACAGAAAATACTCTTTTAAGCATTTTCCATGGGATTTTTCCAATTTTTTCTGGGGATTATTTTCTCAATTAAACATTTCTTAAAAAAAGCCAAAATCAAGACAACGCAAGTGCCTCGTCTTGCCTTATGCTGGCTACGGTCCTGAAGCTACAAGCAACATCCAAACCAAATGACTTCAGCCAGTCATGTTTGACTTTTTTCTTTGTTTTGAATGTTTCAGAGTGGAGCTTACCCTCCAGCGAGGTGTTATTTTGCACCAGGTGACCGTTAGGGCCCACTTTGAGAGAGCTGACCGCATCCTATCCAATTTGCTTGACATTTGACATGATTAAAAATGTACTCCCAGTGCTGAACCACAATTTATATTTAATGAATCGTCTCGGGGATTATTCAACAATAATCACTTCGCCTTCGGCGAATAATTGTTAAATATAACCAACTTAAAAATCAATTACACAATATAATAATAATGTGGCTTACCTTCATCAGACATGATCAAATGATTGTTTTCTTCATCAATTAAATAGGCCAAAATAAGCAGGCTCTTTGCACTATAGAGTGCAACTTCTGCCTTGAGGAGTGGAATGAGCACCTTTACTGCCTGGCATGCGGCAAAGCTTGCCCTTGTTGGCACGCGTTTTGACAAGTTGTGGAGGGTTCCCAAGGTCCTAGATAGCATTTTGCCACGTACTGTGTAACTAGAAAGGCGTTGTGTTTGAGGATTCTGTTCATTCAAAAAGAAATACAGTATATACATGTACATACTGACACTAGTAAATAAACACCTACACTCTCCAGGTGTTAATTATTAACAGATCAGACTCTGAGGTATTAATAATTAAAAAAGGTGTGGGAAAGTAAAGTTTGTTCCAATCCATCATCAGTGCTGGCAAAGAAAACCTGGAACAAAGACCATGATACAAGTTGAACCATGACCTTTTGCATGCTGGTGGGATGTGCTCAATGTACTAAAAATAGTTAGAGGGAGACTATAGCCTGCACAGCTTCAGAAGGAGGGTGCCAAAGAAGTTTTGGTGAGAGCGCAACCTACTCACCCCCCTGAAAATGAGTGTTTGTGGCGGAGATAAGTTGGTTACTGAGAAACTCTTTTAAAAGATACAAAATTGAAAAAAGGGAGGGTGCAGCTCTCTTGGTAGGGAAAAGGGAGGGTGTGAGCTCATTTGGACTTGCAACAAAGTCATTTACGATTGTCATGCATATTGGTATTCAGTTGAAGTTGTAATATTACAGTAAGGTAGCACACCTACCACAAATTTTAGATTGTGTGGAATTGAGTCCTGGAGTTCTGTAGTCATCTTGACAAAAAGTTGCACAATACCAGCTTTGTCGCAAGCCAAGGAAAATGGATCATGAAGATCAGTGAAATTTAGAAGGACAGCTAGTAATTGAGCAATGAAATCTTGCGACTTTTTCAGAGCATCTTTCTTCAATTTGTCATCCTCAGACTGCTACAAAAAAGTAATCAAGGGATCTGTAAATATGTAGTAATGACTGGCTTAATATGTGAGAAATAACTATACAAGACGGTTTCCGCTGGGCATTTGCATGAGCAATTAAGGCAAAAATAAAGTAACCAACTCAAATCCATGCAGTTTTCTTAATATTAACCTAAGAAAGAATGTTTTTAATTTCTTGATGTTTTCAGTTGCAAGTTCATGGTGTTAGTAAAAAGTTACTAGACTTTGTGTATAAAATAATATTTTTTAAAAAATCCACTTCAAAGTGTAGTCCCAACTTAATGTCATTAAAGAATACCGAGTGAGTGAAGATTATATTATTTGTGAAACTCAAGAGAGTATGAATTCATACTCTCTTGTGAAACTTTAATTAATGTTGTGCATAATTTGCTCGATCCATAGTTCTAGGATACCATTCCATTTCTGAAATTAATTGGGGATCATTTCGGGGTCGACGCGAAGAGAAATGGGGATCATTTCAGGGTCAGTATCATTTTGTGATTGATTTTGGGATCATTTTGTGGTGGGGATCATTTTGGGGTCGGGATCATTTCGGGGGCTGTACATCCCTCAAATCCTGGTGAAGAAAGGATGCAAGCTGGACGAGAATGTGAGCAAAGAATCAAGACCTCTGGCTGCCTCCAACACCAGAAGTCTGTGATTCTGTCAAATCTGATTGACTGAAATTACAGAATAAGTTCTCTGCACACACTAGAAAATTCGGAACCGGCCGCCAGAGGTCTCGATCCTTGGTGCAGACGGATCATGGGCTCTGGGGACATAATTGTTTTAATGGGGTCTTCTTTTTCAATCGTATCTTCATTTCAGGGGTCTTCGTTTTCGATACTACCAAATTTTACCAAGTTTATATTGTGTATAATTTATAATTAAAAGTTAAATACATGTAAGCATACATTATGCATACCCATGCCCACAAATTACCTGGTCCTCAGCACTTACTGACATCTCATCCACTGTCCCCTTACCCTTTGTTCGCTCTACATCTTCCTTTCTGTCCCATGTGGTTATCTCTTGGTAATTAATTCTGCAGTCAACGATAATTTCATAAGCCAACTTGGGAATCCCCAAAGCTACAGCAAATTCTGTCAACGCTAATCTGTTCTTTGGACTCTTATCTTGGATGTAAACATTATACAAGCCTTTCACATGTTCCAATGCAGCCAGTGAAATCAGGTTGCCATCACTTCGAGCTTCTTTCAAAGCCTGATAGTGATCCTTAGTTGCCGTCAAAGTCGGTGCAATGTCTGGGTTTTTTTCGCTGAACGAAGTAAGTAGAGAAGTTGGGTCGACGTTATCTTGAGCTTCTGCATTTTGAACTTCAGTTGCGATTTCCTTTTCTTCGGATAAATTTTCATTATAGTCGTTTATATTGACCGAATTTAACCTGGTAGTATCCTCGGCCATATTTATCTGTGCAGTCGATCTTGAGCTTCCTGTACCCATCACTCAACAGGTATAATGACAGGTTGACAAAGTTCCGCCATTTTGCTTTGGTGCTTGGTAACCACCACGACCAACAAAGCACTCACGCAATCTTCCGCGCCGTCACGCTACTCCCGTCGTTGCGACAGGGAGAGGGGATGGGAAACGGCTGTAGGGAGGAGAGGGGGGAATGGATGTAGGAGAAAAATGTACAAAAAACACTTTTACGTGGACACCCCACCGCCACCTCCCACCCCCGCGCGTAGGCGTAGGCGGTGCAGCTTTTTTAGTTGTCGAATCATAACTCTTCCATCCACACATTTTGTCTGAGTGATGAGAATTCGGATAAAAGATTAGATTGAAAATTTTGATAAACAAGATTTTATATTCCGACTTATCAGAACACAAACTTCCCGTGCGATTAACCCTGACACCAAAGCTTAGTCGAGCAAACATTTTAATTAAATTTAATATAACCGTTATAATCATTATTTGATCGAGAAAGCGGTGGTGTATTGATTAGCGAAGATAACCATGTTACTCGATATGCTCAAAGGTCTTATTCCTTTCATCGTCGCCATGTATTTACAAAGCATACATGTAATGTATTGACATTTGTTATAACTGTACCGACGTTAATGTCATCTGTAAATGGTATGACAGAAGGTCTAGACACACGGCTTATCCACACGACGTTAGCATTTTTTTTTACGTATTTTCATTTGCATTGTAACTGATGTGGCTTAAGAACATTTGTAAATATGTTCCTTGAATCGTCGAAAAATAAGGTGAGAAGGAAACGTATGTTAAGGGTTTTTAAATGTTGGCAAGAAAGGATTTCTCTTTTGATGTTGGCATTGATCATCGATGAACGATATGAAGCTGTTAGCATTGCCATGACAACTGTGGATCTCATAATATTAAGAGCTGAATAAATATCCATGTTCGATCAGGAGGCTCGCCGCTGTTTTCCAGTTTCAAAGATAGAATGGTGTAAAATATAAGAAACCGCCTAAAGGTAATATTATTAGCAATATCACCTCACTAATAGCACCGCCTAACTATTAGGGGAGGGGAGGGTCAATCAAAACTTTTAACAAGCAAACTTTTGTGGGAGCAGAATACACTCTGAATATATCTTTATTTGTTCAAGACAGATATTGAAAATACAATGCACAAAAAATAGAGAAATATATAATATTCTTGCCCTGTTCCTACAAAATAAGAGGAAAATATAGGAAAGATTGCTTGGTCGTTTACAAGGGAAAGCGATGATAAAATACAATAGAAATGGCGGAAAAGACAAAACGAAAGGGTAAATGCGGCAGATACGCCGGGAAATGACCAAAGCCCGGGAACTGTTGTGTTTATTTCGATAATTTAATCACAAATGACTACGATCAAGATCTTCAGGTAGGTGATTTTTTTAATTTGTACTTTGAATCCTCAAAATAAGTAGTGTGTAGTATTCCAAGTTTTATACAATTATTGCACGGGAATATGCAATCTGTATTCCTGAAATCATGCGCGAATTTTCTGTCCGTTGGCGGCAAATGTATTTGTTTACGAAAACAAGCCAGTGTTTTATTTTATTTTGTGTCAGCAAATGGTAGCTAAATCAAATGAACTTTTCCTACTTGTAGGGATATTAAACTGTAATCTTATTTGATACTGGTACTGTTTAAATTTTTTATAAACAGTTCGCCTTTCTGATCTTTGGGTCACGCAATCTGTATTTCCTTACAGACAGTACAGACGGAGCTTCTCCAGGCTGAGATTCTCGGAACAAGAAGGCAAAAAAGGAATCCGCCACTAAAGGAAGAAGCGGTTCCTACCATTTTCAGCTACACTCCTGAAAAGAGAGTCCGTCAAGCTAGTATCGAGCTAGCAATCATTTTAAAAATCAGACACATAACTCTGAAAATGAGCCGATCGAATGATTTGAGTTGGCTTTGTTTACATTTTTCACGTAGAATAATCTTTGGCGCCCGAGATGGTAGAGCTACACGTGTTACGTGTTCTACTTTTGAAGACCAGAAATCGCAAGTGACTTAATAACAAATTAATTTCAACTGTTGTGGGATATTATATTATTCAAAGTTAAACCAAGATATAATCAAAGGCCCTTTGGGCTGTCTCGTGTCAGTCAAAAAGAGATTAAAATATACTTAACTAAATAGTTATTATAAAAGTAAATGTTTTGCTAGGCCGCAAAAAGCTTGTATGTCATTTAGGCTTGAAATATTTACAGGGAGTTCATTAAAGACTTTCGCGCCACTAAAAAAAATAGGTGTTCTTAGAAAACTTACCATATCCGGGGATAGGGAAAGCAGAGACGGGGGAACATTTTGCTGGGATAATATTTAGTCTTCTTTTTCCATACGCGGGAAATAAAAATGGCGAACAGGCGGGAAAACAAAATGACAGAATACATATTATTTATGATTTTTACCAAAAAAACGCCCGTCCTCTCTATTTCCGACGCAAACTGAACGCAAGAGGAATTGAGCGTTACTCGAAGCACTCGTCCCCCACTTCACCTCCTTGTGCCGACGTTTTGCGCTGTTTTCCATTTCTTTTGTTATTTATTGGCCGTTTTTAACGATCAAAGAACAATATCAGAAAATAGAGTATTTCATACATGTTTCTTGTGACGAAAACGCTGAAAATAGAAATGCGAATATGTTTGTAACGAACGTTTTACACTGCACATACCCAGGCAAATAGCATTCCCAAGGTAAATAACACCAAGGTAAACTCACCGCGGGAATACGTTACCGAGGCGTTTGCGGTCACACACTTAACACTTTACCAAGGTCAATTTTTCATACTGTTTTCGGCGCGAAATGCGAAAATGGGTAATTCGAGGGTGCTTGCTTAGCACCATCTCCCTTTTATTATTTATACTCTTTCGACAATCCTCTACTGCTTTGTTACGTCAGTATTTCAGACAGCAAAGACTCTGTTTATATAAATCTCTTTGTTGGATTTTTCTAAACCTTGAGATGAAATCGAAATACATATAAGAAAACGCACTATAGATCTTCCTTGACTAGTGTTGTATTTAAACGCCAAATTTCCAAAAAAATAGCATTTACTTACAAATCAGCAAGCCATCAAGCCATGATTCTAAGAAAGACCACGTTTTTGCTGCCTCGCACCTGCAAAGTTGACCTCAGGAAATCTAAACCTCACGCCATCATATTTAATTTCAAATTTCTCTGTTTATTTTATTTGCTTATCTTTGAGGTTTGCCTCACGATTGGTCATTTTATCTTGGGGTACTTGGAAAACCTACCTATTTGCCTCGGTAACTTTCATGGGCGATTCTTTTGTTCTTTTTCACACCGCCATAAATTTACCTTGGGGGAACATTTTGCTGAGATAATTTTTAGTCTTTTTTTTTCATAAGCGGGAAATAAAAATGGCGAACAGGCCATGAAAATGACAAAACACCCGGGAAAACAAAATTACAAAGCACGCTGAAAAACAAAATGACACAGCACATATTATTTATGATATTTACCAAAAAAGAGTCCTCTCTATTTGTGAGTTTCCCGAGGTAAAGAGCCCTTTTACCATGTTAAAAGGACGATGTGTAACCGCAACTATATAAATTTGACACACTACACTATTAGCCTATTCCGTACTTGAAACCCTACACCGCTACACAGATCAAGCAATTTGTTCCAGTCAAATTTTGTTAATTACATTTTATGCAGTTACGAAAAAACTTTCCGTAAAGACTCTCAAAATCCCGATCCGGCTCTTTCTTGAAATTTCCGCTTACCGCTCCTGTTTTCAGCTCCCATCCCGGCCGAATATTATCACATCTTCTTATCTGGGTTACTTAGCGTGAGGTCTGTCTTTGACCTTGTTAAAGGGCAACTCTTGGGAAATTTACCTCGATTTTTTTATTTTTTTCTATCCGTTGTTTATAGAAACAGGAATCTTTAGAAGGTAAAATTTTAAAGATATCGGCCAAAATGAATTTACTACGAATTTTCTTTTACTCCCAATTTGGCAGCCATTTTGAAAACGTTCGGATTTTGGTACGTCACGTGACGCTACGTCACAGGTGTGGAAGGCAGATTTGCTTTTGCATGCTTCTGATAAGAGGAAAACACGCCAGGCGTCTCTTCATAAATGAGAATGACAAGGAGAGAAAGACCCTATGCTGTTCAATGATGTCCAAGATAAAAAAGGTAGTGCTTCAGTGCTTAAATATGAAAGGAAATAAACTTAAAAAGAGTAAATGACAAACAATACTGCAAGGCTGATCGTACTACATGAAAAGTAAACTTTGTGGGACACCAACACGACTAGAACCGATATAGTGGGATTGCAACCGTGGACAGCTGTTTCGTTCTTTTGGAACTCGTCAGCACGGTGTAGCAAATCTAAATAACGCCAGCGAAAGAGCCAACGCAAATAGATTGCCCAATGTACACTATATCAAGTTCCGTACTTTGAACTCACTTGTCCCCCGAATCACGCACTGCCACATCACGTGTTTCGGGGGACAAGAAGACCAAAGTGTCACGATGATGTCTCACAAAGCAAATTGTCCTAAATGTGGATGGCACGGCCATTCCGAACATTTAAGCGCATGGACACAACCATGCTGAATAAAACGCAGCATATCGGATCTAAAAAGATCTACGGTCCAAAAAATACGTAAAAGCACAACTTTAAAGCAAGGGACCGCAAACGAAAATGCTGCTAATGTAGGATCCAGCAAGGGATCATGTGTCGTGAAACGAAACAAATCCGTCAGATTGATCGGCCTTCTAAGGTCACCAAATGTACATAGCTTTATAATACGATGCATCCTCTCTTGCACCATATCGTGATAAAGATGCCTTTTGTCTGGAGTAGATAGTAAATTGAAAAAGGTCTGCGAGTGCTGACTCCCATAATTTGTCAGAAATCTCTTCATTTATGAGCAGGAATACTGAGCCTCTATATGTCCTATATGTAAGCGAAATCCACGCGTTCGGAAACAGACCGATATATTTTGATTCTGTTGTTGAGAAATTTGTAGCCACCATCAGATTTCTCCTGCTGTTAATTGGCAAAATAGAAAGCAATTCCCACCAGCAAATGAAGTGTTTCTTTGAAGTATATGCCTTCGAAAGGCGCGCGTGATTTGCGTGCAGTTCAGTACTGCGCCACTACCCCGCGCGCCAGCAGAGGCGCTCTCGCGGGATATAAAATTATACGAAGAAATGGGGAATCAAATATAAAACAATATCCGGATAACTAAGAGAAGAAGTGTTGCGTGAAGTACTTATTCTGTGATTCCTTTTGAGAAACAATTGTTGTAAATTAGGCAACCTGGGGTGTAGCATAAAACCCGGGTATGAAAGCGTGTCACGCTGTTTCCCTTCACCCTCCCTAGCCTGACCACGAAACAGTTTCGTGTGCAGATTCGAGCAGATGTCAGTTGACGGGATAACTAAAGGAAAACATGCCAAATCGGTTGTAAGACACGAACAGCGCAACGACCATTTCAAATGCAAACCATGAATTAAAACGCAAGCAAACGCGAAAGTAATAAGGAGCCAAACACAGCACAATTTTCGATTTTCGTGGGGGTTCTTTTCGCAAAAAGATAAGAAATTGCAAAATAAAAACATGACAACTTAATTATACCGATAAATATAAAATCACGCAGGGTCGTGTAATAGTCCCGGTGGTAGTAATCAGATTACAAAATCATTCTCAGTACAGTTTTACGCATACAAGCACGAACAACCTTGAACAAACTTTCCTCGAGGCAAGTGTTTTCAACTACAGAAAGCGCAAACTCCCTTCTCCCAACAAAAGAAGTGAAGAGACCCAGCAGAGTTTTGTCCACATTTAACTGCAAGCCTGTGTATGTTCTAGATAAAATCTGCCGCAGAATTTCGGACAGTCTAGTTTCGGTAGCTGGCATTTCGCCGGCAGAATTCTTCGAGTCGTTTTCGAGTAGAATTTAGAAAAATCAGTAACACAAAAGAGACAAAGAATTTAACTTGCGTTTCTGTATTTGCAAGCTTTCAAACGCACAAGATAGATAGTGTACATTAGGCTGAAGCTCAAAAGGTCAAAACCTATTGTGATAAACATGAGCAAAAATATTTGAAGACCGAATATAAACAACAAAATGCAGCAAACAGTTTGGTTGTATAAAAGCATGTTTAATTAAGCTTCTCGCGAACATGCAAATAATAACAAGGCTTTTCAGGTTTGACTTAGCTCACAAAGAACTGGCCGAGGTAATAGAGAAAGAAACTGTACATTTAGGACTTCAATTCACTCACCATTCGTCGCCGTCGGCGGTGAGGAGGTTCGATATTTTCTCCCTTTCTCTGTCTCGCTGTTTTTCCCTGGAGGCTCAAAACGCCAGGGTTGAAATACCATAGAAGGTTCTTAATTATCCCCTAACATATCCCCTCCTATAGCTCTCTAAAAATCAGTGGAGTCACTAGCAGAAGTTGAGCTCTCACTGCAAGAATTTGAGTCAGCCATGGTCGTGACTTGTTGCGGTTCCACACCTGTGACGTATCACATCTCGTGATCATAATCGAAGCATCCATGGCGAAATGTCACGTAAAATACGAAGTTTTACGTTAAAATTAACCGGTAAAAAAAGCTTCTGAATTCAATTGTTTTGCTTCCTGTGTAATTTTGGAAACATTTGGAAGCTTTTACTGAAATATAGTTTTCTAGCCAAGAGTTGCCCTTTAACTTTTGAGATGTTTGTAAGATAAGTCAAGCAAGGCTTTTTTTAGCCCCCTAACGCAGCTGACTTAAAATGATTTTATCTCGGCGTACTGATAAACATTTCTCGATGATCACCAATTCTACTGGCGAGAAGCATGCCATCGCCTCAGTCTTCAGTTCCAAGTGATGTCGAAGTACTTGCTACGGCAAACACAAAAACGAAAAAACCTCGCGTTAAGTCTGCTAACTGGACTGAGGAAGAAACGCACGAAGTTCTTGAAGCGTAGGCGCCAAAATTTAGTAAGCTGTGGGGAGTTTCACAAAGAGAAAAAATCAAACTCTGGAACGATATCTATTCTTTGTATAAAGAAAGGTGTCCAGAAAGCCAGAGAATGCTACAGCAGGTGAAGTAACGGCAGCAGAATCTAGAGTACGAGTTCTAGCAGTTAAAGCAGCGGTCTCGCTCGACTGGAGAAGCTGGAATTCAGAAAATTATAGAAGGCTTCCCCTATTTCGACATCTTTGTTGAGGTGCCGGTGGTGGGACATCGATCCATCTAAAACTGCAATCAAATGAGTCACTACCTTTACCTCAGAGCCGAGTGTTAACGAGGCTTCGCAAATCGAAAGTGTAAATGTTTCTCTTCATGAATCAGAACCGCCTGAGAAAAGAAAGGCGAGAAAGTACGACTCCAGACTGGCAGAGTTCTTTTATTGAAATGCTTGAAAAGAATATGGAACAGGACAACGCAAGATTTGAACGAAAATGTTCCGTGACGCTCAGAGCAGGCAAATGGAACAAACAAACGCCATACTTGCTGGCTTAAAAGACATTTTTAAAGATTTAGCATCAAAATAATTGTCTTTATCTAATCGTTTATTTTGTGTTATTGGATCGTTGTTATCCGTGCCATAGAGGTCGCACTTTTCAAAACAAATGTTGTGCAATACTCACGTAGCAATCACAGTCTTGTTTAGGGTCTCGTTTTTCTGTTCAACCCTTTTCAACGCACTGTTGGACAGCTAAGAATTTGCTCGTTCGCTGCAAGTTCATAAAAAATCGCCATCTCTTCTGCGTGCATTGCGTGTCGTTTATTTAAAGATAACGTCAACGCTTTATATCATCGTGCGAGTGCACCGAATTTGTTGCGCTTGATAGACCGATCAGAAGAACCGCACAAGACTGTGAACTAACTACAGCAATAAACGTAAATGAAAATAAATCAATTTTAAGAACAGTAAAGCGTGCCTGTATTTCACATAATAAGCCCTTTACAATAAATACTCCGAACCTACAGTTTGATAAACCAGCGGGCTGCGACCTCTTTGTTAAAGAAACATTATCTGTTCTTTGATATGAAATTCCGGCGGCCTCACAAAGCAAATGTTGACATGGCGGGAAAAATATTGACATGGCGGGAAAATTCCGCGGCCTCACAAAGCAAACACGCATGGAATGGTCCATGGAATGCACTTTCTCCCCCTCGCATATTCTCGTGTCGTCATGACAACGTCATGACGACACGAGACAAAAATGAACCGAAAAAGGTGTTCAGTCTTGACACTGTTCGGGCGAAAATACCAGAAATACCAAACCATAATTATTTTCGCGAAAGCAATGAAAGTTACGATAGATCATCAATGAATTTAGTACACTATAACTCTAATTCGAAGCCTGTCTGATCGAAATTCGATGAATTAAAATCTCTTTCGACCTCTATAGCTTGTAGAAGTGTGAAAATAAATATCAGACATCTTCATCTTGCTGAGCGTGTATTCCTGCTTCGGCGACAGCGCCAAGACTTAATAAATTAAAATTTGCCGATCGGCAAATGTTGCCATAGCATCGTTGTCCTACCTTTCTCAAGCACGTTCTTCTCATTTTTAACGCAGTAAACCTTTTACCATTTAAGACATTTAAAGGATGAGTTGGAAATTAGGATTTCTGAGGAAAACCGCCGCGACTTGATCGCATATGCAGTCGTCAAACATTATGATTTAAAAAAAGTGATTTGAGTAGCTTAGGATTTCTTGGCCATTTTACAAAGAAAAATTCAGAAAAATTGCAATTTGTTTCACTCTCCTTCTCGAACTGTCTGTCTCCTACAAACTTTAAGAACAACAACATCTCACCATTTTAGTCGCATGTGTGAACTGACAAATCGCTTGCGTCCAGATTCCGTATTAAAACTAAAGTAAATGTCTGTACTAACATGTTGTTTATAAGTTTAATTTTAACCTTAGAGGACTAAACGGTATTAAACCCAGAACTTCCACCATCTGGTAACAAATACTTTCCGTTTCCGTGCAGCTACACCAGTCGCGATTGCTAAGTTGCTGAAGATGCGATTGTGTAGGTCCGTCGGCGTCAGATTCCACCGTTTCTGGTTAATCTTGAGCCATGCTCGAGTCACTTTCTTCTTTTGAGGACGTGCCGTGTTGTGGTTCGAGCAAAAAAGGGGCGTTTGGTTCCAGTGACTCGGTTTCTAGCACGACGGAGACGACTCGCTTTCGCTCTTTCTATCGCTGTTTATTTCGACTCATCTTACACTCCTTGACTAATGCTACGTCATAGCCTCGCTTGCATGATGGAAAAAAAGATGGCCGCTCGCGGCAGCAAAATGACAGGTTTCTTGTCCCAAATACTAGCAAAAAATTTCGATGTCAAAGCAAATTATTGCTATTTTCAGTTATTTCATTGTATGAACTTTCAATTTAAGGTAAAATTTTTCTAGACCCTTGTTTCCCTTTAAGGTAAAATTTTTCTAGACCCTTGTTTCCCTTTAAAATGACTTACAAAACCGGCACCATCAATTTGCAGAGTTTGTTTTCCGCCGTGAGTTTTGTTTGCCGTAGCGTGAGTTCATTTTGTTTACTGTGTTTAGCAGCGAGTTTATTTAGTTTGTTTTTCTGTATTTTTGTTTTTGCCTTGAGTTGTTTTTTTATGCCCTAACTGCTTTGGAGTAAATCAAAGCAAGACCAAGGTCCTTTTTACATTGAATAAGTTATAAAGGTTTATTAACATAGTGTACAGTAAACGTTGTATAAAGTTTTACTGAGATTTGTTGTTGCGCCTACGTGCGTACGTGAGGAACCCAATAAAGTTTTTAATTTTAGAACCTGTCACAGGCAAAAATTTAGGAGGATTGACCTCGAAATATATTGACATCGCCTTCGTCAACAAAACCATGAGAGGTTTTTACATGTAAGATATTAAGTTTAACCATGAGCGATTGAAAATTAATATATTTTGAACCCTTATGGGCCACTGTATAAGCTTAGAAATAGTTTGGCTACTTATTTGGTAACACTGTAATTAAATTGAGCAAAAAAATAATAAATGGGAGCTCCCCTTTTAGGCCTGCCTAAATCTATATATTATTACTTTGTTTCGCCCCGACTAATTAACTTCCCCTGGGTCTCTGAGGATACTTCACTCGTGGCTTTGTTTCTGAGAAATCATCAAAGATCAATCTGAAAATGATGAATGTTATTCTCAATCGACAAATTTAACCTGGAACAGAAATGAAGGAACAAGACGGTATTAAGGTAAAGTTTAAATAGTCTTGTAAATAAAAATCTCACTTTCATTGACTTTCAAAGCCAAGATGAAAGAAACAACGCCGAAAGGTCGCCTGGCAGTCAGTTAACTCGTGTAAACATTTGCTCCATTCAGAACCTTGTATTTACGGCAGCATTATTAGTAAAAGGAAATCGTTCGTTTTTTTTACTCGAAACAGTTAGGGATTAATTGAAGTCGTCAACAGATGAGACTCGTGGCTGTGCCTCTCTTGAAAATGACTAAAAAGCTCTAAAAAGTCCGATCTGTTCACTTGTACAATTAATCCCTAATTGTTTTTCGACTTTTTCGAACAGACACGTTTTTTTTTTTTCATGAAATAAAATTGTCAAAATTTTGTAATTTCGCTTGTATAAAAACAAATAAAAACTATTAAAATGCAGTTTTGTAGTAAATTAGCATTAACAGATTTTGTTCGGCACCTTTTGGCGTCTAGAAAATGACAGCTCTTTGAACTGATTAAGGGCACTTTTATGTCACTTTACTATTAATTTCATATAGCAGTGAACATTTTCCATGTGTGCACAACTTTTGGGCATTTCTGATACAAATTTTTGTCATTTTCATAGCACAGTCGGCCCATAAGTTATATTAAAAAGCATTAAAAAGTCGAAAATAGTGCTTGTGTCCGGACTTTTTATAGCGTTGCCTTAGCAACTAGTAATATCAACAGCGGGCCACAGCTGTGGTACTGAGGACAGGACGTGTATAATTATCACGAGCAATTAACTGCACGGTTTATTTCGTATAACAAAGACTACAAACGGGTCCTCCTCTCTGATGTCGTGGACGATTATGAAGAAGACTTGAAGATATTTCCCAAAAATGGTAAGTTTAAAAGCCTGGGCCAACCGAGGATGGCAGTTGACGAGAATTGACTCTCATGAGCGTTTGCGTCAACTCGGGCCAAACGAGGACGAGAGTCGTCGAGAGTCCATCAACAGTGACGCGTAGTCTCAAAAAACACTCATCAACTCTCTTGGAAAATTTGAGCACGTTCAAAGTCGATGAGAGCGCATGAGAGTTAATAATTTACGTATGTCAGTATAATTCTTTACGTCGATTAAGTTTTTGAAGTGAGATAATCTGCACTTCTGCATAGACGCTTTTCAAATTTCAACAATTTACATACATCTAACTCGAATGATTGAAGACCCTTTGGCGCTTAGTGATAAACCAATCAACTTTCTAAATTTCCAAAAAAAAAAGAAGAACGAATTAAGTGAAGTTTAAAAGCTATTTTTTGACGAAAAGGTAACAAGAGGCTTCTTGTTCTGAAACTGAAAATGCGTTTTTATTTATTAATAAAATGCTGAGTTAACTGTATTATAAAAAAAGTTCTAAGAGGTATTGTTCGTTTAACAAAAGTTGCATCATTTTCTTTGCATTGTGAGTTTGCAGACCAAGTAGGTTTAAGAATTTTTTGCCATTATTTTCAAACTCTATTTTTAATATTCTGAAATGACGCTCATATATTTAACAACCAAGCTTTCGAGCAGTACAAATTTTCTATATTTATACAACAACCGAGGTACTGCGCGCATTGTGATTGGCTGATGCCTGTCATCTATTAGAGTACAGACGCACATATGACGTCACTTCGTGGTGTGACTTGCGCTCGTGATCGGAGTTCATAGTCCAAGTCAGTCTTCTCGGCAAAGTTTTTCAAAACTTGCAGCGAGAACAACAAGAGAAAGTTCAGCTTAATTATAAATCTACATCAAGGAACAATCTGCCAAATACTCTACACTTTTTGAGACATTTAACTGGCTAAACAAGCTTGAAGTAGACAGTGACCGATTTGAAAAATTAACGAAAGCTGTAAGTGTTTGTCCGATGCTCGAGTAGTTTGAGGCCACTACGGGAAATCCATGAATGACAGTTGAACACCGTTGAACGCTTACCTTAGTTAAAGCTTACAGAGTACAAAGGGAATAAAGGCCAGTTTCTTTCGTTGAAATTTTATTTCTCCTTTATATTGCGTATTTTAAAATCGGTTTAACAGTGTTTCTTGATTACAGAAAGCTATCTCCCCTGTATCTCCAAATGAAAACAACGTAATCTAGGCTCACCGGTAGCGCGAGTTGCCTTAGCGATACGGAAGCGTACCGAAGTCTTGTTATTGTACAAAACAAATAGATAGTTCACACAGAAGACGTTAAAATATGGTAAGAACATCAGTGACCCACTCGCCTAGCGGATCGTGGGCCACTTTTTTGTTCGTACCACATTTTGACGTCATCTGTGATCTATAACTGAACAGACGCACGGCAAAATGGAATCTATTTGTATTTTTATTTGCTACAGACAGATAATGAAAACAGAACGCACAAAAATTGTAGGCTAGAAATAATTGTTACCGAACCTGGGAGATAGATCTAATGAACCTGCCGCTTGGGTTTCTAGTTAATAACGTGCCCTAATACAGCATTTGTTTTGCAAAAACTGAATCGACCAAAAAATTAATTTCTTTGCTTGTCAACTCGACTAAACTTTAATTAAGTGAACACAAATGTTCGACTCGTCCTGATAGTGCATTGTGAGTAACAACTTTACGTAATTGGTAAGGTAAGGTAAGGTAAGGTAACGTCTTTATTTACTGAGGGTAGCACTTAATAGCTATAAAGATAGCAGATACTGGCCATTTATATTCTATCGTTGTTTTATTTCACACACATATCTAAACTCCTATTCAAGATGCAATTTTCTTGCATGCCAGGAAATTATTTTAGATTTTTAAAGTCACCGATGCCAATATTAAAATAAAACTAATATAAAATTTATCTTTTATTTGAAGTTGAATTTTCCGGGTCCATTAACACCGCCTACAGAAAACCAAGGTAGGTTGAAAAGTTTCTTGATCTGCTCTCTGATTACTTTTGCTGCATGCAAACTTAATAATTAGGAGATTAATTTCTGCTAAGTGTTCCTCTTTACACTATAATAAAGATTATTGTGATTATAATTGCTATATCTTCCTGTTTACTTACTGGGATGGAACAGCAAAGAAAAAAAGGTTAAATTATATGAAGAATTATAGAAGTAGCAATTGTTGATCATTGCCTCAAGTCAGCCAAAGCCTTCAGGTTTTCTGATGTTGGATTGTTTCTCAATTAACTAACACATTCGTGAGAAGGGAATTTATTATCAGAAATAGTTTAGAATCGAATTTCCCTTTCTTCGCAGGAAGTGTAAACTACGTGCATATAAACGAAACTATTGCTTTCCGTCATGGACTTTAACTCATGGAACATTGTCTGGAGTTTGTGTTTTGGATTGTTAGCGACATTGATCGTTGTTGGAAATGTTCTTACCATCTGGATATTTCTCAAACAGAGGCTTCGTAAACGCGCTCATTTTCTGCTGATTAGCTTGGCTGTTGCTGATCTACTGGTTGGATTGCTGATTGTACCTCTTTTCGTAGCCATTAATACGACTTTTGGTGCAGCGTGGCACTGGGCACGTTTAGTGTTTAAATGTGGCGACATTTTTATTGGTTTAGCGTCTATCAACACTCTTGCCGTTATTTCCTTGGAGAGAATGTACGCCATCGGTTGGCCTCTTCGCCATAGAACTCTGAACTTTGGTGTTTATGTATTCGCTATTGTCATACCATGGATCCTCGCAGCGATATTCACTTCTTTAGCCGCAATGCATTTCCTCAAAATCATAACACGTGAGAGTTTCAAATACCCCCTGATTTTGTTTCAGAGCACGCCTCTCTTACTGATGTGTGCCGCGTATTGTGTTATTTGGAAGAAACAAAAATCACAGATGAGTAACCAGAATAACATGGCAAGAGAAGCAAAATTGGCAAAGACACTGTTTATGATTACAGGAGCTTCTCTTTTAACCTGGCTTCCATTTCAAATTATAAATGTATTGGTGAATTTTAATGTAACAATATATTTCCTTTACCTTCACGCAACCATTTACATCGTCAAGATTTTACAATTCAGCAATTCTCTTTTAAATGTGATAATTTATCCTTTTAGAATCTCAGAATTTAAGAATGCTCTCCTGCAGATGATTCACTGCTGTGTAATTCCCTGTGAAAGAGGAAATGAAGTTGTTCCAATCCATCAAGTGAGACTGAGTCAGTTGCATCACTGCCAAGAGCTACAGGTTCACAATTGTTAAATTTGTAAAAAGGAAAAGCGCACAATTTGAGTTATTTCAGGAATATTTAACCATAAGCAGATGTAGAAGGGGGGAAATCAAGACACTCTTTCCACTTGATTTACCACCTTACAGACTGGATTTCGCCAGAGTAGTTGCTATGATGAGTGACAAATAAAAGAATTTAATTGAATTGAAATGTAAATTATCACAGCGCTTGTGCTGGTCTGTGTCTGTTTCTGTTTTTATTGGAGAAAATGAATGAGAAATCTTTCTCTTGTTCAAAGATAACTTGTTCTCCAAGAACTCGTGAAACTGAAGTGCTATTTTTTCATATGTATGCACCATTGACTTGTATTTCTGTCAAGCGTTTAAAATTCCCATAGGTTAAAAATACCTGTAGGTTAGTTTTTTACAATGATGCTATTGTAGTATAAGAATATCACTTTTTTGAAAAACATATTTTTCCTGGTGTTTAGTATTGACCTCCTCAATGTTCCAAGTGGTAGTTTAAGTACTACATGTTTCCACAGGTTCCACACTGGAAAACTCTTTCTGAAGGATTCCTACAAACATCAGGACATTAACCCCCCCCCCCCCCCCTATTTTTCGGAAATAGCGCATTTTCTTTGATCTGCCGGAATTGTCTTCGCAGAATTCAACATTCACAGTCAAGCCTTCAAAGGAGTCCCCCACCCCTTCTAGGTGAAGGTCTGGATCCGCCACTGTTATGTACAGTCCTGAGTACCTACAACTTGAATGACATTTGATAAGCGAAGCTTGTGTAATAAGACGTTTCTGTTTATTGAGAAAAATAACCTTAAAAATGACGTAAAACAACAACAAAGTTATCTTGTTTGAAGTGACATGAAGAGGAAATTAAAAAGTGCGACTAAACAGAGTTTCTTTCCATCTTTGTTATTTGTGAGCCGTTCTGTTATACTTTTGGACAAGAGCAATCCTAAAAGCAACTACCATGGTGTAGTTGACCATTTTTATTTCTCAGAAGCATGAAACTGTCACGCAAATGAAGTTGAAAATAAAATGGAGCTAACGGCTGTCTATAAGCATGTGATTATCTAATATCTCTTTAACGGTTTTATTTTCCAGAATCAGTCTACAGTCTTCTAGTTCTTTTATCCTCGTGGTGCTGCTATGTCTAATATCAAAAATTATGTAGGGAAACTTGGGGACAGTATTTAAAATTTAAAAAAAGAAATGAATAAAAAAACCTAAACCGCGAAAATGACCAAAATTGCCGTTTTTATCACCAGGCCAATTTTGTAGCAAAATAACGGGTGTGATAAACGTTTACAAATATCATTTCAGAACCAACTTATTTTTTCATTACATTGAAGATGGTCAAACTTTCACAATATCAGTTATATAAAATATATCAAAAACAAAAACGTTTTCCCATCTTTTTGGCGTTGACTTCGAAACCATAAGACCATATCTGCGGTTGTAAAAGCAGGAATTTCAATAGTAGTCATCAACAGGCAAGAATCACTGCCTAACTGACGAGATATTTCAAGAATTACAAGAGATTCTTCTTGCATTTTCATACTCTGCTTTGCTTTCATTTGAATCAGAAGCCCCTTTCGCCTCACTTTCATGTACTCGACCCAAACTCTTCCGCGCGTTCCGCCATTTATGAATAAGGTGTATATCACTTACATTCTTAGTAATAGGTGTAGAAAAAAAACGAGGGATTACTTATGCCTGATTCACACCAACAAAACATGTTTAGTTAAAGAGGGTCGTACAGGGGTATTCTCGTGACGCGTGATTAGCTGATTTTATTTTCCGTGAAACGTGAATTTAATAAATTTATTCTTCGTGACCCGTGACCAGAAGGTTTTCCGTGACACGGGAAGAGCTTGAATTAATAACCGATATTCGTGATTTCACCACTTTATTGACTTTATTTTGCGTGATTTTGAGACGCGAGACCTCAAATGTGATCTCCGTATAATTATCGTAACGTCAAACACTCTTTGTAGAGTAAGAACAGGATAAAAGAGTATGTTTCTTTCTTATTTTCGTAATTTAATTAATCAATTTTGATTCCTTCAAACACTATTTGTAGCGTAAGAGCAGGATAAAAGAGTACTTATTTTCGTGATTCGGGAAAATGAAATTTCAATATCCGTGATCCGTGATTCGCTATTTTTTTCGTCCGTGAATCGTGCCAGAGCCTCCCCCCCCCCCCCCCCCCCCCCCCCTGTCCCCCTGTACGACCCTCGTTAAACCAGGTTTAAGAAAATGAAAATCAGTTATAGACAACTGACAGACTAAATTTTACCTAAGGTTCAAGTATGCTCTAACTTGTGCTTTCATTGTGCCAAATTTGAAGTCGATAAACATCACTCAGCAACTTCCATGAAGTTTTGTTATTGTATAAAATAAATAGATCCCATTTTGCGGTGTGTCTGTTCAGATAAAGATCACAGAAGACGTCAAAATGTGGTATGAACATCAGTGACCCACTCGCCTAGCGGCTCGTCGGCCACTTTTTTGTTCTTACCACATTTTGACGTCATCTGTGAGCTATAACTGAACAGACGCACGGCAAAATGAAATCTGTTTGTATTTTTATTTGCTACAGACAGACAATGAAAACAGATCGCACACAAATTATAGGCTAGAATAATTGTTACTGAACCTGGGAGCTAGATTTAATGAACCCGCCGCTTGGGTTTCTAGTTAATAACGTACCCCAATACCGCATTTGTTTTGCAAAAATCGACCAAAAATTTAATTTCTTTGCTTGTCATCTCGACTGAGGTTTAATTAAGTGAACACACATCTTCGACTCGTCCTGATAGTTCGCTGTGCGTAACAACTGTACGGAAATGAACTTATTCAGTTGCAGACACTGGCCGTTTATATTCTATCGCTGTTTTATTTCACACAGATATCTAAACTCCTATTCACAAGATGCAATTTTCTTGCATGCCAGGAAATTATTTTAGATTTTTAAAGTCACCGATGCCAATATTAAAATAAAAGTAATATAAAATTTATCTTTTATTGGAATTTGAACTTTCAGGCTCCATTAACAACGCCAACAGAAAACCAAGGTAGGTTGAACACTTCCTTAATCTGCTATCTGATTACTTTTGCTGCATGCAAACTTGATAATAAGGAGATTAATTTCTGCTAGGTGTTCCTCTTGACACTATAATAAAGATTATTATGATTATAATAATCTTCCTGTTTACGTACTTTACGTACTGATCTTCCTGTTTACTGAGGGTCTGGATGGGGTTAACTGACAACTGACAAATGGCCAAAATTTTAACTGACAACTGACATATCGCCTAAAATTTAACTGACAACTGACATTTGTAGTGAGTTTTTCTGGCAACTGACAAAAGACTGTTTGTTCTTAATATCCACAAAACATCGTTGTAAATAACATTATATGACTCTTTTTCGTCCAACAAATGCATGTTTTATGCTAAATCTTAGCAGCAGGACGGTAGAGTGTCATATTTCGTTAATAATTTACCGTATGACCGATAACCTGATTGAAAATTAAACTTGGGGAAATACATATATTTTTTGTTTTTGCAATGTAGTCTCTCACACAGTAGTTTTACTGTCGCTACTCCTTTCTCAATAAGTGCCTGTAATAGACCCGTTAGCCCGAGTGCAATATTCCTTTCCGACTATTTCATCTAGGCCAATCACCATCGAGGCATTGCTAAACAAAACCCAATCAAGTTAATCGTAATAAAGACCTCTTCGCATATTTGTTTCTTTTTAATATTTTGAAGGTTAGTTTTGATTGGCTAACCGTTGGAAAAGGAATTTTGGGCTCGTCAAGCAGGAGCCCGGGGGATACTCTTTAAAAATTCATGTGGGGTGTGTGTGGCATGCTTCAAGAAACCCCTTTACCCTATTCTAGACCGAAATATACGATTTCACCCACCCTATTTTAGATCTGACCCCAAAATCGATAACCTATTTCAGACCACATTGTATCCAGGAACTGCTTCGGTTTGCCTAAAATTAACAAGGGCCTCATATTCCTAACTTACACATGTGCATGCATGATAAGAACGATAACAAAATATAGTTTCTTCCAAAAGTTGCGAACTAGACTCACCAGAGTACACAAACCATGATAGCCTATTTCAGACCAAAATGGTAATAATCTATACCCTATTTCAGACCAAAAGGGCTCGAAAACCATACCGTTTGACTTTGGGGCCACACATACGTATATAGCTTATGTAAGGGAGTAACCCCTGGAGCAGAAGTTCGTGTGACGGAGAGTAGTGACTTGCCTTGATTGAAAGGCCGTATAGAAACAAAAGCCGCTTGGAGTTGCAATTATTTCAGCATCAAAATTTAATATAAATGGTATAATTTACATTTTGAATGTTACCTTTTTAGCTACATTTTGGGTCAAAAATTAATAATTAAGCTATATGGTTAACTATTAATAGTCCATTAACTGACAACTGACAAATGGCCTAAAATTTAACTGATAACTGACAAATGGCCATAATTTTAACTGACAACTGATATTTGTAACCCCCCCATCCAGACCCTCTTTACTTACTGGGATGGAACAGCAAAGAAAAAAAGGTTAAATTATATGAAGAATTATAGAGGTAGCAATTGTTGATCATTGCCTCAAGTCAGTCAAAGCCTTCAGGTCTTCTGATGTTGGATTGTTTCTCAATTAACTAACACATTTGTGAGAAGGGAATCTATTATCAGAAATAGTTTAGAATCGAATTTCCCTTTCTTGGCAGGAAGTGAGAACTACGTGGATATAAACGAAACTATTGCTTTCCGTCATGGATTTTAACTCATGGAACATTGTCTGGAGTTTGTGCTTTGGATTGTTAGCGACATTGATCGTTGTTGGAAATGTTCTTACCATCCTTATATTTGTCAAAAGAAGGCTTCGTAAACGTACTCATTTTCTCTTGATTAGCCTGGCTGTCGCTGATCTACTGGTTGGATTCCCGATTGGTCCTCTTTTCATAGCTATTAAGACGACTTTTGGTTCAGCGTGGCACTGGACGCGTTTGGTGTTCAAGTATGGTGACATTTTTGTAGGTTTAGCGTCTATCAACACGCTTGCCGTTATTTCCTTGGAGAGAATGTACGCCGTCGGGTGGCCTATTCGCCATAGAACTTTCGTGTTCAGTACATGTTTGCAATTTTCACACCATATAGCCGCAATTTATTCCTTCAATATCATCACACGTGACAGCTTCATA
Organism: Meandrina meandrites; assembly: GCA_963693305.1. Lineage (NCBI taxonomy): Eukaryota > Metazoa > Cnidaria > Anthozoa > Scleractinia > Meandrinidae > Meandrina > Meandrina meandrites. The sequence continues at coordinate 64,086,140 of OY855903.1, forward strand.
TACCCCCTTATTTTGTTTCAGAGCACGCCTCTTTCAGTGATGTGTACCGCGTATTGTGTTATTTGGAAGAAACAAAAATCACCGATAGGTAATCGAGTGGCAAGAGAAGCAAGATTAGCAAAGACGCTTGGCATGATTACAGGAGCTTCTCTTTTAACCTGGCTCCCATTTCAAATTACAAATGTATTGGTGAATTTTAATGTAATTGTATATTTCCGTTACCTTCACGCAACCATTTACATCGTCAAGATTTTACAATTCAGCAATTCTCTTGTAAATGTGATAATTTATCCTTTTAGAATCTCAGAATTTAAGAATGCTCTACTGCAGATGATTGACTGCTGTGTAATTCCCTGTGAAAGAGGAAATGAAGTTGCTCCAATCCATCAAGCAAGACTGGGTCAGTTACATTCTTGCCAAGAGCTACAGGTTCACAATTATTAGGAAATTGTAAAAAGGAAAGCGCACAATTTGAGTACGTTATTTCAGGATTTTTAACCATAAGCAGATGTAGATGGGGAAATCAAGACACTGTTTCCACTTGATTTACCACCTCGCAAGTGGATTTAGCGGTTTTCGTCAGGAGGGTTGCTATGAAAATTATGACAGCGCTTGTGCTAGTCTGTGTCTGTTTCTGTTTTTATCGGAGAAAATGAATGAGAAACCTTTCTTGTTAACTTGTTCTCCAAGAACTCGTGAAAAAAGGCTATTTTTCCATATGTTTGCACCATTGACTTGTATTTCTGTCAAGCCTTTAAAATTTCCATAGGTTAAAAATACCTGTAGGTTAGTTATTTACAATGATGCTATTCTAGTATAAGAATATATACCCCCCCCCCCCTTATTTTTCGGAAATAGCGTATTTTCTTTGATCTGAAGGAATTGTCTTCGAGGAATTCAACATTCAAAGTCAAGCCTTCAAAGGCGTCCCCCCACCCCTTCTAGGTGAAGGTCTGGATCCGCCACTGTTATGTACAGTCCTGAGTACCTACAACTTGAATGACATTTGATAAGCGAAACTTGTGTTAGAAGACATTTCTGTGTATTGAGAAAAATAACCTTAAAAATGACGTAAAACAACAACAAAGTTATCTTGTTTGAAGTGACATGAAGAGGAAATTAAAAAGTGCAACTAAGCAGAGTTTCTTTCTATCGTTGTTATTTGTGAGCCGTTTAGAGCAATCATAAAAGCAACTACCATGGTGTAGTTGGCCATTTTTATTTCTCAGAAACATGAAACTGGCACACAACTGAAGTTGAAAATAAAATGGAACTAACGGCAGTATAAAACGGTTTTATTTTCTCGAATCAGTCTACGGACTTTTAGTTCTTTAATCCGCATGGTGCAGTCTATGTCGAATATCAAAAATTATGTAGGGAAAGTTGGGGGACAGTGTTGTTGTTGTTGGTGGTGTTATTTGGAAGAAACAAAAATCATCGATGGGTAAGCACGTGACAAGCGAAGCGAAATTGGCAAAGACACTGTTTATGATTATAGGAGCTTCTCTTTTAACCTGGCTTCCTTTTCAAATTATAAATGTATTGGTGAATTTTGAAGTAATTAGTTATTTCCCTTACTTTTATGCAACCATTTATATCGTCAAGTTTTTACAATTCAGCAATTCGCTTGTAAACGTGATAATTTATCCTTTTAGAATCTCAGAATTTAAGAATGCTCTCCTGCAGATGTTTCACTGCTGTGTAATTCCCTGTGAAAGAGGAAATGAAGTTGCCCCGATCCATCAAGTGAGGCTGGGTCAGTTGCATCATTGCCAAGAGCTGCAGATTTCCAGTTGTTAGGTATTAAACTGGAAAAAGGAAAGCATAAAATATTTGTTAATTCAGGAATTGGTGCCATAAATAGATCTACGCGAGGCATTACTGGTTACATTACCGGTTTTTCTCAGAGTTTACCGGTTTTTCTCAGAGTAGTTGTTATATGTATCTACCTTGTTAGAGCGCTGCCTTGCACTACTGTTAGTCTCTATTTTATTAAGAATGTGAATGAGGCCCAGTGTTAGTATGCACCACTGACTTGTATTTCTATCAAGGATTTAACATTCCCATAGCACAAAGGTCATAACGATGCCTAGAGGTTAGTTATTCACATTAATCACCAGCTGCAGAAGCATTATTTTTTCGGTACTGACCTGCTTAGTGTACCAAAACGTAGGTGTTTTCACAGGCTCTTCACTTCTCTGGAAAACCCTTTTGAAAGATTTAATTTTAGACTCTGCTAGCATGATGACATTACTAAACGTATCTTAGTACAACTATGTACAGCCCTGAGCACCTAGAACATGCATGAAACGTGCATGACGTGTCTGTACCTTACAGTAGTGGATATTACATAGAAACTGCGTAACAATGGAACTGTCACAATAAAACGGTCACAAAACTCAAGTTGAAGACAATAGATAGAAACTAATGCGTAGAAATAAGCATCTGACTGTCTTATTAGAAGTTCATGAGCTAGACTGGCTTATGAACTTCTGGTGTAATATGTTTTTACTTTTTTTCTGGAATCCGTCTACATCTATAATTCATTTCTAGATAATTGATTCTCGATAGATGTTCCCTTAGAGTTATTTAATGTTGTTTTATGGTAATCCGGCGATAGATGTTCCAATGCACGTACAAGAGATGTTCGAGTTGTATTAATTTTAAGTGGCTATATCTACTCCTTTATTCTACTTGATGCCGTCTTAATCGAATATCAAAATGGAACAAAACTCAGGGACAGTATTTAAAGACTAAAAATTTTCAAGAAGCGGAAAATTGTCGCTGCTCCCGTAAATACTAGCACCACGATCTGATTAGTTGAAAGCAGAACGATTTTTCCCAAATTGCATCACTAGCTTAACAGTTAAATAATATTAGATCACCCAGAGTTTCGCGCCAACAAAAATAAAAACGCGGCTGCACCAATTGGCAGCACTACTGTCACAACCCGGTTCCAGTCTGCTTCACTCGCATCATCGGAGACCAAGGGGCAATTAGAGACGGACCATTTTTTTCTGGAGGGGGGTGGAGGGTATGAAAAATATTGAAAAAAATTATTTGCAGGGCCTAAAAAGACAAAGTAAATTTCTTGCAAACATAGTATGTGTAAAAAAAAAATTAGTTTGCAGTTCTAAAAAAAAAAATGTTGCAGAGGTGCATACTATTTAAGTGCCGCTTTCTACAAAAGTCGACTAAAATCGACTTTCGGCGGCACAAGTCGAAAAATCGATTTTGCTCATATTTTACACAAAGATAGGTCCTACTGAGGAACTAAACGGAATGCAGTTAGTTTGTCCTGATACAGCTTCCTTTCGTAGAAATATGCAAAAAACGATTTCGCCCCGTTTGGGCTCAAAATCCACTTCCGGTTAGACTGAATTTTGTGAAAATTTGATCGTCTCGCGCATTATACTACAGCTGTTCATGAATCTTTCAATGATATTTATAATCTTTTCAGGTCTTCGTTGTATGACTGAGCGAAAAATAAAACAGATGGAGATTAGTTTTGAGCCCGAAACGAGCCAAAATTGACAGACTAAATTTGCAAATGTGTCGCAAGCGAAATTATGCAGTAAAACATTGCCATTTTTTTCTATGGGCGATAACTTTAAATATCGTAAAAATACTGTCTATGGGTAAACTATACACCCATCTGCTATAATATCAAAAAAAATCTCTGGGGAGATGGTTTTCAGTGGCCCGCTTTGGCCTGTGTTTATCACTAATTTTGCCGAAAATCTGTTGTTTGAAGTGTAAACAATTGCGTGACACGGCTGGTCACAATTCCCGAGGGTTTTCAAGTTTTGAGTGAGAGTCGGTAATAATATTGGAAAACGAATAGATATCGCCCGCTTATTGTAGATAGGAACTTAAAGAGATAATTTTACTTCTTTAATTATTTATAGCGAATTTGGATCTATTTTTTAGGTGGTTCTCTTCCCGCGGGTAGCTAAGTGCTGTTTACTTTTCTTCAGCTGAAATTTAAATTAGATAAACATGTACGATGTTTTGTCCATAGGTAGTGTATTTACCTTTTATAATTAAGTACTGGGGTGATACCGGGGTGCTCTGCTTGATGAGCTTGTTTTATACAATTTTTCATACGACGATAACCTACTCATCCAGACTCATACAAATGGCCGATTGACAACTAACCCATTCTCAGTGGTTTCTCACACTAAAGTTAGTAACAAATTGTTTTAGGGTGGATTTCACTGTCTGTAATAACGATATGAAATAGCAATGATCTGTTAAGAGAATTCATAGCGTTCAGCGTCGGCAAACAACAACAACAACAACAACAAAAAAAAAAACAATGACGAAAGGTCGGATAGTCCAGCACACGTTTATAATAAAAATATTATGACATCAAAAATTTGTTTGCGCTTCAGTCATACTGGGTACAGATGTAAAAAAATCCCCACTTTCACTTCATTCGTTGCATGATCATTCTAGGGATATTTTTTGTTCTAGTGTCATTTCTGTTCTAGTACTGCACGTTCGCTAGATAAACACATTACATTTGTGGACATAAACTGCAATCACTAGTGAATCTAGTGGAGAGGAAGAAGACCAGTTCTTCCCTTTTGTTTAAAAACATCGGAATTTTCTTGTCATGAAATCGGCGCCAAGTACATTCCACCTTCACCCCCCTTTTAAGGAAAGGAAAAGCCCCTTTTCTTCGCCGTTCCTTTTCTCTGGTCCTTTTGATCCGGCTGTCCACCGATAGCGGTTTCAGTTGCATAAGGGTAATTTTCTCTATGCGAGGCCTGAAAATTATCAGCCAATTTTCGGAGGATGGAGAACTGTTGTACTTAAAATGGGTGGGACGGGGTGGGATGAAGCCAACAGGTCTGAGGAATGTCAGAGGTCGAGAGGGATGGGGCGTGGGGTGACTTGCGGGGTGGAGTTTCAAAATATTTCAACAACGAACATGTATGTAGAAAAAAGCACCTACGAATCCCACTTGGGTAATACGTAATACTGATCTCGATCAAATTCTAATGAAGCGGATTTCTCAATTCTCAAACACTGGGTGGAGAACAGACAACTTCTTTGCAGGTTTTCACTTAGCCTGTTCCAGGCTCTCGGTAGTTGGGGGCGGACGAAAAAAGCGGGCGAGCGAGGAAAAAAAAAGGGGGGACTCGCTCGGTAGTTGGGGGCGCACGGAAAAAGCGAGCGAGCGAGGAAAAAAAGGGGGCGACTCTCTCGGTAGTTGGGGGCGGACGAAAAAAGCGGGCGAGCGAGGAAAAAAACGTTGGGGACTCTCTCGGTAAAGCGGGCGAGCGAGGAAAATAAAGGGAGACTCTCTCGGTAGTTGGGAGCGAGCGAAAAAGGCGGACGAGCGAGGAAACAAAGGGGGGACTCTCTCGGTAGTTGGGAGCGAGCGAAAAAAGGCGGGCGAGCGAGGAAAAAAATGGGGAGACTGTCTCGGTATTTGGGGGCGATTAAAAAATGCGAGCAAACGAGGAAAAAAGGGGGAGACTGTCTCGGTAGTTGGGGGCGAGCGAAAGAAGCGGGCGCGAATCTGAAGAATCAACATGCCATGAATCTTTTCTAGGCCGTGACACTGTGTGACACAGTGTGACTTGACCAGATCGAGTGACTTGTGCTGTGTTATAGTTTTAGTGCATGATAGCAGTGGGGCTATGTTCATAGACTGCTTTCTGTCCCTGCGATCAAAGGCCAAGCACTGACCACCAACTAATGACTTAAAAGAACAGCAGACATCCATTTTGTTTTATCCACAACAGCGAAGAGTCGAATTTACGGAATTCAATTTATTCTCGTTCTCAAAATAAAGATAATTTAATTAGCAATTAAAAAATTCGCCAAAGAAGTTAGATTCAAGGCTGGTACAACTTTTACAATAAATTCTGGCATGAATCATATTCAAAATTTCAGTTGTTTGAAAAGTACTAATCGTGCTGCAAATAGATCTTTGTCCATAACTTGGAAAAGTAATGTTCTGCTTTCTATTGATCCGTCAACCATAAAATTCTTTAAATTTTCAGTTACACTGTTCATGTCTAATTGAAAATGAATTAAACCAACATATTTTAATGTTAGATTTTCCTCCTGTATAGGACTAGAATAAAACGAGTGATAACAAATTTGCATAAAAACACAGGTATCAGATCCGGGGCGTTACTAAACACCGGAACGGAACGGAATGACCGGAATGAACCGGAATGAACCGGAATGAGCCGGAATGGACCGGAATGGACCGGAATGATACCGGAATGGACAGGAATGGACCGGAATGGACCGGAATTAGATTTATTTTATAAAACTCACTGAACGGAATGAACCGGAATGAGACCGGAATGGACCGGAATAGACCGGAACGGAACGGAATGAACCGGAATAAACCGGAATAAGCCGGAATGGACCGGAATGAGACCGGAATGGACCGGAATGGACCGGAATGGACCGGAATGGACCGGAATTAGATTTATTTTATAAAACTCACTGATGTCAGTGACTGGTTTTCAAAAACATTTGTTTTTATAAAAAAACGAGTTTCTGAAAGCTGACTTTCAGTCATTGACTGTTTAAATAATTCTATTTAGTAAGAGTATTTTGTTATTTTTTTACGTTTATTTTTTTTCAAAATAAAACGTTGAGGTAAAGAAACTTAGTTAGTCATAAAGGGTCACATTTTATCAAGGAGCGTGCACTGATTAGCGGTCGTCTAGCTAATGTGCACGTTCGGTAGTTGTTTAATTAAAGGCATTCTAGGTGTTGGTCTTTTCTGCTTTCCAGTAATCGTCTTGTTGTACACCCCAGATTTGTACGTATGCATAAGAGACCAAAGTTACTAGTTATAACCATGATTACCATAAACTTGTTGCCAGGAATAATAAGATAACGAATTATTCCTTTTGTTATTACTATAAACTATTGAACTTACTTGACAAGGAAAATACGCGCTGATAGTACAACTTAGGAGTTGGAATTACATTTTGGATCACAAATGTCTCTACCAAGCGTCGAAGCTCGAACATGTGAAAATGATAAACTATTACCACGAATAAATCACTTGTCTGTACTCAAACATAATACACGTATGTTGTCAAGGAAACTCATCGATAGCATTTTTGAAACTGAAGGTGTTAAGTTGTGCAACAACATTTCGATCGTATCTCATAGTGTAAAAAAGGCAAACTGTTCCATCCAAACACAAGTTGAAATGTTGGAAATGTAATGAATTATATTCATTTCATGTGCGACTCTTGGTGCGACTCGAATCTTTAGTTTTTTGAGTTCAGCTAAAGAATAAGCGATTATATAGAATCAATTTATATTATGTGTCACACTTTCAACATATCCATACCCACCCCGAACACTTCTCTTACTGAAGTGGCTGCTTTCCAATACAACGGGTACTCAAAATAACCAGGAATATCATTGCAAAAGCGACTTCATCCCTCCCAACCCACAACAAACAAGCACACGGAGAAACGTTTTTTGAAAACCAGTCGCTCACATGAGTGTGTTTTGTGAAATGAATCTCATTCCGGTCCATTCCGGTCTCATTCCGATCCATTTCGGTATCATTCCGGTCCATTCCGGCTTATTCCGGCTTATTCCGGTTCATTCCGTTCCGTTCCGGTCCATTCAGGTCCATTCCGGTATCATTCCGGTATCATTCCGGTCCATTCCGGTCCATTCCGGCTCATTCCGGTTCATTCCGGTCATTCCGTTCCGTTCCGGTGTTTAGTAACGCCCATCAGATCCGACGAAATCGGCAAAAACATACTTTAATTATTACCCGAGTTCCCTTTAGATCACGTAAGGAACCAAACAATATCGACCCGTGATTACGTCTGTCAGTGAATCTGAGAATGCTTAACCTTTCCTTTATAAGACCTGGTTTACTGAATGATGGTGAAAACTTCAGGATAGTGAGAACTTCAATAAATTTAACTGAATTAATTACCGTCTAACATTTTGTGATCAAAGTTTGTAAAGATCACGCAACGTTTCCAAAACGGGTGAACGGAGAAAATCTCACATTGCTCCTACTTCTTCAAGGAGTTCACCAACTGGCCCATTTATTTGCATGATTTTTTTGGCTGAATTCTTAGAAGAGCGTCAAACGTACTTTTAAAAAAGAATAATTTTATTCGTGGTTAACCAGCCGTGTCACGCTGTTGTTTACACTTCAAACAACAGATTTTCGGCAAAATTAGTGATAAACACAGGCCAAAGCGGGCCACTGAAAACCATCTCCCCAGAGATTTTTTTTGATATTATAGCAGATGGGTGTATAGTTTACCCATAGACAGTATTTTTACGATATTTGAAGTTATCGCCCATAGAAAAAAAATGGCAATGTTTTACTGCATAATTTCGCTTGCGACACCTTTGCAAATTTAGTCTGTCAGTTTTGGCTCGTTTCGGGCTCAAAACTAATCTCCATTTGTTTTATTTTTCGCTCAGTCATACAATGAAGACCTGAAAAGATTATAAATATCATTGAAAGATTCATGAACAGCTGTAGTATAATGCGCGAGACGATCAAATTTTCACAAAATTCAGTCTAACCGGAAGTGGATTTTGAGCCCAAACGGGGCGAAATCGTTTTTTGCATATTTCTACGAAAGGAAGCTGTATCAGGACAAACTAACTGCAGTCCGTTTAGTTTCTCACTAGAACCTATCTTTGTGCAAAATATGAGCAAAATCGATTTTTCGACTTGTGCCGCTGTTCGGTCGAAAATTGTAGAAAGGCGCACTTAAAAAAAAGGTTAAAAGAGGAAAATTTTTCCTATCCCCCCTCCAGGAAAATAATGGTCCGTCCCTTGGTCGGAGAAAAACGAAGAAAACCGGACAGAAATCGTAGCGGGGAAGGTTTTCTACAAAATTTTAAGAGCCCCTGGGAAAGGAGTCTCTCCGAACCATTTCCAAGCGACTCTGCGAATGCTGGCTCATGATTAAGTCAAGAAAATCTTTTGTATTACTTTGTTTCGCCCCGACTAATTAACTTCCCCTGGGTCTCTGAGGATACTTTACTCGTGGCTTTGTTTCTGAAAAATCGTCAAAGATCAATCTGAAAATGATGAATGTTATTCTCAATCGACAAATTTAACCTGGAACAGAAATGAAGGAACAAGACGGCATTAAGGTAAGGTTTAAATTGTCTTGTAAATAAAAAGCTCACTTTCATTGACTTTCAAAGCCAAGATGAAAGAAACAACGCCGAAAGGTCGCGTGGCAGTCAGTTAACTCGTGTAAACATTTGCTCCATTCAGAAGCTTGTATTTACGGTAGCATTATTAGTAATAGGAAATCGTTCGTTTTTTTTACTCGAAACAGTTAGGGATTAATTGAAGTCATCAACAGATGAGACTCGTGGGTGTGCCTCTCTTGAAAATGACTAAAAAGGTCTAAAAAGTCCGATCTGTTCACTTGTACAATTAATCCCTAATTGTTTTTCGACTTTTTCGAACAGACCGTTTTTTTTTCATGAAATAAAATTGTCAAAATTTTGTAATTTCGCTTGTATAAAAACAAATAAAAACTATTAAAATGCAGTTTTGTAGTAAATTAGCATTGACAGATTTTGTTCGGCACCTTTTGGCGTCTAGACGAAATGACAGCTTTTAGAACTGATTAAGGGCACTTTTATGTCGTTTTGCTAATTAATTTCATTAACAGTAAACATTTTCCATGTTCGCACAACTTTTGAGCATTTCTGATGCAATTTTTTTGTCATTTTGATAGCACAGCCGGCTAATGTCGAACAAAGTCGGCTAAAGTCGAAAATAGGGCTTGTCTGGACTTTTTATAGCGTTGCCTTAGCAACTAGTAATAACAACAGTTGGCCACAGATGTGGTACTGAGGACAGGATGTTTTAAATCATTTAGAGCAATTAACTGCACGGTTTATTTCGTACTACAAAGACTACAAACGGGCCCTCCTCTCTGATGCCATGAACGATTATGAAGAAGACTTGAAGATATTTCCCAAATAGGGTAAGTTTGAAGCTTGGGCAACCGAGGATGAGAGTTGAGAAGAATTGACTCATGAGAATTTGCGTCAACTCTTTTCTACTATCATCAACACGGGCCAAACGAGAACGAAAGTCGTCGAGAGTCCGTCAAGAGTGACGCGTAGTCTCAAACACTCTTCAATTCAACTGTCATGGAAAATTTGAGCACGTTCAAAGTCGATGAGAGCGCACGAGAGTTGATGAGAGTGCATGAGAGCTCCATGCCAAACGAGAGCGAGGGTTTGAACTCTTATCAACTCTTATTCTCGTTTGGCCCGTGCTTTAAGTACACCGTAGCAATCAAAGAACGTTTTTAGCAATATACGTCTGTCAGTATATTACTTTATGTCGAATAAGTTTTTCAAGCGAGATAATCTGCACTTGTGCATGGAGGCGTTTCAAATTTCAACAATTAACATACATCTAACTCGATTGAAGACGAATTTAGTGATGTTACAAAGCTATTTTTTTTACGAAAAAATAACAAGAGGCTTCTTGTTCTGAAACTGAAAATGCGTTTTAAACATTTAAACATTTTTATTTCCAGTAGCGAATTATTCCTCGCTATGACATTAAATTTAGGCCCTATGCGCCAACTTGGCGCCAGGGGATAGGTGAAGATGACATTAAATCTTAACTTATCTATTTTTTTTGGACGAAAAGATAACAAGAGGCTTCTTGTTCTGAAACTGAAAATGCGTTTTATTAATTCATAAAATGCTGAGTTAACTGTTCGTCTAACAACAGTTCCACCATTTTCTTTGCAGTGTGAATTTGCATTCACTCAATGGCTACGAGTGTCGAATGGACAAGTAGGTTGTAGAAATTTTTGCCCATTATTTTCAAACTGTATTTTTAATATTCTGAAATGAACATTTTGAGACGCTTATATATTTAACTACCAAACTTTGGAGTACAAATTCTGTATATAATAAAATGAAAACTGGCAGAAGGCAGAAAAATTTTAGGCTAGAATAATTGTTACTGAACCTGGAGGCTAAATTTAATGAACCCGCCGCTTGGGTTTCTAGTTAATAACGTGCCCCAATACAGCATTTGTTTTACCAAAATCGACCAAAAATTTAATTTCTTTGCTTGTCAACTCGACTGAAGTTTAATTAAGTGAACACAAATGTTCGACTCGTCCTGATAGTGCACTGTGCGTAACAACTGTACGTAATTGAACTTCTCCAGTCGCAGATACTGGCCGTTTATATACTTTCACTGTTTTATTTCACACATATATCTAAACTCCTATTCAAGATGCAATTTTCTTACATGCCAAGAAATTATTTTAGATTTTTAAAGTCACCGATGCCAATGTTAAAGTAAGACTAATATAAAATTTATCTTTTATTTGAAGTTGAATTTTCCGGGTCCATTAACACCGCCAACAGAAAACCAAGGTAGGTTGAAGACTTTCTTGATCTGCTATCTGATTATTTTTGCTGCATGCAAACTTGCTAAAAAGGAGATTAATTTCTGGTAGGTGTTCCTTTTGGCACTATAATAAAGGTTATTATTATTATTATTATTATTATTATTATTATTATTATTATTATTATTATTATTATTATTGCTATAATGGAAAGAACATCTTTCTGTTTACTTGGATGGAACAGCGAAGAAAAAAATAGAAAAAATGGTTAAATTATATGGAAAAATGGTTAAATTATATGAAGAATTATAGCAATTTTTGATCATTGCCTCAAGTCAGTCAAAGCATTCAAATTGTCTGATGATGGTTTGTTTCTTAATTAACTCCCACATTCTTGAGATGGGAATTTATTATCAAAAGTAGTTTAGAATCGAATTTCCCGTTCTTGACAGGAAGTGAGAACTACATGCATATAAAGGACACCATTGACGTTGGTCATGGATTTCAACTCATGGAACATCGTCTGGAGTTTGTGTTTTGGATTGTTAGCGATATTGATCGTTCTTGGAAATGTTCTTACCATCTGGATTTTTCTCAAACAGAGACTCCGTAAACGCGCTCATTTTCTGCTGATTAGTTTGTCGGTTGCGGATCTTCTGGTTGGATTGCTGATTGTACCTCTTTTCGTAGTCATTAAAACGAATTTTGGTGTAGTGAAGTACTGGGCAACTTTGGTGTTCAGATATGGCGATATTTTTACTGGTATCACGTCTATCAACGCTCTTGCCGTTATTTCCTTGGAGAGAATGTACGCCATTGGTTGGCCTCTTCGCCATAGAACTCTGAACTTTCGTGTTTACATGTTCGCTATTGTCATACCATGGATCCTGGCAGCGATATTCACTTCTTTAGCCGCAATGCATTTCCTCAAAATCATAACACGTGAGAGCTTCAAATACCTCCTGATTTTGTTTCAGAGCACGCCTCTCTTAGTGATGTGTGCCGCGTATTGTGTTATTTTGAAGAAACAAAAATCATCGATGAGCAACCAGAATAACATGGCAAGAGAAGCAAAATTGGCAAGGACACTGTTTATGATTACAGGAGCTTCTCTTTTGACCTGGCTCCCATTTCAAATTATAAATGTGTTGGTGAATTTTACTGCCATTACTAGATATTTCCCTTTCTTACTTAATAACGGGACCCTATACATCGTCAAGTTTTTACAATTCAGCAATTCTCTTGTAAATGTGATAATTTATCCATTTAGAATCTCAGACTTTAAGAATGCTCTCCTGCAAATGTTTCACTGCTATGCAATCCCTTGTCAAAGAGGAAATGAAGGTGCTCCGATCCATCAAGTGAGGCTGGGTCAATTGCATCATTGCCAAGAACAACAGGTTCCCAATTATTAGAAAATTGTGAAAAGGACTTAAAGCATACAATTTGTGTTATTTCAGAATTTGTTTCCATAAACAGATGTATGTGGGGCAATCAAAGCATTGTTTATGTTTCTTCTTGATTTCCCATCTCGCTGACTGGATTTAGCGGTTTTCCTCAAAGTAGTTGCTATTTAAGATGGAATCCACCAGGAAGTCGAGTAATATTTATTTAAGTTGGACAAAAATCGAGTACCAGAATAATTCAAATCCTATTGCGCTATTTTCTACCCTAAATAAAAGGTAAAGATGTAAGTAATAATCCCTGATAACACCGACAACAACTTTGTGGAGTCCTGGGACTAGTAGAGTCGTCACGTGACAAGAAGGCCGTCTTGATCGAGTTAGTTGAGTTCTTGCCATGTGTGTGTTGTAACTCGGAGTTTGCACACTGTTTATGTATTAAATACACTACAAACTTCTTATCAGAGTCTTAGAAAATGAGTTTCAAAGTTCACAAGCTATAGGCAAATTCTCACGTGCAGCCATTTTGTAAAATCGTCTTTAAGCGATTCAGTGGAATTCAGTGGGAAATTCGAAATTTGTTTTCGGTGTTTGGTGTTGTTAGAAAAGATTTCTTTTGATAAGATATTTGAAGCAGCAACACAAAAGTTTGCAATAAGGTGTAAATAATTTTGGTACAACAATTTCTTATCAGAGCCTGAGAAAATGAAATTCAACATGTTCAAAGTTCACAAGCTATAGGCAAACGCTCACGTCTTTTAAGCGATTTAGTGGAATTCAGCGGAACTTCGAAATCGGTTTTCGATGTTTGGTGTTGTTAGAAAAGATTTCTTTTGATAAGATATTTGAAGCAGTAACACAAAAGCTTGCAATAAGGTGTAAATAATTTTGGTACATAATTTTGTCCAATAACTACTCGAAGTCCTGGCGGATTCCGTCTTAAATTGTTACAGGGCTTGTACTAGTCTGTTTTTGTTTTTATACGAGACTATGAATGAGAAAGATTTCTCGTGCTCCAGGAACTTGTGACAGTGCTATTTTTCATGTATGCACCACTGACTTGTATTTCTTTCAAGGGTTTAAAATTCCCATAGGTTAAAAATACCATGAAACGCAGATTGGGCGATTAATTATGTACAGGTCTGAGCACCTACAACTTGAGTGACATTTGATAAGCGAAGCTTGTGTAATAAGACGTTTCTGTGTATTAAGATAAATGATGTAAAACAACAACAAAGTTATCTTGTTTGAAGTGACATAAAGAGGAAATTAAAAAGTGCGATTTAACAGAGTTTCTTTGTGAGCAGTTTTGTTATACTTTTTGACGGAAAATTCAGGTGAAAAACAAAAATGCTTAAGTATGTTACAGGAGCAATTCTAAAAGCAACTACCATGTTGTAGTAGACCATTCATATTACTCAGAAACGTGAAACTGTTACGAAACTGAAGTTGAAAAAAATGGAACTAAGGGCCGTAGATAAGCATGTGATTGTCTAATATCTTTTTAACGGTTTTATTTTCTCGAATCAGTCTACAGACTTCCAGTTCTTTTATCCCCGTGGTGCTGCTATGTCGAATGTCAAAATTCATGTTGGGAAACATCAGTAAGACACTACCTCTCTGGAACCTCTATTTTCATTCGCCCACTGTAAACACTACCTCTATTGTTATTCAGGGATAGGGGCATTGTTATAGCCTGTTATGTATTGTTTTAGGAACCAATGAAATAACTCGTTCCGAGAGGTAGTGGGCGACCCGGAAACATGGGGACAGTATTTAAAATTTTAAAAAGAAATGAATAAAAAACCTAAACCGCGGAAAATGACGAAAGTTGCCGTTTTTATCACCAGGCCAATTTTGTAGCAAAATAACGGGTGTGATAAACGTTTACAAATATAATTTCAGAACCAACTTATTTTTTCATTACATTGAAGATGGTCAAATTTTCACAATATCAGTTATATAAAATATATCAAAAACAAAAACGTTTACAATGTAGTTTTATAGTAAATAACTATTGACAAATTGTGCTCGGTACCATTTTGGAAATTTTGGCGTGTAGAGCGGACTGACAGCTTTTATAACTGATTAGGGATATCTTTCTCATTGAATATGCTATTATCAATTTTATTTGTTGTGAGCAACTTTTCGCATTTTTAGCCATGTTAGCACAATTATTGAGCATTTATTCTGATGCAAATTTTTATTATTTTCGTAGCAGAACCGATCAATGCTAAATACTAGAACTGGGCCATAAAATGTCATAAAAGGTCGAAATAAGGCTTGTATCCGGGCTTTTAGTAATATCAACAGTGGGCCAGCTGAAAATAACCTCACATTTTATTTCGAACAACAAAGACTTCAAACGGGACCTCCTCGCTGATATCAAGAACGATTACCAAGAAAACTTGAAAAAAAGATTCTCAAAAAGGGTAGGTAAACTAAAGCAATCAAAGGATTTATTAGCGATTTACTTCGTTATGTTTTTCAAGCGAGATTATCTTGTGCATCGAGGCGTTTCAAATTTCAAAGAGTAACATACATCTAAGTCGAATGATTGGATAAACCAATCAGCTTTCTAACTTACCAAAGAAAGAACGAATTAGTGGTATTGTAAAACTGTTTTATAGAAAGATAAAAAGAGAGTATTGTCGTGAAACTGCATGATTTTGAAAAATAAGATGCAGCTTTGTCAATTTCTTTTCAGTGTGAGTTTGCAGTCCATTCACAGATTTTGTCCGTCGAATCGACAAGGTAGGTTGAAGGATTTTTCCCGTGCACTTTAATTCCAAACTGCATTTTCAAAATATTTTTTTGCCAGTTTAAAGACAACTCAAGATTGAAGTTTTCAATTTTATTTGGCGTATATATTTTTCATTTTTACATCGCTTTAAAGTAAACTTCAGGTGGCTTTCAATTGATGCATAATTTTTAACGTCTGGGTTTTAAGTTATTGACGTCAAAATGTCGAGATATGTCATGAGCTGTGAGCATTGCCATGACAACTGTAGTGTCGTCATTGTGGTGTCATAATATTAAGTGGTAAATAAATACCAATGTTTGGTTATGCAAACGTTTTTCTATCAGCGTCAGTAGCCTGGATGTACATAAATGTCAGACAGCACGCGGTGTGAATTATTATCACCCACCTAAAGGTTATAAACAGTATCAACTATATCACTTATAATTTTAGTAAAAGGAGTGGAAAATAAACGAGGGATTGCTTGCTTTGTCTTTTAATTGAGAAAGAAAAAAATGGGTCTATATTGAAGCGATGGATGAGTTGCAGGATGGCGTTGGCTTGGCTCGCTTGTGTCCTTGATAAAAGACTTCAGAATATTTCTTCTGGCAAAGTCACTCCTCATTTGGGACAATTTCCTTGATTGTGAACGCTGAATTAGTGTGTTATGTGTTAGTGTGTGTGATACGTGCGAAATAAAACAGCGAAAATATATAGACGGGCAGTGTTTGCGAAAGAAGCTCAATAACGTGCATTTGATAGGCAGAGTGCTCTATCAAGACGAGTCGGGCACTTCTGCGTTCATTTAATTAAATTCCATTCGAGTTGAAAAGCAAACAAATAAAGTTTTTAGTCGATTTTGTTAAAAATGGCCTGGTGTATTGGAACACTTAACAAGAAAGCGACCGTTTCAATCGAGTTTAACTTAAGGTAAGGCCGGTGGAAGCAAAATGGAAACAGTTGATCAAACAAATAAACTGACGACTTTCCTGTTTTCAGTAGCTGTAGGACATTCTTCTTATCTTAACTGAGGGTGGTAAATGGGGGTAATAGATCACGTTTCACCGAAAATAAAGCAGCCCTTTCACAAATGACGAAAAATATGACTGGCATTTCACGCTTCGCGGAAAGTAATAAAAGCAGAGCCGTGGCTAGCATAAGGCAAGACGAGACATTTGCCTCGTCTTGATTTTGGCCTTTTTTTAAGAAACGTTTAATTTAGAAAATAATCCGCAGAAAAAATTGGAAAAATGCCATGGAAAATGCGTAAAAGGGCATTGCTGAGCCTCTAGATTTCAACATTTTCTGGGCAGGCATGTCCCCAGTCCCCCCTAACGAATCGCACCTTTGACGCTCGAAACTTGCCTCGTCTTGTTCTGAAGTCTGGCTACAGCCCTGAAAAGAGAAATCAACGTTTTGGAAAATCACGGTTCACGAGGAAAAAAATAGCCATATTACATTTCACGGGAAATAAAAAAAAGGCCGATCACGGTTTACGAAATTACCCTTTACCACCCTCTTAATAATTAAACCTTTGTTGGTCGAAATAGTATAAGTAGCTGTGCGAAAAGGGAAAATGTTATTTCAGGAATGAGCAATTAAATTTCACAGCAGAGTTTGAAAAACGAGATGTTTGTAACTAACTCCTGTATAGCTTATAGCTTCGTAAATGAGACAGTCAAACTAAAATGTAACGAAATGTTTTTTATTCATGAACTGAGACCAAGTTTCAATGTAAAGTCCAATTAAATTTGTGCAAAGGTTTTTAAATAATTAATTTTTATATGATAAGTTTTTTTTGCATGCTTTGTATTGCTTTCGACACGTTCTTTTGACAATTCTTTTATGTATATTTTTACATATTTCTACTTCATGCATATTTGCCATTAAAGATGTGTTTGTTGTTCTTGTTGCTTTGTATGTATATCTATCGCTAATTTCTATTCTCAACATTTAACTTGATAATGACCGAAGAGCGATCGAAACGTCGTTCCAAATTATTGCCATTAGTTTTTATTGTTAATTGTTTTTAGAAACCCTTACTACTGAAAAGAATAATTATAAAAATGGCAATTGTTGATCATTGTATCAAGTCAGTAGCAAAACCATCAATGCCTTCAAGTTGCCTGATATCGGAGTCGTTCTCAATTAACTAGCACATTTAAGAGAAGGCAATTTATTATCAACCATAGTTTAGAATCGAATTTCCTTTTCTTGACAGGAACTGTATGTATATGCATCACAAGAAAACAATTGACTTTAGAAGCAATAACACCCAGTGACATGGATGCATGGAAAACCGTCTGGAGTTTGTGCTTTGGATTGTTAGCGACATTGATCGTTGTTGGAAATGTTCTTACCATCTGGATTTTTCTCAAACAGAGACTTCGTAAACGCGCTCATTTTCTGCTGATTAGCCTGGCTGTTGCTGATCTACTGGTTGGATTGCTGATTGTACCTCTTTTTGTAGCAGATATCGCAAACTTTGGTGCAGAGTGGTACTGGGCACGTCTGGTGTTCAGCTTTGGCGATATTTTTACTGGTTTAACGTCTATTTATACGCTTGCTGTTATTTCGTTGGAAAGAATGTACGCCATTGGTTGGCCTCTTCGTCATAGAACTCTGAATTTTCGTGTTTACATGTTTGCTATTGTCATACCATGGATCCTGGCAGCAATATTCGCTTCTATAGTGTTATTGCTTCACCTCTCTGTCATAACACACAAACACTTCCTATACTCCCTCATTTACTATCAGAGCATGCCTCTATTAGTGATGTGTACCGCTTATTGTGTTATTCGGAAGAAACAAAAATCATCGATGGGTAACCAGAATCACGTGACAAGAGAAGCGAAATTGGCAAAAACACTGTTTATGATTACAGGAGCGTCTCTTTTAACCTGGCTTCCTTTTCAAATTATAAATAAGTTTGTGAATTTTGATGTAATTAGATATTTCCCTTACCTTAATGCAACCGTTTACATCGTCAAGTTTTTACAATTCAGCAATTCTCTTGTAAACGTGATTATTTATCCTTTTAGAATCTCAGACTTTAAGAATGCTCTCTTGCAGGTGTTTCACTGCTGTGTAATTCCCTGTGAAAGAGGAAATGAATTAGCTCCAATCCATCCAGTGAGACTAGACCAAATTCATCACTGCCAAGAATTTCAGGTCCCCAATCATTAGCAAATGTTCTTCAAGATTTGCTACCTAAGGAGGTGCATGGGGTAATCATAGTACCTCTTTCTCATCCCATTGAATGGCTTTAGGGGTCATCTTGTTAGTGCTCGCACTACTCAGGTTTTGTTTTGTGACAGAAGAATATCAGTGAGACGCCATCTTGGTGCTCCAAAGATGGTTGGTTGACGATCGCACTGAAACTAGTTTTTCATTTTTATGTATAGATCATTTATTAGTGCTTCTTAAAAAGGGTTTATCTTGCCTAGAGCATTTTTTCTACATTGTTATATATCAGAAGACGTATGAGAGGTGCAATAGGCACGAAATATATTTTCCGGATTGCTGGTATTGCCTGGTCCAGTGTATAACGGGGTACTGGAGTTTCCACACTCGGAGTTTCCTCCAAGCTTCACGACAACGATAAACACAGAGTGAGCCACGTACTAAATTTTTAAATGGGAGTGTACAAAGTTCTGATGAACTTAAAAAGAACGGGTTCGTTATTCCTAAGCACTATTAAACTTATCTTGTTTGATTGTAAAGAATATGAAAGCAGTTGTGTGATTTTGTTGCTTTTCTTGATGCATGTTTGCCAGGTTACAATAAATATTGAGAAACTTGGGACAACTTGTACAGCGCAAATTTGATTTAACAGCTGGCGACCAAAGGCTTTTCCCACACTTCAGTTCTTTTGTTTAACTACTACTAAATATTACTTTTTAATTGTCAGTGTACCCAAACCTTTAATCTTGGTAAGAAGCAATTGCGGGTTACGGAATTGCGGCAAAATAAATGTCGGGGACCTACATGAGTGCCAGGGAACACAGGCAAACGACATGACCCAGTACGATTGCTGAATGTCCGGCCGATCCCTTCCAACATTACACTTATTTCTAGCCAACTTGTCAACCTGGACTTACAACAAATTGTCATCTGCTGATGTCTGGCAAGCATAAACGCGGCGAAAGAGGTTCCACGGAAGAAGAAAACCAAAGCTCTCCGAAACGAGCAAACATGGTGACCGAAGGATCAATTGAAGATAGCAACGAAGAACCTAGCCGAATGGAACTAAAAGAGATGCTTGTTGATATCAAAATAGAAATCTCCAGCATCCTTCGTGTGAACAACAATTTAGTCAAAGAAGTGGCAGAGTTGAGGATAGAAATAACAGCGCATAAGTCTGAAATTGATAAGTTGAAGACATCTCTCGAAGCAACGAAGAAGCGAAACAAGACCTTAGAAAACGATATCACAGCCGCCAGAAAGACGATAGATGAACAGGATGAAGAGATCGCGGAATTATACGATCTACAAGACAAGCTTGAGCAATACACACGGAAGCAATCGCTGGAAATCCATGGAATTCCAGAAGTTTTATACAGCACTACTGAAGAAGCAGTGTTAAAAATCGCCGAGAAGCTGGATGTCCCAATAGAGCCCGAAGACATTAACATTTCACATACAATCAAAGGTAAAGGCATCAAGCCAATTTTAGTGAAATTTTACAGCCATAAAACTAAAACCAAGCTGTATCGAGCAAGAACGAAATTGAAAAATATTAAAGTTTCCGATATCTTTCCACACGCCTCAGCAGCAACGCGTGTAGTAGCTGAAAAAAATTTTCATAAATGAAAATCTAATGTCCTTTAGAAGAAGTTTAATCAACAAGGCAAATCAAAAGAGAAGGGACGGACTATTATATAGCGCCTGGACAATTGACGGCAAAATATTTGTTAAAACCTCGCCGGAAGGAAATCCTGTCCGCATTTACGAAGAAGATGACTTAGAATATCTTTAGAAAACTTAATACTGACTTGATACTGACTTCAGGTACGACTTATTGCGTTTCTTTTAATGTATTGCACTAGACGAGGAAGGGATCGCCTACCCAACTTGAGTACTAGATGTACTTAAAGTTTGCGAAACTTTGTCAGTATATGTGTGTGTATAATTTTCTGTATTTATCGGTTCTTTTTCTGATTGCTTTTTATTTTCGTCTTTGTTTTTCACAGCATTGCATTACTTACGCTAATATTCCACAAGATAAGTGTCGTACATATCATTTATTCCTGTCTAACACCCTTTTTCAAAGGATTTATATCATTTGCTCTGTGTTAACACTGTATTATTTCACACCAAGCCACATCTGCGAAACGGAAAGCCGAACGCGTTTTCAGGTAAATAGAGGATAATACATGGTTTCGCGGAGATATGAAATTTATCTTCGAGTGTTCAAATCGATAGCTCACGAGTGAGCGCAGCGAACGAGTGAGATATCGGATTTGAACACGAGAAGATAAATTTCATATCTCCAAGCAACCATGTATTATTCTTTTTATTATATAAACCTACTAATTACGATGTTTTTGACGATTTTCCGAAGATTTCCGACCATTTCCGAAGATTTCCGAAAATTTTAAAAATGTTGTCCGAAGGTTGTACGAATGTTTCCGAACATTTTCCGAAAATTTCCGAAGATTTCCGAAGATTCCCGAAGATTGCCGAGGAAGATCCGAAGATATTTCGACTTAATATCGATAAACCTTGGCCCATTGAGCATTATAACACGGCAAACTCTGTGAGCTGATTGCTAAAAAATGATATCACACTGTGTGGATACCATTTTTATCCACACATGTGTGATACCATTTTTCTCGATTTGCTACCACTCGCTATACCACTGCAGTTTATATAATAATTAGTATTACCAGATGGAACTTAAAATCCTGTCTTTGAATGTTCGAGGGTTGAACAAGACTACTAAACGCCGACAACTGTTTAGATGGTTACACCAACAGAATTCAGATGTTATCTATTTACAAGAAACATACTCATCGCCTCAAACTATTAAGCTTTGGGAAGCTGAATGGGGCGGCAAAATAGTCGAGAGTCACGGATCGAGTCACAGCCGAGGTGTAATGATCCTTTTTAAACCAAAGATCAATGTTTCCATCGATAACGTCATCCATGATAAAAACGGTAGATACATTCTAAGCGAAGTATCGCTAGACGATTCTAAGTTCATTTTTGTCAATATATACGCACCAAACGATCAAGCGCAACAAATTCATTTCCTTCGAGACTTGTCTAACTCTGTTCTCAATAATTATGCAAACGAAACAGTAGTGCTAGGTGGAGACTTTAATTGCGCCCTAAATGAGTTTGATAAGCGAGGTGGCCGATCAGTTGAACTCAAAAAAGCGGTCATTCAAGAAATTAACAATTTGATAAAAAATTAATAGTCATGATCTTTTCGACACTTGGAGAGAAAAAAAATGCCAATTTACAAGGGTTTACTTGAAGCAATCCATCGATGAAAATTCAGTGCAGGCTGGATTATTTTATGATATCAAAAGCTTTGCAATCCTCACTTAAATGTGTTAAAATAGTTCCTAATATATTTTCTGATCATTCCGCATTAACTGTATCAGTAGTCTCGGACGAAAGGGAAGCTAAACGTGGCCCAGGTTTCTGGAAATTCAATAATTAACCGCGCGGCCATGGGCCGAGCGCGGTTCTTGCTTTACACGGGATTTATTATTTTTAACCGCGCGGCCATGGGCCGAGCGCGGTTCTTGTTTTACACGGGATTTATTAACCGCGCGGCCATGGGCCGAGCGCGGTTCTTGCTCTGCACGGAATTTTTTAACCGCGCGGCCATGGGCCGAGCGCGGTTCTTGCTCTGCACGGGATTTTTTTTTCGTTTTTTTGTCGGTGACCAGACCCAAACCTCCACTCGACCAAATCTTGATCGAGACTGAATCACGCAACCTGAGATGCTTATTTGCCAAAAGCTGTTGGAACAATGATGTAGGGGAAATGTTACGGATAATGTTTTCTTTGTTGTGAATAAATCTTTGGGTTTTTTCGAAGCGTTGGATTCGAAGGGAATATTGAATTCACTAAAAAAAGGTATGACATCAGCCATGGAATGCGCTGACGTTGCAGCTTTCACTTTCGCTACGTGACAAGTAAGATCTTTCTTTTGCAAGTTTATTTCGCCAGAAGCGATGGTCATTAATTTATTTGCAATTTTGCAAGTGTTTCTTGTGGGTTTTGGCAATTGAAGTGGATCATTTGGCCGCTCCATCCAAGCGAGTTCAGAGATTTGAAGGAAAAATAAATATTTGCAAAGGTAAACAATTGAGCGTGCCTGAACGTGTAGGGGTTACGTCATTTTTGGGGAAAAAACCACCAAGCTAAAGATAGCCTTGGATAACGTAACCTCTGGTTGTGTGACTCGCGTGACTTCTTTGCTAGTCCTTTCCTGTACTCGTTACAAATAACATTGTGTTTTCTTTGCAAGATGATATCGGCAGAAACGACTGTCATTAATTAGTTTGCTCTTCTGCGAGTATTCCTTGTGGGTTTAGGCAATTGAAGTGAATTCTTTGGCTGTTGCATCAAAGCGAGTTGAATGATTTAAAGGGAAATGAAATACTTGTTAAAGTAAACAATTGAGCGTGCCCGAACATGCAGGGGTTACGTCATTAGAAGGGAAAACCCCCAAGCTAAAGATAGCCGGGGATAACGTAAACCTCGGATTGTGTGACTCGCGTGACTACATTGCTAATCCTTTACTCTTAGTACAAAACAAATTTAATTAACCGCGCGGCCATGGGCCGAGCGCGGTTCTTGCTTTACACGGGATTTATTTTTAACCGCGCGGCCATGGGCCGAGCGCGGTTCTTTCTTTACACGGGATTTATTTATTTTTTTCGTTTTTTTGTCGGTGACCAGACCCAAACCTCCACTCGGCCAAATCGTGATTGGGGCTTTGAAATCACGCAACCTATGATGTTTATTCGCCAAAAGCTGTTGAAACATTAATGTACCGAAAATGTTGCGGATATTGTTTTCTTTATTGTGTATAAAGTATATTTTCTTTTGGTTTTATCGAAGCGTTGGATTGAAAGCGAATGTTGAATACGCTGAAAAAAGGTATTACATCAGCCATGGAATGCGCTAATGTTGCAGGTTTCACTTTCATTACGTGACAAATAACATTGTGTTTTATTTGCATGTTTATGTTGGCAGAAGCGACGGTCATTAATTTAATTTGTTTCCTCTTCTGCGAGTATTTCTTGTGGGTTTAGGCAATCGAAGTGAATTCTTTGGCTGTTTCATCGAAGTGAGTTCAAAGATTTGAAAGGAAATGAAATATTTGCTAAAGTAAACAATTGAGCGTGCCCGAACGTGCGGGGGTTACGTCATTAGAAGGGAAAAACCCCTAAGCTAAAGATAGCCGGGGACAACTTAAACCTCGGATTGTGTGACTAACGTGACTACTTTGCTAGTCCTTTACTCATAATGCAAACAGATTAAATTTAACCGTGACTTTTGAGAAAGAAAGCTGTTAATGAGCCAAAAATATAAGCGCGGTTTTAAGTTGCTATAGCAACTTCTTGTTTTTTTTTTTTTTCGTTTTTTTGTCGGTGACCAGACCCAAACCTCCCCTCGGCCAAATCACGATCGGGACTGAATCAAGCAACCTGGGATGCTTATTCGCCAAAAGCTGTTGGAACAATGATGTATGGGAAATGTTACGGACAATGTTTTCTTTGTTGTGAATAATATATATATTTTTCTTTGGGTTTTTTCGAAGCGTTGGATTCAAAAGGAATATTGAATTCACTAAAAAAAGGTATGACATCAGCCATGGAATGCGCTGACGTTGTAGCTTTCACTTTCGCTACGTGACAAATAAGATTGCGTTTACTTGGCATGTTTATTTCGCCAGAAGCGACGGTCGTTGCAGTCAAAACAGCTCAAGCGTCTCTATCGAGGGTGAATAATGAATTTATTTATGGAAATTTGATTTCATTCTTCGCTTCAATATTCCATTCATGAAGAAAATATTTCAATGTTCAAAAGGCGGCTCAATTCAAATCACGAATGTTAAATAGTTTGTTATCTTGCTTCACGCGACGGGCACGTGGGAATTTGGCCAAAATTTGCATAATTTCGACTACAATTTCAATTGTCACGCACACTGTTTCTTCATCATTTTGTTCGCATTGTGTGGTTTTTTTGCAAGTTTATATCGGCAGAAGCGACGGTCATTAATTTATTTGCACTTCTGCGAGTATTTCTTGAAAGTTTTGGCAATTGAAAAGAGATTCTTTAGCTGTTTCATTGAAGCAAGTTCAAAGATTTAAAGGGAAATAAAATATTTGCTTAAGTAAACAATTGAGCGTGCCCGAACGTGCAGGGGTTACGTCATTAGAAGGGAAAAACCCCCAAGCTAAAGATAGCCGGGCACAACGTAAATCTCGGATTGTGTGACTAACGTGACTACTTTGCTTGTCCTTTACTCATAATGCAAACAGATTAAATTTAACCGTGACTTTTGAGAAAGAAAGCTGTTAATTAGCCAAAAATATAAGCGCGGTTTTAAGTTGCTATAGCAACTTCTTGTTATTTTTTTTTTTGTCGGTGACCAGACACAAACCTCCACTCGGCCAAATCGTGTTTGGAGCTTTGAAATCACGCAACCTATGATGTTTATTCGCCAAAAGCTGTTGAAACATTAATGTACCGAAAATGTTGCGGATATTGTTTTCTTTATTGTGTATAAAGTATATTTTCTTTTGGTTTTATCGAAGCGTTGGATTCAAAGCGAATGTTGAATACACTGAAAAAAAGGTATTACGTCAGCCATGGAATGTGCTGATGTTGCAGGTTTCACTTTCGTTACGTGACAACTAACATTGTGTTTTATTTGCATGTTTATGTCGGCAGAAGCGACGGCCATTAATTTAATTTGTTTCCTCTTCTGCGAGTATTTCTTGTGGGTTTAGGCAATCGAAGTGAATTCTTTGGCTATTTCATCGAAGTGAGTTCAAAGATTTGAAAGGAAATGAAATATTTGCTTAAGTAAACAATTGAGCGTGTCCGAACGTGCAGGGGTTACGTCATTAGAAGGGAAAACCCCCAAGGTAAGCACTTGCAAACATTACATTATTGGTAGGGAAATTACCGCCGTACACCGCCCTTCTAAATATAGCCGTGAACATTGTAATGCTTGAAATGTAAGAATCGTGTGATTACCTTCCTGCGGGCTCTCACTCACGGCACAAACCAATTACATTTAATCGTGACTTTTACCTAAAGAAAATAACAGTTATTACTAGCATCCAAGTAGTGGAATGCTAGTTTTCTTTTTGTTTAATTCATGCCCGTTCATGTCTTCAGCGAAGTTCCAGATTAAGACCATTACGTCATCATAAATTTCACAACGGCTATGGACGATGGTGCAACATTGGATTGTGTGACTCGCGTGACTACTTTGGTATTCCTTTACTCAAAGTGCAAAAAGATTAAATTTCGCCCTGACTTTTGAGGAAGAAAGCTGTGCATCAGCAAAAAAATATAAGCGCGGTTTTAAGTTGCTATAGCAACTTCTTGTTTTTCGTTTTTTTGTCGGTGACCAGACCCAAACCTCCACTCGGCCAAATCGTGATTAGGGCTTTGAAATCACGCAACCTATGATGTTTATTCGCCAAAAGCTGTTGAAACATTAATGTACCGAAAATGTTGCGGATATTGTTTTCTTTATTGTGTATAAAGTATATTTTCTTTTGGTTTTATCGAAGCGTTGGATTGAAAGCGAATGTTGAATACGCTGAAAAAAGGTATTACATCAGCCATGGAATGCGCTGATGTTGCAGGTTTCACTTTCATTACGTGACAAATAACATTGTGTTTTATTTGCATGTTTATGTTGGCAGAAGCGACGGTCATTAATTTAATTTGTTTCCTCTTCTGCGAGTATTTCTTGTGGGTTTAGGCAATCGAAGTGAATTCTTTGGCTGTTTCATCGAAGTGAGTTCAAAGATTTGAAAGGAAATGAAATATTTGCTAAAGTAAACAATTGAGCGTGTTCGAACGTGCAGGGGTTACGTCATTAGAAGGGAAAAACCCCTAAGCTAAAGATAGCCGGGGGCAACTTAAACCTCGGATTGTGTGACTAACGTGACTACTTTGCTAGTCCTTTACTCATAATGCAAACAGATTAAATTTAACCGTGACTTTTGAGAAAGAAAGCTGTTAATGAGCCAAAAAATATAAGCGCGGTTTTAAGTTGCTATAGCAACTTCTTGTTCGCTATTAATTGACAAAGATTACGTTGAACTGATTTCTGGAAAAATACCTGAATTTGCATCAAAATATCGTGAGGTAACAGATAAAGGACTCCTCTGGGAAATGATCAAAATAGAAATAAGAGCGGCAACCATTGTTTACTCGAAAAAGAAAGCTAAAGAAAAACGCGACGAGGAAAAAAAGTTATTGGAAAAATTTAATCACCTACAAGCACAAATCCGTTTAAACTTTGACGAAGTGACAAAGGCTGAAATGGATCGTGTGAAAACCAAACTTGCAAAAATAATTGCCAGAAAAACCAAAGGTTCAATAGTTCGAAGCAGAGCGCGTTGGTATGAATTTGGTGAAAAGAACAATAAATACTTTCTCAATCTGGAGAAAAGAAACCAAAGGAAAAAGCATATAAATTCGTTAAAAAAAGAAGACGGCTCTGTTCAAAGTAACGCCAAACAAATATTAGAAGAAGAAGACACATTCTTTAGAAAAATATATGAATCCAAAAAAACCTCTCCCGAAACAGAGGATTTTAAACACTTCTTCGAGGCTGCTGACCTTAAAACGCTGGAGAATGAAGAAGCAGAAAGCTGCGAAGGCTCACTGACTATAAAAGAATGTGCAGAGGCGCTTAGCAAGTTCCAAACCAACAAAACACCCGGCTCTGATGGTTTCACGGTAGAATTTTATAGATGCTTCTGGGATGTGCTTGGACAGTTTATGGTAGACAGCTTTAATTTCGCATACGAACATGGTCATTTATCCATCTCCCAACGGCTCGGAATTATTTCCTTAATACCCAAAAAAGATAAAAACTTGGAATATTTAAAAAACTGGAGGCCAATTTCCCTTTTAAATAATGATTATAAAATCGCTACAAGAGCCATTGCAAACAGAATAGAAAAAGTCTTACCTAAAATTATCCATCCAACTCAAACAGGTTATGTAAAGGGGAGATACATCGGAGAGAGTATCAGAATAATTTCAGATATCATGTCTTTCACAAAAACGCAAAACATCCCCGGCTTCGCCGTGTTTCTCGATTTCGAAAAAGCTTTCGATTCCATCGAATGGAACTACCTTCAGAAATGCCTTGAAACTTTCAACTTTGGTCCGCAACTCCGACAGTGGATTAATATAATATACAGTGATATTTCAAGTTGCATTCTCAACAACGGCTTCGCCACCAGGCATTTTAATTTAGGAAGAGGAGTCAGGCAAGGCTGTCCGCTCTCTGGCATTCTGTTTGTTATTGGGATAGAAGTTCTAGGAAATGCAATAAGGCGCTCAAACGATATAACAGGCATCAAAATTGATGAAAGGAATACACTAAAAATTACGCAGTATGCAGATGACACTACTGTTTTTCTTAAAGATGTCCAGTCACTAAATAATCTATTTAATTTACTTAGTCAATTCGAAAATTGTTCCGGACTACGAATAAATCAATCTAAATCAGAGCTGTTGTGGTTAGGATCATTGCGATTTCGAAAAGATACACTTCTGGATCTAAGATTAAGTGAAGAACCCATCTACGCTCTAGGAGTATATTTTTCGTATAACGAACATCTTGCAGCCAAGAAGAATTTTTTTGATAAGCTTGATCCATTGAGGAGAATGCTAAACATATGGTCGTCAAGGGATATATCAATATACGGGAGAATCAATATAGTAAAGACAATAGCTATCTCAAAACTAACTTTCATGTGTAGTGTGCTTAATACGCCAGATATGTTCGCTTCTGAAGTAAACAAACTGATATTTGATTATGTATGGAAATACAAAAATCCAAAGTTAAAAAAATCCACTCTAATCAAGAGTAAGGAAGAAGGAGGTCTAAACATGATTGATTTTGTATTATTTGACAAAGCATTAAAAATACGCTGGGTGCGACGACTCTGCTCCGAAGGTAATCATCCGTGGAAATTCATCCCTCTGCGATTTCTGTCCAATGTTGGCGAAACACTTCTCTTTCATTGTAATTACGACGTTAAATCCTTGAACTTAAAGGAAAGACTACCCACGTTCTATAGAGATGTAATTTCACACTGGCAAGAATTAAATAATGCTGTTCCCACAACAAAGAACGACGTCCTTGACCAAATTGTTTGGAATAATCGTTTCATAAAAATTAACATGGCCTCAGTATATTTTCAAAGCTGGCATCGAGCTGGTATCTACAAACTCTCCAGCCTTGTAGACAAGGAAAGCAAGCAATTCCTCTCCTTTACTGCATTAGAACAAAAATTTGGGGTGAGATGCAACTTTTTGCAATATCACGGCCTCCTCTCAGCAATACCAAGTGACTGGAAAATGTACTTAAAACAAGAACAGCAGGCTGCCACAGTTAATTTACCTGCAATAGATAAACTTACGTGTAAAGCAATTTACAAATCACTTGTGGATCACCAGAATTTCTCTCCTCCGACTACTGAGAAAAGACTCATAGAATGTGGATTTGGGATCCAGAAACGACAAAAAATATATTCTTTACCATTCCGTGTGACTAGAGAAATTAAACTATCGATGTTCCAATACAAAATCATTCACAACGTTCTGTACACAAATTGTATTCTGTACAAAATGAAAAAGGTTCAAAGCCCCCATTGTCCCTATTGCACAAACATAGATCAAACAGTCACTCATTTATTCTCATCGTGTCCAGTCGCTAGTTCTTTCTGGTCCGACTTTGTCAATTGGTATCAGTCTGTATCTAAAAAAAATCTCAGCCTTTCCAAGAATGAAATTTTGTATGGTGTGCTGAATGGTTGGTCTTCTTGTTCAACTCTAAACCATCTGATACTTATCGGTAAATACTTTCTTTACTATAAAGCTTTAAATCACGTTAAATTCCAGTTCGCAGATCTCGTAAATCTTGTACATGATAAAATAGAAACTGAACGTTACATAGCTCTAATGCTAAACAAACACAACACCTTCATAGAGAAATGGTCCAATTTCATAAATTAATGTGTAGCTATAGTCGCTTTTTTAACGAAGTGCAACATTTTGCGCAACGTAAATGATGTAATGTAGTGTAGACGTAAGTAAGTAATGAAAGGTATTACGATAACAATGTAACGCACCGTACTGTATGTGATATTCGTAACTAAGTAATGTGGTGTATTATAAGTAGATCAGGTAATGTAATGGCAGTAATGATATGTATTGAGTAGAGGCAAGAAGCCGTTACTAGCTCATTTCATTGAAATCTGACCGAGGAAAAATCAAATTCTCCCTTAATTCCTCGACAAAATTTTGAAATCTGACCGAGGAAAAATCAAATTCTCCCTTAATTCCTCGACAAAATTTTGAAATCTGACCGAGGAAAAATCAAATTCTCCCTTAATTCCTCGACAAAATTTTCCCGGATCATCTCGTGATAAAACCTCGATAAATTCTTCATGTGAAAGTGAAATTTTAGCTTAAAGAAATCTTAGATGATTAATAAGTATGGAAGGTAAATCAGTCAAAGAGTTGAAGGTACTTGCCAAAGAGAAATCTGATGAAGAATTAAAGAGACGAGGGTTTAAACAACCACCATCAAACAGAATTATAACAGTTGATGAATATATGCAGATCCTAATACATAACTATAATGTGATTATGAAAGAGATTCACGACCATAGTCATCCTCGATAAATTATGTATCTTGTGAAAGTGAAGAAACGTGTTAAAGATTTATTTTATAAATAATAAGTATGGTGAATTTAAAAGTGAAAGATTTGAAGGCTCACGCCAAAAAGCTGGGTATCAAAGGGTATTACAGAATGTGTAAAGCGGATCTGACTAAGCGAATTGAGGAGATTGAGGAGTTGCCGATAGAGTTGGTTAACGTAAAGATTGAGGGTATTGAAATATTTGAAAAAAAATGCTCTCACAAAATACGTGAAAAAAGTTGCAAAGACTGCGGTATATGCATTCACGATCGAGTAGTTTACATGTGTAAAGATTGTAATGATGAGGGTATCTGTGAGCATAATCGAGTAAAGTATGAATGTAAAGAGTGCAGAGAAATCTGTCAACATGACAAACAGAGTCGTAATTGTAAAGATTGTGGATGGTCAAAGATCTGTATTCATGGCAGACAGAGATATCAATGTAGAGAGTGTAAAGGTAAAGGAATCTGCCCTCATGGTCGACGTAAATCTAATTGCAAAGACTGCAAAGGCAGTGAAATCTGTCAACATAATAGAAAGAGATATGATTGTAAAGAGTGCGGTGGAAAAGGCATCTGTCTTCATGGTAAACAAAAATCTTTCTGTAAAGATTGTGGGGGGTCGCAGATCTGTCAACACGGTAGACGGAAGTCAATATGTAAAGAATGCAAGTGAACCTATACTTTATTTTTCATAACTAGACTCAAGTTATGAAAAATTCTCATCTCATTCATCGAAACATAAACCATGCTAATCCACCGACGACAATCGTAATCACCGCAAGATTAATCTCATGTTTAGTTGACTCAGGTTTATCAGGTTTAGGTTTAGTATCATTCTTTACCTCCTCAATCTTAGGTCTCTCCACCGCAGTCTTCTCTTTCACTACCGAAGTGTGAGGTAATAAAACCTTACTCTTTCCTAGGTTATGTTTTATACCGACAGGCGCGCTCTTAGAATTAACATCTGTATTCACTCCCAATCTCATGGTCGGTTCGACACGTTTCAGTCTATTGTTATAACCGATCGTACTCTCTGTACTGATCACCATTCTCGAAGGCATCAACCACGTACCGGGAGAGACGGCAAGATCGAGCTTAACTTTCGCCTCCTGTACAGCGAGTTGAAATCTCTGTACACTCTTACTTATGTCCGGCTGTTTAATCGCATCCTCCAATAACACGAGAAACTCTTGTCGAACCTCCTGCGCACTTCCTGTGTTTCCGAGAATGCCGCTTCTTACGTTCACCTGCGCACCCAATACGCAGTAGACAAGGGCTTCGATCGATTGATTTAATCTCGCCTGACCGGCTTTAGTCAATCCGTTAGATACACGAGTGAGAAAGTACTCGTAACCATTATCTATATCATTCAATATGTACTGCAGAAGATTACCTTTAGATCCCTCTCCTCCCTCTTCGCTAAATTTAAAAAATCCGGGATAGGAAGAATAGGTCTTAGACGGTCCTACGTAAGAGACCCAAATGTAGACAGATCCCAACCCGTGATTCTCTCCTTTATGACAGCGAAAGTCAGCATCGGTCGGCACATTAAACTCTTTGCAGATTCTCTTATAAGAAGGAATGTCGTAATCATTACCCTTTTCATTAAAGGGCGGATCACCGGGAAGAGCAATAGAACTCTGTATTCCCCCCATCTGAAACAGGATTCTCCTGATCGTAAAGTAGACGTGAAACCAGAGAATAGCTCGTATCTGCGGAGGAAGTTTGAGTTCATGGTCAGTCACGTCGATTCCACCCATCCTCTCCTCTAATAATGAACGCAGGCTCACCCCGCAACCTGTCGTAGCACACCAGACAGCAAAGTTAAGCTGCTGCGGCCAATACCTCATATTCGGTCCTGCCAACCATTCATGGGACTCTTTTGAAGAGGTGTGTTTAATCACCGTATTCGTAAATATATCTCTGACGGGAACGGAGAAATAATCTGTTGGTGTTGCGTAGATATTCAATCTCTTCAACTTCTCTCTCAAGTCGAGGCTCTTCAGCGGTCGACTCTCACCGAAATCGATCGCAGGAATCGGTAATGAGGGATGAGGATTCAGTGTTAACTCCAAAGGAAAATCCACGGGAAGACCCAACGCTTTCTTCATCTCGTCGGGAAAGTACAGACTGTACTCAAATCTTTTCTTATAAAAGACTTCATACTCTGAACCATCCCTTCCGATGAATTTGACATGCTCTTCTTTATTCTCTCTATCGTATCTTTCAAATACTCGTCGGAATTTAGACAGGTCGGCATGGGGATACCGTTCGAGAAATCTGTTCCACAGAGATTTAGGTTCGGGTTTATTATCATCTTTCTTACTGTCTTGATTGCTCATATCTATTTATCAATCATATGTTTTTAAACAAAGTAAGGATTATAGGGAGGATCTCTAAATGACTCATCTCTCGATAAGACTATCAGACAGTTACAGCTCACTCTGACTGGGCGAGTTTTTTTAATATCTCTGCACGAATCTCTTCCTCCATCTTTTTTACATCCACCTGAGGAAGCGTCGGTGTTCTGTTCTTTTCTCTTATCGATCTCTTCATCTCATAATACTTCTCATACTCAGATTTTATCAGAACAAACTCTTCATGACTTATCTTATTATCGGTTAAAGCTTTAGAAACGACGTCTTTCACTGTGTTTATCTTCGCTTGGCAGACAGAGACGGTCTTCTCATGCTTACTAACCTTATTAGATACAGCTTTTGCAAGACTCGCTGTCGCTACGCTCGTTAAGGCGCAGACACCCCCGACCACACCTAATGCGACCGATACGGGAAGCCCGACTCCGGTTAGTCCCGTACCCAATCCTCCGCCGCAGAGAGCGACAGAGAGAGTTCCGCTGCCTGTGGACAGATTTAACAGTGCACTCCTTGCACGCTTATACTTTCTGTATATTTTTTCACAATCCTGAAGATCCTTCTCGAGAAGGGATAGCCAATCTGCGCACTGTTTTAATCTGAAGTTTTCACCGGTGCCTTCACTCGGTAACTGAGGGTATATCTCTCTGTAACTCTCCATTTACTTTCTCTTATTCTTATTTTTAACCTGCTCAACGAAGTAGACAACGACAGCGACTATCAACAACCACGCATTCTTTGCAAGAAAACCGATCGCCTCGCCCGCTGTTTTAAAGATAAAACTTGCGATCGCACCGATCATCCCGGGAAGTATCTCTCCCAACTTCTTTCCTATAGCTTTAAAACCCTTACCTACTCCTTTACCGAGTTTTGACAGACCGCTCTTCAGATTGGATACGATCACACCGATCACTGCACCGACGGCGGAGAGAACAGCGAACACCGTGAAACCGTACTTTTTAAAGATGGCCTTCACTCTATCTCTGATTGACATGCGTTCCTCTATCGCTTCAACCTCCCTCTCCATACTCTCTCTCTCATCTCTCTGCTGTTCCATGTCGCGAATGATGTTCTCTCTCTGACTGGGCCCAGCATCTTTAAGAGAGGATTTTAGCTCCTTCTCTTTCTCTCTTCGCCTCGTTATCTCTCTCTCATCAGTCTCAATCACCTTCTCTGCAGATGGACCGAGACTCTCTTTTATGGTCTTCGGTAATTTTTCATTAAGTTCACCATCCGGTTTAAAAAGAGGGTAACTCTTACCTCCCTTTCTTTTCATTCTCACGACCACTCGATCATACTCGTCTATGTCAGATGTGAAAGAGGAGTTGGCAGGATTGACCTTCGGATACTTTTCTCGGATTCTTTCCCAAGCGTCATCTCTCCTCTCCTCTCTCCTCATAAGTGGTGTGTTCTCATCGATAAAAGATGTCTCTTCATAATTGGGATTTTCATAACCTCTATCTCTTCTCGATGTGGATGTCATCGGTATAATCTCTCGATCATCGTCATCACCGGGGTCGACCGGTTCAAAAGGATTCTCTCTATCGGGTATCTCTGTCGGGTCATATTCCATGATTCTTTACTTATCAAGTAAAGAATCTTTTAAATTATTTACTTTACAATAATCTACTAGCCAAATAACCCAACACCAACATCCCTCCTCCGACGTAGGCCATCTCACCCATTCTCTGATCATCACTCGGTCGGTAGTAATCAGAGAGTCGAAGTTCTTGAAGAGAGTAATCAGGATGTGTCTGACTATAGAGTTTAA
This sequence comes from Meandrina meandrites, assembly GCA_963693305.1. Classification (NCBI taxonomy): domain Eukaryota; kingdom Metazoa; phylum Cnidaria; class Anthozoa; order Scleractinia; family Meandrinidae; genus Meandrina; species Meandrina meandrites. The sequence continues at coordinate 64,120,742 of OY855903.1, forward strand.
AAGCCTCATCAGTGTTCGAGAGATTTAAATTAGCCTGATGCTCTTCATCTCTCTGCTGATTATACCAATCTAACAGTCTCTGTCTCTTCTCTTGGTAAGCTGCGTAATCTCTTTGGTACTTTTCCAAGGCTTTATCGTGTCGAATTCTCTCTGTGTCCGTATCAGATCCGCTCAGATACTTTGCTAAATAAGATCCCCCGACGAACGCTGTCGCGTTTAACACGGCTCCACCTATCATTAACGCTATGGTCGCCATATGTTAATATTATTGGTGAAACCTTTATCTTATTAAGAGGGTAAAATGTTCTGTTTCTCTAAATACTCTTTCAAGTACATACTTCCGGAAAGAACAGCGACCCATTTACCGTAGTTAACAATGCTGGATGAGGGATCGTTTATGAACGATTCTTTCATAGCCTTCTTCGCAATGTATCCGACTCCTGCGGAGAGGCCGATCAGAACGGATGCATCAGTGACGGTCTTCACAAGTTTATTCTCTGACATTTTTACTCTTTGAAGATTATCTTTAAATAAATCTCACAAGAATGTGTCGTAATCATTCCCCTTCTTTTTTTCCTCTTCAATTCTTTTTAACTCTTCTTCTCTTCTTACGTTCATTCGGTGATTATACTCTCCGCAATCACACACTCCTCCTCCCTCAGGTATCTTAACACCGCAGGCGCAGTTCTCTTTCGGTGAACGAAACGTAAGATAGATAGCGAAGGCAATGATGGTCATTATTAAAACCTTACCCCACATTTTACAGAGGGTAGTAAATCTTTAATCTATCTTATTTATAAGGATCATGCCGAACTTTTTATACCCCTCTCCCAAACCGTCAAAGATGGTTCTGGCATCTGAGGTCTGTATAGACAGTTTTGTGTCTTTGTAAATATCTAAAACGGAGATGAAATTATACGTTTTCCAACCTTTTCCTGTGTTGGGTACCGTGATGTTAATATTATCGCTCAGACTCAGGAAGGGTGCGGGATTCAGTATGAACTGAACAGTTCCGTTATCATCCTCATCGGGGGTCTTCAATCCGTCGATCAGAGATATCGAGTAGACTCCCGGATTCTTGATCAGTATTCTCTCTTCGTCCTCCTCATTCACGATGAAATCGGAGTGATCACTCTGTCTAACGTACTTTGTATGATCACTCGTTCCGTTTGCAAAGAATCTGATGAAGCTATCATTGTCGTGTTTAAGATAACCTTTATAAAAGATTTTTTTCATCTGCAACTTAATGTTATCGTCGACGTATTTTTTTGTTGCCGCTCCTTTATCGACGGTAGGGTCTTGATTGAGTATTAAATCCTTCTGCATCGAAACGTTTCCTTGGTCAAACACTCTCCAAGAGTTCCAAACAGATGTGGGAACGTTATTATAGAATCCTTTACTTCCGTAAAAAACAATGTAGACGGGTAATTTTTGGGGATAAGCGACCCCCGATCTGTACTTTATCACTATATCAAAGATTAATTTATCAGGATTCCAACTGAAAATCCTTTGGGTTCTTACCAAAGTTCTCACGTGGTTATCAAAAACGTTCGATTGCTGTGCATATATGACCTCAAAAGAGTTTAAAGAGGCTTTCAGCGTGGCTGACTCTATTAAATTGGTTACACTATCATCCCAGAACATTTCACACACAACAGTGTATCTCGGTTGTTCGGTTGTGTAACGGAGGTTAACAGCGAAGCTGCTTTTGAAAAAATCTTTTTTAAATTCAAGATCGAAATGAGCCGTCCTTTTGTTGAAGGGGTGAAAATCTTTACTTGTGATCACTCCCATTCCTTTAATGCTCTGTTCATCAATGAATTCGTCACCTTTATTTCCCTCTAAAACGTATTTGAAATCGTTTTCCATCTCTCTGTCGACGGTGTAATCAAGTCTCCCAGAGACGTAATCTTGCCACCGTTCCTGTAGAATGGCGTTACGTTCGTTGATAGTTTTGTTAACGTAATTAACGTTCGCAGCGAATGTGGCATCTGATGAGGATGCCTCTTTAAGATTCTTTATCTCGTTTCCGCTCATGTCTAGATCGCCTGTTATCTTATCTCCCGTTTTACTCACGAGGCTGTTGAGAGTAGTTTTTACCTTCCCGTCCGCGTAACTCTTATTGACTGCGTCTTTGTCACCGATGGGATTGGCGAGGTTTACGATTCTCTTTGATTTAAGATCAAGATTCTTTTTATTGTCTTTTTTTAAGTTAAGGTTATCATCCTTCTTCGAATTAAGGGAATCGATCCTCTTCAGTATCTCTTCTCTCTGCATATAATCTTTCAAGTAAATACTTCCGGAGAGGATTATAACCCATTTAAGGTAGTCTGTAATGCTTGTTGAGGGATCATCCATATTGATAAAGTAACCGAACCCTGAGGAGATACCTATAAGAACAGAGGCGTCATAAATCATCTTGAAGATCTTCTCTTTCGACATTATCATGTGATAGCATATCTTTAAATAATGAAGTTCATAGCATCCCCATCTTCGGTACGGGAATCTTTGATTGTTGTGGTCTTTCTATCGCAGGGGGAGTATCAACCTTTGTGTCTTTTCTGTAACTCATAAACATATTGATCGCGGCCAAACCGAAACCGACAAGAGAGATCGCGGTTGTGAAAGAGATCTCAGGAATCCATCCCTCTGCTGTGAGAGTCTTACTATTCTGTGACTCTCCTGTCTCTCTCTCCTCAGGTTCAGTTGCCTTCTCAGCCTCACGTTTCATCTTCTCTTTCAACGCCTCCTTCGCCCGTTTATTATACTCGGCGAGTTTCTTTCCTGCGGCGACCTTCTTGGGATCTTTCTCTTTTGTTTTGGCATTACTCTCAACTGGGGTCTTAGTGATCTGTTCAACATCTTCTGACATGTTTTAGTAATGTTAGAAGATGTCTTTAAACCTGTTTAGAGTCAAGTTTACACAATGCTGTTTATTTACAACGGTGAATAGAAATAATCATCCTCATCAACGATTTCGTGTCTCTGAACCTGTTCCTTACTCATATTTATGGTAACTCCCCTTCCTTTACCGAAAGCGTTGGCTATTTTCTTAAACTGTTGCATAGTGAAAGCGATGAGATCATCACCTCTCCCGAGATCCTCGTGTCGAAATCTTATGGTTACGGCTTCATTGTTATCGATTGCTGAATAGAATCTCTCTCTCTCTTCTTCAGAGATGTTCACTCTGTGTTCAACGTAACGAACCTTCTCTTGAGACAGCATTTTAATATGTCATAAGAAGTCTTTAACAGTCTTACTCAGTTAAGATTAACAGTCTTTACCAAGTCTATTAAGAGTCTTCTTCATTCTCCTCATTCTTCTTTGAATTCTCCTCACTCGGTCTTAACTTTACGTGCTTAGCGACCTTAAAGAGTCCGCTAGCTAACGCTACCAATCTTCCTCCCTTCAGTACCAAGAGACCTGCAAAGTTTGACAGTTCACGTTTAACTAGATCATCGTTCTTCAAGTCTTCATTCAGTGCCTCCACATCATCCACGGGAATAACATAGGAGATAAGAACGGATGCTGCAGAGATGGCTGACTCCACCAGACCGGTAGATACCTTCTTACCCATGACAGTCTTATAACGATTGAAGTACTTCTCCACCTGTTTCGGTGTTAGTCTCTTAATATCTCCCAGACTCATCGCTTTACCTAGAAACTCCTCTGTCGATCCGAGAGATGCGAGTATCGCGAGTGATTCTCTATGAGTATCCAGATAATCCTCATCGTAGGTCTTATCCTCTTTAACCTCCGGTATCTCTTCGATATAATCTTCAACGTTCGCCATCTTTAAATTACTAAGTCTTCTTTTAAATCGGTTCTTACGAAATTCTATGAAGGTATCTCAAGATAACACTCAAAAGGATATCTGAGGCAGAGACAGAGTCTAGAGTATCTCTCCTCTTTTAACACTCTGTTAAATAGTCTCTTCGTCACCGTGTCTAAATCTCCTCCGTAATCTTCAAACAGGGTCTTCATACCGACCTGAGAGGGATTGTGAAAAGTTACCACGCAGGCGACGTTCTCTCGGAAGGGTTTCGCGATCGAGGTCAACTGCTGTGTTAACACCCATACACTCAATCCATCGTGTCTCCCGGAGAAAGCGAGGTCGATGAATTTATTGGAGCGTTGCTTAAGGTCTTTTGAGACGGCGCAGTCGTCTAGAATTAACAGTGTATTCGTCCCGGAGAAGAGAAGTGACACGTCTGTAAGAAGGTCGTTAATCTCTTCAGAGTTTGATGCATCCGGAGAGAGGACTAAAAATCGTTTATCACCTTCGGCGAACCCGTGATAGGTCCTGTTCTTTGCATAGGTTGGACATATCAGAACAATGTACTCAAAGACCTTTCGGAATGGTCCTCGAAGTTGTTCTATTAGGTACTTTGTTTTTCCACAGTTTGTCGGTCCCGTGATTATCATGTGAAAGGGAATTTTGTCTCGTAACTCTTTCATTTATCATTATCTTTTCAGTCTTTTATACAAATATATTTTTACTAAACTAAAAATATATTTTTACAATGAACAAAGTTCATTATCACTATCTGTAAATGCGAGAGCCCTCAGTATACGATTGACTTTAAATCTTTGCTCATGATCTCCATCACCGCGTCAGCTACCAAGAACATATGACAGGTGATGTTTCCCGATCCTCCGGTCTTTCTCTTGATCTCTAATTTCACACCGTCTTTTGTGTTGCGCAGACCTCCTCCATGAATACTGTTATCAAAAAAGGTTCTCAAATCAATCCAAAGACCGAACTTATCACCTGCGTAAAAATCTCTCTCTTTTACTGATCCCGATCCTCCCATTCGTCTCTTAATCGCTCCCCAGAAGTCAGAATGAATCATTCCCTTTGAGTAGAGTTGATTCGGCATACCGTTGATATTGATGCTTACCGATCTGATGTCGGGATTGACAAACTTCTCAGAGTCTCGTTTAGTGTCATAACTCTCTTCAAAAAGTAAGAGTATACCCGTCATTGACCTCCTTGATGTATCGACTTTCTCGTTAATTATACTGTCATTCGGTTTTGAGATTTCAAAATTTTTGAGATGATGAACGTTCTCATAGTAAAATCCTTTACCTGTTTCGTAAGTTGCCATCGCCTCAAGAGCTAATTGGTCACTTTTGATGCAGTGGTACTCTAACTCAATGTTTTCAAGTTTATAATTCGGAGGTGTCTTCTTCTCTTCCGCTTTATCATGATTTACAATGTCATTTACATCCGGCAGAGTTATCTCAAAGGTTAGATCATGAGTAAGCGCCCTCGGATACAGTGACCCGTTATCACAGATAACAGGATGGTCGAGAGGAATTTCATACCTTTTACCATGAACTTTGGAGAGGGCAACCTCCTTTGCGTCAGGTTCAACCTTATCCCCAGCTTCCGTTCTGAGTTTTCTCATATTCAATGATGAGATTCCCTGTCTTAGTCTGTCCTCTCTGTCCTCAGTCTCAAGAAATAGGTCATGGTAGGTTTGAAAGAGATCATATCTATTTGTATCCTGTAGTGTCTCACCACCGAATAGAACCTTGAGTCTTTTAACAAGGTTTCGGCCGATATTATTTACGACGGTGTTGTTGGCATGACCGCTGACTATCAGGTCGAATATGAGTTTAACACTTCCAGGAACAATCACCACATCATCTGTCAATTTAGGTATGACCACTCGTATTGTATGTCCGGGATTATGAGATGAACGATCGAATGTTATTCTGTTGAGAGATGACTCTGCCTTAAGTCCGAGCGGTTCTCTCGGTACTCGGTTCGGTTTTATCTTCTCAGGTACAGAGTACGACGACATTTTAAAAGAGAGAGATGTTATTTTTAAATGAGTAATGTTAAAAATAACGTTATGAGAAAAATATACTACAGCCCCGAAGGTTATTGGAAAGGGTACTCCGCAGTATCGAAGTTGGCTTCCGCGGCAAATGTTGTTGAAAAAGAGGCGAGAGATTGGTTAGAGAGACAGGCACTTTGGCAGATCTATTTACCTCCGCCGAAGTATTTACTGAGACCTCATTGGAGTGTTAGTAGACCGAATGAGATTCACCAAGCGGATCTTCTCTTTCTTCCTCACGATAGGGTGGGAAGAAAGACTTATAGATACGCTTTGGTTGTGATCGATGTTGCAACGAGATATAAAGATGCTGAGGCGTTAACATCGAAAGAGAGTCAAGAGGTAGCGAAGGCCTTTGATAGGATCTATAAAAGAGAGCTCCGTTGGCCAAAGAGAATAATGGTCGATCCCGGTAAAGAGTTTATGGGATATGTTACAAAGTTGATGGAGAGACATAATGTGAAGATACAGAGAAGCGAAGCGGGTAACCATAGAGCACAGGCTTTCGTTGAGAGAGCGAACAGGACTTTGGGAGAGAGATTATTCAGTCATCAGTACGCCCAGGAGATGGTGAGTGAAGGGAGATCGAGAGTCTGGGTGAAGAGGTTGCCAGCTGTAATGAAAGCGTTGAACTCTCAGGTGATCAGAATCACAGGCAAAGAACCTGATAAAGCCCTCGGTCTAAAAGATGTAGAGATTGACAAGATTAATTATAAAAGACCTGTCGGATTAAAGGAGAAGAGATTACCCTCAGGTGTTCAGGTAAGGTATCTTCTCTCTCCCGGTGAGGATGAGGGAGGAGAGAGAAGGAGAGCGACTGATCCGATCTGGAGTATTACGGTCTATAATATAAATCGTGTGGTGATCTCTGTAGAACAGCCTGTTTTATATTATCTTCTCGATGGACCGAAGAGATCGTTTGTGAGAGAGGAGCTTCAAGTCGTACCGTTGGATACTGAGCTTCCACCCTTATAATGACCGTAAGCGAAGGTGTGAATGTTATCCTTCATTATGATCCTCTTATCATCGAATGGAGAGAGAGCGATCTTGTTAACCGTCTCGGTAAAGATGGTGTGTAGATGACTTCTGATTACATTCATCTTTCTCATAGCGGGTTTATTATCGAAGAGGCAGTTCTTATAATCGTTGAATGTTATGGTCTTCTTTATCACCGCCTTCTTCACTCCCTTACACTTTTTCTCCTCGTAAGACTCCTCTACTCTGTATGAGTAGAGTTTTGCCCTCAAACCGACAAACTCAGCGATCTGCTTTCCTGCAGCCTCGTCTTTAAACATACCGATTACCTTCTTGTTTACACCGGTGAGAATACCGCTTGGGTGATCTTTCGGGTAATTACTCGTATCGAACTTCTCTTTCACATCAGAAGAGATGTCTCTGTAAAAATCCTCCGTCTCTATCTCGTATGCTAGGCTATCCGTGTCAGTAAATAGGAGCTTCGCATTCTCTCCGTACTTCGGTTTGATGTATTTATAATGAAAATCATACATCAAGGTCTTACTCAAGTCTAGGATTGACATACCGAGGTATACAGGTTTATTAAACTTTAAACTAACCTTCTTCATATGAACTGCGGTTAGATTCTCACAGAAGATTGTGTGATGTTGATAATTCGGTTTACATGTTAACTTCTTTGCCTGACTCTCTCGAGTAACCAATCTTATGTCGACTCTGTTTCTGATGTTCTCCATAGTCTTACCGAATACGGAGTTATTCATCAACTTAAAGAAGTCTTTCTCAAAATCGTTAGTTGCCTTCGCCCTGAGATTCGTGTTAAGATCTATGTACGGCTTTAGCCACGCTGACTCTTCGAATGTGATCCCTCTGTGAATCTTGGTGAGTTTAATACCGAGAGATAGATAGAGTTTAAGAGTTTCGTGATGAATAACGTAATTCTTTTTATCGTTAAGATTGGGGATCAATTTCTCAACCTTATTCACGGTGAGTCTCTCCGGTGCTAACGGATAGTCGTTATGTAGGTCATGGAGTTTCTCAGGATAGGCGAGACTAACCTCAAGTATGCAGGGCATACTCTTCCAATCTTTCAACTACTCTTTTTTAATCCATCTAAAACCTTTAGTCGGTAGAGGTTTACACATTGCCCAACCGTAGAGATTATTAGCATCGAGATAAGAGATGTACTTGTTCGGTTGATCGGGATCATAATCTTTCATGTAAAGATTGTTTGCCTTTCCATATCTTGTAGATATCATAGAGACACCTCCTCTAATTCCTTTCTCTACCATCATTAACATGTCGTAATCATGCAATAACTCCAGTTCGACCTTGGTGATTTTTAAACACGCATCCCATGCAAGACCTGGTGCTGTGTAATAGAATATCGGGTCTAGACGGTAATTATCAAGACAGACATCCCTGAAGTTTTCAAAGACGTCTGAGAGAAGGAGAACATCACTCTTTAGATATAGGTCATGGTAATCTCTCATAGTCTTCATAGTGAATGTTTTCCACACATTCTGTGCGTGAATGTAATCCTCTTCTGATATTCCGCTGTCGTTCAATATGGAGTGAAAAGCCTCTTTCGGTGGAAGTGATGTTGAAGAGAGTTTATTGAAAGAGTCAAACCAATCGTATGGAAAGACACCCTTTCTTTTTATAAGGTCTAACTCATCACCTTCATAGAATTCTGTAAGGTTTTTAAAAGAGTCTTTCGGCAGATTCTTCACCAAACTGTCGAGGCTAGTCGCCATGAATTTAAAAGAGTCGATGAATCTTATTTTACGCTTGACCTCTTTCTCTTCTCCCTCTTTATTAATAAATTTATCAACCAAGATCTCTTTGGTGAATGAGATGTACTTCTCCTCGTTGTTGGGTATGCAGTCTATCTTCCCCTCTGATTTACCGAGGTTTTTAATAAAGAGATGACTGTGGTAACCGGAGAGATTGTGAAAGATCACTGGATAGAACTTGGGTAGTCTGTATTTTAAATTACATATGCTATGGGCTGCGCCTCTAAACTTACCGGTGAGATGACAGTGGTCGCGAACCTTTCTATATAAATCTTCATATTTTATCTCTTTCTCACAGATGTGACAGTGAGTTGCCTTTTTATAGTTGATCCTGTCCTCCCGCGTCATCACCATCTTCTTCGGTTTTTTAAACCTGTTGTAGATCTCCTTGATATCCTTCTCCAAAGACTCGATAAATAATTGAGGGATATCATCATCAGGAGATTCAGCTGTGTAGTGAACGAGTTTGGGAGAGAAGAGGCTATCATCGAAGCATTTGATGAGATAACTGAAACCTGAGGGACTATGCTTTTGGTACTGATTGGTAAAGCTTTTACCATCATCTGGTTGACATGTGTCTATCTTCTCTGTGAAGCATTCAAAATCAGCATAAACAACGAAGGGAACTCGCTGCTTTTTATAATGATTCTTAAAATATATGTACTCTGGCCCTAAGAATTTTCCTTCATCGTCTTTAATCATCGGCATCTCTATCTTGACTTCCTCGTTATTCTGACAGTACTCAGTATGTTTATTCAGTGATTTCTCTGATTTAAACGAGTTTAAGCATCTGTAGCAGAAATATCGCTTGTGTTGGTGATTATTAATCCCTGAGGATAACAGTCTCGACATGTTCTTTATCCAACAGAAGTGATTGGTCTCTTCGTTAGCGATGAGGAGAAGGTTTATCACCTGTTCATTCTTTTTGCTTATTCTTAAAGGGTAAACAACACCTTCATAACCGAATACATTGATTGCGTAATTGTTCTGCTTTTCAAACTTATCTATCTGTTTAAGCGAGACGGGAAACTCGATACCTGTCCAGTCAAACTTCTCTGAATCTTTTCTCATCTGTTTGCTAAGTCTCTCTGCATTTTTCTCCTTGGGAAAGACTGCTGAGGTTACTGCCCACTTGAAACACTCATTATCATTCTCATTCTTCACGTTGATGATCGCTTTCTTCTCTGCTAAGTTACCCGGTAACTCAATGTAAGATGATGTAGAGAGAGGATTGTAAGGATTGATGTTGATGTCGAGGTGTTCGACTCGGTCGAATTGCCAACCGGAACCTCTGTTATTAAAATTCTGTATCGATTCAAAGATTTTATCTGTCATATTATCAAATAATTCAGAGAGATCAGTTGCCTCTGTCACAATCTCCATTTTAGATGCGAAGGAGTATACATTAATGTCGATTTTGCCTGTGGCGGGATTCTCTTTGGTAAACCTTACGGTTAGAATTAACTTGACTTTGATCGATCCCTTACTCTTTATGAGATTTATAACCCTCGGTTTTACGTTATTCATAAACGTCTTCTCATCCATGCCATCTACTCCGTTAACTCTAAACGTTTTAAAATAACCCTTTATAGCCGTCTTATACTCTCTGGGTGTGAGATTATCCTCTTCAGGTAAATTTACATCCTCAATAGGTTGACCTACTTCTTCCCGCCTCCTAAAAATACTGTTTACTCTCTCTTTCAGGTTCTCAACTCTCTCATTCACTGCGTTTTTGATAGGTTCGGGGATATAATTTAATAACCAACCCGTAAACCTGTTTATTGCACTCTTTACGGGTGCTGCCACTGATGTGGCAATATTCCTCATCTGCGTTACTCTCGATGGTGCTGGAATAGGTATATCAACCTCTGGTATAGATTGGTCATTCGCCGAGTAAAAAATCTCACTCTCTTCCTCTAACGCCTCAATCAGCTCCGCTTTACGCATTTTATAATAACCTTTAATTCCACGCTCTTTGGCAAGTACCTTCAACTCTTTGACTGATTTACCTTCCATACTTATTAATCATCTAAGATTTCTTTAAGCTAAAATTTCACTTTCACATGAAGAATTTATCGAGGTTTTATCACGAGATGATCCGGGAAAATTTTGTCGAGGAATTAAGGGAGAATTTGATTTTTCCTCGGTCAGATTTCAAAATTTTGTCGAGGAATTAAGGGAGAATTTGATTTTTCCTCGGTCAGATTTCAAAATTTTGTCGAGGAATTAAGGGAGAATTTGATTTTTCCTCGGTCAGATTTCAATGAAATGAGCTAGTAACGGCTTCTTGCCTCTACTTATTGTAAGTAGGTTATTGTAGTATTGTAATGTGTCGTATTGAAAAAAATAAATAAATAAATAAATAAATAAATGTCGGCTTTTAAAAGTAAAAAAAAAAAAAAAAAAAAAAAGAAGAAGCAATTGCTATAAAGCAAATCAACGTTTTAAATAACATTAAGTTTAACTATTTTGATGGGACGTATTTCTCATAAAGTTTGCTAATCGGTTTCAAACAATCGAAGGACTCGGAACGAGTTCGTCGCTTTTAAGATAATCAATGTCCTCCCTTTCGGTAGTCGAATATTCTTTAACATTTACTTCTTTTTTGTGAGGGGAGCCGAGAGAAATACCGCCTTGAGAATTCAGAAGACGCCATTTTGGTTGTCTTGCTAGATTTCAGGAGGTCGTTAGAATCCATGTTCTAAGCCTACCAATAAAATTGACAGCGTTTAAGGCGCCGAAAGAAACTTAATTAAGGGACAGCGTACTTGACTTGCGAAAGTGCATTGCATGACCTGATCAGCGGGATCGCCAACTTGAAAGCGGTCGGCAACCGAGTGAATGGAGCGGACGGATTTCCCCCTAAAGGCCTGTTTACACAGGCGATTTTTGTCGCGCAGAAGTTGCATCACGTTTCGAACAGATTCGAAACTCCTCCGCTAGTTTACACGCGTGCAAACTCGCGGTGATATCATGGCGATTTTGTCCCCCCCCCCCCCCCCCCCCCATATCGCATGAAACTTCATGAAACTTTGGCGAGACAAAAATTGCATTGAGGTGCGCGACAAAAATCGCCTTTTGTAAACGGCCCTTAATAACAACAAAAGTTTGTTCATTCATGTACACAATTTAATTCAGTGAGTACGTAGCAGTGGCGTATCCAGGGGAGGGACCTTATTTTTTCGGAAATAGCGCCGGAATTATCTTCGCAGAATTCAACATTCATTGTCAAGCGGGCCCCCTTCTTAGCTGATGGTCTGGATTTTCCAATGCATGGTTAACCTTTTCCGCAGTAAGTACATAGCTTACATTATACCCAATGGAATGAAGAGTTGTTGAATGTTCCTAAATGTTGATAGGCTCCTACGCAGACGTTCTGTTGATGCTTGCTCTTTGAGTTATCTCGAAAAAATCTTAGACACCGCAAGACTGTTTATACTTTTCTTCTACTAACCTAACTCTCTACGCGTACTTTGCACTATTATCCTCTCGCCAGCACTCGCTTTCACACTAAAACTCTTAGTTTAACTGTGAAATGACATAATTTAATTTCGAAATTACAAAATAAAACTCTCATAAGTGGATAATTTACATATTTACATATTTTACATTGCGTATATAAGTAGATAATTTATATTGCACAAGTGTAAGTATAAAGTACATAATTTGAGTCGCGTATGATGAATCAATAGAGTGTTTTGTGTCATGTTTTTGCTTTTTGCAGTACTACTCGACAGGTCACGAATACTTCGCAATGTGTAAAGAAAAACTTGTGGTCTTGTTACCAGAAGGTTGTGCTTGGCTGCTTATTTTGCAGCTCTTCTGATTCTGAAGACCACAGGTCCACCGATGTTCTGTACACAAAAGTGTGACCATACCAAACAGCTCTTTTCGCGCACTGAGTTCTTACTTTGCAGAGAATCGAGCAGTAAATTTCTATGCTGATGATGTAGGGAGTCATGCAGTGTCTCTGGTTCTTGGTTTGGTTGCTGCTCAGTCTGGAATTTTCGCGCGCAAACATTAACCAATCAGAGACACTTAATTTGAGCTACGTCATCAGTATGGAATTGTTCTGGTCAAATCTGAAACGTTTCTCTCGTCGATAACATCCGAGCGCGCGAAGAGAAACAACTGTTTACGTAGGCTAACAGAAGACGTCCTGAATCATGATGTGAGCTGTTTGTAGGTTTTGGACACTATTGGGAAGTGTGAGACACTGCCATTCGCGAGTGCCAGCGGTGTTTTCAATCCACAATGATTGCTGCTTCAGTGGTGCGCTTCATCGCCCACTCCCGGCGATTAATTCTAGATACGACTATCCTTCCAGCTTTTCCAACGCATCTGTAAATTCCAGTAAATCGAACAAGCTCTCCAGTTTGAACTCTGTTCTAACTGATGTGTAAAAGAAATCCGGACTCGTCTGCAACGGAGAAATAATTTCACAATCATTATGAAAGTATTTGGATATAACCATGGAACCATGGCATAATCGACAAGACTCCCTTCAAATTCTCCATTATCAAAGCCTGGCAACACGCCACCGAAAAATGTCGGAAATCCGTCTGTGTTTCCAGGCTACCATGATCACAACCAGCCATCAAAAATCTAATTTCTTGTCAAAATACTTATAAAGGTTAAAGGATCCAGGTAGTGAGAGTCAAGGGACTCATCACCAAAAAGAAGAGTCTTAACTACACCACCATTGTGTCAGGCTGACCAACAATTCAGTGGTATCCAATCATACTCTTGGGTAAAGTCAGGCAGTCTGTTTACTGAACTTCTGGGGGGATTGCTTTTTTTTGTGATAAAATTTCACACAGGTCTTCTCGCACTAGGCCTATTTTTAAACACCACACAATGTAAACAACGCACTAGTCGAACATAATGTAAACTAACACTGCTTCATTGCCCAAAAAATAGGCGTTTCAAAAACAAATTGGCTAACTCCGGGAACGTTATGATAAAAGATTTCGAAGTAAATGTGAGGTAATGTAGCACCTACCTCCTTTCTGAGATCTTGCAGTCGCAACAACATCGGACCATCCAGTCTTTCCACAGCTTTTGCGTCCAACCTGTAACAGTGTTTCGAAAATGGACATGCTTTTAAAATACTAAACCTCAAATTTTTATATGATAATAAAACCTTCATTTATCAAATTTCAAATTTCAGTGCTCTAGTTACCAACAGTCTAACCAGAAATAAAAAAACACAGTTTTAAGAGCACCATGGCAACAGCGAAACAGTTAAGATAGATTCAAAGATAGTGCCTTTCTCCACCAGGGTTTATAAATGGCAAACCGTGACAAATGTCAAGGCTCACTGATTAGCCCCGGCTAGTGAAGATGAGCCCACGTTCTTCCCCATCTGCCTCGACGAGAAATGCTGAGAGTGGCCCAATATCGAGCTTAATTTGCGATAAGGCGTTCTTTTTTTCGCGACGGGAGGAAAGAGTAAAAAAGCCTTTTTGACTCTTTCTTCGCGCCGCAAAAAAAAAAAAAAAAAAGGAAGAACGCCTGGTCGCCAGTTGCATCGCGCCTACCAAAAGCAAGTTATCTGCGAGGAGGTTCTATGTGGAGTGAATGTCATTAATCCTGGCAAGTCTTTCTTTGTGTTTCCTTATAAACTCGTGAATCTGTTTCAAAGAAACTCGCGGTTTATTTACTGACCTGTCTTCCAAACCCACATCTTTCAGCCAACTTTTTACATCACCGTGTGTCCACGATCTGATGGAGGACTGAGGCGAGGCATCAACCACAGTCACAACAGTCTCAGCTGCAATTGAACAAACAATTAATAATCACGAATCTCTTTTTGTAGAGATGCTCGTACCAGACAAGGCTGGCAGTGCGGCAGAATAGTACAACTAGCCTTTTTTAGGGCCAGTGCTATTATGAAACAACAACAACAAAAAATGACTTTGCAACGTAAACAAAGGTAAGAGTATTTCTACTCCCCCTGCATGGGATGCCAGTTCATCACAGGGTTACCGCAGCTTTTAATAAACTGGTGTCCATTTATACACCAGGGTGGTAAGAGGCACTGTGAGAGTAGTAGTAATATCGGAGTCTATCAAATACCACCTCGGGCGCACCCACCTAATTTTGCCTCTTTCCTAAGGTTTACACTAAGGATTTTCAACTTACCTCGCTCACAAAGCTCGCTCGGTAAGTTGAAAACTTAGTGTAAACCAAGGAAAGAGGCAAAAGGTGGGTGCTGCTCGGTAGTATTTGATAGACTCCGATATTACTACTCGCAAGAGAAGGATCAACAGAAAAATGAAAAGGATGCCCATTTAGAGGGATGCAACATAAATGTACAAAAGTTCTAAATAATAAAATTTAAAAATATTTTTCCATATTATATACGATGGACAGCATAGACCTCAGATCATTGGAAGAAGAGCTTGCAAATCTTGATCCCGAGGATTTGCGGTTTTTATCAAAATTTATTGCAGAATATTCACCCACAATTCAAAGAAAAATAAATACTCTGCTGGAAGAACCAATCCCAGAAGGTGTAAATAAAAAATTAAAAGCCCCGCTTAAACCATCAAAACCAATACCAACACCGCCTCCAAGAACCAGAAAAAGTAACAGAAACAGAAAACAAGAAACCCTTTTGAACATATTTGACCCTATCCGGCCGAACAAGGTGAAAACGGTGACAGATTATCAGAATGAGATTCTGGATCTGTACGAAGACACGGAATATGCGGGGGTAGAAGAGACAAGCGGGAGACGTTACAAGAGGTGGCGTATCGTAGAGGGGCTGAATAAAGACCTCACACCAAGGTTTATGGAAAAGATAAGGGAGAACGTGGGAACATCGTTTTACATGAGGCACGTCTATTCGTATCTTCTTGAAAACATCGAAGACGGAACCAGGCTAACTTACTACCAAAATAAAGGCTCCCCCTGGATGAAAACTTACGCAGACGCGGAGAATTGGATAAGGGAAATGGAGGCGGTGCGTCTAGATCCAGATAACATTGAAAACCAGATACAAAGTGGGTTTTTGACTCCCATTTCACCGTCGATATAAAGGTTGTGCAAGACCGCCAGCCCTTGATGGGAACAGGACCATTACCATACTGGCTACGCAACCTTGCACACGCCTCTAGAGGGCACGCAATGGTGACGCTGGACACGTATAGAGATAACCTGTGTCTATGGCGCTGTATAGCCGTACACAAAGGAGCAAGACCGGATCGCAGCACAGAAGCAGCACGAGATCTTGCCAAGAGTTTCTACAAACTCCGAAATATGCCATCAACTTGGGAGAAAACGTCATTAGATGAACTGGAAAAGGTGGAAATGCACCAGAACAAGGGCAAGGTTTTAGCAGATTGGCTGGGAATAAGGGTTTACACGCCAGAGTTGGCTAACGCGGATGAACTCGAATTTGGTATTGAAACAGAACCCGCAATAGTTTGGCATCTAATGAGAAATCCGGCAAATTTCAAAAACGTAATGACAATAGGGCTTTATGGAGATCACGCGTTCCTGATAAAAGACATCACGAAGTTGGCCAAATCTTATGAATGCAACCACTGTCACGCAAGATTCACAAAGGCATGCAATCTCCAACGTCACGCGGAAAGATGCGCCCAAGGCAAAACGGTGATCCACTGTCCGGGTGAAAAAGTAGAAGCACCGCAGACAGCGTACCAGAAAGCGTTCTATCCAAAACACCAAGCCTCAAAAGAATCAATCCAGTGGCTGAGGTACGTGGAGAAAAACTGGCAATTCAAAATAGTGCATGCAATGTCGGGGCACGGGGGAGAACGCTGGATAGAGAAAAGGCCGGTAGACGGATACAACGACGAGAAAAAAGTGGTTTTTCAGTATCATGGCTGTCGTTGGCACGGATGTCCAAAATGTTATCCAAATCGAGAACAAATAATCGAACACGGTGGCAAGACAGTAGAAGAGCTCTACCAAGCCACAAAAAGGCGCACAGCCCATCTGCGAAAGGTGGGATACAAAGTGATTGAATGTTGGTCATGTCAATGGCTCGTCCCAGGAGGAGCTGACAAACACGGTGAAGAGCTGCCAAAACCTCAAACAAAAAGTTATCCACACGCAATTCTGTACGATTTTGAGGCGTACGGAGATGGAAATCAACGAAAAGAGCCAACACAGAACCTGACGATTGAAAACAAACACATACCCATCTCAGTTAGCATCGGCGACACGCTGGAAACCGTCATTACACAAGATGGAAAAAAAGTGCCGAAAGTTACCCACATCTGCGAAAGAAACCCCAAAGTATTAGTTCAAAAGTTCATGCAAGAGCTGGGGAGAAGGGAGAAAAACATCAGGAAGCAGGTAAGAACAGAATATATGCCAGCAGATGTGAACCTGATCCCCAAAGACCAAAGAAAAAAGATAGAAGAATGGTGCGACCAGGTGCCCACACTGGGATTCAACTCCGGGTCATACGATCTCAATTTAATCAAAAACCACTTCGCGAAAGAGCTGGCGGACACGACAAACAAAGTGAGAGTGGCGAAAAGCGGCAGCAAAATAATGTTCTTACTCACAGACAGATTGCGATTTCTGGACATAATAAACTACTTAGGCCCAGGAACGAGCTACGAAAGATGGGTAAAGGCGTACGACTGCAAGGCAACAAAATCGTGGCTGCCATACGAATGGTTCGACCGCGAAGAAAAGCTGGATTACGAGGGCTTGCCGGAATACGAGCATTGGTACTCAAAGTTGAAAAAAGAGTATGTGCTGACGCGAAAACAATGGGAAGCCTGCAAACAGGTGTTCAAAGAAAAAGGGATGAAAACGTTCAAAGACTGGCTGGAATACTACAACAATCTGGATGTGGCACCCGGGCTGGAAGCGCTGGAAAAAATGAAAGCGTTCTACATAGAAAAGGGGATAGACATACTGAAAGACGCGGTAAGCATACCAGGGGTGAGTTTGCACTATCTTTTAAAAGGCGCAATAGAGCGCAAAGCGGAACTCTACGCCCCACGTAAAGAAGCGTATGAGATGTTAAAAGGGGCGGTGGTAGGCGGACCAAGTCTGGTTTTCACAAGATACCATGAGGCGGGCAAAACGCGGATAAGGTCGCATCAATACCCAGACAGCAAACTGTGTGAAAAAATCCAGGGGTACGATGCAAACGCGCTGTATCTATCAACCATGCTGAACTATATGCCCTGCGGGAAAGAAAAAGTGGTGCACTACACAGCCTATTCAAGAGAGCATCAAACAAACAATCCAGACCAGGCAAATTATTTAGATGGCGTAGATGGCTGGCAATTAGCGCAAGAAGCGGCAGACTTCACGCAAAGATTGAAAGAAAAAAGCTGGTTCGGATACGCGGAAGTGGACATAGAAATCCCGGAGCATCTGCATCAAAAGTTTGAAGAGATGTGTCCATTCTTTCACAAAAAAGAGGTACCGGCCAATGTGGTGCCAGAGCACATGAAAGAATATCTGAAAGCAACAGGGAGAAAAGTGGTGGAAAGCAACAAAAAGCTGCTGGGAACATTGTCAGCGGAAAAGATATTGCTGTACGAGCCGCTACTGCAGTGGTACATAAACCACGGGGCAGAAATCAAAAGGGTGTATCGGACAATCGATTACAAACCGAAAAAGATCTTCGAATGGTTCGTAAAAGAAGTGACAGAAGCGCGGCGAACGGGGGATGTGGACAAAAGCAAAGCGCTGCTGGCGGACATATTCAAACTGCTGGGAAACAGCGGGTATGGAAAGCTGATAGAAGCGCTGGAACGGCAAACAAATGTGATCTACACAAAGGATGAAAAAGTGGTAGACCGAGCATTAAGAAGCGCGTATTTCGAAGATCTAGATGAGATAGGGCAGGCGTATGAATTAGAAAGCCGGAAGCCGCGGATAACAATCAGAAGACCGTTTCAGATCGGAATCGCGGTATATCAGCTGGCCAAGCTGCGGATGTTGCAATTTTATTACGACTTCTTGGACAGGTACTTGGACAGGAAAGATTTCGAGCTGATCCAGATGGACACTGACAGCAACTACCTGGCGATCTCGGGAAAAAAGTTAGAAGACATCGTAAAGCCAGAGATGAAAGCGGAATTTGAAGAGCAAAAAAAGAATTGGCTGGCATGGGATAAGTGGAGCGGGAGAACACCGGGGCTGTTTAAAAAAGAATTTGAAGGGGAGCGGATGATCGCGCTGTGCTCCAAATGTTACTATACAGAACAACAAATAGAAGATGGAGTGAAGCAGAAGCTAAGTACAAAAGGAATGTCGAAGAAGCAAAACGAAATAAACTGGCAACGTTTCAAAGCAGCATTGGGAGGAAGCAAAGACATGGCAACAAACAGGGGTTTCAGAATGCGAGACGGGAATATGGTAACATACGAGCAAGAAAAGCTGGGGTTGAGCGCGTATTACGACAAACGCTGGGTACTGCCAGACGGAATACATACAGAACCAATTGAATACCATGTTTAAGCGGGTACATCAACTTTGACGATAATCCACACCCTAGGTGACGTTAGCTGGAGGTAATTGTGTATTTGGCGGCACAACAAGCAGCTCTTCACGCACAAAACCACGCTTAGGACCACCGCGCAAATGGTAAAGAATTGGTTGTTTCGGTTTGATAAAAGCACGTTCAATATTGAAGATATCCAAGGACCAGATAGGATCAGTGGCTCTTTTTGTCCCACCTTCAAGCTCACCAGGTTCGTACAAATACCGAACCATAACGATGGAGGGGAGCTTTTTTTCGCTCAAACCAACGGGTCTCAAATATTTGGTTGATGGCTCCGCATAAACATGTTTTTTCTTGATTGCGGCAGCAGGTTTCATACCAATCAATCGAGTGACTTGGTTGTTCAGAGCAGAAACAACTTTGGGAAGCCTTTTTACCCACTCTGTAGATCGCTGACCCTCAGGCGAACGCATTTCAACTGCGTACTGGTGGCCAAACAAACGCTCAGCCAAGGTGCGATTGAAACGTTTGACGATAGCTTGATCTCTATGTATTTCAGGGTGCCCACGTCTGATCGAAGTTTTGTGATTTTCCATTTCTTTTGTAACAGCGCCCATAAATTCACGCCCAGGATCAACCTGCAACAGTTGAGGCCATTTCAAAGGTCCACGTGTATAAATTGTCTTAAAAGCTTTGGCAACCTCATCAGAGTTTTTAGAAGTTAAAGGTTGAGCTTCTTTGAATCTGCTGGCAACATCAACAACAGTAAGCGCGTATTTGTAAGTGCTACGGCCTACTGTGTCATGTGGCAGAAAAAGAAGATCTGCCTGATGCACTTTGTTGGGTGTAGGGACATCGAATTTCGGACGAGGGATGTAGCGCGGTGCGGGGAGGTAAATCTGCCAGAGCGCTTGCCTGAACAACCATTCTTTGGCAACAACTTCAGGAACCTTTGCAGCGATCGCTAATTTTTTAATGGCGGAGATACCTTTCCAGTAACCCTGCGGGCTGTAGTAACGCCGCTCTAATTTCTGTCCATTTAAAGAATTATGCGCGGCCATATATACATGGCTGAAAAATGAGTTTGAAAAACCCTTACGAACAGCTTATCAAAATGTTGGTGGAAAAGCACCCAGCGAACCGTGAACAGCTTATCGAAATGTTCGTGGAAAAGAAGGAAGCGAAAATAAAAGAAATCAAGCCGGAAATCGAGCTCGACTTTTATCCACGGGATCAGCAACTCTGTTGCTATCTGCCAGATGAGCCCCCTGGAGAGAAGAGACACCACCTCAAACTGTGGTATTTACTTGCGGTACTAAAAAAAGCCGGCATTTCTGTAGATCAGGTCGGTGACGAAATGGGACTGACCTTTTTGGGTAATGTCATTCACCAGTTCAAGCGGTATCAGCAACTGAGCTGCTACCCCGGATCGTGTAACTACGTTTGTTTTTTATACAACTATTTTCAAAAGGTCTCACCTATCGATTGGCCGGCGAAAAATGCAATACTGGGAAAGCTCACGAAAAGATTGCCGAAGATGGTACAAACCAGAAATAAAGCCGAAAAAAGTTTCAACGAATGGTGGCGAGAAGAAATGTTAAAACAAATTATTTATTACAGGTATCAGGTTTTCCCACCACGATTAAACAGAAGTTGTCTTAGATGTTCTTTTACCCCCGCCGTCAGTGTGGTTTGAAAAACGCAGTTTTGTCTTTGCAGTAGTAAAGCTGTTGTACTTTTTGATAATATCTTGGTACTCACTGTCTGAGATTTTACCATCTTCAAGAGCGGTTGATATGAGAGAGTTTATTGAGCTCAGCGTAGCTTCAGCCAAAGTTTGTATTTTTTCGTGTTTTTTCGCTTTACGCAGGAAAAATTTGACGGTGACGATGGAGGAGGTTGACACCAATGAAAACAAGGTGGCCGTTGCGATTAAAGGGGCGCCAACAACAACACCAACCACAGAAAGAGAAGCGGCCAACCCAGAGCCTGTAAGAATGGTAGCAACTCCGCCTGTTAACGCACATACTGTTTGACACCGCGTGTGCCACCGTTTAAACTTGGCTGAGGTTTGGTAGTAATGCACCAACTGGTTTTCAAGATTTTTCTTTATCATTTCTATTTCATCCCGCCGGAATTTTGTTGCAGAATCCATTTCCTATATATGTGTTTAAAAAATGTGTAATTTAGTCGCAATATTGGTTATGCCATTTTCCATTTTTATATACAACCCGATTACATGGCCCAGTTGTATTTTTAGGGTGTGTCCAAAACTTTTTGCTAAACAGACCGGTTTTCTTGTTGAAGGCACCTTTTGCGATGGCACCACTCCAATACTTTTTAAACAAATCCTTATCACCACCTGTGACAGCCATGATTGCAGCAGCCACATCTTGAGCCGGTTGAAAGCCAGGAATCTTTTCGCCGATATTTTTATTGATCGTTTCACCAACACCCAATCCTACCCTTTGCTTCGAGCTGATTGCATTTCGGGCCGCAGCATGACCCCATTGCCGTTTGTTTTTGGGAATAGCGTCAAGCGCCTTCACCATTTTTTTGTCTGCTTCATGTTTGCAGCTTTTTTCATTTTTCTTGCCCGCGCAGACGGCATAATCAACATCATGCTGCATTGAAACTGCGTCTGTGGCGCCTGTGGGTTGCTGATAAATCTTCAAAATCTTTCCCGTCTTGGGGTCGTAAGAAAGCTGTTTTTCAAGGGGATTGTACGGTCCTGTGTAGTTATGACCAGGAAGTGTCCACCCCTTTTTTGGCTTAGGCAGCTTACCAATAGCTTTATGCAAATCAAAAGCCCCACCACGTTGGTAAAGAGGGTTTGTTGGGTCATCTACTCGATTACCTGCATAAATTCTCATATCATGATTACCACCACTTTGTGTTTTATTTTTAGGTTTAACCCAACTGTCACTGATGAACCGTGTCTTGGTGATGCCACAACTTGCGCATTTTACTTTAAGCAGCCTTCTACCATTTTTTGCGGTTGCGAATGTTTCACTTCCCGATACATTTGGTGTAAAACGCTTTTCCTTTACGCAGTATACCTCCATCCTTCCTATATAATAAGCAAAAATCATTTCAACTTTGGGCCGCTGCGTGACACCCACCTTTCATCTTATTTCCCGGTATCATATCTTTTGGTCTTAATCTGTTCGAGGCTTTAGTCAACAAATCCCCAGACAAAGCATCAATTGTGTAATTAACAGCTTTTCTCGCGATTGGTTTGGCTTTATTGGCTAACTTCTTCTGATACTCTGGTTGTCTCAGAAACTCGCTTGCAAAGTATCTTCCTTGTTTCACACCTTGCTTTGCTAAATAAGGAACCCCATACTCAAAGAAAGCTTCAGCAGCTGTATTTCCAACTGTATCAAATACTCCACTTCCACTAGGGGTGTGGGGACCCCCCACTACTCCACCTCCAAACATTCTTTTTTCAGCGCGTGCAAGTTCTTCTCTCTTCTTTTTGGGTAAACCCCTTCTGGTCCACTTAAATATTGGTTCCAAAATATTACCGCCTTCTTGAACATTTTCAGGTTTAATCCAACTGTCACTTATGAATCTTGTCTTGGTAATGCCGCAGCTGGCGCATTTTACTTTAAGCAGTTTTCTGCCGTTTTTTGCGGTTGTAATTTTTTCACTTCCCGCCACATTAGGTGTGAAACGTTTTTCTTTCGCACAGTATACCTCCATCTTATATAATTAACGAAAATTCATGGGGTGTGGGAGCAACTCAGTTGCTGATACCCCACTGTGTAAAATAATCCTTCACCACAGCCTCGTTAGCGCGTGTATTTTCAGAAAACATACTCAAAATATCTCGAAACGACCGGCCTTTATTTCTTTCATTCAGGAAAAGCAAACAGTAGTAGCCGCAGCGTACACTGAATTCCTCCTGAAGCTGGTTGTCATTTCGTAGAAAGGTCTGTTTACCTTCAAGAATCAACTCAATTTCCCATTCCGCGGGTGGAGGTAAACCAAAAGAGTCAAAATATTCCCATTCCAACTTAGGCAGCCTCATTGAGCTTGAAGTGGATCCCCAACAGCATACCCAATGGGTGCCTGGCCCTCCAAGATCATCCATGTTGATTATGCAAGGGGAGTGGTTTTTCACGTGGATCTCGTCTCTCGCAAATATACCTTTAATGGGGATTTTCAAGTATCGGCACCATCGCTGCAAGTCATAATCAGTTAAGGGGACATCAACGAAGGCGGGCTTTTTTTTGATCACCCCAAGAACCAATGAATGGTGGCGGGCGCATATATGGTGGAGGGTTGATGCGCATACCTGATCCTGTTGGAGGTTTTACCCGCATGCCTGATCCTGTTGTTTTTTTGATAGCGTTGTCCGCGTTGATAGCGTTGTCCGCGTTGATAGCGTTGCGCACACGTCTGATTTGTGTCTTGCTCATGTCTATGTCCACGCCCGTTTTGTTTTTGATAGCGCGCTCTATTTTTTTGATCTGCCGGGTGGTCAAGTGCAAAGTGTTGCTACCACCGGTTATAGCTTCGTTTTTAAATCTGAGTGTAACTGCTTCTCCTCGCCCAAAAGCTCGCGCGAGGTTTACCTTCTGCCCATCTGAAAGTGAAATCTTGTGCGGATAGTAAGTCGTCATCTCTTATATTTCATACAAAAATTATTTCACTTTCATTTGCTACAAAGTCACTCGTCATCTCTTATATTTCATACAAAATTAACTTTTGTTATGCTAAATAAATTCTGAGTCATTAACCCATCACCAGCTCATTACCCACCTGCCTGAGAGCAAATTCGGACTCATACAAAATTCCTGCATAAATGGTGTAGTCTTGCGCGTTGGCAGCCTCATTGAGTCTGTAGTGGAAAACCATCTGCTTCGGGTCGTTGGTCATGTTATCCTTGTTTTCACGTAAGTCAAAATAGATTATTGGGTACAGCGTCTCGAAGTTGTTGGGCTGAAGCTGGACACCGGTGTTGTAGTCGCTTTTGCGGTACCGGTAGTTCATCAAGTCATTAAGAATGCGCAGTTTGAAGTTTTCGTCGTAGTTCAGCTCTGGATAGAACTGTGAAGAGCCGTACTGCAGCCGGCAGGTCGCCAGCTTGGCTGTATTGTCTCCGTCAATGTCAAAGGTGTCAAAGAAGTAGGGGTTTTCTGTCAAGGCGTCCTTCTTCACCGACTGTTGGAAGAAAATGAAAACATGTTTGGCCTCCTTTATTCCGGGATTTATCTGCCACTGTCCGAAAGCGTCACGCCGGCTGCTGCTGGGCTGGAGCATTTCATTCAGGTATGTCCATTTTTGAGGTTTCAAAAAGTTTTCGTTTACGTGCTTCTGGCCTTCGCTGGTGAAACGCAGCATTGGAACCCACAGCTCGAAGTTTCTCACCACTATTCTGCGATCGGTGCCATCGTTTTGCCAAATCAGCTCTGCATCCGATTGTAGCTCAATTTCAAGCTCAATCTGCATGGGGGGGAGAAGCTTGTCATTCAGCTCTTCGAAGAATGAGTACCTGTTAAGCGGAATGAGGGTTTCAACCGTTTTTTGGGGGTCGCCGAGGGCAAGCAAGCCCCTTGCTCTGATTCCTTGGTTGGTGGCAGCGGCGGCTGTTACATCGCTTTTCGTTGTGTCCAAATACCAAAACTGATTTTTTGCCGCGCTCCTCGCATAGTCATCTGAAAAGTCCAACAAGTTTTTGATAAATATGAGCTTGTGAATGTTGTCTACGTTGTAAATGTTTTTGCCTGCTGATTTCAACACAAGTTTGTTTATCAATGAAAACGAGCCGTTAATGGGCGCCGATCGGGTGTCTGCTGCAACTAGCGCACCATTTGCGGTTGCCTCGAAAGTGAAATCAGCCCGGATGTAGGCGTTATACCAGTCAAACCAGTTGTCTCGGTCGGTGACTGTGAATTTATAGTTAGTTTTTGTCTGGTGCTGATTGTTTCCCGGGATACTAATCGGTTTGTCTAAACCGATACGAACGAACTCTGTTTTTTCCAAATACCTGTGGTTTCGAAACATATCGGGCTATATATTTCTCCTATTTATTTCGCCTTTTATTCGTCTATATATATTTCAAAAAATTATTTAATTGCCTTTAGTCGTCTATATATTTTCAAAATAATTTTAATTTTCTGCTATCAATTGGTTTACTTTCAACTTTGCAGCCCGACCAAGATTCAAGATCTGTTGCAACTTTTTCCGCGAATCCCCGCTGAGTTTCGACTCTGTACTAAGTTTCTTTTTACCCTTGGGTATCTTTGGTACCCCACTCAGCATCTTCTTCAGTTTTTGTTTCGACTCGGTGTTAAGTTTCTGTTTACCCTTTGCACTTGAGGTCTGTTTACCCTTTGCACTTGGGGTTTTACCCTTTGGTTTTACACTTGGTTTTTTTTTACCCTTAGGTTTTACACTTGAGTTGCTGATACCCCGTCGCAAAACGGCTTGTATCTTGTCAGCCCCTTTTTCTGCGGCTTTCTCGGTGGCTTTTTCCGCAGCTTTTTTCAACATTTGCTTCGAGGCTTCATTTACAGCCTTCTTCAACGTCTGACGGGTGGCTTGCTTTTTGAACCGCTTTCCTATGGCCATCAGGGTGTCTCTAACAACCCCCGTACCTTTGTGTCTGTATCTATAGTAACCCCTTGGCACGTCGTAATATCTCGTCCACTCGCTCGGATGGTT
Organism: Meandrina meandrites; assembly: GCA_963693305.1. Taxonomy (NCBI): domain Eukaryota; kingdom Metazoa; phylum Cnidaria; class Anthozoa; order Scleractinia; family Meandrinidae; genus Meandrina; species Meandrina meandrites. The sequence goes on from OY855903.1 coordinate 64,146,472, forward strand.
CATTATTATACTTATGTGTAAATTATTTTCATGACCTTACACTCGCTCGGATGATTCATTATTTTCACGTGCAACTTATTTCATGACCTTACACCCACTCGGATGATTATTATATATACGTGTAAATTATTTGTTTTTTTCTTCTTCGATGATGATGCTTAAAGCCACGTCTTGGTCATTCAGATCTATAATGTTGTTGCGCCCGTCCGTGATTTTGATATTTATCGCATTGATTCTGTTTTTGTTCACCGGGTGCCACAGGAGACGGCGGGGCTCTTTTGAAAAGGGGTAGCTGACTGTGAGTTCAGCGGTTGAAAAAGAGAACATAACGTCACCCCCGATGTTGTCCACTGCCCTTGTAATGAGGTCACAATGGATGTAGATCCAGTCGACGCCTCTTGTTATATTTGGCACGCGGTCGCTCCTGTTGTTCGCTCCATCTATTGTTTTCTTGTCAAAACCCAGCAACGCAGCAAATTCACCTCCACTTAGATCAAGCTCGTAGCCGTCTTGCAACAGAATGACCGCCCGATATGTTGTGGTGTGAAAATACAGCTGGACAATAAACTTGGATTTTTCATCCTTGGGATCCACTCTTCCGATAAGCGACTGGATGGTGGTGTTGAGACCGTCGTAATCATACATTCCATCCGGAATTGTCACGGTTTTCCAGTTCTCTGATTTTTTCCGCCATTTGAACTCGTTGTTGTTGTACTGTTTTGCGATGTTGTACCACGAATAGGTCATAGATACCAGCTCATTTAACGCCGCCTTGTATGATTTGGAGGGATCTAAAGCGATTGGTGGGTCAAAGTTAATTGTGAAGTCATGTGACTTGCTGTTGGCGTTGTTTTGTTTGGCTAGCTGCGAGTCGAGCAACAGGTTGAAATGAAAATGGGTTGACATGTTGCTTATATAATATTACTCAAAATTTTGTAGGCTTCTTTTTGCGTTATTTCCTTTTGTTTTACCAACAGCCCTAACATCTGCTGGACCTGTTTTTTCAGCTTCAGTGAAGTGTTGCCCGCCTGTATAGACGCCATGCTTAAGTGTAGCCTGTCAACCAAAGCGTTTGGATCAACACTTCCGCTTCCTTCCATTTCCCTTTCTCTTTCGGGTTCCTGTTCCCAGTCGGGTTCCTGTTCCCAGTCGGGTTCAGCGAGCAACTCAGGTGCTGATACCCCACTGTGGGGTAACCTTACTGAGGGCTGTTTATTCCCTTGTCTCCTGTCAAGAATTTCATCTCTCGCCTTTCTTATGTCTGCCATTGTGTAGCCTTTGAATTTTCCGCTTTTTACCTTATAGCCCGGATTGTCTTTATTTTTTGTTAACATGCTGCTCAGTGTCTGCAGGTCAACTGACTCTGATCCCTTGATACCTGGTTCTTGTGGCGGCCCCCATTTACTCTCACTTTTACTTGGTTGAGGTTTTACCCCACCGCTTGGTTGCTCTTCTTCCATTTCTTCCATTAATTCCGTTTCTTCTTCTTCAGCCAAAGGTGGTAACGGTGTTGATGATGGTGATGGTGGTGGTGTTGATATTGGTGATGGTGATGGTGTTGGTGATGGTGTAGGTGATGGTGTTTCTTCATCCGGGTTAAAATCTCCGTCGAAGGGGTTGTTTAAATCAAACTCATCCATACCATAGTCAGGGATTTCTTCTTTTGGCACAACAGGCGGGCTATCCCCTATTTGGAGTTTGTCAAGCCGTGATGTGATCGGTTTGAACAACTCCTCACCTGAGACCAGGTTAAACTCTTTATTAATTTTGTTATTTTTAATTGCTGCGAGAATGTTCGCGTTCTGCTGCTCAACTTCAGCTTTTTCACCGACAAGTTTTTGCCACTTCTTCATCGACATATTTCGCCCTATATATAAATAAATATATTTATCTTACAAATAAAAAAAATGAAAATTCCGAATTACGATCCCAGTTTGCGTGCGAAAAGTAATTACAAGCAAGGCCACCCTTGTATGCCATCAGATATCTTTCGGATGCTAATTTGCGGGCCGAGCAACTCTGGTAAAACGAATATTCTCATGCATATGCTTTACAGGTTGTTGGTCTACGACAAAATCTATCTTTGCGCGAAGAACCTGCATCAAGACAAGTACCAATACATGATTGATGATTTCGACACAAGAGTCAATCCTGCCGTTGGGTATAATGTTATTGAAGGTGCCAACGATGTTATTCCTTTGGAGGCGCTGTCCACTGACAACCAAAAGATTGTAATTTTCGATGACATGGTTTGTGAAAGCAACCAAAACGACATTATCGATTATTTTATCAACGGGCGCCACCGCAATTGCAGCGTCGTTTATCTTTCTCAAAGCTATTTTAAGGTCCCCAAAAACATCCGAGATAATTGTAGCCACTTTTGCATTTTCAACTTTCTTCCCAGAGAAAATAACCGTATTGCTGATGAATTGGGAATTGACAGAGCGCTGCTTGAAAGGGCTACCGATGCTAAATATTCTTTTTTATACCACGACAAACCAAAAAAACAAACTCTAAAAAATTTTGACGAAAATATATAGAGATGGGGTTTCTTAACGGTGCGACGGGTGCAACTCAAACACATGAAGAGTCTACTTCAATCCGAGGGCAAGCTGGTCCTGCTGGTCCAACTGGCGCAACTGGAGCGCGTGGCCCTAAAGGTGAAAAAGGTGATAAGGGTAATACTGGTCCACAAGGCCCTAAAGGAGATAAAGGTGATGCTGGAGAAAAAGGAATAAGAGGTGAAAGAGGTCCACAGGGGCGAACCGGACCTGCCGGACCTGCTGGAGCTACTGGGCCAACCGGACCAACTGGAGCTACAGGACCTTCGGGACCAACTGGAGCAACTGGACCTGCGGGTTCGAGAGGCGCTATTGGACCAAAAGGTGCAAAAGGTGATAAGGGTGATAGTGGGGATGTATCAACCGTTAATATTACTGGAGATATTCTCATGAAAGACCATGCGATAAAGCAACTTGCTAATCCTACGGGTGATCAGGATGCTGTAAATCTTGGTTCAATGAAAAAATATGTGTCCACCACTTCAATTACAGCAGGACACTCACATAAAAAGAATGCCTTAGCCTATTTATCCAAAATAGTAGGTGTTGCAGCTGGAAACAATGTTACTTCTATTACGTTTGAAGACTTTACATCAAACCTTCATTTTGTGAATAAAAAAGCTTATACTTTCAATCTCGTAAGAACTGGTGTCAATTCTTTCAACTCACGTTTGGCGTTAAATAAAATACTTCTAAAAGAAGGAGAGTACACTATATGTGTCGAGTTCTTTATCCCGGAAGTTGATACTAATTGGTTTTTAAGTCCTTCAACCCCTAACCCGGTTGATACTCTTACTTACCATACCAAGCACTTCTACAGTCACAGCCCGAAATATTCACGCACCATTATTCACACGCGCAAATACAAAAACAACGATAACACTATCTATTTTGATATTTCAAATATGGGTTATGACGGCTCGTCGCCACTTGAAAAGGCTGCTTTGATTATTTATGGGGTAAAGGGTTATCAAACAGATGTAGATGGAACTGTTTATGATCAGGCTTTCGTTATCGATGATGGCGAAATCACGCTACAAACCGATTTGGATATGAACGGCTTTTCATTGAAAAAATATGATCGAGGGTACAAAATAGAAAACGATACTATCAGGTTACAAAAAGATTTAGATCTAAGCGGTTATTCGTTAAAAAATTTCCAACCTAGAATAATAATAACTGGCGAATGGAAATCCGATGAAAATGTTACTGGTAATAGAACTTTTGTTAAATTCGGTAGTAACATTCGTGTGATGGCGCCATTTCCTTGCTTACTCGACGGTATCTCAACTTTAATTATAGAACAAAAGGGTTCCTCTAGAACTTTTGAAAGAATAGGTTTTAATTTTACTTTATCTTTCGGTTCACGTGGTGACGCCCCTTTTACAAGCATACGTAATGCTAATGGTTTAAAATACCAATATGCAGAGCCCCGTCATTTAGATATAAGAAAAAGAATAGACCCGGGAGACTATTTTGCGGTTTATTTATCTCAACACGACCACTCAGAAAGAGGCCTATCTAATACAAAACGTGTATTGGTAAGTTTAATTTTAATAGACGATTTTTCTTTTAAGAAGTAAGTTTGCCGACGTGTAACCATGCATGTAGTTTTCCTGTCTCTGGTCTTTCTGAGAAAAGGTCACGCAAAGACTCCTCTCCATTTCAAAGTGAAAGATCTTTTGAAGCACTCATCATAATCATTTTCATCAAAAATAGGATAGCCGAGATAGTGTCTGAATCCATTTCTAATGCACAGATTACAGAGACCATTTCGCGAACATCTGCTTCTGTCACATTTATAACAAAACAAAACCCTTACAATTTGTTTATTGCGATCGCAAAATGGTGCTTCATTAATTGCTGCATGAACTTCATCCCAGCCAAGAGTTTTTCGCTGCCAGAGTTTTATTTTAATATACTCCTTTAAGATTTGTTCTCGAAGTTCAGCCGGAAGTGCTTTTATTAATTTGAGCGTGTCTGCCATGTTTATACCCTTATGGCGCGTTTCTCTAATTGCAGTGCGCCGTCTTCGAAGAAAACTTTATCTATGAAGCTGTCCTGCTGTTGTTTTATTATTTCTTTTAGGTTTATTCCTATTTTCTTCTTTGGCATTTGCACTTGTAGCGCGCCGTCTTCGAAGAAAACTTTATCTATGAAGCTGATTTGTTTTTTATTTTCGTAGGCCTTTTTATCCCGCTGGTATTTTTCCCACTCTTCCTTCGTCCACGGTATACGCTGAATCAACTTTTTCCTGATTCTCCACCCTTTGTAGACCACGTGTGTAGCTTCTTGATACTTTTCTATCTCTTCTCCCAACTTTTTCGCTATCCCCTCTTTCAGCTTTTTTATTGAATACCTTTTTTGCTCGGGTGACTTTTCTTGCATTGCTTCTGCCATTGCTTTCAACTTTGTTTGGTTTCGCTCTAATTGCAAAAAAAACAGTTAATATACCATGATTGTTCTGTTTCACGCTGTCATCTGCGCCGTCAAAGACCTTTCTTCCCCCTTTTGGGTTACTGATGTCAGACATATTGTGGCCGAAGCTGTTGAAGCTATTGTTGACAGTTCGCCTGATTAAGCGTTCAATGCTTTTCTTAATAGGTACTCCACCTGTGCCGGGCTGAACTCATTTGCCATTATTCTGCCGCAGAGCTGTGAAGTTATGATTGGCGTTTCGTAAACTGGCTCTCCCGCGCCTGTCAAATCAAACTCTTCCTGCTCGTTTAGATCCACTTCTTCCACTTCTTCTTGCGTGATTAGCGCGTTCTTTAACTCCTGCGCGCTCATTTTTTTCATTGTTGTGAGCAGCTCTTGTGAAATGTTTATTGGCGCGTCTTTTACTTCTCCGTTATCTGGTTCTGCGATGAATATTGCGTGCGGCGTTGTCAGGCCGTTTTTAAATATTTTGGTTTTTTTCCGGCTTTGGCATAGAATTCCTTTTCTTCCGCGTCCCATTCGTGTAAAGATCTATTGAACTTGTTTACGGAAAAATATTTTTAAATTTTATTATTTAGAACTTTTGTACATTTATGTTGCATCCCTCTAAATGGGCATCCTTTTCATTTTTCTGTTGATCCTTCTCTTGCGAGTAGTAATATCGGAGTCTATCAAATACTACCGAGCAGCACCCACCTTTTGCCTCTTTCCTTGGTTTACACTAAGTTTTCAACTTACCGAGCGAACTTTGTGAGCGAGGTAAGTTGAAAATCCTTAGTGTAAACCTTAGGAAAGAGGCAAAATTAGGTGGGTGCGCCCGAGGTGGTATTTGATAGACTCCGATATTACTACTAGAGTAAAGTGCGTTGCCAATGACCCCGCGACTAGAGCTCAAACCCAGAGCACTCGATCAGGAAAGAGTCCAGCAAATTGACTATTAGCTAGCCCACCACGCCTCTGCCACAATATTGCAGACGGCGATCTTGAGTTCTGGACGGTAACCGGAAGGTGACTAGCTGTTTTTGTTTTGAGCGCGTTTTAACCTCATCGCATGGGCTGGAAAGCCCCCGTTTTAGCACTTGTATCTCGACGTCAAGGACGAAAGTCGAGAATACGCGCCAAAGTAGAGAAAATTCCCATCCGTGGCTAAAAATCGACTGTGCTTAACAATAAGTTATGACGAGTAAAAATTCAAAAACTTAACACAAGATTTCCAATTAACATGTCTTGCTAGGAGAACCAGACAAGTACCAAGAGAAAAGGAATTGACCATCAAACTTGAACGTGATGCAGAGATACATTTTTAACATCAGAAAAGATGTCCTCCCCCAACTTCGTTTGGAATAATAATATAATTAGAATTCTAAAAGTTGACAATTTATAAAACATATCAGGGCAAAATCATTTTGGAAATATCCCTTGGTATGCTTATGAGATTCTGATAGTAGAGCTACTTTTCAGCAGCTACGTGTAAATAATCTGAATGTAAACTTTCTAGCTTCATGGAATGTCTTTCAGTTCTGTGTTCTTTTTCAGACTTAGCACTTCTAGAAAATTCCGTTAGGTGCTAAATCTCTTGGCAAAATCAATCAGCAGGTTTAGATACCTTGAACAGTATTTTCCTGAGCTGTGACTTTCCCTCTGTTCCCCAGTTCCTTTACGAGCTTGTCCGCGTTCGAGTCCAGTTTATGTTTCTCGCTGAAGTCAATCCAGAATTTTGAACCCACTATAAAGCCAAGCCATCCGTCAGGTCTGTATTTACTATCCATCATCAGCGGAATGATGTCTTTGTGCAGCTGGAATGTGTACTCTGCCTCTAAATTGAGTTTTTGATAAATGATACAAAAGAAATGTCGTTAATCTGGTTCACTACAAGTAATTTTCTGGAGAAGATGATGAAGTGTGATTGGCAAGTGTTGACAGACGTTGCATGTTGATTGGCTAACAATGCCCTCGTCTAAAGTGACGTTTGAACGACGCCAAAGCGCTACGAGCGATGACCGCCATCATTCTGATCGGACGATTTTTAAGAGTTGTAGATCGGCTGAAATTATGTAAGACTCTTGCTTTGTAATTGATTCGCTTTGAGTGCGTAGACACGACGTTTTTGATTTCTTTCTACAACGTCTTGTATCGATTCATCATCAAAATTCAACTTTCATTTATTGCCTGAAGTTATTGTTACCTGATCGACAGTTGGGACTCTCTTTGTACTTCTGAGACACGCAAACCAACACGACGCTTGCATTCTCCACAGCCCTGGCCATGCTCTCCAATGTAGAGCCGCCCATCTCATCAATGTCCATCCAAACCTTATAGCCGTCCGCCTGTAGCTTGTTTTTCAACTGAATCACGAGTCTTTGTACATCCCACTGGTAACTTATCATCACATGCTTGGTGTCTGGAACGAGGGAACATCATAACTTGTGAACACAAGGATAAGCAGCCAGCAATTAAATTCAAACCAGCCACACCCTCAACGGGACGTTCCGGTCGGAAGGCCTAATTTCACTATGACCTAAACCAGTTTTGACCTGCGTTTACCTCATTTTACTGGCGCGACCCTGCAATCCCAAGACTCCTGGGACAATACTGTACGTTATTATTCCACTCTTGCGTCATTTGACTTTATAAGGTCAGGTGAAAGTTTTTTTTTACACTGTAGTGTTCCGTATTTACACTATAGTGCCCCAAATTGGAACAAAGTGACAAGAAAAATGTAGTGGCATAAAACGTTTCAAGTAAATAGTGCTTTCCGCACGCGCTGATTGGTTAACTCGGAGGTGATTAGCAAAGTACTATTCACCTCCGAGCAGCCGAAGAGAAACAAAATGGCTTCGCGCGTCGCTTTGGGTACCGAAAGTAATGTTTTGGTCCGTTAGTTATTCACCTCAGTGTCGGTAAATATCCACCACTCGGCTCGGTAAATATCCATCACTATTCACCTCCACTTCCGTGAATAATTAACAATTATTCCATTCGCCCTTGTTGGATACGAGGTGGTAAATAGCCAACGAGGCGCGAAGCGCCGAGTTGGCTATAACCACTCGTATCCAACAAGGGCGAATGGAATAATTGTTTTATTAAATTCTTCTTTAGTATAAATCAACTGGACATTTCATTTTGATGTAAACGAAGTGATAGTATGAGGAGGCGGGAAAATTTGTGGCGCGGTGTTCACTTCTTGAGTTGAATGAAATACGCGAGGAAAGCGAGCGAGAGAGTTTTCTTCCGAAGATTTTCCTCGGAAAATCTCCTCGTAAATCGTCTTTTCATCCTGGAAAATTGTGACAACAATTAAGGTTTACGGGAAGATCCGACGCAATAGCTTTTCTGGAAATTATACGCCTTGTGCAAGACGAGCGAAGCAAGTGTTTACATATTGTACTTGTTTACGGCTCCACGGCTGTCATCAAGACTACTACATTATGCTGAAACGAAATTGCACTCAGATTCGATGAAGTTTATTGAAGTATAAAAGGACAAGATCAAGATTGAAAGGTAACAAACTTAACTGAAGTGCTGAGCTACATTTACGTCTAACACTGAATGAAATTGTGTCAGTTTTCTGGTCTTCCCGTAAATTATTTTCTGCTTTTCTTCTTCGTTTAGTCGCTCTTGTTGTACATTTACAAGTATTTTTAATTAAACATTTCGCATCAATCCTTTCAGTTTTACGTAGTTGAGTCAACTATGGCATTTTGTGGTATTTGTGTGGTTTTAGGGAAGGCACTGTCGATTATTTCTTGTATAAGCTTATAAACCTCGCCAAATTTGCCATTTTTCTGATGGAACTTTCGCTTCCCGCAGGAATATTTTTAAACTGAGCGGCACTTGCCGCACTCGTTTCCCATATAAGGTCAAACGCAGGTATAATGGCTGATAACCGAGATCTAGTGAACCAATCAGAAAGCTAGAATTGCATTATCCGAGGTTGAGAATTTAATAATTGTTAATTATTCCACGGTTTTAATGATAATTCTAGCTGGCAGTTTACTCGTTTCTCGCATTTTTTACGAATCATTTTGTATAATATCCGCACGTTTTATCTGTCAACCTCAAAAAAGGTGTAAGAAATGGTGTGTGAAAAAAACCAAGCATTTTTAAGATCAGTGTAGAGTCAGCCTTAACGTTGTGAAACCCTATTGCTAAACCACACAACACACATACTTTTGTTACCGAAATGATATTATCTGCCTAACAAGTGATATGAGTTAAAGCTAAATTCAGTGATCACAATATGTCTACCCTGACACAGGCCGTTGATGACTCTATATAATACATCACTAAGTGTCCAATCTGGTGTGGGTCGTTCTTAACTAAGGTTCGAGTCAGACGAAAGTGTCATATGCTGTGTACATGCATGCGCACCTGTGTCGTGTTGTACTGTAACTGATTGTTGTTTTTCCTCTGCGTATTTCTCTTTGCCTTCACATTCCCACAATGCACCGGCAGCAGCTCTCTTTATTTGGCTGTTCTCTGAAGTCAGAAGTTTCTTCAGCTCAAAAATAGCATAATCATCGTTATTGATTTCTTTTCTGTTGTCCTCGTTGAAAGCCAAGCTCCATAACGTGTTACACGCATTCAGTCTTTCCTCGTCTCCTTTAGCATTCTGTAGCATTTTGACAAGTATTGGGATGGCCCCGCATTCAGCAATCTGAAATACAATACAATTCGTAGAACTGGGTAACTTAACTATCAAATGAATGAAATTAAACACTTGTAAGGTGTACGCAAACAGTTTCGCTGCTTGTTATCACTTGTACCTATATCGTTGAGTTGTCGTTAACGAAATGCTGAATTTTTAGTAGCGAAACGTCTTAGTCGGTTGTCGAGAACTACATTTTTGTCCGTTTTCCCCGAATGTGGGAATGATTGGTTTAGTTGTCGACATCTATCAAAACTTATATTCTACAGATTTTACCCACGAATGTCGCCATTATCTGTTACTGTAGATCATTCAGTTTGTCTATCACTGTCAAAGCTATATAAGACAACTTCAATTAAAAAAAAACTTAGAAGAAAAACAATTGCCACTTTTTTAATAACGCAGAATGCGGTCTGAGTTGCTTTGGTATGAAGTGCGACCTTCCTACCGGGACAACATTAATTAACTTTTCTCCTTACTGGCCAAAAATTTCAATTACATGTAAACAACAATAAAGCCCGGGCTAAACGAGGATTCGCCTCCCACGCAGGGGAGGGGAGGGGGTGCAACACGATCTCTCCTAAAAACGACTGCATGGGTGACTAAATGAGGAGGAAACTTGATGAGACTCGAGTCTCATGAGTCTTCGAGAGTCCGTCAAGAGTGAGCGAAAACAAAAAAAATAGAAAACCCTCGTCATGGAACATTTGAGCGTGTTCAAAGTGCATGAAAAGCACATGAGAGCCGATGAGTGCATGAAAGTTTCAGGCCAAACGAGAGCGAGAGTTTGAACTCCCATCAGCGGTCATCCTCGTTTGGTCCAAGCTTAAAATGCACAACGCCATTACCGTTTTCTTGTTGTTATCGTTGACTGCAATTTGTGTCAATCCTTCAGCGAGTTCCGAAGCAGACAAGCCTAAATATCTATGTAATGATGATCCGATGGCCTTTTTCAGAATACTTGTTAGAAACTTGATCGGTTCTGAAATAAAGATTGCACAAGATAGCCTGGGTTTACAGCCTGGTAAGGTCGGCTTTCATTGGGCATAAACACTGACAAGCATAAGCCGGCACAAGAAGACGTGAACACAATAAATCTTCCTGTTCTGTCCTCACTGGGAATAAGCACTGAAACATAAAGCATTTTTAAGCACAAGAAGAACGAACTATTATGAGTCCTTGGCTAATGCTTATGCTAATGCTATGTGCAGACAGCATGGGAAGAATTATAGTGCGTTCGTTGCTCTTATGCGCTTATGCTTATGCTTGTATACTTATGTCCAGTGAAAAAAAGTCTTTCATACTGTTCAGTCAAATTATCATTTCTTTTCTTTTCTTTTTCTCCGCCGGTTTGGTTACGATGTTGCAGATGTTTGTTGTGCTAATCTCCAATTTATCTAAACCTCACTGTTCACAAGTACTTTCTGATTCACCAACTTTTCTGTCCTTCAGATTTGTCTTTCCATCCTTCATATTCTATACATGTATTTTTCCGTTACCTAGATCATTTATCACGAATTCCTACAAGTCTGGACAAATAAACGTTTTTTACCCATATTTCAGCAAAGGATTATAGTGGATTGAGGTGGTTTAGGCATTTGCAAACTCGATAATTTAAGGGAAAAAGGAATGTTAAACAAGATGTAAATGCACAATGAATTTTACCTTCATCAGCCATGATCAAATGATTGTTTTCTTCATCAATCAAGCAGGCCAAGACAAGCAGTCCCTTTGCACTGAAAAATGCAACTTCTGCCTTGAGGAGTGGTATGAGCACATTTACTGCCTGGCATGCGGCAAAGTGAGTCCTTATCAGCACACGCTTTGATAGGTTATGAAGGTTTCCCAAGGTCCTAGATAGCATTTTGCCACGTGCTGTGTACTTGGATAGATACTGTGTTTTTGGATTCTGTTTATAATGATTAAAAAATAAGTTTAAAAAATTGTCTTCTTAATGCTTTTACTCAGAACCAAGTACGGTATAAAATGGGAGAGACAGTACACCTTGAAAAGAACCTAGTTACTTTAGCTTGCTATACTGAAGTTTCACTTGCTACAGTGTGTATATTCATATCTCCTCAAGCATTCTTCCTCCTCAGTGCACAAGAGAAAAACTTCAATAAAAGTTCACTTTTAAAATTTCATGTAACTAGTTTCATTTCCAACGTACCTCCAATATTAAGATGAATATTATTGTAACAAAAATGAGCCATAACTCAAATACAATAATGTTGACTGGATTAACTTACTGCAGACCAGGCTACAAATTATAGTTATTTTTGCCAGGCAGGACTGGGAATTCCAAGACAATCTGATATGAATATCCATACCCTACTAAGGTCATTTTTCTGTGGTATAACCCTTCCCCTCCTCTAGAAAGTTCAGTCAGCCTTCATATCTTACATTACATGTACTTTCTTTGACACCTACCACAAATTTTGCATGGTATGGAACTGAATCTTGCAGATCATTGGCCATATCAACAAAGAGTTGAACCATTCCAATATCACTGCATGCCAAACAGAACTCATCATGAAGGTCAGAGAAATTTAGAAGAGCTGCCAGTAGGTGGTTTATGAGATCCTGTGACATTTTCAATGTACTAATCTTCTCCTCATCATCTTCAGACTGCTATAAAAAGGTTGAAAGGTACATCCATAAAAGGGAGCTATCAAATTTCTCTCTTACACAAAATGCAATTCCGTCAAGCTCTTATTGATCAGTTTACCCATTTTCCATGAGGTTGTACATACATGTGTACACATGATATAATTGTTTGTTTCCTCAAAAATCCAATGTAATAATAGAAGTTCAAACCAAAACAAATTTACAGCACAACAAAAACACTCTGGTGTAACATGTAAGGTCTTGAATTGGGATGTGTGTTGAAACAAATGGCATAAAAGACTGTCGACTCTGAAAGCAAGAAATAATATTAGACATGGATGGAACTGATGCAGATGGATCTAAACCCTTTCAGATAAATCCTGAACAAAATTGTAGCTCAGTCTGTGCAATTCTAAAGGCTGATAAAGATAAAATTATCACATAGAAAAATTTCCGAGTCACTGAAGGGAATCAAACCCATGGCCTCCCAGATACCCAGTTGGGCACTCTAACCACAGAGTTACGATTGATTAGGTGAGCTGGGCCATTGACTAGATTCATATGCAACATGCGTCCTGCATACTGCCAGGATCAGCAATGTCAAAAGGACCATGTGTGTAATAAATAATAAAGACAAGCTTGGTAAATTAATGATAAAAAGAAGAAAATGTTCATTTGTCACAAGCAAACGTAATGTAATGTAACATAATGTAATGTAATGTACAAGTACCATGTAACTCATCAGTTCCTTAAGTAATAATAAAGGAGACATTACAGAATAAATAAATTATAGCATGTGCATTAAACATTAATTATGTAATTTTAATTATAATACTAGCCAACCTGGTTCTCAACACTCTTAATGGTTTCATCATTCCCTTCATCTTGAACTCCCCCCTGAATCTGTCCTTCCTCAGCAGTTTGCCTGTCCTGTGTAGTTGCTACTTGGTTCTGCAGTGAAAGTCACACCATATTAAATATATAAACTAAATGTCTGCACACATACAAGTCAGTGGATTTGTGCCTCAGTAATTTGTGCCAGTGAAAAAGGCTGTTTACAATTTACTTGGTGCAAGAAAAGTCTGTGAAAAGAACTGTGAGCATTTCCATGTGAGGTGAGCACAGAGTGCGAGGCACAAGAGGCTGTTGGATGGTGGAAACATGGCCGCTTCTGATCTGGTGTAACTCACACAAACTGAGGACTACAGAAACACTCACTGACTGTACCATTATACATTGTATATTGATTACTTTTTCATTCAGTCACATTTCAAATGAGAGGGGTCGGCATAAAATGAAGCCCATTTAAGTGAAAACTATGCCCTGAGGACTAGTTAACTCCCTTGTCTCAAACTTGTTTTAAATAAATTTCAAAGTTATCCAATTTCCCTTCATTTCAAGAATTGTGAATTTTCCAGGATATTTCCATATTCCTATGGAAGTGATTTGAGATTCAGATGGGGTGGGGGGGGGGGGGGGGGGGGAAGAGGCTTCAAAAGAGGGGTGGAGGACTCCTGCTAAATAGTTTGTTGATCCAGGAGAGGAGTAAGGATATTTTCTGGAACCTACAACACATTCCATACACTGCACTTCAAGTGATCATAATTTATGCTCTCACCCAATGAGAAAAGAAAAGTGGAAATTATAATATAATGTAATATTAGCCCAGATATACCTGGTTCTCAGCACTTGCTGGTTTCTCATCATTCACTTTCTCCTGATTTTTCTCCTGAATGTCTTCTACCTTGCTTGGTTGTCTATCCAGTGCAGTCAATTCTTGGTTCTGAATATAAATAATTATTAGCTATACTTTAAAGCAACGTTATACTCCCCCTCTGCCCTGTTCACCCTGCAGAGGAACAGGGTGGACAGGGCATTTCCATCCTTACCCTTTTACACCAACTAGCTGGCTTCTAAAATAAATAATCACAGCTGTAAGTACTTTTATACTTCTATCATGCTAATAACAAAATTCCGGTTTCAGATTAGTTCCCTAATGTGCTTATTTGTTATTGTAACTGGAGCGGGGTCACATGGGGTGTCCTGAGATTTGAACAACTGCAAATTGGCATTAAATTGCCATATACTAAAAATAGTTTCTCTCAGATGTCCAAACCTAAATCATGAACATGTACAGTGTAGCACCCCATGGCTGGTAAGCAGGTCCTGCCAGGAATATCTACATGTAATTGATGATCAATTGATGATCAATGGCACCAATGAGTAATTTATAGATAGTTGATGAGTAATCTGCACTGGCAAAATATTTTGTGGCCGATTGATTACTCATCGATGCCACTGATAAGTCATTGATGTCATTTATTACTTATTTATAATTAGTTGAATACTCATCTCTGATGAATTTCCTGCCCTCTGATGCTAGTACATGTATCCTTGAGAAATACTTGCACAGTTTCTTTTCATGAAATGTTTTCTAGTTCTTTTTTCTCATAATAATGCAGTACACTTAGCGGATAATTAACCGACATTGGGCCCAAAGCTGATGGACATTTGGGCTAATAAATTATTGAACGATAATAATATCAACCAACTATTGACCAACTATCAGTGAACTATTTGGCCAATAGTCGGTCAAACTTGGCTGAGAGCTGATTGACAGTGATGGCTGATAATCAACCGAGGTACACTGTATCAACCGACCAAAAATCAGCGTGCTATCGGATCACGTGTTGACAGACAAATTATATATCCAACAGGAGGACAGAAGAATTGTAAGCAGAATTCTCAATGAAAAGTTGAAAAACTTAAATCAAAATTCAAGCTTTTCCCAGATAAACATGCTTTAACTACCCAGCCTTGGGCACTGTATGGACTCAATATGGTACTCCAGTGGACTGGTGGTCTTTAATTATGCAAATTCAAACTCAACACTGCATTGAGAGAGTTACACTTGTGGTGTCTTACTAACAGGCTTACACCCCACCCAGGCAAAAGCAAGGCGATGCTCATTTGTAGAGGAAATATTACAAAGTCTCTTGCGCCAATTATCATTGGGGAGTCTGCCATTAAGTGGGTCAACAAAACACGCTTGCTAGGAATGACAGTGGACAAGAATCTCGGAGGGGTCCCCCACACACAGGAGCTCAAAAAGAGTTTTGCGAACAAATTAAGCTTGCTTAAGAGATCAAGGTTTCTACCAAAAGAAGTCCTTGAAGATTTTTACTTTAAGATTTTTTTTTTTTTTTTTTAAATAATTTTTTTTTTTTTTTTTTTTTAATGAGCCAATATATATATTTATTTAATTACCAACACGCTTACAATTCTTTAACAAAGGAAAAAATATAAAAAAGGTACATTTCACTTAAAAAACACAAAAGACAAGATAAACAAGCAAACAAAAAAAGTCTAATTACAAAGAAAAAAAAACATTGATTACATGATTAAAAGCGAGGAAGTATTTCACTATATTAAGTTAATTGTAAAAAAAAAAGCAAGAACTATTTCTGTTTAAACTAGTCCTGAAACAACAGGGAGCAGTTCTTTCCATTTTTTGTTGTGAATCTCTAACATTTGATTCTGTTTAGCTATGGAGAGCTCCAATTCGTAGGTTGTTTTCATCCTGGCTATCAGTAATGAAAGGGATGGTTTTATATTAAGATTTCGACATTGAAAGATTACTTGCTTGGAAAGGATAACAATATGATTTAGTAAAAGGAAATCTTTTCTAAAAAACCCAAATGTTATATTAGAAGCGTTTAAATTTTGAAGGTTGGTAAAATAAATTTTTAGCCATTCCGTTACTGAAAGCCAGAAGCCGGAGGTAATTTCACAATGAATAAATAAATGCTCGAGGGATTCCTCAAACTTCCCACAGAACGTGCATAGAGATGAAGAAGCTATGCCCATTTTAAAAAGGGCTTTATTAGTAAAAACAATTCTATGTAAATATTTAAACTGGAATTCTCTAGTTTTGGTGTCGACAGTTACGTTTCTAGGAATAAGATAAATTTCTTGCCATGGCAGATCGGTTGTTGGAAACAACTCTTCATATTTGTATTTTGATGTTGGGTTAGTCTCGAATTTCTTAACAAGATCCCAATATAGCACCCTCGAAGTAGTAGGGAAAACAATGTCATTAGAATTGTTGCCATCACCTTGTGCCATTTGTAATTGTTGTTTCAAAATATTTTTCCATTCTAATGGGATTGTGTCAAAAACACTCATAAGAAGAAAGTACTCAGCCATCGTAATATTTTTGTTCTGTAATACGTCCCAGGTCTTTGGTTTACCTGTGTCATCCAATAGGTCACATAATTTGATTATGCCTTTCTTGGCTATTCTATTTCTAAACAGCGGTTTTGCACCTATACAAATGAACTTATTATTCCAGATAATTTCATTTAACACGATCGATGGAGTATGAATGTGCGTTTCTTTGTAACTTGCCCACTCATTAAGACATTCTTTATAGAACCTCGGAAGAGTCTTGGGGAGGAATTTTATATCGTAATTGCATTTCAATAGAAACGAACCTCCAAATTCTGAAAGGTAGTTATCGAGGAACACCTTCCATGTGCTATTATAGCTATCGAAATATTTTTTCATGCACATGCATGATTCTTTGGGTTTTTATGAGCGTTTCTAAGTGAGGCATTCTTAATCCTCCATTTTTATAATCACTGATAAGAGTTTTTCGCTTTATTTTGTCTTTTCTAGATTTCCATACAAATTTAAAAAGTACCGAGTTTATCTCCTTGATAATTTCTTTTGTGAGAGGGATTTGAGAGGCTCGGAACATAAACTTAGGAATAGCGAAGGTTTTGATGATCTGAATTCTGCCAAGTAAAGTTAAGTTTCTCCATTGCCATGTATTTACTTTAAGATCATATTGCTCTCCATGAACTACGGCTTAGTTCTGTGGGGATCGTGCTGAAATACAGGACTCATTCATTCCATTGAAAGACTGCACTGTAGAGCCGCTAGAATTATCTATAATCTGCCCAAAGATATGGCTTCCACCGAAGTACTAGAACGGTCTGCGTGGATAAATATCAATTACCATTACAAATTTGCCGTGTTGAAGCTCATGCAAAACGCATATAACGACACATTAACTAGGGCACGCGAATCTTTGATAGTGCCGCGTTTTAACACACGTTATATGAAAGACTCCTTAGCCTACAGAGGCTCCGTACTCTGGAATACGCTCGCAACTAAACATAAGGACTTGGCAATTGTGACACGTCGAAAGGGCCTCGTCCACATGCTTAAAGCTTTGGATGTTTTTATTGACTTCAATTTTAAAGTTTTATCTGTGTCAACCACTAATTTTAAACAGAAAGATTTTACTTATTTTTAGTGCTAGTTTTTAAATTAATTTCAAATGTAAATAGTTTATAAGTTTAAATATTTTGAAATTTTACTAATTTTAAAATCAAATCCAAATGTAAATAGGTTATATGACTGTAAATATTAATTTAATTTTTATTAATACTTATTTATTAATACAGGACCTCCCTGAAAACCACATTTTAGTGAGTGGAGTCTCCTGCGTAAAGATTATTATTATTATTATATTATTATTATTATTATAATTTTACACGACCCCACAAGCTTGTCAGCTTTTATCTACGTGTTTAAATAAAGGCAACTAACTAACCTACTTACTTACTTACTTACTTAAACTCTGTGAAATTTTTCTTATTGTTTTGTCCACCAACATCGATGGCTGTCTTGTGATGTTGTTGCAAACCAAGAATACTGGGGATGACCTTACATGTTAGGGATTAATGGCAAAGTTCCACATGTACATGTATACATGTATGTTGTGCAGAAATTTGTTAATTACATTAGCCCACCTGATTGTCATCAGCCTCTGTAGCTTCCGCATTTTCGCCTTGTTCTTTTTCTTGTTGATTGCGGGGTTTTCTATCCCATGTTGTTATCTCTGGGTAATTAGTTCTACGATCAACAATTATTTCGTAAACAAGCTTTGGAATTCCCAATGTTACAGCAAAATCTGTCAGTGCGGTTCTATTTGATCGCTTCTTACACTTTGAGTAAACATCAATCAACGCTTTGGCATGTTCAAGTGCCGTCAAGGTCATCAGATTCCCACTGACCAATGCTTCTTTCAAAGCTTGATAATGTTTCTTAGCAGAAATCAGACGTGGTTCAAGTTGTGGATTTTTTTCACCATCGACATCTTGTACATTGTCTTCTCCGTCTTGCACGGTTCGTAAAGCTACGTTGTTTGCTTTCGAGTTATTCAATGAAGATTCGTTGTCTAAACTTCCAGTGTGAGATTCCACATTTTTTGAAGGTTTACCAATATGTAGCACCGTACCGTTCGAAGTCGTGTTTTTACTTGTTGTATGATTGCCACTTAACCTTTCATCGGCTAGCACTTTTTGAACAGTCCCCTTTGAGCTACCGGTTCCCATCAGTTAAGATGTTGACAAACTAACAGCAAGTTATAGAATAACATTTTGGTAACTCTGGCTTCTAATATTACCATTCGGAATCCAAGTACAGGACGCACTTCACAGACGCCATATTGTTTTCATTTTGAGTCGCTCGCTTGGTAACCATGCGCAACCGTGAGAAAGACGGGAGGGGTGGGAGGCTGAGCGCTGACTGTTGTAGTGAGTTGGGGCAAAACGGCTCTTACTTGGTGTAGAAGGCACAGCTCACCTACAACAATAGAGAACAAAAGGACAAAAGAACGAGAAATACAATAAAACCAATAGGTTTGCGAGGCAGTGTTCTATTGTGACGTTGTCCTGTGTCTTCTGCACCAAGAAGGAGCCGGCAAAACGAAGTAAACCGGACATAAATCGTAGCCACGAAAATTAAATACATGCACGCAGGAAAAAAGTGCACGCAGTGCGGGAAAATTCTAGTTGGCCGAAATATCCGAAAAAAAAAAAAGAAAAATGATTGAAATGGGTGGCTGTTGTGAGTTTGTAGGTCTCAAATTTTCTGAGCATTTTATTTGGGTTTTTATAAAGAGTTAAAAGTATAGAAAGTTGAAGCTTGTTGGTGAAGCTTGTAAGTTTGATTTTGCCAATGCATCACACATGTGCACAAACCACTCTTTAGATCTCTTTACGATACTTCTGAGCGGTCCAAACGAAAGTTCCCCGGTGCATCTTGAAGTAATTATCTCTCTTGCTAGCTGCTTTTTCGGTTTTCTGGTGCAAATTAAAATAATTAAATATGGCCAATACAGCAACCACCGTGTAAGAACACACACGAAAGCGACTCTGATTTACAGTTCATCGATTCAGCTCGTCTAGGTTATTTCTCTGGTCATTAATTAAAATCTTGACTCCAGATCTAACTAGATTTATACTAGATTTACTCTTTATAGTTCATTTATTTTGTTTCCTTTCCGCGCGCGTCGTCAGGGATTTTCTTTTCTTCTTTTTTTTTTTTTTTGGTATTAGTTTTATTTTTCTCATGTTTCTTGATTTGAAACAATTCTGGTTTCACTGGGAAAATTAAAGAACAAAAAATGTTAACAAAAATATATTGCAAATAATAAAAAAAAATAGATGTAAAAAAAAAAAGATCCCCGACCCCGACCCCGACTCCGCTTCGGCGTTTTACCGACACCCACATGGGGAGCAGGGATGGCGCCTGAGTGGTGAGAGCGCTCGCCTTCCATCAATGTGGCCCTGGTTTCATTCCTGGACCCGGCTTCATATCCAGATGTAGCCTGAGCTTATTATTGGCTCTCGTCCCAACTTTGAGGGTTTTTCTCCGGGTTCTGCGGTTCTCCTCCCTCCACAAAACCAACACTTCTAAAATCGAACATTTAATTCAAGGCTGATTATGGGTTTGGGACTAAATTCCAATTCGATCAGGACAGTGGATGAAGAGCTATTATCTGTGGAAATGCCACTTGAAATTGCCATTTATTTGTTTGTTTATCTATTTATTTATTGATTTATTTCATTTTTATCATTCTGTACGAGTTTAAATTAAGTCAAATACAATTTCCTAAATTTCTTTGCCTACACACATAAGCTTCCAGTGTCGCAAAGTTTTGTCAATTGGTGAATTAAAATGCAATGACGACTTGATTTGTGACCTGAGGCTAGTCAACATAATTGGAAAATGTGTTTTATTTATTTATTTATGTTTTTTTTTCACATATCATCCAAATATTTCCAAGTTTTTCCGGCTCCACATTCCCTGAAACGGACTTCTGCTTGTCACTCTGACTGGTCGGAAGATTTTCCGGTAATTCCTTGTGGACAATGCCGAACATTCCCTACGATTTTCGTAGATCCTGCGACCACACTGTGGTTGAAAGAGGTTTTCGGCAATTTGTACCCCGGCATTTATATGAGACATTCAGAACTGTTCAAATACATGTTTTTGGTAATTACTCAACTAAAAAATAAAGTGAAGAGATAAAAGGTAAGTATAGGTGAAGAGGATCGCGTCGATCTCGAGGAGCCCACCAACGTGCCGCGAACTTGTCTCTCGGGTTACACTTCTCTTTCATCATCCGAGCTGTTTCGCTCTTCCTAGCTCCCACTCTCCAGCCTTCAGTTATCGCATGGGTGAGAGACTAGACATGAGTGCTGTGGTGATACAAATTGCTACTCTGACCTCGCTTCTTAGCGCGTAGCGCATTCCAGCCTCGAGACGGAAAGATGTCGACGACTGATTCAAACTACAACTCCAGTTTTGCCAGTGCATCTGTAAACTCCAACACATCGAACACGTTATTCAGTTTAAAGTCTGTTCTCACTGATGAGTAGAAAAATTCTGGACTCTGCAATCAGAAAAGAATTTTACGGTAAGCGCAAGTAGTGGCAAGTTGAACTTACGTTGGGTGGCCAAACGGTGAAAAACTTGTGCTGACTTGCGTGCAAATTTGATCTCGACCAAAGTGAACGCAAGTCATCGCAAGTCAATGCAAGTGCACGCAAGTCGTGGCCAAGAAAAGTTTTCAACTTGCGTCTCCTTGCGTCTCCGTTTGGCCAGGACTTGAAAAAAAAATGTTTCGAAAACAGTAGACGCAATGGCAGCACCCTACTTTTGTCATTTTTTATTTTACTAGTTGCTTTCAAAAAAAATAACGGAAACCCGCCCAAGATGTAGATTTCTTCTAGTTTCTCAATGGCGAACGCATAACTTTGTCTCTAACACGATAAACAGAATAGGTCAATCATTATTACTTTTGTTTTTTTGGAATTAACGGCCCTGGCCGAGAGTATAGTTTTTCCACGTTCACTTCAAAATGGCGGTGTACATTGGCTGAAGATGAATCACAGAGTTCATGCCACAATGCATAAATAACGCAACAAAATGTGGAGTTTTGCGGGATGTCGGTGTCATCAATCGACAAATCGTCGGAGACACTCGTTGCACATTGAAAAGAAAATTCAGTTGCTCGTGTAACATTGGTTTCTGTCTGCCTTCTCCACAGGCTTTTCCAAGGCCGATTGAGCGCGGATTCATTAACTAGCATTTCGCGAGCGACTGGGGACGAGGCAGGCTTTCCGTCGCGTCGATTCAGCCACGTTAAACGCGCTTCGATTTTTGGCCATGGGTTTCAGACGATAGAATCCAACCCACGGGTCGATCCCGATAACTCGAACCTTCAAGGGAAATCGAAAAAGGTTCGAGTTATCGGGGGGTCAAGGTGTAGAGGGTTCGAGTTATCGGGATTCATTTGCAGCTGGTTTGTATACAATCTCTTTCAAATACAATTGCGCCATAAACAAAAGTTCTAGAATTTATTGATGGTAAAGTTTTGTTTGCCGTGGGCAAAGATTTTAAAACCCGTTTCTGTTGGTGTCATGTTATTTTTAAATAAATTATTGTTTTTGGAAGCGTGTGACTGGTAACCGACAAAGGCTTTTCCTTTCAAAGCAGAAACAAATGATCAACAGAGTGAACTTGGACACATACAAAGCTGTATGTTCAAAACGGTTGCATGCGTCACTAAAGATAAGAGGGTGCAAGAAAGAAAATGTTCTATATACCTCCTTTCTAAGTTCTTGAAGTCGCAACAACATCGGACCATCCAGTCTTTGTACAGCTTTTGAGTCCAACCTGTAAACATTGTTCCGAAAGTTAGTAAATAAATTTGAGCTGAAACTTACTCAATTACAATATTTTCCCAAACTCACTAGACTTCTTTTTCATCTGGCAACGTACATTGTAAACACAGCTTCCAGTGATAACGAGCATTACTTTTACTGATTTAAAGCAGCGCGAGCGTTGTACCGAGAGGTGACCACGCGCTCACTATTCGTTACTCCAGAAATATCATAAAAGTGTGCGCCAGCCTTCGGCAATAAAATTTCTGGGATCGAGCCTCATCAGGCCGATGCTCCTCCTGGTTACTGTAGCATAAAGCGACCAGCAGTGTTTCTACTACCCTCTGAATGGGATGCTAGTCCGGTCCATCGCAGGGTTGTCCCCAGCATTAAATTTGTCAGTAGCCATATATACGTCTGAGTGTAGAGAGGCACTATGAGAATAACGTGTCCTATCCAAGATCATGACGTAGCGCTCCGGACATGGATCGAACCAGGGCCGGTCGATCCAGCGCACTAACCATTAGGCCACCACGACTCCCACTCTGGGATGAGATGTGAATGGTTTATAGTGTCCTCTAGAAATCATCGACAAATCACAGCTCATGCTGGTTAGAAATTTAGACAATCTGTAGTACTTTGACTGGAGATTTATAACACACTTCAGTACTGACCGGTCTCCAAGTCCCACATCCTTAAGCCACCTTTTTACATCACTACGTGTCCACGGTCTTATGGAGGACTGAGGCGAGGCATCAGCAACATCCACAGCTGCGGCTGCAATTCAACATAATAAAGAGGATCACAATTGGAATGTGAAGTTTTCACTGTACGTGAGGAAATGTTCTAAGACCAAAATGAATATATAGCAAACAGCGACTGAAACTTTTATCCCGATCTTTTTTACCTAAAACCAGGCACGATTGTGTGCTTGAAATACGAAGTACGCCTGCAATTCCAACGCTTGGTGGTTTTAAAAACAGTCCTGGAAATTATATCCAGTGATACCGTAAAATGCCGTTTATATTGCGCTTATAAATTGAGGTAGGGTATTTTGGGTTGGGTTTTAACTGAGAGATCTCATATACGCCGGAGCTTAAAAGCGGCATAAAAAACCCGTTTGGAAATGAGCTGACAAGAAACGAGCTAAATACACTGAAGGGCTTGAATATACTGTGAGATATATAAAAAAGTATAAAAATAAAAAAAATGTATGTTTGAAAGGCACTGTTACTTTAATTTTGAAACCTTTTTGATCTACACTTTAGTGGCAAACTTATTCATTGTTTGTTTCTATTTTAAGTACAAGGTTCCGTGGGGACAATTAGTAAGTTGAGTGGAAAAGTTGAACGGATTGGGGAGAGCTTATAGTATCGTTCAAATGTAAGTTGACAGTGACTCGATTCTCGAATGACTAGACTAGAACCTCGATCTTCGAAACTAGAAAGTTTCGAGTATCGCGCCAAGGGCCGAGTTGCTCGATTTTCGAGTCGCGATCCGCGTGGTCCGAGTTTCGAGACAACAGAACGACAAAACTTATCGTCCGCGAGGGCTTATAAAGAAAATATTTAGTTTTTGTCAGCAGGAAGACTGGCCAATGGGGCCTTTAAGCGGAGAGTTTATATAACTGGCATTTTCAGGTATGCAATAAGTTGGACTTTGGGACTGTATTAGCGCTCCAAACTCTTGACCTTCATACAAGCACCATGAAACGTTCATTCCATGGATTAATTCTCACACCTTGGACAGTATTTTCCTGAGCTGTGATTTTCCCTCTGTTCCCCAGTTCCTTTACGAGCTTGTCCGCGTTCGAGTCCAGTTTATGTTTCTCGCTGAAGTCAATCCAGAATTTTGAACCCACTATAAAGCCAAGCCATCCGTCAGGTCTGTATTTACTATCCATCATCAGCGGAATGACGTCTCTGTGCAGCTGGTAAGTGTACTCTGCCTCTAAATTAGTTCAATAATAAAAAAAAAATCTTTGATAATTGAGTTAAAAGAAAGAAGGAACTAGTATGCTACATCGGCGAAGATACTCAATGTAAATCCTCTGTTAGGTATCCAAGGAAGCTGCGAAGGCCTGTTTTTCTCGAAAAACACCTTCGAAAGAAGGACATCGAAATATTCATCACTACGGAAGATATAGCAAATGGCAGGCGTCTTTACAGGGATTGATGCAAAAACGAAAACATTTGGGAGAATTTGGAAATTTATCAAAAACCCTAGCTGCAGACAGTACTTTCCATTTTCCCCAAGTTCTTCTCTCTTCTTCTCTATTATGAAATAAAGCCCACAAATACGAAAATTCGTCATATAATAAGGACCTCACAACCAAAGTGTAAGTTATATGATTATATTTATCTTTGGCTTTACTGTAGTTTAGGTTCTATCCTCCAGAATAGGTCGTTTAGTAAAATCTTATAGCATGCTTGGTAGTTATTGTTACCTGATCGACAGTTGGGACTCTCTTTGTACTTCTGAGACACGCAGACCAACACGACGCTTGCATTCTCCACAGCCCTGGCCATGCTCTCCAATGTAGAACCGCCCATCTCATCAATGTCCATCCAAACCTTATAGCCGTCCGCCTGTAGCTTGTTTTTTAACTGAATTACGAGTTTTTGTACATCCCATTGGTAACTTATCATCACATGCTTGGCGTCTGGAGCGAGGAAAAAAAAATGATGTTGTAAACAAGGATGACTGGACAATAGTCGTTGATTGTTGCTAACATTAGTTACCCCTCAAGAAATTTCAACCACTCAAATCCATTTTTTCAAGGGTACATTCTACGGAAAGATTTCCTATTATAATTAGAGACCGAATTGGACTAATTTAGATCACTGTAATTTCATACGGTCCAGTTTACGTAATTTGAACTCAGTTTTACCGCTTGTTAGAAATAGCTATGATCAAAAATGAAACCAAATTTGAAGCCTTTTAATCACAGGATTATCTTTTTAAGGAAGTCTTAGGCTTTGATGTTTGGTTTTAAAATTCAAGGACGTTAAAATTCATGGTGCGTAAGTGCCCTGCACACAAAGGCCTTCATAATAGCTTCACGTGAGATTCATTTTCTTAGGCTCTCATAAGAAATTGTTGTTGGAGGTGTTATCATGGAGAATTACTTAAATCTTTAACTTTTAAAAAGGGTAGAAAATAGCGCAACAGGATTCAATTATTCTGGTACTCGATTTTTGTCCAACTAAAATTAATATTACTTGATTTTGCGATTGATTCCGTCTTGACAAGTTTTCAACAGCCAATCAGATTTGACTGTCTTTTTGCCGGGCTTCCTATGCCGGGACTTCATTCTAGCCCAGGTGCTGATCAAAAGGAGCGCGGCCACTGGGGAAATTAAGGATTGGACCTTCACGTAAGAAATCAAATATTGCACATGCGCACCTGTGACTTGTTGTACAGTAACTGATTGTTGTTTCTCCTCTGCGTATTTCTCTTTGCCTTCACATTCCCACAATGCACCGGCAGCCGCTCTCTTTATCTCGCTGTTCTCTGAAGTCGCTAGTTTCTTTAGCTCGGGAATAACAGATTCATCATTTTTGATTTGTTTTCTGTTTTCTTCGTCAAAAGCCAAGGTCCACATCAGGTTGCATGCATTTATTTTCTCGGCGTCGTCCTTAGCATTTTGTAGCATTTTGACCAGAACTGGAATAACTCCGCACTTGACAATCTAAAAAGAAAACACGAGAGAAAACAGCGAGAATTACAAGGGCACGTTGGATATGAAGTGAATCGGAAGCGGAGTGGAAAGCGTTTAAAGGACTGGTCAACAGTCGCGACGGACGTAAGGACAGCGGCTTTGGAAAAGCCACGGGACTAGTGATGATTGTTTAATGATTATTCATCTGTCCTCTTATTGATGATTAGTTAGGGTAAACTAATCCGAGTGCATGGAGAACAATACGATTCAATGCGTAAAAACAAAGATAGTAGTTGTGGATCCATAGACTTGGACAAACGTTTTTTAATCGTCATTGTTGTATTGCAGCTTGCAACTTGAAAAGAAAATTACCGTGAGTTACATGGCTAGTAGGAACAACAACTCTTGAAGCACTTATTGGCTTAGAACACTAAAATGAAGTAGAAGTAAACAACAGCATTACCGTTTTCTTGTTGTTATCATTGACTGCAACTCTAGTCAGACCCTGAGCAAGTTCTCTAGCAGCAAAACCCAAATACCTATGGTAGGTACTATCTACGGCCTTTCTCAGCAAGCGTGTAAGAAATTTAATTGGACCTGAAATGACATTTAACATACATATTATTATACATATTGTATTACAGCCATAGGGTAGTACTTTAACTAATTTGGGCACTTAAAACGGTCCTTAATTGCGAAAAAGCAAAGAGGCTGCGTTGTGCAAATAGGGAGCTTAAGTAATGACGACGGCAACGCGAAGGACAACGCCTAGTGAAAAATAAATTTATATTTCACTCTAGAAGCTCGCGATTATCCAGGGGTATTCGCTAGATTTATTGGTTAAGGAACAAAATCCAGCTGAATATGTAAAGAGACGTTCACCCCAAATAGAAATACGAAATTTAGCCGTCGTCGTTCACGTTCTCCAAAATACGCAGAATTTGGTCATTTCACACTGTTGTTCGTGGAAAACGGCCAAGAAATGAACCAAGATTTGAAACGCACTTGTAGAGCTATTATTTTGCTCATTAAGCCTTTTGTTTGTTGACGTTCTTTTTTACCTTGCCGTCGTAGTTTGCTTAAGCTCCCTAATTTTGCACTCAACAAGCTGACAACGTGAACTCTCTTTGCCACATGAAATGTGAAAAAATCAAAAGCTAATTACATAGCGTTTACCTTCGTCTGCCATGATCAAATGATTGTTTTCTTCATCAATCAAGTTGGCCAGAACAAGCAGGCTCTTAGCATTATAAAATGTAATTTCAGTTTTAAAGAGAGGAATGAGTATTGTGTTAACTGCCTGGCAAGCGGCAAAGTTCGTCCTTGTCGCTTCTCGTCTCGACAAATTATGAAGAATTCCCAAGGACCTTGACAGCATTTTGCCACGCACTGTAAATTTCGTTAAGGTCTTTGTTTGAGGATCCTGTTGATAACAAAACAGCACAGTTATTGAGCCTTGTTAATGATTTTAGTCCAAGAGAAGCGCCGGAAATAAAGTTACAATAGCTTCTGAGCATACTGTAGTAAATAAGTAATCAGTTGAGGACAAGCTTGCATGGATCTCAACACTGAGATTGACGGAAAATTCATGAGGAGATAAGCAGTTCTCTTTCTAGGTTATTTATTAGGTTGTTGTATAACTTTTAGCACAAACCTGTATAGTTTCCAACAAGCTGAAAACATCAATTTAACCGCATTCTATCATTTTGTAAACAACTTTGTTGAAGAGGTTCAGAGAAGCCTTAATTTTTGAAAAAATAAGGTGGCTCTGAACCCTCAAATGTATTTTTCTTTTTTAAAAATGGTAAAACCTCTGTTTCGTCAATAAGACAAGATAGCTTTATTTCCTCGAAATATTACGGGTGACCTTTTTGCCTTTCCACAGCAAGAAAAATATATTTTTTTATGAGCCTGAGACTTTCTTTAGTTAGCATAACTATATAACAGCGTTTTGAAAAAAAAAATAAGATAGCGAGATCCGTAAAATTTGACTAACATTCTGTGGGAAGGGCATTTGTGTCTTATAAAATTGAAGAAGCTGATCTGTCACAAAAGGCAAAAGCCTAATGTCCGCAGTAATGATCTTCATACAAGAGAACTCATACACACTGATTTATGCTACTAAATACAAAGTTCTTTTATACTTACCACAAATTTTACATTGTGTGGAATTGAATCCTGGAGTTCTTTAACGATCTCGACAAAAAGTTGCACCATTCCAGCTTCATTGCATGCTAAGCAGAACTGGTCATGGAGGTCACAATAATTTAGAAGTGCTCCAAATAGCAGACAGATGACATCTTGTAACATTTTCAAGCTACTTGTCATCTCTTCGTCGCCTTTGGACTCCTGCAAAAAATGAGAATATTTTTACGATGTAATCAAGGGAAACTGTAGGGCGGCCAGGGACAAGGGTTCAGAACTTTGCACTTCCCATAGCGTGCGAGCAGGCTCTCCGCGCATTCCGTTTCTTCTTTTCTTTTTTTTTTTTCGCGCGCAGAGCCTGCTCTCAGGCTACACTGCCCCGTACCTTCTCATGTCTTAGTGCTTTTTCTATTGGACAATATTATGCAATGTTGAAAAGTTTATCATTGAAAAAGGAAAATAAGCGATATTAAAACAGAACAAGTTTCGATGACTCCATATAGAAGTGAAATAGGGTGAAATATTAAAGGGGCAGTACCACGAAAGTTCTTCTAAGAGAAATATAAAGGTGCACTCATGATCAACAAAATAACCTTTAAACGACAAAAAGGCAAAAATTCATTATCTAAGATGTCAACAAGAAACAATCAATGATAATTTAGTGATTTTCCTCCAAATAACACTGCCAAACTTGAGAACGTTGGGCCGACGTTTTCAAGTTTAAGACCATTTCTTTCCTACCTGTCCGTAGCCACACCAGCCTTAAAGAACTTTCGTGACAAGTCCAGCGAGTTTTAGCAACGCCAGGCAACTATTAGTGCATTTCCAATTAATACCAACACCTTCATTGGAATCAACGAGGAGCTTATTAATTCCAGAGAATGTGTCTTGTGAGTGCTTTTCAGTTAGAGAAGTAGGCTTAAATAACATAAAGAACTCATCGGCTAAATTGCACTGATTTTTGTGCTCTGCGGCTTTGCTATTACATTTGTGAGTTTTATTATCAGTTTCAGATAATTTTCATTTTTCTTAATGACATTTTCTGTGAGTACGGTTCAATTAAACGAAGTTGTTGTGTTTTACAATAACCTCATATAGCAAAGAGATCACTGGATCACTGGGGTGTCTTTGCTAAAACAGATTTCAAGTCTTGGGACACTTCACCAATTGAAAAAAGTCACTTACAATTTTGCAAACGTTGCTTACAAGTTAATAACAAGGCATCTAATATTGCATGCCGGGCTGAAATGGGTCGATTCCCTTTAACCTTTGATATAAATAAACGAATTCTTAAGTACATAAGTTATCTTCAAAACAAAGATCAAAACTCCTTCGTCGTGCAATCACTGATAATGTCAATAGATTTGCACGGTAATGGTAAAAATAGTTTCTATTCCAATCTTATAAATATGCTCAATTATTATGACATTTCCTTTAACTTTAATCATGACACTTTAGATGACACTAAGATAACATACCTTGTAGATCAAATGAAAAAGAAATATATCGCCTATTGGAAACGTTCCCTCTGTAATTCTCAAAAACTAGAATTTTATAATTTTAAAGACAGTTATACACCTTCGCCCTATTTAGATTTGACTAGAAAAAATCCTAATCGAAAAACACTTGCAAAACTTAGAATAAGTAATCACAAACTCCTGATTGAAACAGGAAGATATAACAACATCCCCAGAAGTGAGAGACTATGCACTATTTGTGGGCATAATGTTAAATGAAACCCATTTACTATTTCATTGCCCAAGATATTCATCACTTAGAGACAACTTTTTCAGTAAAATAGATCATGTAATTTCGAATCCCAAGCAGTTATCAATTTCAGCCTTGATTGTGCAATTAATGAACCCCACTGACTATTATGTTAATATGCAATTAGTGCAGTTTATATCGTCCTGTTTTGAAATGAGAGACAAATTGTTATCAAATTCTTGATCACTGATTATTTGATTAGTTTTGTTTAATGACTTTTTATTGTAATTATTGTTATTGTTATTATTATTGTTATGCTTTTGCAATACTGTAATGTTTTATGGTCATGCAAATAAAGCGCAAGTGTTGTTGTTGTTGGATGCATGTGAGTACAAACAAAGACGCTGCTGATAATCTTATTAGGTTTCTTTCCCAAAAAAATAAAAGTAGGAAAAAAACGCTATTTTCCGGGTTAGGTCGGTCCGTTTACGGAACATCTGTGCCCTCGATTTTGGGCTCGACCCCTGGCACTGTTTTTCCCAGTACACGGATGTTTCCAGTGCCAGCAATAATTGGGCTCTCAATTATTTATTTTTAAACTCTCTACAAACTCATTTGACCTTCAAGAAAACAATTTTTCATCGTTTTTCTAATACATTTTATCTATTTGCAGATGCCAACGACACGTAAGGGTTTGGCCTTCAGTTTGGTTCTTTGAAAATTATTCCAATTATCAACTGTTTTTGAAGTTGAATGGTTGATATGCATCGAAAATGCTGTCTTGCTTCTTCTATAAATTAATTTTGATAATTTACTCGAAAATCTTTGTGTACACTAGAATTAGCACAAAAACTGAGAAGACGTTTCGTTGACACTACATGAAACAAAACAAGACAATGCTCACTCTATATTAAATGCAGGCACGTGTTAAAACACGATGGATCGACGAAGGAAGAGTCAAAGATGTTTCGACTTCACAGATGGATTCGTGTAGGGCCTTTTCGCTTTGTAAACTTCAAAACAACACAAGAAATGCAGGAGAGTAAGGAAACTTATTTATGAGACTGTTTCGAGGCTCTTTTCATCGCCAAGTTGAAACTGAACGAGGTTCTTGTCTGGCCCGATAAATTGGTAAGCGACGCTGTTATTTCCTGACAGCCTTGATTTTGAGCAAGGAAAATTACAACTTCCTTAATGCGTACATAATTTGTATTGGGTCAAAAGGACCCAGGAGTCGAATTTTATGGCGATATTTCTGTCACACTGCGTCAAGCGCAATGGCCCTCTCTAAATCAGACACTGCCGGATAATAAACGCCCCCTGCTTACCTGGCTCTCAGGGCTTGTCGACTCATTCGTATCTCCCTCAGTTTCTTGTTCGTTATCTACCTCTCTGTCCCATGTAGTTAATTCTTTGCAATTAGTTCGGCGGTCAACGATTATATCGTAGGAGAGCTTTGGAATACCCAAAGCTACAGCAAAGTCTGTTATAACCTTTTTCGCCGGCTTCCCGTTCTTGGTGTACAATTCGAACAATCCTGTCACGTGTTCCAATGCTGCCTTAGTCATTAAATCACCACTCTTCAACGCTTCCTTCAAAGCCTGATAATGATCGCTTGTTGCTTTCAAATCTGATGTGAGTTTCGGATTTTTGTCGCAGAACGAAGCTAGTAACACGGATGATTGCTCGCCGACATTTTGTGCGTCGGTAGTTTGATCTTCCGTTGCATTCGCTGTGCCCTCTCCGTGTGAACATGCCTCGGTTTTAACATTTAACTTATCGGACGTTTTCAATGATGGTTCTTGTTCCATTTGGTTGTTTTGGGTTTCTGCAGGGTGGAAAGTTTCTTCGTGATGTTCCACGTTCGTGTCTTTAATAACAGAATTATTATTATCAACCGAGCTGAACGTGGTAGCGTCAGCCCTCACAACCTCCGCGGCACCTTTAGAGCATCCTGCTCCCATCAGAAAACGAACTGATAAGCTTAAAAGCTCAAAATGTATCGTTACATTGGTAATGCTACACTTGGATATCGGTATTGAGGTTCCGTGACTTTTTTTCCTCAGACGCTGCTTTGTTTTGGAGACGGCTGGGTAACCATGGCAAGAACATGCGAACATCGCCCAGCAGGATTACATTAGAGACCTGAATAGGGTTGCTAATTAAAACGCCTATTTATGTCACCTGCTTTAGTGTTTGTGTCGCAAGCCATCTAGATTTGCAAAGATTTACCACGGATTAAACTAACATTTATGAAGGAAAAGGAAGATATATTACCTCTTTTATTTTGGCAAGACATTTTGCAAACCCTTTTTGCATATATAAATGCCATTAATTGATTAGCCAAGGGTAACGTAAAGGTTGTTGTTATTTTAAGTGGCTATTAAAGCGACTTCAAAGAATATGTTGCAAAAGCGCTTCATCTAAGGGAATATTCTGGAATATATTCCGGCTATTCTGCTCCTGGGAGCCGAATAGCCGGAATGGAAATCCAAGTATTCCGGAATGGGAAGAGCAGCCAAACGAACGCTAACTTGCATTATTCCAATTATTCTTATTCCGGATTGATCCCAAACGAACGCGCCCTAAAAGTATGAAACAAATCTTCGAAATGTAATAAGTTACCGTAATCCTGCGACCAAAAAAAAAAAAACACACGCTAAAAATAGCTTCATTACGGATGTCCTTGGAACAAGGACGTTAACTAAGCGTCAAGGTAGCGTGCATTTTTATTTTTCCGGCGTAACTTCTTTGGCATTATCTCTTTTTCGCTTCGCTGCTCGCTTTGCATTATCGACATTGCACGTCTAAAAATGTCTGGATAAGTAAAAAGAGGAAAAATGACATGTTATTCATCTAGGAAGACGAGCACTGATTATCTACTTATTTCCTCTCCGTTCCGACCTAATTCGGTCTATGATTATTTTTCTGATGTTATCTTTATTGAGCATGGTTTCGTTAGAAACGTTGTTAAAATCTTCGCGAACGTTCTGAATTGCCCCGCGGGAAAATTGGGTGCGTAAAATGCGTTTATGACATGTGTGACGCAAGGCGACTTTTTCCGGATAGACCCTGCTACGTCAACCCGGTTTTAAGGTCGCTACACACGAGGGGACCGGTCGCAGGGACCGGTCGCAGGGACTGGTCCCCTGTAGAGTTTACACGATGGAGTGAGTCTGGTCCCCTGTAGAGTTTACACGATGGAGCGAGTCGCGGGGACCGGTCCCTTGAAGGGTTCACACGCTGGGACCTGTTTCACAGCAAGATAGCAGTATTTCTGACATTTTCAATATATAAAACAAGATTATCACCTTGTGGAGATGGAAAATTATTGTTATTATTATTCCTATTATTCTTATCTGAGCGTGCTTACTGGACTGTGTTCAACAATTATTTAAAAACATGGAATGTTGACATTGTTCGAAATCCGCTCCTATTTTATAATTTTGATATCAGGTTTCCTTTCGGTGTTTTTATGCCTGAAAAAAAATTGCATCATTTCATCAAAAACTGCAAAACTGCAAAGTATTCTCCAGGCCGTAGCTGAAAAAAATATCCGATCAAATTTGCATAACATAAACCGGATGTCACGCATTCTCTTCATGAAATGGCGCGAGAAAATTTGGCAGGAACTTTGTTTTCATCGAGTAAAAATGGCTCCGAGAGTTGCGAAGAAAAAGACTCTGTTGCTCCTGATGATGATGCAAGACGAAGAATTGCCGGTTTCTAATGAACGAAGAATCAATTACCATTCGTGTAATGGTGACGCTCCAATCTTCAATATCAATGCCAACAGTAATAAATTCTCACCGGGAGCGCCCACTCCTAGGCGCCCCAGGTTGAGATAAGATATGGGAAGAGGCGAGCCCGGAGGCGGAAAGGAGCGGGAGCTAAGGCACAATGACTAGCGATCGCTGCGGGGAGGAGGGTGGGGCGACGATCTGATGTCTGGCGTCCGTTTTAACGAAGAGAGGAATAAACAGGATAAAACAGGACTATTTATACCAAACTAGCGTAAACAATATGCATAGCAGATTCCCATGAGGATATACAGAAGTGCGGGAATGAGGAAGTGGGATCTCAACACAATTAGGGGGGCCCGTGCATGAGGACTCCCAGTGAGAATAGTAATAAATTCTCACCGGGAGCCCCCACTCCCAGGCGCCCCAGGTTGAGATAAGATATGGGAAGAGGCGAGCCCTACGGCGGCCACCTCCCGGAAGCCAAATGGCAAACCAATAACCCAAAACTATCAAACACATGCAGAAATACGTAACTCTCCCCAAAACTCAAAAAGAGTTTTTTGCTCACAGTTCTAATAAATTCTAGTATAGTGATAGTATAACGACAAAAAGGTGAGCAAAAAATAAAGGCAAGACTGGAAGGAAACTGATTTAAATCATATAAACCACGAGCGTCTCCCTTACAAACGATGGAAGGGGTGGAATGAGGGCTGCGACGCGTGACCCTTCCCCTTTCCAAAAGCACTATAGGTTGATATAAGCGATACTTCATCCTGAAGAAACATAACAACGAACAGGCTACTAACCATAGCACCTACAATGAAAATACGATTAAAATAATGGCCTCTGCTGAAGAGACGGGCCTAAAAGGGAAAAAGCCGACCGCGAAGCAGCGTCGAAATACCCCGTCCAGGGACAGAGCAATTAAGGGTATTAGACAACCCCTTCGAGAGCATACCAGCGGTTAGCTTATGACTGGCACACAGACGTCACACAGACGCGAAACAAAATTGTCACACAGACACGAAACTTAATTGCCCGGCACACAGACAGGCTATTAGGCACATAGACAAAACTACGCCGTAACACCGAAGATCTGTTCGTCACACAGACGCGAAACTAAACAGTCACACAGACAGGCCATTTGTCACACTGACACAAAACTAAGCCGAAACAACGAAGGCCTGTTTGTCACACAGACACGAAACTAAATTGTCACACAGACGCGAAACTGAATTGTCACACATACGCGAGACTGAATTGTCACACAGACGCGAAACTGAATTGTCACACAGACGCGAAACTAAATTGTCACACAGACGCGAGACGAAATTGTCACACAGACACGAGACGAAATTGTCACACAGACACGAGACGAAATTGTCACACAGACACGAGACTAGATTGTCACACAGACACGAAACTAAGCCGTAACACCGAGGGCCATTTTCCAGTCGTCACACAGACGCGAAACTAAAAATGTCACACAGACGCGAAACTAAATTGTCACACAGAGGCGAAACTGAATTGTCACACAGACGCGAAACTGAATTGTCACACAGACGCGAAACTAAATTGTCACACAGACGCGAAACTGAATTGTCACACAGACGGAAAACTGGATTGTCACACAGACGGAAAACTAAATTGTCACACAGACGCGAAACTAAATTGTCACACAGACGCGAGACTAAATTGTCACACAGACGCGAAACTAAACTGTCACACAGACGCGAAACTGTATTGTCACACAGACGCGATACTAAATTGTCACACAGACGCGAAACCAAATTGTCACACAGACACGAAACTAAATTGTCACACAGACGGGAAACTAAGCCGTAACACCGAGGGCCATTTTCCAGTCGTCACACAGACGCGAAACTAAACTGTCACACAGACGCGAAACTAAACTGTCACACAGACGCGAAACTAAATTGTCACACAGACGCGAAAACTAAATTGTCACACAGACACGAAAACTAAATTGTCACACAGACGCGAAACTAAGTTGTCACACAGACGCGAAACTTAACTGTCACACACACGCGAAACTAAGTTGTCATACAGACGCGAAACTAAATTGTCACACAGACGCGAAACTAAATTGTCACACAGACGCGAAAACTAAATTGTCACACAGACGCGAAACTAAAGTGTCACACAGACGCGAAACTAAATTGTCACACAGACGCGAAACTAAATTGTCACACAGACGCCAAACGAAATTGTCACACAGACACGAAACTAAGTTGTCACACAGACGCGAAACTTAACTGTCACACAGACGCGAAACTAAGTTGTCACACAGACGCGAAACTAAATTGTCACACAGACGCGAAACTAAATTGTCACACAGACGCGAAACTAAATTGTCACACAGACGCGAACTAAATTGTCACACAGACGCGAAACTAAATATATTACCCCACCCTAAAAAGCAAACGCGAAGGGATGTAAAAAATCGTGACCACGTGGGCACGAAAACCAAGTACAACTCACAAGGAGCCGCAAAACCGAGTAATGCCCAGCGAAATACAAAGTAAATAAACTAGAAAGCGAAACTACGGAAAACACACCGGGAACTGATAAGCACAATAAAGAAATAATTCACCTTCCCGGCTGAGATGCAGCTGGAGCGAGAGAGAGCTGTCTCCTACACAATTAGAACGGCTGGTTCGTCTTCTGTCCGCACAACCGCAAGAAAAGCTCCAAAACCATGCCCAGCAGTCATGCTACTTTCGGCATTAACGGGAACTTGAGCCATAAGCAAAGACGAAAAACAATAGAGCGAGAAAGGGCGCAGCGATGGCGGCAGGGTAAACCAAGCGACGATCTGATGTCTGGCGTCCGTTTTAACGAAGAGAGGAATAAACAGGATAAAACAGGACTATTTATACCAAACTAGCGTAAACAATATGCATAGCAGATTCCCATGAGGATATACAGAAGTGCGGGAATGAGAAAGTGGGATCTCAACACAATTAGGGGCGCCCGTGCATGAGGACTCCCAGTGAGAATAGTCTGTTCACTAGTATTCTGTTCAATCTGTTCACTACTCTGTTCAGACATCGCCATCTTCAAACACGAACGTGCAGAATTGTGGGAGCTTAAAATGCTGATCAGCGATTGGTTCATTTTTAATTGGTCGCAGGGACCAGTCCCACGAACCTGTTCACACGAGGGACCAAGCAAAATATTGCGGGGACCAGTCCCTGCGACTGGTCCCACGAATTCACACCAGTTTGAATTCGTGGGACCGATTTCGGGGACCAAACTTCAGTCCTTGCGACCGGATTTTTGACGAAAATTGGCCTGTTCACACGATGGGAATTGGTCCCCGGGACCGGTCCCTGCGACCGGTCCCTGCGACTAGTCCCCTCGTGTGTGGCGACCTTTAGCGCAGGGACCGCGGAGGGGGAGGGGCTGGTAGGGCTATAGCCCTACCACTTTTTTGCTTGGGTTGACTTTTTAGGGCTCCAGATAACATGGATATTTTATGAATTTTATCACTTGAAAGCAACAAAACGCGTCTACTCTTGCATATGCACGAAGTCAAAGGCTCGCAAAGCTGCGCGGTGGCAGTTATTTTCACAGGCGTTCCCACCCTACCTACCGTACTGCCAAAGATCACTTTAGAGGGGAGTATTATGGGGCCCTTGATCTTATCGTCAGTGTCATCGACAAGCGCTTTAACCAGGAAATCTTCAGCCCCTACGCCCAGATAGAGACTCTCTTGGTTAAAGCTGCTAATGGTGACGACTATGAGTCAGAGTTCAAGTTTCTGAAGAATCGTACTGCCCAGATGTTGACACTGGGATGCTACCCAGGCAGCTAAGTGTTTTGGAAGCTATGTTGAAGATATCATGTTTCGACGACATCCTGTCGGCGGTAACGAAGGTTCCAGAACCAGAGAAGAAGCTCGTTCAGGAAGTCCAAACTATCTACTGGCTGCTCGTTGTAAATGCTGCTACCTATGCTGCTGGCTTAGATTCAGGATGGACGCGAAAGGTCTAGCAGCCTTTGCGTTTTAGAGCTCTCGGTCATTAGGGTGATAAGCGTGAGCAAAAGAAAATTGAGGGGGTCTTAGGAAGGACCCCACTCAATTTTCCTTCGCTCGCGTTTACCCGCTTTTCGCCCTAATGACCGAGAGCCTGCCACAAGCAGAGAACAGAGACCAGTGGGGCCTCAACAATCAGTCTTTGTATAGCTGAAGACGCACAAGAGTTTCCTTCTCGCATCGAGAACCCCAAGAGAAATTTTTGCAACTTGAAAAAGTAGAGAGCTTAGGTAGTTTATTTAACATATTTACTGTATTGGATTGTATACCAAGAAAGGACGGCTATGTTATATTTACTGGGGTTGTATAAATGGTTGAACAGTGGCCCCTCATGTTTGTTTGTCTTGGTCAAAAATTGTTAAAAATTGTTTGTCTTGGCCAGATTTTTTAGCCCTACCACTTTTAAATGGTCTCCGCGGTCCCTGTAGCGTCAAAACAACCAAAATAATAGCAGAGTGTTGATTATGTTCTTGTTGTGACAACTGATTGCGAACATCAGGCAAACGTTTTTTGTGAGCATAAATGCCATTAATTGATTAGCCAAGGGTAACATAAAGATTAAAGCGACTTCAACAAACAAGTTGTAAAAGCGCTATGAAGTTAGCAGAGAGATTCTAAATGTGTGAAACAAATCGAGGAAATTTAATAAAGTACGACAAAAAGTTTCTCAATCCTGCAACTAAAAGCCCTGATTTTTTTCAGGCTTCTTTATTCCAATTGCTTAAATTGGAAATTCACTGCGAAGATCACATATCACCTTCTTAAAATTAATTCAGTTCGCTACATAAAATTCTCTAAGGTACTTAGCAACGCATAAGATAAAACAGAATTAGCTAATCATTCCACTAACCGCAACGAAAAGAAGATGGTTCAAACAGTCAAAACAACATTGACAGCTCATTCTAAGTTAGCGTGCACTACTTCCCAAATTACAAACTGCCACAATTCTTACACAAAAGCTGCTTTAAAACGACTCACGGAACAGGCAACATAAATTTTTAGAGTTTGTTTTGCCGCCTCGATTTTCTGAGTTTGCCGTGGCGTGAGTTCATTTAGTTTACTGTGTTTAGCAGCGATTTTTCACTTTGTTTTTCTGTATGTTGTGTTTGCCTTGCGTTGATTTTCTTACCCTGACAGTTTTGTAGTAAATCAAAACAAGGTCAAGATTCTTTTAACATTGAAACACTAATAGAGGTCCTGGAGGTGTATTAATTAGTGTACAGAAAACGTTATAAAAAGTTTAACTGAGATTTATTTTGCGCCGACGCGCGTACGTTAGGAACCCAATGAAATGCTCTCGTCAAATTCAATTCAGACCGGACCACGAAATATATATTGACGTCGCGTTCGTCAACAAAACCATGAGAAGTTTTTAACCATGAGCGATTAAAATTTATATTGTACCTATATGGGCCACTGTATAAGCTTAGGAATATAGTGTGACTACCCATTTACTAATAAATATTTCCGAGTTAACTTTTGCCTCGGTGTCAACACGAGTGTTCGTGGGAAACCATTCATATGAAAATGAGTTTCACATGCACGTCCATTTTCATGCAAATCAAACTCATTTTCATTTTCTCGGAAAAAAAAAGAACAAAATACAATCACCTGCTTTTCTGCATGAATATTTAGAGAAATCCCTGAAAGACACAGGCTCAGAACGGAAACATTTCTTTGAGGTAAGTTTAGATCAGGTAAATTATAACATCAGTTGGTGAATCGAATGTTTGAACTACGTACATGGTTGACATGCATTTTGCGCAGCCGAGCCTCAATCACTTCATTGAGGATTTGTAAAATGTATTTTCGTTGTACAGATTTATGAAAATTATATGGATAAGAAACACAATCAACAGAAGCAAATGGGGATAAAACACAAGCTTAACTTGCTGCAATCAGTGAATTCGATCGCTGCATGGTTTTTCAGATCAGGCTTTTGAGCTCGGAGAAACTTTTAGGAGTACAGCAACGTTTCAGAAATACTCGGTTTAAGTATTGGTGCAACTTTGTTACAACGGTCGTTTAAACACTTAGAACAGGTCAAAAAGATTGATGATCGCATGCTCATTTTGTCACGAAAGCTTTCAAAAAGGAGTCCGCTCTCAAAGGGTACATAAAAGACAGTTTTTTTTTTGGCAGCACACAGCATCAAAAGGTGGGGGAAGCTATTATTACCTTTTGTTATTCTATTTTATTTTGGAGAAGGGTTGAAGCTCTACTGAATTTTCAATTTGTTTTATTTTTAGAAGACAACACCATACAAATGTAAATAATCATTTACCTTATTTAAATTTCAAGTTGACATCTATTTCCAAGTTTTGATAACAGAAGAACTGAATTAAGTGCACGAACGGATCAATAATGAATAAATTAATATGTATATTTCATTAAGCGGGCAGTTTTGAAAGACAACACCCTCTTTTTAATTAAAAGAATCACCTTTTTGTTCGTAAAAGCTGGATTGTGAAAGGTGTGCAATAATCAAAAACAGTCTCAGCTACGACTTCCGAATTAAAACTTGCTTTTTTAATGTACGCAAGTTGCAGAATAATTTTGTGTTTCAATATGAAAACTGGAGATCAGCAGATTCATTAAGTTCAAAGTAAAACTTCGTTCCGTAGGTTGATTATTTACACATTATCAATAATTTATACTATTATAAAGTTTTTTTCAACGAAATAGAATTACACCTCACGTCGTTGGAAAAATATTTTGACTTCTGCTCCATTTTCTTGCGAAACCATAGGAATATTACACTTGAGACTTTTCTATTTATCTACAATTAAGCCTGGAGAGAGTCATTTATTGATTTGGATTTGAGGAGTTCAGCATTAAATATCCACCTTTTCTTTGCTATTTAATGGAAAAACTGTAATGCTTTTTATTCACAACAAGATCTATCATTCATAGGGTTTTAATGGAATACTAATTATGTTTTATAAAATTTGCAATGCAAAATTAGATTTTTCCACCGTCTAAAATATACTCCATCAACTATTTTCGTGATTTCAAGTTTTCGAATTGAAAGAAGCTTGTATACCCCAAAATTGACGAAAACTGCAAACTCTGATCAAGACTTACCGTTGAACATTTTTAGGAAAAATAGTTCTTTCTTGATTGATAACGAAAAATACAGTTTTGTGTTTACATTTGTTCGCTAACGCACGAAAAGCGCTTCTAATTCAACGTAAAAACACATCTTGAAGCTTGATGGCGAGACAAAGAAGCAGTCAAAGACGAACGATTTATTGATATCAGATTGTGCTTTTATTGGTGCCAAAACGTAAATTTAATAATCCAGGTTTCCATTTCAGCGGATTGACTTCCTTATTGTGAAAGCTCGATGCGTTTGCCTGAAACTGGCTTTAACGTACTCCATTGCGTTTTGCGAAATCATAAAGCGACTTAATGGTGATTGAAAATTACTATTTACAACATGTACTGCTGCATAGTTCAAAAGTTGTTAACTCAAGCTGAAGTAAAAATCCTGCAATGAACAGAAGACATAAATAGAAAACTGACAAGAACCAAAAGCAAGGAAGCGGAAAGCCAAGTGGTACAAAACACTGACATTGTCTTTCTCACACGAACTACGTGTAGATTGTTAGTCGTTCATGTAGCTTACAATCGCTCTCTCTTGGCTGCCATTTCATTTGAAGATAATATGATTTATATAAACATAATAGTACACTTCACAAACCTCCTCGGTACTGATTTGCCGACAATACTGTCATTTCTCGATTTGACGCCCCTGGCGTATATTTCAAACTTGGCCTGGTAGACCCAGCGTTTATTTGATTCCTGCAGTTTATTCAACGTGATCAATAAAGAATTTTTCGTCTTCTTTATCAGCTGATCATGACATCACCTTCTGTCGTGAAAACGCCACTTTAGCATCTTGTATAAGGACAATTGTCCCTCAGCAAGTAGTTTGTCAAGTTCACCTATTGTAGCTTATGTTCCATTAATCAGTGGTTGCCATGTTAACCGTTTATTGACAATTAAACGCTTTCAGTTATATTGGACTTTTGTTTTTGGTCATCTTTGTATTAATTTTTTTAAATATTGGCGGATGCGATTCTGTTCATGTGGAATGTTGATCGTGTACTAAAACATATGTTACACGAATTAAGGGGTACCAAGGGATGTAAAGATCTATGAACCGTTTCTGGATATCAGTTTATCTTCTATTTAGTTGCAAAGTAACAGTAAAGCTCACTTTTGTTTTCAGCATATGTAGGTGCATTGGCTTATCAAATACATCAGGCAGAAACTCAATGGCCACTTTCAGCGACAGCAGTATTTCCAATATCAGCCACCTAATGATCATGGCCCGTCTTCCTGCATCAGAATGCATTCCATGGCTTGTTGTGATCATCATTGAATGTCTGGCCACAGTCATCCTTAATATCATCACGATTATTGTATTTCTGAAGCAGCGCCAGCTACAGCGCAAGAGTACATACTTGATTATCCATCTGGCCATAGTTGACCTCTTGGTGGGAGCAGTCGCAGGGCCTTTGAATCTTGCAGAGAGAATGGCTACTAACTGCGATCTGTGGGAGTACCCGTTTGATGAACAATCTATTTTCATGTTTCTTAACAACCCAATTGTATTATTATTCTATTTCGCCTCCATTTTGAATCTTGCTGTTATCTCTTTAGAGCGGCTACATGCAACATTTCGTCCATTCGAGCATCGTCTTCTCAAGAAATGGGTTTACTTTGTAATTATTGGTGTCATGTGGGTCTTTTCTATAATGGTTGATTCCGCCCCAATCATGTTATACGAATCAATAGAAGGGAATCAAACATCTTTACAACTGTATTACAACATTCGCTCCTCGTTATGTTTATTAGTTCTTGTTGTGATTTGTACATCTTATATTCTCATTTACATCAAGGTTCGATGCGGACCTCATCTCCAACATCACGGTGCATCTAATAGAGAAAAGCAACTAACTGTGACCTTGCTTGTTGTCACACTTGTTTAACTACTAACCTGGCTTCCTGAGGTGATCTTATATCCCGGGGGGGGGGGGGGGGGGGTACTTCCATAAATTTCGGATAGGGGTGTGCCGCGAAGGTTCTTAAACCCTGACCCTATTTAAGGATAAAGAAAACGAAAATTGATACCCTTTTTAAGGCTCAAACCCGAAAAATGACACCCTATTCAAAGAGAGGAGAAGCGATGGGTGACGATCCAAATAACGGCTAACCGCACACGGCAAAACACAAATCTTTACAAAATTGCTTTGCTACTAGTTGAACGGATAGTTTGGCATTTATTTTAGCTGATAGAATTTAGGTACCCTATCTAAGGATAACACCGCGAACACAATGCCAAAAGGAGCAAAAAATGATACCCTATTTAAGGCCCGAGAACCTCAAAAACCATACCCTATCCCGCGGCACATACCTATATAGCCCATATATGGGAGTACCCCCCCGGGTCTTATATATCCTTGTGTTTAATAACAGCGGTTTCTCGAAAAGTTCCTTGTATATTTCCCTTACCTCAATGCAACCGTTTACATTGTCAAGATTTTACAATTCAGCAATTCTCTGGTGAATGTGATAATTTATCCTTTTAGAATCTCAGAATTTAAGAATGCTCTCCTGCAGATGATTCACTGCTCTGTAATTCCTTGTGAAAGAGGAAATGAAGTTGCTCCAATCCATCAAGTAAGACTGGGTCAGTTACATCATTGCCGAGAAATTAAGCGTTTTGAAAGAAGGCTTATCGTTTCAATGAAAATCTATAGACAACCAACCGGTCGTTCGCACTAAAGCTATTGTGCAGTCAAGGAAAGGTATACGCATTTAAAGTTGTTTGTTAACTCGGTGAAGGTTTGTTACGCTTCTTACACTTTGAGTAAACATCAATCAACTCTTTGGCATGTTCAAGTGCCGTCAAGGTCATCAGATTCCGACTGTCCAATGCTTCTTTCAAAGCTTGATAATGTTTCTTAGCAGAAATCAGACGTGGTTCAAGTTGTGGATTTTTTTCACCATCGACATCTTGTACATTGTCTTCTCCGTCTTGCACTGTTCGT
Source organism: Meandrina meandrites (assembly GCA_963693305.1). Taxonomy (NCBI): domain Eukaryota; kingdom Metazoa; phylum Cnidaria; class Anthozoa; order Scleractinia; family Meandrinidae; genus Meandrina; species Meandrina meandrites. The sequence continues at coordinate 64,190,124 of OY855903.1, forward strand.
AAAGCTACGTTGTTTGCATTCGAGTTATTCAATGAAGATTTGTTGTCTAAACTGTCTAAACTTCCAGTGTGAGATTCCACATTTTTTGAAGGTTTACCAATATGTAGCACCGTATCGTCTGCGTTCGAAGTCGTGTTTTTACTTGTTGTATGATTGCCACTTAACCTTTCATCGGCTGGCACTATTTGAGCAGTCCCCTTTGAGCTGCCGGTTCCCATCAGTTAAGATGTTGACAAACTAACAGCAAGTTATAGAATAACATTTTGGTAACTCTGGCTTCTAATATTACCATTCGGAATCCAGGTACAGGCCGCACTTCACAGACGCCATATTGTTTTGATTTTGAGCAGCTCGCTTGGTAACCATGCGCAACAGCGCCGTGTGAAAGACGGGAGGGGTGGGCTGCGGATCTGAGAGGTGAGTATTGGAGTAAGTTGGGGCAAAACGGCTCTTACTTGGTGTAGACTATAACAATAGAGAACAAAAGGACAAAAGAACGAGGAATACAATAAAACCAATAGGTTTGCGAGGTAGTGTTCTATTGTGACGTGTCCTGTGTCTTCTACAGAAATCGTAGCGACGAAAATTAAATGCCCGCAGGAAAAAATGTACGCAGTGCGGGAAAATTCTAGTTGGTAAAAATATCCGAAAAAAAGAAGAAGAAAAATCATTGAAATGGGTGATTCCGCGCGCGTCGTCAGGAATTTTCTTTTCTTCTTTTTTTGGTATTAGTTTTATTTTTCTCATGTTTCTTGATTTGAAACAATTCTGGTTTCACTGGGAAAATTAAAGAACAAAAAATGTAAACAAAAATATACTACAAATACAATAAAAAAAAATAGATGTAAAAAAAAAATGATCCCCGGCCCCGACTCAGAGTCGGCTTTTTACCGACACCCCCATGGGGAGCAGGGATGGCGCAGTGGTGAGAGCGCTCGCCTTGCACCAATGTGGGCCGCTTTCATTCCTGGACCCGGCGTCATATCCAGATGTAGCTTGAGCTTATTATTGGTTCTCGTCCCAACTTTGAGGGTTTTTCTCCGGGGTTCTTTGGTTCTCCTCCCTCCAAAGAACCAACACTTCTAAAATCGAACATTTAATTGAAGGCTGCATGCTGATTATGGGTATGGGACTAAATTCCAATTCGATCAGGACAGTGGATGAAGAGCTATTATCTGTGGAAATGCCACTTGAAATTGCCATTTATTTGTTTGTTTATCTATTTAATTATTAATTTATTTCATTTTTATCATTCTGTACTGACGTTTTGCCGAGTTTAAATTAAGTCTAATACAAGTTCCTAAATTTCTTTGCCTACACACATAAACTTCCAGTGTCGCAAAGTTTTGTTAATTGATGAATTAAAATGCAATGACGACTTGATTTGTGACCTGAGGCTAGTCAACATAATTGGAAAATGTGTTTTTCTTTTTCTTTTTTTTTCACATATCATCCAAATATTTCCAGGTCTTCCGGCTCCACATTCTCTGAAACGGACTTCTGCTTGTCACTCTGACTGGTCGGAAGATTTTCCGGTAATTCCTTGTGGACAATCCCGAACATTCCCTACAATTTTCGTAGATCCTGCGACCACACTGTGGTTGAAAGAGCTTTTCGGCAATTTGTACGCCGACATTTATATGAGACATTCAGAACTGTACAAATACATGTTTTTGGTAATTCCTCAACTAAAATCTAAAGTGATGAGATAACGTAAATATGGGTGAAGAGGATTGTGTCGATCTCGAGAAACCCACTAACGTTCCGCGAACTTGTCTCTTGGGTTACACTTGTGTATCATCATCCGAGCTGTTCCTGGCTCCCACTATCCAGCCTTCAGTTATCGCATTGGTGGGAGACTAGACATTAGTGCTGTAGTGATACAGATTGCTACTCTGTATGTAAGTGACCTCGCTTCTTGGCGCGTAACGCATTCCGGCCTCGAGACGGAAAGATGTCGACGACTGATTCAAACTACAACTACTCCACCAGTTTTGCCAGTGCATCTGTAAACTCCAACACATCGAACACGTTATTCAGTTTAAAGTCTGCTCTCACTGATGAGTAGAAAAATTCTGGACTCTGCAATCAGAAAAGAATTTTACGGTAAGCGCAAGTAGTCGCAAGTTGAACTTACGTTGGGTGGCCAAAGGATGAAAACCTTGTGCTGACTTGCGTGCAAATTTGATCTCGACCAAAGTGAACGCAAGTCATCGCAAGTCAATGCAAGTGCACGCAAGTCGTGGCCAAAAAAGTTTTCAACTTGCGTCTCCTTGCGCCTCCGTTTGGCCAGGCCTTAAAGAAAAAATATTTCGAACACAGTAGACCCAATGGCAGCACCCTACTTTTATCATTTTTTATTTTACTAGTCACCTTCAAAAAAAATAACGAAAATCCGCTTAAAATGTAGATTTCTTCTAGTTTTTCAATGGCGAACGCATAACTTTGTCTCTAACACGATAAACAGAGTGGGTCAATCATTATTACTTTTGGTTTTTTTGGAATTAACGGCCCTGGCCGAGAGTATAGTTTTTCTACGTTCACTTTAAAATGGCGTTGGTACACTGGTTGAATATGAATCACAGATTTCACGCCACAATGCGTAAATAACGCAATAAAATGTGGCGTTTTGCAGGATGTCGGCGTCATATATCGACAAATCGTCGGAGACACTCGTTGCGAATTTAAAAAAAGAAAATTCAGTTGCTCGTGTAACATGGGCTTTCTGTTGCTTCGATTCAGCCACGTTAAACACGCTTCGATTTTTGGCCATGGGTTTCAGACGATAGAATCCAAATCACAAACTGAGGGTCCTGCCTCGAACTACTACTTGATTTAAACTTTGCTGCACTTGTTGGTATACAATCTCTTTCAAATACAATTGCGCCATAAACAAAAGTTCTAGAATTATTGATTGTAAAGTTTTGTTTGCCATGGGCAAACTTTCTAACACCCGTTTCTGTTGGTGTCATGTTATTTTTTAAATAAATTATTGTTTTGGGAAGCGTGTGACTGGTAACCAACAAAGGCTTTTCCTTTCAAAGCAGAAACAACTGATAAACTGAGTGAACTTGGACGTATACAAAGCTGTCTGTTCAAAACGGTTGCATGCGCCACTAAAGGTAAGAGGGTGCAAGAAAAAAATGTCCCTTTACCTCCTTTCTAAGTTCTTGAAGTCGCAACAACATCGGACCATCCAGTCTTTGTACAGCTTTTGAATCCAACCTGTAAACATTGTTTCGAAAGTTAGTAAATAAATCTGAGCTGAAACTCAATTACAATATTTTCCCAAACTCACTAGACTTCTTTTTCATCAAGCAACGTACATTGTAAACCCAGCATCCAATGATACCAAGCCTTATTTCGAGTTAACTTTTAATAATTTGAAGCAGCGCGAGCCCACTATTGTACCGAGAGGTGACCACGTGCTCAGCTATTCGTTACTCTAGAAATGTCATAAAACTTGGCTTCAGCCTTCGCAATAGAATTTCTGGGATGTAGCAAAAGGTAAAGTCTGCGATCGAACCAAGAGCCTCATCAGGCCGAAGCTCCTCCCGGTTTCTGTAGCATGAAGCGGCCAGCAGTATTTCTACTGCCCTCTGAACGGGATGCTAGTCCATCGCAGGGTTATCCCCAGCATGCTAGTAACCATATATGCATCTGGGTGTAGAGAGGCACTATGAGAATAACGTGTCTTATCCAAGATCATAACGCAGTGCCTCGGCCAGGGCTCGAACCAGGGCCGCTCGATCCGTAGTCCAGCGCACTAACCATTAGGCCACCGCCCCTCCAACTCTGGGATGAGATGTGATTGGTTAATAGTTGCCTCTGGAAATCATCGACCAATCACAGCTCATGCTAGTTAGAAATTTAGTCAATCTGTAGTACTTTGACTAGAGATTTATAAAACCCTTCAGTACTGACCGGTCTCCAAGTCCCACATCCTTAAGCCACCTTTTTACATCACTACGTGTCCACGGTCTTATGGAGGATTGAGGCGAGGCATCAGCAACATCCACAGCTGCGGCTGCAATTCAACATAATAAAGAGGATCACAATTGGAGTGTGAATTTTTCACTGTACGTGAGGAAATGTTCTAAGACCAAAATGAATATATAGCAAACAGCGACTGAAACTTTTATCCCAATCTGGGTCTTTTTTACCTAAAACCACGCACGATTGTGTGCTTAAAATACGAAGTACGCCTGCAATTCCAACGTCTAGTGGTTTTAAAAACAGTCCTGGAAATCATATCCAGTGATACCGTAAAATGCCGTTTATATTGCGCTTATAAATTGAGGTAGGGTATTTTGGGTTGGGTTTTAACTGAGAGATCTCATATACGTCGAAGCTTAAAAGCGGCATAAAAAAACCCGTTTGGAAATGAGCTGACGGGAAACGAGCTAAATACACTGAAGGGCTGGGATATACTGCGAGATACATGAAAAGTATAAAAATAAAAAAAATATATATGTTTGAAAGGCACCGTTACTTTAATTTTGAAACCTTTCTGATCTACACTTTAGTCGCAAACTTATTCATTGTTTGTTTCTTTTTTAAGTACAAGGTTCCTTGGGGACAATTAGTAAGTTGATATGGAAAAGTTGAACTGATTGGGGAGAGCTTATAGTATCGTTCAAATGTACGTTGACAGTGACTCGATGCTCGAATGACTAGACTAGAACCTCGATCTTCGAAATTAGAAAGTTTCGAGTATCGCGCCAAGGGCCGAGTGGCTCGATTTTCGAGTCGCGATCCGCGTGGTCCGAGTTTCGAGACAACAGAGCGACAAAGCTTATCGTCCGCGAGGGCTTATAAAGAAAATATTTAGTTTTTGTTAGCAGGAAGACTGGCCAATGGGGCCTTTAAGCGGAGAGTGTATATAACTGGCATTTTCAGGTATGCAATAAGTTGGACTTTGGGACTGTATTAGCGTTCCAAATTCTTGACCTTCATACAAGCACCATGAAACGTTCATTCCATGGATTAATTCTCACACCTTGGACAGTATTTTCCTGAGCTGTGATTTTCCCTCTGTTCCCCAGTTCCTTTACGAGCTTGTCCGCGTTCGAGTCCAGTTTATGTTTCTCGCTGAAGTCAATCCAGAATTTTGAACCCACTATAAAGCCAAGCCATCCGTCAGGTCTGTATTTACTATCCATCATCAGCGGAATGACGTCTCTGTGCAGCTGGTAAGTGTACTCTGCCTCTAAATTAGTTCAATAATAAACAATCTTTGATAATTGAGTTAAAAGGAATTAGCATGCCACATCGGCGAAGATACTCAATGTAAATCCTCTGTTAGGTATCCAAGGAAGCTGCGAAGGCCTGTTTTTCACGAAGGACATCGAAATATTCATCACTACGGAAGATATAGCAAATGGCAGGCGTCTTTACAGGGATTGATGCAAAAACGAAAACATTTGGGAGAATTTGGAAATTTATCAAAAACCCTAGCTGCAGACAGTACTCTCCATTCTCCCAAAGTTCTTCTCTCTTCTTCTCTATTATGAAATAAAGCCCACAAATACGAAAATTCGTCATATAATAAGGAACTCACAACCAAAGTGTAAGTTATATGATTATATTTATCTTTGGCTTTACTGTAGTTTAGGTTCTATCCTCCAGAATAGGTCGTTTAGTAAAATCTTATAGCATGCTTGGTAGTTATTGTTACCTGATCGACAGTTGGGACTCTCTTTGTACTTCTGAGACACGCAGACCAACACGACGCTTGCATTCTCCACAGCCCTGGCCATGCTCTCCAATGTAGAGCCGCCCATCTCATCAATGTCCATCCAAACCTTATAGCCGTTCGCCTGTAGCTTGTTTTTTAACTGAATCACGAGTTTTTGTACATCCCATTGGTAACTTATCATCACGTGCTTGGTGTCTGGAGCGAGGAAAAAAAATGATGTTGTAAACAAGGATGACTGGACAATAGTCGTTGATTGTTGCTAACATTAGTTACCCCTCAAGAAATTTCAACCATTCAAATCCATTTTTTCAAGGGTACATTCTACGGAAGGATTTCCTATTATGATTAGAGACCGAATTGGACTAATATAGATCACTGTAATTTCATACGGTCCAGTTTACGTAATTTGAACTCAGTTTTACCGCTTGTTAGAAATAGCTATGATCAAAAATGAAACCAAATTTGAAGCCTTTTAATCACAAGATTATCTTTTTAAGGAAGTCTTAGGCCTTGATGTTTGGTTTTAAAATTCAAGGACGTTAAAATTCATGGTGCGTAAGTGCCCTGCACACAAAGGCCTTCATAATAGCTTCACGTGAGATTCATTTTCTTAGGTTCTCATAAGAAATTGTTGTTTGAGGTGTTATCATGGAGAATTACTTAAATCTTTAACTTTTAAAAAGGGTAGAAAATAGCGCAACAGGATTCAATTATTCTGGTACTCGATTTTTGTCCAACTAAAATTAATATTACTTGATTTTGTGATTGATTCCGTCTTGACAAGTTTTCAACAGCCAATCAGATTTGACTGTCTTTTTTCCGGGCTTCCTGTGCCGGGACTTCATTCTAGCCCAGGTGCTGATCAAAAGGATCGCGGCCACTGGGGAAATTAAGGATTGGACCTTCACGTAAGAAATCACATATTGCACATGCGCACCTGTGACTTGTTGTACAGTAACTGATTGTTGTTTCTCCTCTGCATATTTCTCTTTGCCTTCACATTCCCACAATGCACCGGCAGCCGCTCTCTTTATCTCGCTGTTCTCTGAAGTTGCTAGTTTCTTTAGCTCAGGAATAACAGATTCATCGTTTTTTATTTGTTTTCTGTTTTCTTTGTCAAAAGCCAAGGTCCACAACAAGTTGCATGCATTTATTTTCTCGGCGTCGTCCTTAGCATTTTGTAGCATTTTGACCAGAACTGGAATAACTCCGCACTTGACAATCTAAATAGAAAACACGAGAGAAAACAGCGAGAATTACAAGGGCGCGTTGGATATGAAGTGAATCGGAAGCGGAGTGGAAAGCGTCTAAAGGACTGGTCAACAGTCGCGACGGACGTAAAGAAAGCGGCTTTGGAAAAGCCACGGGACTAGTGATGATTGTTTGATGATTATTCATCTGTCCTCTTATTGATGATTAGTTATGGTAAACTAATCCGAGTGGAGAACAATACGATTCAATGCGTAAAAACATTAAGATGGTAGTTATGGATCCATAGACTTTGACAAATGTTTTTTAATCGTCATGGTTGTACTGCAGCTTGCAACTTGAAAAGAAAATTACCGTGAGTTACATGGCTAGTAGGAACAACAAGTCTTGAAGCACTTATTGGCTTAGAACACTAAAATGAAGTAGAAGTAAACAACAGCATTACCGTTTTCTTGTTGTTATCATTGACTGCAACTCTAGTCAGACCCTGAGCAAGTTCTCTAGCAGCAAAACCCAAATATCTATGGTGGTTACTATCTACGGCCTTTCTCAGCAAGCGTGTAAGAAATTTAATTGGACCTGAAATGACATTTAACATACATATTATTATATATATTGTATTACAGCCATAGGGTAGTACCTTAACTAATTTGGGCACTTAAAACGGTCCTTAATTGCGAAAAAGCAAAGAGGCTGCGTTGTGCAAATAGGGAGCTTAAGTAATGACGACGGCAACGCGAAGGACAACGCCTAGTGAAAAATAAATTTATATTTCACTCTAGAAGCTCGCGATTATCCAGGGGTATTCGCTAGATTTATTGGTTAAGGAACAAAATCCAGCTGAATATGTAAAGAGACGTTCACCCCAAATAGAAATACGAAATTTAGCCGTCGTCGTTCACGTTCTCCAAAATACGCAGAATTTGGTCATTTCACACTGTTGTTCGTGGAAAACGGCCAAGAAATGAACCAAGATTTGAAACGCACTTGTAGAGCTATTATTTTGCTCATTAAGCCTTTTGTTTGTTGACGTTCTTTTTTACCTTGCCGTCGTAGTTTGCTTAAGCTCCCTAATTTTGCACTCAACAAGCTGACAACGTGAACTCTCTTTGCCACATGAAATGTGAAAAAATCAAAAGCTAATTACATGGCGTTTACCTTCGTCTGCCATGATCAAATGATTGTTTTCTTCATCAATCAAGTTGGCCAGAACAAGCAGGCTCTTAGCATTATAAAATGTAATTTCAGTTTTAAAGAGAGGAATGAGTATTGTGTTAACTGCCTGGCAAGCGGCAAAGTTCGTCCTTGTCGCTTCTCGTCTCGACAAATTATGAAGAATTCCCAAGGACCTTGACAGCATTTTGCCACGCACTGTAAATTTCGTTAAGGTCTTTGTTTGAGGATCCTGTTGATAACAAAACAGCACAGTTACTGAGCCTTGTTAATGATTTTAGTCCAAGAGAAGCGCCGGAAATAAAGTTACAATAGCTTCTGAGCATACTGTAGTAAATAAGTAATCAGTTGAGGACAAGCTTGCATGGATCTCAACACTGAGATTGACGGAAAATCCATGAGGAGATAAGCAGTTCTCTTTCTAGGTTATTTATTAGGTTGTTGTATAACTTTTAGCACAAACCTGTATAGTTTCCAACAAGCTGAAAACATCAATTTAACCGCATTCTATCATTTTGTAAACAACTTTGTTGAAGAGGTTCAGAGAAGCCTTAATTTTTGAAAAAATAAGGTGGCTCTGAACCCTCAAATGTATTTTTCTTTTTTAAAAATGGTAAAACCTCTGTTTCGTCAATAAGACAAGATAGCTTTATTTCCTCGAAATATTACGGGTGACCTTTTTGCCTTTCCACAGCAAGAAAAATATATTTTTTTATGAGCCTGAGACTTTCTTTAGTTAGCATAACTATATAACAGCGTTTTGAAAAAAAAAATAAGATAGCGAGATCCGTAAAATTTGACTAACATTCTGTGGGAAGGGCATTTGTGTCTTATAAAATTGAAGAAGCTGATCTGTCACAAAAGGCAAAAGCCTAATGTCCGCAGTAATGATCTTCATACAAGAGAACTCATACACACTGATTTATGCTACTAAATACAAAGTTCTTTTATACTTACCACAAATTTTACATTGTGTGGAATTGAATCCTGGAGTTCTTTAACGATCTCGACAAAAAGTTGCACCATTCCAGCTTCATTGCATGCTAAGCAGAACTGGTCATGGAGGTCACAATAATTTAGAAGTGCTCCAAATAGCAGACAGATGACATCTTGTAACATTTTCAAGCTACTTGTCATCTCTTCGTCGCCTTTGGACTCCTGCAAAAAATGAGAATATTTTTACGATGTAATCAAGGGAAACTGTAGGGCGGCCAGGGACAAGGGTCAGAACTTTGCACTTCCCATAGCGTGCGAGCAGGCTCTCCGCGCATTCCGTTTCTTCTTTTCTTTTTTTTTTTTTCGCGCGCAGAGCCTGCTCTCAGGCTACACTGCCCCGTACCTTCTCATGTCTTAGTGCTTTTTCTATTGGACAATATTATGCAATGTTGAAAAGTTTATCATTGAAAAATGAAAATAAGCGATATTAAAACAGAACAAGTTTCGATGACTCCATATAGAAGTGAAATAGGGTGAAATATTAAAGGGGCAGTACCACGAAAGTTCTTTTAAGAGAATTATAAAGGTGCACTCATGATCAACAAAATAACCTTTAAACGACAAAAAGGCAAAAATTCTTTCTCTAAGATGTCAACAAGAAACAATCAATGATAATTTAGTGATTTTCCTCCAGATAACACTGCCAAACTTGAGAACGTCGGGCCGACGTTTTCAAGTTTTAGACCATTTCTTTCCTACCTGTCCGTAGCCACACCAGCCTTAAAGAACTTTCGTGACAAGTCCAGTGAGTTTTAGCAACGCCAGGCAACTATTAGTGCATTTCCAATTAATACCAACACCTTCATTGGAATCAACGGAGAGCTTATTAATTCTAGAGAATTGTGTCTTGTGAGTGCTTTTCAGTTAGAGAAGTAGGCTTAAATAACATAAAGAACTAATCGGCTAAATTACACTGATTTTTGTGCTCTGCGGCTTTGCTATTACATTTGTGAGTTTTATTATCAGTTTCAGATAATTCATTTTTCTTAATGACATTTTCTGTGAGTACGGTTCAATTAAGCGAAGTTGTTGTGTTTTACAATAAGCTCATATAGCAAAGAGATCACTGGATGCATGTGAATACAAACAAAGACGCTGCTCATAATCTTACTAGGTTTCTTTCCCAAAAAAATAAAAGTAGGAAAAAAACGCTATTTTCCGAGTTAGGTCGGTCAGTTTACGGAACATCTGTGCCCTCGATTTTGGGCTCGACCCCTGGCACTGTTTTTCCCAGTACACGGATGTTTCCTGCCAGCAATAATTGGGCTCTAAATTATTTATTTTTAAACTCTCTACAAACTCAAATGACCTTCAAGAAAACAATTTTTTCATCGTTTTTCTAATACATTTATCTATTTGCAGATGCCAACGACACGTAAGGGTTTGGCCTTCAGTTTGGTTCTTTGAAAATTATTCCAATTATCAACTGTTTTTGAAGTTGAATGGTTGATATGCATCGAAAATGCTGTCTTGTTTCTTCTATAAATTAATTTTGATAATTTACTCGAAAATCTTTGTGTACACTAGAATTAGTACAAAAACTGAGAAGACGTTTCGTTGTCACTACATGAAGCAAAACAGAACAATGCTCAGTCTATATTAAATGCAGGCACGTGTTGAAACACGATGGATCGACGACGGAGGAGTCAAAGATGTTTCGACTTCACAGATGGATTTGTGTAGGGCCTTTTCGCTTTGTAAACTTCAAAACAACACAAGAAATGCAGGAGAGTAAGGAAACTTATTGTGAGGCTCTTTTCATCGCCAATTTGAAACTGAAAGAGGTTCTTGTCTGGCCCGATAACTTAGTAAGCGACGCTATTATTTCCTGACAGCCTTGATTTTGAGCAAGGAAAAATTACAACTTCCTAAATGCGTACATAATTTGAATTGCGTCAAAAGGACGATATTTCTGTCACACTGCGTCAAGCGCAATATATGGCCCGGTCTAGATCAGACACTGCCGGATAATAAACGCCCCCTGCTTACCTGGCTCTCAGGGCTTGTCGACTCATTCGTATCTCCCTTAGTTTCTTGTTCGTTATCTATCTCTCTATCCCATGTAGTTAATTCCTTGCAATTAGTTCGGCGGTCAACGATTATATCGTAGGAGAGCTTTGGAATACCCAAAGCTACAGCAAAGTCTGTTATAACCTTTTTCGCCGGCTTCCCGTTCTTGGTGTACAATTCGAACAATCCTGTCACGTGTTCCAATGCTGCCTTAGTCATTAAATCACCACTCTTCAATGCTTCCTTCAAAGCCTGATAATGATCGCTTGTTGCTTTCAAATCTGATGTAAGTTTCGGATTTTTGTCGCAGAACGAAGCTAGTAACACGGCTGATTGCTCGCCGACATCTTGTGCATCGGTAGTTTGATCTTCCGTTGCATTCGCTGTGCCCTCTTCGTGTGAACGTGCCTCGTTTTTAACATTTAACTTATCGGACGTTTCCAATGATGGTTCTTGCTCCATTTGGTCGTTTTGGGTTTCTGCAGGGTGGGAAGTTTCTTCGTGATGTTCCACGTTCGTGTCTTTAATAACAGAATTATTATTATCAACCGAGCTGAACGTGGTAGTGTCAGCCCTCACAACCTCCGCGGCACCTTTAGAGCATCCTGCTCCCATTAGAAAACAAACTGATGAGCTTAAAAGTCCAAAATGTATCGTTACATTGGTAATGCTACACTTGATTACCGGTATTGAGGTTCCGTGACTTTTTTTCCTCAGACGCTGGTTTGTTTTGGAGCCCGGGCTGGGTAACCATGGCAAGAACATGCGAACATCGCCCAGCAGGATTATTAGAGACCTGAATAGGGTTGCTAATTAAAACGCCTATTTATGTCACCTGCGCTATGCTTTAGTGTTTGTGTCGCAAGCCATCGAGATTTGCAAAGATTTACCACGGATTAAACTAACATTTATGAAGGAAAAGAAAGGTATATTAAATATTACCTCTTTTATTTTGGCAAGACATTTTGCAAACCCTTTTTGCATATATAAATTCCATTAATTGTTAGCCAAGGGTAACGTAAAGGTTGTTGTTATTTTAAGTGGCTATTAAAGCGACTTCAAAGAATATGTTGCAAAAGCGCTTCATCTTATAAGGGAATATTCTGGAATATATTCCGGCTATTCTGCTCCTGGGAGCCGAATAGCGGGAATGGAAATCCAAGTATTCCGGAATGGGAAGAGCAGCCAAACGAACGCTAACTTGCATTATTCCAATTATTCTTATTCCGGATTGATCCCAAACGATTGCGCCCTAAAAGTATGAAACAAATCGTCGAAATGAAAAAAGGTACCGTAATCCTGCGACCAAAAAAATAACACACGCTAAAAATAACTTTATTACGGATGTCCTTGGAACAAGGACGTTAACTAAGGCGTCAAGGTAGCGTGCATTTTTATTTTTCCGGCGTAACTTCTTTGGCATTATCTCTTTTTCGCTTCGCTGCTCGCTTTGCATTATCGACATTGCACGTCTAAAAATATCTGGATAAGTAAAAAGAGGAAAAATGACATGTTATTCATCTAGGAAGACGAGCACTGATTATCTACTTATTTCCTCTCCGTTCCGACCTAATTCGGTCTATGATTATTTTTCTGATGTTACCTTTATTGAGCATGGTTTCGTTAGAAACGTTGCTAAAATCTTCGCGAACGTTCTGAAATTGCCCCGCGGGAAAATAGGGCGCGCAAAATGCGTTTGTGACATGTGTGACGCCAGGCGACTTTTTCCGGAAAAACCCTGCTACGTCAACCCGGTTTCAGCGTCAAAACAACCAAAATAATAGCAGAGTGTTGATTATGTCCTTGTTGTGACAACTGATTGCGAACATCAGGCAAACGTTTTTTGTGAGCATAAATGCCATTAATTGATTAGCCAAGGGTAACATAAAGATTAAAGCGACTTCAGCAGATAAGTTGTAAAAGCGCTATGAAGTTAGCAGAGAGATTCTAAATGTGTGAAACAAATCGAGGAAATTTAATAAAGTACGACAAAAAGTTTCTCAATCCTGCGACCAAAAAAATCCCCCCGGCCCCCTGTGTGTTGAAATATCTTTGATGCGTAAACGAATATTTCGCCGGTTTCGTTGTGAGTTACCTGTGCTTGGCTGAGTGAGTTCAGACTTTGCCTACCGCATATTTCTACTTACCAGAAATGAAGAAAAAATTAATTCATGATGTAATGTATATGGAATGATTCATATATGAACTGCGGATATATATGAAGGTGATATGTGATCTTCGCAGTGAATTTCCAATTTAAGCAATTGGAATAAAGAAGCCTGAAAAAAATCAGGGCTTCAACGGGATTCAAACCCGTGACCTCCGCGATACCGGTGCGATGCTCTACCAACTGAGCTATGAAGCCACACATTGGGAGCGAGGTCAATTGTGAGTTAACAATGTGTGGCTTCATTGACAGCTCATTCTAAGTTAGCGTGCACTTCTTCCCAGATTACAAACTGCCACAATTCTTACACAAAAGCTGCTTTAAAACGAGTTACGGAACAGGCACCATAAATTTTCAGAGTTTGTTTTGCCGCCTCGATTTTCTGAGTTTGCCGTGACGTGAGTTCATTTTGTTTACTGTGTTTAGCAGCGAGTTCACTTTGTTTTTCTGTATGTTGTGTTTACCTTGAGTTGATTTTCTTGCCCTGACAGTTTTGTAGTAAATCAAAACAAGGTCAAGATTCTTTTTACATTGAAACACTCATAGAGGTCCTGGAGGTGTAATAAATAGTGTACAGAAAACGTTATAAAAAGTTTAACTGAGATTTATTTTGCGCCGACGTGCGTACGTTAGGAACCCAATAAAATGCTCTCGTCAAATTCAATTTTAGAACCTGTCAGTAACAGGCTGTCACAGGAAAGAAAATTCAGACAGGACCACGAAATATATATTGACGTTGCTTTCGTCAACAAAACCATGAGAAGTTTTTAACCATGAGCGATTAAAATTTATTTTGTACCTATATGGGCCACTGTATAAGCTTAGAAATATTCTTGGTTTGCATGTGACATCATAAAATTTTAAACTCATTATTGTTAGGTTTTCTAATTTGTTTTCCTACACTAGGTTGAAGATGACCTAGAAAAGAGTCTTTTTGCAAGTTTTCAGTCTTGTAGTGTCTGTCGCTTTAAAAATACAGCATTTTGAATTTCCTAATTTTAACCTTGCGTGACACGGAGATAGTGGCCGCGACAAAGCTGTAATGGTTGAAAAAAGGTCTCCTCTTATGGTTTTCAGCACTTAAAACATTTTAAAGTCTTAGGAGATGTGTTTATGCGCATATATAAGAGCTTACGAGCGAAGAGAAAGCGCTTTCATCGTAGAAGTGAATTTCAGATCATTTGGCGGCCATATTGGTGTACTAAAGTTGTACACCAACATGGCGTCTCCATACAAAGCTCTATAAATTTGCGTGAAACGTTTTGGCAAATAACTCAGAAACGGCGCATCACAGAGACCTGAGACTTGGAGAAATTTTTCTAGTGTAGGTCTGTTATAACATTTCATTTTCTTAGGTTCTTTCATTGAACGGTTTCTAATTTATTTTTTTATGCCGTGACAGTGCAAGCCAGCAATAGTGTGACTACCCATTTAGTTATGAAATTAATAAATGGAAGCTCCGCTTTTAGGCTTGCCTAAATCTATATATTACTCCTTTTACGACCGGTAAACACCAGGTAAACTTAAATTACGAGGTTTTGTTTTATTGTTAAAAGCTCTTTTCAATTCATCGTACGGTAACACGTCTTTACTTAAATGTGACCATGATATCGTGGCATATCAGCTCAGTGACTTGATATCGTAGGATATCAGGACAATAGATCGCGCTTCTGATTGGCTATTTGGGAATTTTGGTACGGTAATGAATTATATCGAGTGACAGGCTTTCTATTTTCCACTTTATTATATCACAAAATGAAATGGACGAACTACTGAGCCTTTTTGCCAAGCATTGCTATAGAAATCATGTTGACACAGTATTTGAATAGGTCATTTCCGAGTTAACTTTTGCCTCGGTGTCAACACGAGTGTTCGTGGGAAACCATTCATATGAAAATGAGTTTCACATGCACGTCCATTTTCATGCAAATCAAACTCATTTTCATTTTCTCGGAAAAAAAGAACAAAATACAATCACCTGCTTTTCTGCATGAATATTTAGAGAAATCCCTGAAAGACACAGGCTCAGAACGGAAACATTTCTTTGAGGTAAGTTTGGATCAGGTAAATTATAACATCAGTTGGTGAATCGAATGTTTCAACTACGTACATGGCTGACATGCATTTTGCGCAGCCGAGCCTCAATCACTTCGTTGAGGATTTGTAAAATGTATTTTCGTTGTACAGATTTATGAAAATTATATGGATAAGAAACACAATCAACAGAAGCAATGGGGATAAAACACAAGCTTAACGTGCTGCAATCATTAAATTCGATCGCTGCATCGTTTTTCAGATCAGGCTTTTGAGCTCGGAGAAACTTTCAGGAGTACAGCGACGTTACAGAAATACTCGGTTTAAGTATTGGTGCAACTTTGTCACAACGGTCGTTTAAGCACTTAGAATAAGTCAAAAGATTGATGATCGCATGCTCATTTTGTCACGAAAGCTTTTAAAAAGGAGTCCGCTCTCAAACGGTACATAAAAGACAGTTTTTTTTGGCAGCACACAGCATCAAAAGGTGGGGGAAGCTATTATTACTTTTCGCTATTGTATTTTATTTTGGAGCGGAGTTGAAGCTCTACTGAATTTTCAATTTGTTTTATTTTTAAAAGACAACACCATACAATTGTAAATAATCATTTACCTTATTTACATTTCAAGTCATCTACTTCCAAGTTTTGATAACAGAAGAACTGAATTAAGTGCACGAACGGAGCAATATTGAATAAATTAATATGTATATTTCATTAAGCGGGCAGTTTTCAAAGACAACACCCTCTTTTTAATTAAAAGAATCACCTGTTTGTTCGTAAAAGCTGGATTGTGAAAGGTGTGCAATAATCAAAACTTGAAACTTGCCTTTTTAATGGACGCAAGTTGCAGAATAATTTTGCGTTTCAATATGAAAACTGGAGCTCAGCAGATTCATTGAGGGTTAAAGTAAAACTTCGTTCCGTAGGTTGATTATTTACACATTATTAATAATTTATATTATTATACAGTTCTTATCAACGAAATAGAATTAGACCTCACGTTGTTGGAAAAATATTTTGACTTTTGCTCCATTTTCTTGCGAAACCAGACTAATATTACACTTAAGACTTTTCTGTTTATCTACAGTTAAGCCTGTAGAGAGTCATTTATTGATTTGGATTTGAGGAGTTCATCATAAAATATCCACCTTTTCTTTGCTATTTAATGGAAAAACTGTAATGCCTTTTATTCACAACAAGATCTATCATTTATAGGGTTTTAATGGAATACTAATTATGTTTTATAAAATTTGCAATGCAAAATTAGATTTTTCCACCGTCTAAAATATCACGAAATGGCTGCCAAATTATTTGTACTTTACTCGATCGTATTTTTCGTGATTTCAAATTTTCGAATTGAAAGAAGCTTGTTTACCCCAAAATTGACGAAAACTGCAAACTTTGATCAAGACTTATCCTTGAACATTTTTAGGAAAAATAGTTCTTTCTTGATTGATAGCGAAAAATACAGTTTTGTGTTTACATTTGGTTCGGAAACGCACGAAAAGCGCTTCTAATTCAGCATAAAAACACCTTGAAGCTTGATGGCGAGACAAAGAAGCAGCCAAAGACGAACGATTTATTGATATCATATTGTGCTTTTAGTTTAGTGGCGTAAAAAACGTAAATTAAATAACCCAGGTTTCAATTTCAGGGGATTGACTTCTTTATTCTGAAAGCTCGATGTGTTTGCCTGAAACTGGCTTTAAAGTACTCCATTGTTTTTTTGCGAAATCATAAAGCGATTTAATGGTGACAAGGCAGATTGAAAATTACTATTTCGTACAACGTATTCTGCTGCACAGTTGAAATGTTGTTAACTCGAGCTGAAGTAAAAATCCTGCTATGAACAGAAAACTAACAAGAACCAAAAGCAAGAAAGCGGAAAGCCAAGTGGTACAAAACACTGACTTGCCTTTTTCACACGAACTACGTGCAGATTGTTAGTCGTTCAGGCTTACAATCGCTCCCTCTTCTAAGAACTACCTTCGATAAGGCTGTGACTAAACGCAGAAGCTGCCGCGCTCAAAATGTTTCAGTGGCTGCCATTTTGTTTGAAGATAATATTATGCATATAAACATTATAGTACACTTCACAAACCTCCTCGATACTGATTTGCCGAAGTAGTAAATCCGGGAGTCGACAAATACCTTATGTCCCAGAGTATTATTTTCGTGTTTTAAACCTCCCACCGTAATAACCTCGCTCGCTTCGGTTATTACGGTAGAGGTTTATGACAGCCCATTTTTCGTCAGAGCTACCACAGTTTCGGTTACTTTTTTTGGCATGCCAGGGGGAGTAGCAAAAATTTCCAATTAGAGAAATATGTAGCCGAAATATATACAGGTACTACATAGTTGTACAAACAACAGAGCAACCAAATGGCAGTACGAAAAACTTTCGAAAGTATGGGCCTACGGGTCGAAAAATCGGTAGCTTCCCATCTACTTCTAGAAAATGCACACGGAAGGAACCTATTGCCGGACATATCTAAAGTATAATTACGTAGACTATTTGGAAGGGCATCTTGGCCACACACAGTTGCGGCCGCTAGATGGGCTTCCAGCGTTTGTAGACGATGTATATGTGTTTGGCTATCTACAACGCGAAGATTGTGTTTTCCGGAAAGGGCGCCTTTCTTTTACAACAGGATACAAAGGTTCTGCCAAAGTTGTAGATGGAAAGATCGGAATTGCAGTGCAAGAGAATATGGGAACCGCACCCAACGGGGACAAAAGGAGCTATATACAAACAAGTATTGTCCAAACCATTTCCGCGAAAAACAAAATAGGCAGTACCATCTGTGCAACGATAGAAAACATAGAAAAATATACAAACTACAAAGCTAGGAAGAAGTGGTAAGAAATATACGTTAGGGACAAGATAGTCGGGTTCTTTGTGGCGAAGGTCGACGTTTCCGAAATCCCCATAGACGAGCTCCAATCTTCTCTTCCAGCTTTCGAAAGGCAGTTGTTGGCCAATGGCTACGCCATCTACTCTATCGACTACACACAGGATTTCTCTGGAGTACTAGTTCGAGAAGGGCTTGTGCACTATCTCTGCTTCGAAGGGTTCAATTCGCAAGGCGATTTTGTGTCTGCAATACAAGCAAAGAATCCAACAATTCTAGACAACACCGATAACGTTGGGAAACACGTTTGTACTTGGGTTTGTAGAAACGAAAAAGGCAACACAGTTCGTACAAAAATATACAACAAGATAGTTTCGAATATAGAAGCTGGGGAAGTTCGAGAACCGGTAGGAGGGCATCTGGCCGACTATGTCGATTGCCCCAACGAACACCTTCGCAAAACCATTCTACACCCAGATGTGCAAAAACTTGGCTGTACGCGTATCGAAGTCTCTCTATACGCCTGCAACGGAGACGATCTTTGTACGCAAACAGCTAACGAAGAAATCCAAAACGCTTTGTATCGCGTTTCGCCGGGCGGGGGCCAAAACGAAAGTGAAGGTCTTTTTGTTGTACAACCACCCAGCAAACAGCGGGAAAACCTAGCCAAATGCCTCGCCGCTGCCTAGTCTTGGCCGACAAATGCCAAGGACAGATCTTTGTTGGCTGGTACGCACGTACAGGGAAAGGAAGAATTTTGGGGGTACATGTTCGCCCTACGAAAACGACTGCAGAAGACGCCGAGAGGTTGGAGAAAGCTGTGGAGTGGGAAGCAGGCGACTTTGGCTTTCGCGCTTGTCCAATCTTCCGACTAGACATACTTGCAGCGGACGAAGAAGGTGTAGTTTTGGGGCAACTTCGCTGCTACAACAAAAAAGCGGACGCTAGCACAATCTTGGCCGCTAGCAAAAATCAACACAACTCCACCCAAAGGGGCCGGAACCCTCCTTGCTTCTTCCAACAACAAAGACAGTTTCTTGGGTCTGGAGGACAGAAAAATGCCATGCGATAGAAAGAGACATTTCCAGATACCAACTTCTCGAAGTTCCAGAAATTGCACAAAACCGCGAGGTGTTTGCGCTGTATTTCAAACTTGGCCTGGTGGACGCGGCGTTTATTTGATTCCTGCAGTTTATTTATCGTGATCAATAAAAAATTTTTCGCATTCTTTATCAGCTGATCATGACATCACCTACTGTTGTGAAAAATAATGACGTCACTTTAGCATCTGGTACAAGGACAATGGTCCCTCAGCAAGTATTTTGTTAAGTTCACCCGTTGTAGCTTATGTTCCATTACTGAGTGGTTGCCATGCATTCTCGTTCCCAGAGGCCGCGATCCTTCTGGTCTGCGCCAGGAATCGAGACCTCTGGCCGCTCCCAATTTCTGAGCATGCGCAGAGTACTCGTTCTGTGTTTTTCAGCCAATCAGATTTGTCATATTTGACAATGAGTCCGTGAATCGCGGACTTCCGGTTTTGGAAGCGGCCAGAGGTCTCGATTCCTGGCGCAGACCAGAAGGATCGCGGCCTCTGGGAACGAGAATGGGTTGCCATGTTAACCGTTTATTAAAAATTAAACGCTTTCAGTTATATTGGACTTTTGTTTTTGGTCATCTTTCTATTAATTTTTTTAAATATTGGCTGATGCGATTCTGTTCATTTGGAATTTTGATCGTGTGCTAAAACATATGTTACACGAATTAATAGGTACCAAGGGATGTAAAGATCTATGAACCGTTTCTGGATATCAGTTTACTTTCTATTTAGTTGCAAAGTAACACTAAAGCACACTTTTGTTTTCTGCATATCTAGATACATTGGTTTATCAAATACATCAGGCAGAAACTCAATGGCCACTTTCAGCGGCAGCCGTATTTCCAATATCAGCTACCTAATGATCATGGCCCGTCTTCCTGCATCAGAATGCATTCCATGGCTTGTTGTGATCATCATTGAATGTCTGGCCACAGTCATCCTTAATATCATCACGATTATTGTATTTGTGAAGCAGCGCCAGCTACAGCGCAAGAGTACGTACTTGATTATCCATCTGGCCATAGTTGACCTCTTGGTGGGAGCAGTCGCAGGGCCTTTGAATGTTGCAGAGAGAATGGCTACTATCTGCGATCTGTGGGAGTACCCGTTTGATAAACAATCAATTCTCATGTTTCTTAACAACCCAATTGTATTATTATTCTATTTCACCTCCATTGTGAATCTTGCTGTTATCTCTTTAGAACGGTTACATGCAACATTTCGTCCATTCGAGCATCGTCTTCTCAAGAATTGGGTTTACTTTGTAATAATTGGTGTCATGTGGGTTTTTTCTGTATCGGTTGATTCCGCCCCAATCATGTTATACGAATCAATTGGAAGGAATACAACATCTTTACAACTGTATTATAACATTCGCTCCTCGTTATGTTTATTAGTTCTTGTTGTGATTTGTACATCTTATATTCTAATTTACATCAAGGTTCGATACGGACCTCATCTCCAACATCACGGTGCATCTAATAGAGAAAAGCAACTGACTGTGACATTACTTGTTGTCACACTTGTTTCACTACTAACCTGGCTTCCTGGGGTGATCTTATATATCCTTGTGTTTAATAACAGCAGTTTCTCGAAAAGTTCCTTGCCATCGAAACTTGGTTTTCCTTTCACGGTGTTGACTTTGGCTAACTCATTGGTTAATCCTATTATGTATGCCATACGGATGGCTGAATTTAGAAGTATTGTGTTTCAACTCTTCCAAAGAAATTCAGTGCGTATAGAAGTTCCTACAATTGAATTGAACGACAGAAATCTGTAGGGTTCTGTTTTTTTTTTTAAAGAAACGCATTTTATTGAGACTTAAACAAACATGCATCTACAAGCATAAACAATATTAACAAAAAGGAAAGTCGTAAAAATAATTTACGTCCACGGGAAAGAAAAATACAAAATAGCAAAAATCTGCAAGTGCGTGTTGCAATAGCACATGTAGCTTTAAAAGCGAACTATACATGTTGTCTGAAAGGATTAGTGCTTCCTCGTTTAATTTATTGATGTTTATATAGCGATGCATGAATAAAAGTAGACTGTTCACAGTCCCCTGTTTTCCCGTAAAGTCGTACGTGGGGCAGCCATCTTGGTTGCTTTATGCGAGCGAGGGTACAAAATGCCCGTGGGAGCCCGGGGCTATTTACCACCAGGGCCTCTTATCTACCCACAGACATTTAGTACTCTCCCCAGTTTTCGCTCGCAAAAATAAACTAAGATGGCAACCCCTCGAACTTAACGACTTCACGGAAAATAGGGGACTGTGAACAGTCTAGAATAAAAGAGTGTAGTAAAGTTTCTAAAGTATCGTTACAGAGTCGCGCCGATTGAAAAGCGTCGCACGGGAAAATGCAAATTAGTAAGAAAGCGAGACACAGCGCATGCGTTACTTAAAGGGACAGCTTCACGCTTCTGCGCACGTGCAGGCTATTACCTGGCCTACTCAATTCCATTGTCAATGAACCAATTGAATGCGAGGAAATAGCTCGTGCTTGTGTCCAGAATAAATTGTACGGGTCGACAATAAATTCGATGTTCAACACTAAGTTTGACATTTTCCGTGTAAGTCCGTGAACATTTTCAGTGAAATTTGTGCTTCACTGTTTCTTGTAGTACAATGGTAGCCTGTACATACCTACACAAGTGCATAATATTTATTTTAGCTCGAGTTTTCTGTGATACATCTGGTTGATAGCAAAGTGAATAAGGTACTTAAAGCATCAGAGTCGGAGCAAGCAAAAGGAATTCTAATGAGAAATAACACCTCTATTGCACGTTTTCGCGAGTGATCGCGAAATTTTCAAAGGCAAATTTCCCTCAAGAGTCATCTGCACGCTTCCGATTGTTTCTTAAACAATGCAATCGAATGGGCGAACGTTATAACCTGTACATGCGTCGAGCCGTGAAACAGTCCCTTTAAGCCCGACCGACGTAGCGCTTTTCATCGAAGAACAATACACATAACTTGTTGGCTTACCTTAAGTACACCGTATTGTTTAACAATCTCTGAGTTGTAAAACCCAATTACCGTTAGCTTTCCGCTTTTTAAAGCCAATTTATACCAAAATATAAATTATAGTTAATGTCTAACCATACACCCCAGTAGAGAGAATAAATCAGGTAGGTAGGTAGGTAGGTAAAACTTTATTTATGCAGGGTGGCCCATTCAGCACAGTGGCTGGTATCCAGAGGGGCCCTGCTAAATACAATTTCTAAAAATATAAAATGTCTAATAGTTTAAAATAGTTATAAAAATAGAGTTAAAAAAACTAATGTCTAGTGGTTAAAATAGTTATATAAAAAGAGTTTAAAAAAAATTGAAACGAGTTACAAGCATGAACTGGTAGGGAAAAAAATAGATATCATAAATTAGGTGCTATAAATAAAATGGGCTTTGACAAGATTTTTAAAAGAGGAGAGTGATACAGCTTGTTGGATTTTACAAGGTAGTGAATTAAAAAGGGCTGTGCCAGAAAATCTAAAAGTCCGTTTGCCAAGACTAAGTTTGGGTTTTGGTGGATGGAGGTCAGCCTTCCTTCGAGTGTTGTAACCATGTACATTGTAGTTCCTAATGAAATAGTTACTTAAATACTGAGGAACTAAGTTATGCAAACATTTAAAAACTAAAACACATTTGTGTATTTTACGGTTTGTTTCTAAGTCAGTCCACCCTAAAACATTAAAAGTATCTCTAGAAGAGTCACGCTTGAGAATGATACGGGCAGCACGGTTTTGCAACCGCTGCAGACTTTTGCTGGAGCCAACAGACAGTTCACCCCAAGCAGTGTCAGTATAGCTTAAGATTGGCTCAATAAGGGTATTGTAGACACACTTCGCTGCTTTAAGAGTGAGGCAAGATCGTATGCGTGCTAGAAGTCCTAGACGCTTATTAACTTTTTTACAAGTAGTGTCTATATGCTCTTTCCAGTGAAGCTGTTCATCGAGCATAGTCCCAAGGTAAGTGAACTTCGTCACTCTCTCTATGTTCTTGCTTTGAATCTGCAGGACAAAGTCTGAGGTGGTTTGCAGCAATTGTCTTGTTCCAAAGAGTAACCCTTTGGTTTTGCTCTGGTTTAGTATTAGCTTACTGTTCACCAACCACTGCTCAACACGGTTGAGGTCTTCTTGTAAATTTTCCCTGATGTTGCTAACCTCAGATCCAGAATAATAGATAACAGTGTCATCCGCATACATGCTAATCGACGAGTGCAGTAAACATTGAGGCAAATCGTTTATGTGTATCACAAATAATAGAGGCCCCAACAAGGAACCCTGAGGAACACCGAAGTCGAGAGGAAGGCTGGATGATAACTCCTTTCCATATTGAACTCGCTGCGAGCGGGTGGTGAGATAGTTTCTGAACCAGCCGAGACTGTGCCCTCTAACTCCATAGTGCTCTAGCTTGTGAAGGAGAAATTTGTGGTCAACAAGATCGAAAGCCTTTTTTAAGTCAATAAAGGCAGCGCCAGTCAACTGTTGTCGCCAGTCAACTGTTGTCACTTCCGGTCATGGATTACTTCCCACATATGAGTTACCCATGTCGGGTGATATGTCGGGTGATCCCGCTAGGCCAATCAGCATCTACCACGCACGTGAAATCTCGCACTGTATAATCACATGCTCAGCCGTGCACAACACAGTTATTGCACTTTCCTCAATCGCAGAACCAAAATTTCCCTCCCACCCTTCCCTGTTTTTATCCCTCTCTGCTGGTTTATTATTATGGTATAATTTTATTGCCATAATGTATAAAGTCGTTATTTGAAGTTACTTTTTACACCTTAGTTCTCACTGCAATACCTTTGTATTTTAATACATGTACCAGAGCTACTTGTATTTCAAAGAACACATTTCTACTTGTCTCATGCCATTGTAGCAGTTTGCAGAGGTCTTATAAATAATTAAGAATTGTGAGGTTATTTTCCCTCATTACAGTGCTAATTTCAGTTTAAGTATTGAGCTTTATTGTATTATTCAGTTTAATAAAGATGGGTTTCGGGATGAAGTGCTCCCATAGAGGTCACCCTTTACCCCATAGACTCTTATTACTCCTTAACCCTGGGGATTCGACCCCTAGAGAGGATTATCAACTCTACATACCCTGGGGGATTATTACCCCCTAGAGAGGATTATCACCTCTCACTGAATACCCTGGGGGGTTATCACCCCCTAGAGAGGATGATCACCTCTCACTCAGTACCCTTGGGGGATTATCAGCCCCTCTTGAGGATTAGCACCTCGTACTGAGTACCCTGAAAGGATTATCACCCGCCGGGAAATCCTAGGAAAAGTGTCTTAATTGGAGAGCTTCATCCCTTACCCCTTTTCCCCACAAATATTCTGGTTGTGTTGTTTGTTTATATATAGTTATAATAAGGGTTATGGGTTAGGAACATTAATTGGCACAAACACTGATGAATAAGCGTAAGGTTGCTTCGTGTTCAATGTTTCTAGACGAAAGAAAAAACTCAACGATCGATCGAATGTTTTCATTAATTCTCGCATCGATTTGCGGGAGACGTAAGCATTTAAGACTGCTCTAAAATTGAATACATTTTGTTTGCCGAAGGCAAAAAGACCATTTTGTCGTTGGCGATTGTTGTTGCCTCTTTAACTTCACGGTGAGTTTGCCCTAGACTGCCACGCGAAAAATCGAAAAACCAAAGCTAGTGAAGCGACGGCTTCCAACACGCGAATCGATTAACGACAGCTAGTAAAGGGACGGTTTTCGAGGTTTGACCTGAACCTTCATAACAAAATCATATTTGCCAACTATTTTTCTAGTTGTTCTAAAGAACTACAAGTGAAATAAATCCATGAACTTTTGGAAAGCAAACTCAAATCTACAAGCGCTTGCGCTGAAGCGCGAATACGCTGCTCATTCTCGATCAGTAACCTTGGCAACAATTTAAACACGTGATCATAACCTAGCCAATAAACAACCTCGTTCCAAGGGTCTTCAAAGGAGGAACTATGTATCCATAGCGACAATAAACAATCATATATATGTTGGTAAGTTGTTGATGTGATTCATTATTCGTATACGATACGTGGACGAACAACTTTCAAAATGTCTTTCGAGAGTGGAGCTAAATGCGAAGGTCGGTGGTTTCGTTGTACCATCTTAAGTCTCAAAGTCGATGGGTACAAGGTTACGTTCGAAGGTTGGAGTTGACGACTTGACGCGGTGCTCACCGCGGACTGTCTTCGGCCGTGCACGAAGACCGAGTGCCGTAGCAGGAAACGATCGAAGCCGTTCGCAGTTAATTTCAACAATTTGCTGCCAGACGACATCGACGTCGAAGGCATCAGAAAATCTGCCATCGCTAAAGTGGTGCGGAACCGATCAGGTTATCGTTTCCTTTAACGATGTGCTGCCGCCACTCGAAGAACCTGTTCCCGTGAAGAGAAGCCGGAAACCCGCAGCTTCCCCCCAAGCGACGCCGTAGTCACATCCAGTGCAGAGCAGTTCACCTGCGACTCTGGCTCCAGAGTTCGAAACCATCATACGAACCGATGGTGATGAAGTCAGCCTACATGGTTTGAATTGACTTCAGGAAGGCTATCCTTTCTCTTCGTCCAGGACTCTGATGATTTTGGACGCTCTGGAAGCAAACAGTAAATTATGAGATTATTTAACAAGACATGTTATTTTTCATTAACCAGTGTTACATTTATGCTAAAACTAAATACAACCCAAAAGTCCACCTCCATATATTCAGTCACAAGAATACCTCATTAAAATGTGCTGGCATAACTCTACATGCAGAATTTTATATTTTACACTCCTCTTTCAAGTTCTCATTAAGAAATGCCGTCCAGCCATTTGGTGGGTTTTTTTGGAGACACCATTACATCTATTCTTGTGACTTTTCTTGTGTGATTTGTTGCCATGCTCATGGACTGGGCCCCTTTCTACTTGTCTTATTGTTTTCTTCAGGGCAGCAAAAGCAGATATCTATTTACTGAATAATATAGTACAATCAATGTTCGGCATACGCTATTAATTTTATTGTTCTTTTTGTTATATAATGACAAATGTTATTTTGATCATCTGCTTAATTCTCATAGCCTGCATACGTGCTTATATATTGACATTGCCACAAGAAATTGAATTTTGGTCAGTTTCTAAATCCCTATCACATTGAAAATTTTTTCACTTAAACCAGGTAAGGTTAATTCAAATTAACCCAGCCAACTCCCTGAGTGTGTCTGTACATGTAGCATATAGAATTAAATATTAATTTCTATTTTATTTTAGTATCACCCAACTAGTGGACTAATGCAAATCCTGCATTTTGATTGGCTACCCTACTAGAGGACTATTAGTAATAGTCATCGAGTAGCGAAATTCGTGACGCTTTCTTTCGTTTTATTCCCAAATAAATCTTTCTCCAACTTGCATTTGCTAACTTTATTGGTGCTTTTTCTGTCCGACTAGTTGGGTGATACTAAAACAATTAGACCCTTCGCCCTCAAGGGCCACGGGTCAATAGCCCATTCGGCTTCGCCTCATGGGCTATTGACCCGTAGCCCTTGCGGGCTACGGGTCTAATTGTTAAATATTACAAAAACCCTTTTTGCCTATAGAAATTATACAGAAAAGCTGACCGTACGGTTGGATTGAACTATTGTATTTCCAATATTTTGTCAGGCACGGCCTGACTTCTTCAGGGAATGAACAACTGAAGAAAAAACGTTACAATTTAAACAACCAAGACAAAAGAAAATAAAATTACAATTAAAAAAAATAACCGTTCAAACAAAACTAACGCAAAAACAAACGAGTACTAATAAACGAGACAAGGTTCATCTATAAACGGTAATAGATAAAGTACATTGTATATCATATTACATTTCTTCCCGTTTGTTTATACCATTGGGCTCAAGGGTTTAACCCCTTTCGATAAGATGCGCTTCCCTAGCTTTGCGTATAGCGTCACGAGATGAATGTAAGAGTTCTAGTGGGATAAGTTCTATGTCGTTAGGTGTATGATTGTCGGAAAGAAAATGGTCTGAAAATGCAGTAGGTCTGGAGTTGGGGGTGGGTCTGTATACTGGTCGTCGGTGTTCATTAAAACGGTCTTTGAGTCGTCGTTTGTCTCGCCTATATATTGTTTGTTGCAACGTCGACCGTGTACCATCTGTCTCAACCACACCAAACCGGTTGAGAGAGACCTGTACGTTAGGAAAAAGAGATAGATGTAGATGAATGGGACGAAGTGAATTTGATAGTGGGATGGCAGTGGGATGAAGGTTGTTGAAGTAAAAGATGAAGTTATATAGGTCGTTTCCCGTGTGGGTCCATATCATGAAAATGTCGTCAATGAAACGCCACCAAGTATGGTTGGTTTGGCGCATGCAGGAGTGCGTCTGTCTCCCGTCTGTCTCGCGAGTCTCGAGGAGGTGCCGACAAGCTACAATACCCTCGTTGTGTGGAATATTGGTCTAGAGAGACGAAACATCGGGTGTGACAAGGATAACGTTACTGGGTAACTGTCCACGTTGGTCAAGTTTGTTGTGGAAATGTGTCGTGTCTTTTATAAAGGACGTCGTTTAGTGAACCAGAGGTTTGAGATGGTAGTCGACGAATTGAGAAATGAGCTCTGTGGGATGTCCGTTACTGGACACAATGGGACGTCTTGGATTGCCTTGTTTGTGAATTTTAGGTAAAATGTAGAATCGTCCTGGGGTCAAACCCGTGAACCCAAGGGTATAAACAAACGGGAAGAAATGTAACATGATATACAATGTACTTTATCTATTACCGTTAATAGATGCACCTTATCTTGTTTAATAGTACTCCGTTTGTTTTTCCGTTAGTTTTGTTTCAACGGCTATTTTTTGAACTTTAATCTCATTATCTTGTGTCTTGGTTGTTTAAATTGTAGCGTTTTTTCTTCAGTTGTTCATTCTCTGATGAGGTCAGGCCGCGCCTGACGAAATATTGGAAATACAATAGTTCAATCCAACCGTACGGTCAGGTTTTCTGTTTGTTACCTGTATCCCTACATTTAGCGGATCAGATCCAACAGGATCCGGTTCCTTTGTTTTGTCGGTTGGCCCTTGATTAGGTTTAAAGTTTACACAGAAATTATATTGACACAGCATTTGAATTAAAACACAATTCATTTCACTTTTTAAAGATCAAAGACAAAACACAATCACCTGCTTTTCTGCATAAATATAAGCACAAAATCCCTGAAAGACACGGCCTCAGAACAGAAACATTTCTTTGAGGTGAGTTTGGATCAGGTCAAATTATAACATCAGTTGGTGAATCCAATGTTTCAACTACGTACATGGCTGACATGCATTTTGTACAGCCGAGCCTTAATCACTTCATTGAGGATTTCTAAAATTAATTTTTGCCAAACAGCTTTATGAAAATTACACCGATAAGAAACACAATCAACAGAAGCAACGGGGATAAAACACAAGCTTAAAGTGCTGCAATCATTGAATTCTATCGCTGCATCGTTTTTCAGACCACGCTTTTGAGCTCGGAGAAACTTTTAGGAGTACAGCAACGTTACAGAAATACTCGGTTTAAGTATTGGTGCAACTTTGTCACAACGGTCGTTTAAGCACTTAAGAATAGGTCAGAAAGATTGGTGGTTGCATCCTCATTTTGTCACGAAAGCTTTCAAAAAAGAGTCCGCTCTCAAACAGTACAACAAGGGCATTTTTTTTTGGCAGCACACAGCATTAACAGGTGGAAGGAAGCTATTACATCTTTTCGTTATTCTATTTTATTTTGGATTAGAGTTGAAGCTCTACTGAATTTTCAATTTGTTTTATTTTAAAAGACAACACCATACAAATGTCAATAATCATTTATCTTATTTACATTCAAGTTGACATCTATTTCCAAGTTTTGATAACAGAAGAACTGAATTTAAACGAACAAACCGATTTTGAATAAGTTAATATGTATATGTTATTGAACGGGCAGTCTTCAAAGACAACACCCACTTTTTCTTTAAAAGAATCACCTGCTTGTTCGTAAAAGCTGGATTGTGTAAGGTACATAATAATCGAATACAGTCTCAGCCGCGACTTTCGAATTGAAACTTGTCTAAGGTACGTCAGTTGGGATTACTTCAAATTATTTTATTAATTTTCACTGCAGTACAATTTTGCGTTTCAATATGAAAACTAAAGCTCAACACATTGATTGAGAGTCAAAATAAAACTTCGTTTCGTAGGTCGATTATTTTCAGACAATCAATAATTTATATTATTTTACAGTTTTTTATTCCAGAATGTTTCTAACGTAATTAAATTACACTACACGTTGTTTAAAAAATATTTCGGCTTTCGCTTCATTTTTTGCGAAACCCGTGAATATAACACTTGAAGACTTTTCTATTTATCTACAGTTAAAGCCTGGTGACAATTTAAAATTTCAACTTATAAACGCTAGCATTTTATTGATTTGCATTTGAGGAGTTCATCATAAAATATCCCTCTTTTCTTTGCTATTTAATTGGAAAACTGTTATGCCCTTAATTCACAGCAAGATCTATCATTCATAGGGTTTTAATGCAATATGTTTTATGAACTTTGTGATGAAAAAATTAAATTTTTTGACCGTCTTAAATATCACGAAATTGCTGCCAAAATTATCTTTTCTTACTCGATCGTATTTTCCGTTGTTTCTTGAAGACTTTTCTATTTATCTACAGTTAAAGCCTGGCGACAATTTAAAATTTCAACTTATAAACGCTAGCATTTTATTGATTTGCATTTGAGGAGTTCATCATAAAATATCCCTCTTTTCTTTGCTATTTAATTGGAAAACTGTTATGCCCTTAATTCACAGCAAGATCTATCATTCATAGGGTTTTAATGCAATATGTTTTATGAACTTTGTGATGAAAAAATTAAATTTTTTGACCGTCTTAAATATCACGAAATTGCTGCCAAAATTATCTTTTCTTACTCGATCGTATTTTCCGTTGTTTCGAATTTTCGAATTAAAAGAAGCCTCTTTACCCCAAAATTGACGAAAACTCGGCAAATTATGACCGAGACTTACTCTTGAACAGTTTTATGAAAAATAGTTATTTCTCGATTGATAGCGAAAAATACAGTTTTGACACATTTCGCTTATATATAGATTTTTTTCGATGTTTATTTGTAGATTCTAGTTTCTTCAATTTGTGACTAAACGCAGAAGCTGACGGGTTTAAAATGTTCCAGTGGCTACCATTTCATTTGCAGATAATATTGTGGATATAAACATTAAAGTTCACTCCACAAACCTCCTCGATACTGATTGGCCTACAATATAAGAACTTGAAATCCGTATTTTTGCAGCCATTTTCACGTGTTTTGTTTTCTACATCAAAAGATATTCAAAGTCATGCTAACGGCAACTAAACGTCGCATTGAACAGGTCACGCTTTTTTTCCTTTTTCGCGTTTTTCGTTTTCTTGTTTTTTTTTTTGTTTTTGTTATATGAATGTGTCCAGATATCAGTCGTCTCTATGCGTACCGGAAAAAGTATCGAGAAAAGTGAAAGGGATGGTCAAGTTCTAGATTTAATACGCATATTTTTATGTCGAATTCATTCCATCGTGATCAATAAAGAATTTTTCGCCTTCTTTATCAGCTTCTTTCTACTGTCGTGAAAGGTAATTACGCCACTTTATCATCTGGTACAAGGATCATGGTCCCCTCATTTCGTTCACCTCTTATAGCTTAATTTCCGTTAATCAGTGGTTGCCATTTTAACCTTTTGTCAATTTTTCAGTTATATTCGACTTCTGTTTTTGGTCATCTTTGTATTTGATTAAAAAAATATGGCTGATACAATTTTCTTTCATAGGGAATTTCGATTGTGAACGGATACATATGTACGATAAATTAAGCGTAACCAAGGGATGTGAAGATCTATGAACCGTTTCTGGATATCAGTTTATTTTCTATTTAGCTGCAAAGTAACATTAAAGCACACTTTTGTTATCTGCATATTTAGGTACATTGGATTATCGAATACATCGGGCAGAAACTCAATGGCCAATATAGCCTTAAACAGTATTTCCAATATCAGCAACCTGACCCGTCTTCCTGCACCAGAATGCATTCCATGGCTTGTTGTGCTCATCACTGAATGTCTGGTCATAATCATCCTTAATATCATCACGATTATTGTATTTGTAAAGCAGCGCCAGCTACAGCGCAAGAGTACATACTTGATTATCCATCTGGCCATAGTCGACTTCTTGGTGGGAGCAGTCTCAGGGCCTTTGAATCTTGCCGAGAGAATGGCTAGTATCTGTGATCTGTGGGAGAACCCGTTTGATGAACAATCAATTTTCATGTATCTTAGCATCCATATTGTATTATTGTTCTATTTGATATCCATTGTGAATCTTGCTGTTATATCTTTAGAGCGGTTACATGCAACATTTCGTCCATTCGAGCATCGTCTTCTCAAGAAATGGGTTTACTTTGTAATAATTGGTGTCATGTGGGTTGGTGTCATATTGGTTGAATCCGTCCCACTTATGTTATCTGTGTTATACGAGTCAATGGAATGGAATGCAACATCATTGTCACTGTATTACAACATTCGCTCCTCGTTATGTTTATTAGTTCTTGTTGTGATTTGTACATCTTATATTCTAATTTACATCAAGGTTCGATGCGGACCTCATCTCCAACATCACGGTGCAGCTAATAGAGAAAAGCAACTGACTGTGACATTGCTTCTTGTCACACTTGTTTCACTACTAACCTGGCTTCCTGGGGTGATCTTATATTTCCTTGTCTTCAGTACCAGCAGTTACTTGGAAAGTTCCTTGCAATGGAGACTTGCTATTTATTTCACTGTGTTGACTTTGGCTAACTCATTGGTTAATCCTATTATGTATGCCATACGGATGGCTGAATTTAGAAGTATTATGTTTCAACTCTTCCGAAGAAATTCAGTGCATATAGAAGTCCCTGGTATTCAATTGAACGCCAGGAATCTGTAGGGTTCTGTTTTTTTTTTTTTATAGTAACACATTTTATTGAGACTAAGATAAACATACATCTCCAAGCATAAACAATATAAACAGAATGGAAAAGTCGTGAAAAATAGATAACGTCCACGGCAAAGAAAAATACAGAATAACAAAAAATGACAAGTACTTAACGCAATAGTAAATGTAGCTATCAAAGCGAAATATGCATATAAAAGTAGTGACATGTAAAGCACTGGTTGAAGCACCGAGGATCTAACATTTTTTCCTTGATGGTGAGCTATAATAAGTAGGAAGAGCTGACTATGAAATTTTCCAAGCGATATTTAGATTTATTTTGCTGATGAAATCGGAAGGATTTGTGCTTCCTCATTTAATTTATTGATGTTAACATAGCGTTCCATGAGTAAAAATAGACTGTCGATTGTCCATTATGCAAGTAAAAACTGGGGAGAGTACAAAATGCCCGTGGGAGCGTGTGGCTATTAACCACCAGCGCCCCTACCCACGGGCATTTAGTACTCTCCCCAGTTTTCGCTCGCATAAAGAAACCAAGATGGTGATCCCTCGAACTCAACCATCGTCCTCTACGACTTCACGGAATAGGGGACTGTGAACAGTATAGAATAAAAGAGTGTAGTTACGTTTCTTAAGTAGAACGGAAGATGGGTGAGGAATTCCAAATAAAAGCTCGTCAGTTGTTGGATTTGTATCACTGAAACAACCTATGCAGGTTTTTACAGAAATTTGCGTTTGAGACTACTACGACTTTGTTCATGTATCACCCCCAAGCCTCATTAACGCGAAATTCTCCTTAAACATTTGCTATTTTCGTACAGCTTCTACGTAGGTGTTATTACTATTATTATATTTAGAAATAGTAGTAGTGGCCCCCCTGGCGCTCTGTGTTGTCGTGGCGGGGAAGCTTGAGTGCCTGTGCGACCCCCAGAGCTGTGCCGGTGGGAGCCTTGTGCTTCTGGCAGTTTCAACCATGGTGGATTGGTCTGCGGGTGAGGGATCAGACAAAACAAGCACCCTGGCTCTCCAGGCTGGAGGTTGGGCGTGGGGTGAGCACTCCCACTCAGTAAAAACACTGATTTGCAACTAAAACACCAAGTAATCGCTTAAGGCAACCAGTTCTGGGAAGGGAAAGGCCCCCTCTGGGGAGGAATAGGACGCTATGTGCTGAAAGCCGTAAGGATACCGCAGGGCCGACGCCCTTTCTATCTCCCAGGACGATCTCTAAGTTAAGTAACTGGAACGTTAGGACATTATATGGTGCACGTAAAACAGCTCAGGCAGCTTCTGAGATGAGGAATCACAACATCACCGTACTAGGTTTGTCTGGGACAAGGTAGACGCAGTAAAGAGGAGAGATGGTACTCTACTCAGGTCATGAAGGGATGAACGCCCCACACACCGAGGGTGTAGCCTTCATGCTGCAGGCCCAAAGATCATCATTGTCTCCTTTAAAACCAAAATGAAGAATATAGCGCTGAACATTGCTCAATGTTATGCTCCCACGAATTATAAAGATGAGGAAGTCAAAGATTAATTCTACAATAGGCTGCAGAGTATTCTTGATAAATTGAACGAGAAGGACATGACCATACTTATGGGGGACCTCATTGCAAAAATTGGGGCAGATAATTGATTTGCCATGCAACCTGACGAAGAAGGCTTTCGTCCGAGTATCAGAGCAGTTTTCTATTTCTAGAAAGTGATGCTCATGTGCTCAAGAACATTTATCCACCAGCAATATCTTTTAAAATAGCAAAGTAAAAACATTTCAAAGCCAGGTACAAGGAGAAACTAGTGCTTCATATTATCTGCATTTCAAGTCACTACGAAAGAGGTGAAGTACAAATGATTTGTATTCTGGCATGCGGATAGCGTATAATATAGGATTTACAAGCGGCGGTTTTCCTTCTAATGGCTAGTGTTTCCCAGTTAAGTTCCTGAAGCATATCTGTCACGTTTGTATAGGGCATGTAGTTGCCTGCGCAGAATCGCGCTGCCTTTCTCTGAACTCTCTCCAGCTTTTGATAGACAAATTGCATCCATTACAGAAGTTCAACACAAATTGCAGCGAATAAATTAATTCTCATAATATATTTATTGTTTCAATGAAATAGGAACCTTGGGGAATCATCATCACCAGGGTAATCATCATTATCATCATCATCATCATCATGATCATGATCATCATCATCATCATCATCATCATCATCATCATCATCATCATCATCATCATTATTGATATAATGAAACCACTGCGAGCCACCTAAATTGATAAACGACGGTGGATAAAGGAAAGTTTTAATTGTAAGTTAGATCAAAGTTCTTATGTTGATTTCCAGGGCTCTTATTGAAAACAGCATTGTTATGTTGATGAGGTCTCCCGGGTAAAATGACACCATCAATATCATCATCATCATTATTATTACGAAACCATTGCGAGCCACCTTAAGTAATAAACGACGGTGGATATAGGAAAATCGTTGATCTGCGTCAGTTAAAGTTTTCACCCACACACATTGTGCCATGTAATGAATTTTATTCGAAATTTGAAAGAAAGTTTAAGAAAGTGGTATTAAGTATACAATTATATGTATTTTGCATGTATGTTTTGTTTGTGATAATAAATATTGAATTATATTGAGTGACATTTTCCATTTTCCATTTTATTATATCACAAAATGAAATGGACGAACTACGGACCCTTTTTGCCTAGCACTGTTATAGAAATTATGTTGACACAGCATTTAAATTAAAAACACAATTATTTAATTTTTTTAAAGAACAGAAATATAATACAATCACCTGCTTTTCTGCATGAATATTTACAGAAATCCCTTAAAGACAAGGCCTCAGAACAGAAAAATTTCTTTGAGGTAAGTTTGGATCAGGTCAAACTATAACATCAGTTGGTGAATCCAATGTTTCAACTACTTACATGGCTGGCATGCATTTTGTGCAGCCGAGCCTCAATCACTTCATTGAGGATTTATAAAATTTATTTTCGCTTTACAACTTTCTGAAAATTACACCGCTAAGAAACACAATCAACAGAAGCAACCGGGGATAAAACACAAGCTTAAAGTGCTTTAGTCATTGAATTCAATGGCTGCATCGTTTTTCAGAACAAACGGCCTTTGAGCTCGGAGAAACGTTTACGACATCGACGTTACAGAAATGTTCGTTTTAAGTATTGGTGCATTTTACCACAACGGTCGTTTAATAGGTCAGAAAGAAAGATGGTCGCATTCTCATTTTTTCACGAAAGCTTTCAAAAAAGAGTCCGCTCTCAAACGGTACAACAAAGACTTTTTTTTGGCAGTACACAGCATTAAAAGGTGGAGGGAAGCTATAATTACTTTTCGTTATTCTATTTTATTTTGGATTAGATTTGAAGCTCTTCTGAATATTCAATTTATTTTATTTTTAAAAAGACAACTCCATACAAAGGTAAATAATCATTTACCTTATTTTACATTTCGAGTTGGCACATGCATCTATTTCCAAGTTTTGATAACAGCAGAACTGAATTAAATGCACCAACGGGCCGATATTGAATAAGTTAATATGTACATGATTTAACGATCTGTTTTCAAAACAACACCCTCTTTTTGATTAAAAGAATGACCTGTTTGTTCGTGAAGCCATTGTGCAGGGTGTGTAATAATCGAATACAGTCTTGACCACGACTTCCGAATTGAAGCTTGCCTTTTTAAGGTACAAAAGTTGAGATTACTTCAAAGTATTTCATTAATTTTCACCCCAGTTGCAGTAGAACTTTGTTTAGCAAGATTAATTGAGGGGAAAAGTAAAACTTCGTTCCGTAGGTCGATTATTTCCACATTATCAATAATTTATATTATTATACAGTTTTTATTCCAATTAGTTCTCACGTAATAAAATTACACTTCACGTTGTTGGAAAAATATTTGACTTTTTCCTGCGAAACCAGAGGAATATTACACTTTATGCTAGCCTTTTAATGATTTTCAGCATTAAATATTCATCTTTTCTTTGCTATTTAATGGGAAAACTGTATCAAAAATGCCAGTGGCGCCAAAACGTAAATCCAATAATCCCGATTTCCATTTCGGAGGGATTGACTTCTTTGTTTTGAAAGCACGATACCTTTGCCTGAAACTGGCTTTATAGCACTCCTTTGCGTTTTGCGAAATCATAAAGCGACTTAATGGTCATTAGGTAGCCATAGATTGGAAATTATTACTTTGTAAAACCTATTGCTCTGCATAGTTTAAAAGTTTTAACTTGAGCTAATACTGCTATGAACAGAAGATGTAAATAGAAACTGACCGGAACCAAAAGCAAGAAAGCAGAAAGCCAAGTGGTACAAAACACTAACGTTGGCTTTTTCATACGAACTACTTGCAGATTGTTAGTCGTTCATGTAGCTTACAATCACTCTTTCTTCCAAGAACTGTCTTCGATAAGGTTCAGACTAAACGCAGAAGCTGTCGCGTTTTAAATTTTTCAGTGGCTGCCATTTCATTTGAAGATAATATTATGCACATTAACATTATAGTACACTCCACAAAACTCCTCAATACTGATTGGCCGACAATAATACAACTTGAAATCCGTATTTTTGCGGCCATTTTTACGTGTTTGGTTTCTACATCAAAAAATATTCAAAATTATTGTAATGGCAACTAAATGCCGCATAGAACAGGTCACGCCTTTTTTCTTTTCCACGTTTTTCGTTTTTTTTTTTTAAATGTGTTCAGATATGAGTCGGCTCTATGCGTGCTGGAAAAAAATATCGAAAAAAGTGAAAGGGATGGTCAAATTGTAGATTAAATGCGCACATTTCTGTCAAATTACATTCCATCGTGATCATTGGAGAATTCTTCGCTTTCTTTATCAGCTGATCATGACAACACCTACTGTCGTGAAAAGTAATTACGCCACTTAAACATCTGGTACAAGGATCATGGGGGGTCCCCTTAGCAAATATTTTGTCAAGTTCGCCTCTTATAGCTTATGTTCCGTTAATCAGTGGATACCATTTTAACCTTTTGTTAATTGAAAATTAAACATTTTCAGTTATTGGTCATCTTTGCTGATACGATTCTGTTCATATGGAATTTTGATTGTGAACTGATACATATGTAACACTAAAGCGCTTTTTTAACCTGCATATTTAGGTACATTGGTTTATCGACTACATCAGGCAGAAACTCGCTGGTCAATATAGCCCGCAGCAGTATTTCCATATCAGCAATCTGATGATCATGACCCCTCTTCCTGCGTCAGAATGCATTCCATGGCTTGTTGTGATCATCATTGAATGTCTGGCCATAGTCACTCTTAATACCATCACGATTATTGTATTTGTGAAGCAGCGCCAGCTACAGCGCAAGAGTACATACTTGATTATCCATCTGGCCATAGTCGACCTCCTGGTGGGAGCAGTCGCAGGGCCTTTGAATATTGCAGAGAGAATGGCTACTATCTGCGATCTGTGGGAGAACCCGTTTGATAAATACTCAATTTTAATGTTTCCAAACAACCCAATTGTATTATTATTCTATTTCACCTCCATTGTGAATCTTGCTGTTATCTCTTTAGAACGGTTACATGCAACATTTCGTCCATTCAAGCATCGGCTTCTCAAGAAATGGGTTTACTTTGTAATTATTGGTGTCATGTGGGTTTTTTCTATAATGGTTGATTCCGCCCCAATTATCTTTTACGAATCAATTGAATGGAATCAAACATCTTTACAACTGTATTATAACATAAGCTCCTCGGTATGTTTATTAGTTCTTGTTGTGATTTGTACATCTTATATTCTAATTTACATCAAGGTTCGATGCGGACCTCATCTCCAACATCACGGTGCATCGAATAGAGAAAAGCAACTAACTGTGACCTTGCTTGTTGTCACACTTGTTTCGCTACTAACCTGGCTTCCTGGGGTGATCTTATATATCGTTGTCTTTAATGAGGGCGATAACTTGAAAAGTTCGTTGCAATTGAGACTTGCTATTTATTTCACTGTGCTGACTTTAGTTAACTCATACGGATGACTGAATTTAGAAGTATTGTGTTTCAACTCTTTCAAAGAAATTCAGTGCATATAGAAGTTCCCGATATTGAATTGAACGAAAGAAATCTGTAGGGTTCTGTTTGTTTTTGTTTTTTTAATAGTAACACATTTTATTGAGACTGAGATAAACATACATCTCCAAGCATAAACAATATACAGCTGTTTCAATTAACGCTGTTGGGTTAAAGCTGCAAGCCTACGGGTCCAGACCTAATGGTGGAATGGGAATTTACTGGAATTTGCATATAAGTCTTAAGGAAATCCTCCAAGTTTGTAGTTTTGCACATGAAGTTTTTTTTCTTTCCGTGAGATGTCTCTTGTATAGTTTCTTCTCCGTTACATTGTTTGCATTACACCTGCAATGATATAATTGCAACTTGCAAAAAAATCTGTCGATTTGTTTTAAACTATTTTCAGGCTAGAGCTAGAATACGAAATCTAAATTCAAATGTTCGTGCCAAGTTAATGCGGGTTTTCTTTCGTACGGTTTGAAGATTTGCGGACAGAAAGTCGAGTACTTTTGCTTTCTAAGTTGTCAACGCCTTCAGAGCTTGAGTGTCGCATTAAACTATTATGTGTTGCTGGACAAACTTTGCTTATTTCAAATATTAATATTATTATTAATCATTATTGTGAGTGTTTGTTTTGGTTCAAACAATTCTCTTTTAATTTTTACAACCCAACGTTCTCTAAATTTTGAATCTTTAGAAAACTTAATAGCGCTTACTCTATTATTTGTTCAGTTTATTGCTGCTCAAAAAACCATGATTTTCCGCTTTAAACGAAGTCACCGACTTGGTGAACTTCAGAACTGAACGGCTTTGAATTTCCCGCAATCTTACAGGTCACCAACAGTGACGTCTTAGTTGTGTTTCCGACAATTTCCCGACAATTTTTCCGACTGCCCCACGATTATGAAGGCCAAAAATAACACTTTTAAACTTGCACTATCTCTGCGATACAAAGTCCAATTACTTTGAAACTTCAGAATATGTTTATTTGGCTCTTAATTAACAGAACTGGCGAAAATAAAGAAAAATCAAAATTTTGGTTCATTTGACCTTTAATGATAATTAAGTGAAATTCGAGATTATTTTATACAACCTAAATCATTCTATTAACAGAAGACGTAAATAGAAAACTGACACGAACCAAAAGCAAGAAAGCAGAAAGCAGAAAGCCAAGTGGTACAAAACACTGACATTGGCTTTTCCACACAAACTACGTACAGATTGGTCACAAGTTAGTTGCTTTTCTCGATTAGCTGCACCGTGATGTTGGAGAAGAGGTCCGCATCGAACCTTGATGTAAATGAGAATATAAGATGTACAAATCACAAGAACTAATAAACATAACGAGGAACGAATGTTATAATACAGGAGCACAAGGAGTTTTTGGGGGGCTAAAAAAATATTTGGGGTTAGGTGCATTTTAATTAAAAACGCTGCAATCTATTAGGAAGGGCTTAGATTTTTATCCATTTCAAACTTTTTCTTTCAGTCATGTTTTCTGAACTTTTAACTTCATATTGTAATATTGTAAAGTGCCTAGAGCAGGACTGGATAGGCGCTATATAAATATTTGTATTATTATTATTATTATTATTATTATTATTATTATTTAGAATAAGAAAATGTTTTGTGAAACATTTGATCAAAATGTTTTTGTTGAGTTATTGAGGGTTGCTACAAAACATCATTTTTTCCAGTTTAAAGGACATCTTTATGACCAAATCGATGGAGTTGCAACCGGCGCACCCTTAGGTTCACTTATGGCGAATGTTTTCATATGTTCAAACGAGGAGAAGCTGGAATGCGAGGGTAGGATGCCGCAACGTTGAATAAAGCCAACCCTTCAATCAGCTTCACGATGAAAACAGCAACTAGCTTCCCTTCGTTGGGATGGAAATTGAAATTACAGGAAATCGGGTAGTAACACGCGTCCACAGAAAAGCAACAAAAAAAGGCCTCTTTCTGCACTATCAAAGTCATGTTGACAAAAAGTACAAAAACCCACTCCTGAAAACATTGTTAATTCGTGCATATCACCTCTCATCTTCTCCAGATTTTTTTGCTAATCAATGCAACTACTTAAGATTAATGTTTCCTAAATTAAAGTATCCTCCGCGCCTAATCGGATTAACCATATGCAACTCCATCCGCACACCAGAGTAAGCAAGACTACGGGAGGAAATCCAGCAAGACAAGCCCATCAGAATTGTTTTGCCGTTTAATGACCAGAAATCGATCGGCTGACGCTGTACGACGTAATCTTAACGACCTCGACAAGAAAATCGGAGTGACCTGCAGCCAGTGTTTACAAGCAGGAAAATTATGGACGACATCAAAGTGGTTGAGCGAAGCCTTCCCTTGATTGCGTTGTCTACAAATTCTCTTGTTATACATCCGCAGTTTCTCTTGCTCTAAAGACGATTCTCATTGGCTGATTCATAATCATGGGGCCTTGCATAAATTTTAATGTATCCTGATTGGGATACATTTTCATCAAATGTATCCCGATCGGGATACATTGACCTGAACGCGATCAATGGCCAGAAAAAGCACGTGATCAAAACCTGACCAAGACCGGTGGCGTGAATGTGGCGTGATGTTTTGAAGCTCAGTCTTGGCGATTCCAGGAAATTTGTTCGTTAGTTCTTCGAAAGTTCGTGAAACACAGTGGAGCAGTTTGTGGCTAAAACCGGCGCTTTCTACTTTTTATTCGAAAAACGAAGTCAAAAAACTTTTAGAGCAGAAGGATTTCTAAAATGCCTGGAAAGTAAGTCGGTTCTTTGCTTTCTCTTGTCCGTAGTTTACGATGTGTTTTTACATTTGCAGTATTTTATAGAAGAAATAAAGTCGTGCTCAGGCGTGCTGTTGTTAACGCAAATTTTTTTTTCGTTCGTTTGTTTAATTTGTTCATCCTTTGGATGTATAACAAAGCACTTAATGTCTGGTCCCTCGGGAAACTAGTTAGTTTTGTTTTCCCTCGATTCTCGATGTTTCCCTCGACTTCGTCTCGGGAGACATCGAGACTCTCGGGAAAACAAAACTAACTGTTTCCCTCGGGACCAGACATTAAGTGTATAATGTAATCTGTGTGATGCAGATTATGTTGGGTTCACATCCCGACATCTTTTTCAACGCATCGCTGAACATAAGTATTCTGCAAGGCTACAATGTACAAGACCAGTACACTGTTTTAAAGAAATGCTGCACGAAGCTGGATTGTTTATTTTACGAAATGCTCTTCATCAGGAATATAAATATTTTTGTTCCATTCTCTGATCACTATACAGTGGAACCTCGATTTAACGAACCTCTATATAACGAACGATTTTCTTCAGCCCCTCAAAATTACAGTAAAATGTATGGAACAGAACCTCGAAATAACGAACCCCGATATAACGAAATCCTCGTTATAACGAACACAATCCAGAAGCCCAAACGTAAAATATACCTTGATATAACGAATAAATGTCAACACGTGACCAAAGATGAATACGAAACAGACGAACAAGGATGAAACTTGTTTAATTCTGTAAGGGCAACCGCTCAATACAGCGGTATTAATATGACAGCGCTGTGCAATTTCGTTTTGTCATTTAACAAAACCGGTTCAAAGGAAAAAGAATTTCTGCGCTCGCTTTCTTTGATGGGGGATACATTCTTCTGGATGACAATAAAAAGACAAAGGCAATCCTCACTGAAAGAATTGTTTTGATTAAGGGTCCTGATTAGAGGATATACCACAACAGTACATGTTCATTTTGAGGAATTTCTTAAATGGAAGACCATTTTCTATTGATGACAAAAAAAGAAAACAATCTTCATTAGAAGTAATCTTTTATTAGCGTCTCAATTTCTGTTTAGTTTAAAGCAGTTTTGTTTGCCTGTTCAGTTTCTAGTTCCGTAGCTATGTAAAGGTCTGTAGTGAGACAAGCTTCGTATGGACAAATGAACGAATATTTGTTAGTAATTGTTCAGATCCCAGATCCGGAAATTTTGGGTAGCGCAACGTAACACTGTTGAAAATTAATTATTTACTATACCTCGATATATAAATCGAGGTTTTCGATATAATGAGCCCTCGATTTAACGAACAGATTTCCCCAGTCCCTTGGCACTTCATTAAATCGAGGTTCCACTGTATAAAGCTTCAACTCTGTAGTCTAATTAAACTTGATAATGATGGCATGGCGTCATCGAACAGGCGTCTCTTCTATTTTCTTCTAGCCTGCGTAGCTGGCGGGATTTCGCGAGCGAGTGCCTTTTTTAGCGGCCTCATGCTTTGGTCTTGGCCGCCAAGCAGCGAGGGGTTTGGTGAGGAGTCTAGTTGAGATCCCGCCTGCCGGAATGCGTGGGTTTTTTTGAATTATGCGTTCGCCAGTGCACGCGAATTTCGGATTGGCTCAGAGCTTTGAAACGTCAATCAAATGTTAATCGATATCTCTTAGCCATCGCATGGGAAAACGTCTGTGTTTTACGTGCAGATGGCAAAATGGTGAATGCAGAGGAAAGGAAGGCAAAGAGAAAGCTATGTATTCACTAAATGTCCCGGCAGCGAAAGCAGAAAAATATTCTAAAGGAAAAACAGACTGTGATTTAGTTGCTTTCAGGAAATGATGTTTTGGCATTACGCAAGGGAGGTAAAATCCAACCGTCAAGCTTAAGATACAAACCGCCCGATCAAATAAATGCAAGCCGAGTATAACCTTTACAACACAGATAATGTTTCTCTAAAACCAACTTTTAGCTTTCGCGAATCACCAACAGTCTCTTACGAAGCAAGATAAATATGTCATCCGTGATAAGATCAGTACATCGGTGCATCTTGCAACAGTGTTATAAAATAAAGGGAAAGCGTAGCGGCTGCGATCGACCTCGGACGTCTGAGAATCAGGCTAGGTCCGGCATCACAAATATTAAATGCAAGTTATCAACAATTTCACGGAATATATCAGATCTTGTCCTTCCAGAGCTAAAGTATACCTAGCAAATAACAATGAGCCAATGCAAAACAAACCGCAATAGCGAAACATGTGGTAAATTACAGAACCAGAGGTGTCAAACTTTGCAAACAGGAAATCGTGCTAGGCAGGCTCGATTCAAATAATACTGCCTCCGAATAATGCAACACATCTATTAGTCTCCTTCAGATTAGCATATGTCATTTACATATGTCATTTACAACTCCTTCTTTGGGTTTAAGGCCCCGTTTTGGAGGCTGTTTTGGCGTAATGTCCTTTGCGTTATTATCCTTGCGCCATCAAGAGTTTGTTTATGTGTCAATTTAATGCCGTTTCACGCGATTCGTATTACACCTCACTCTCTGATTGGCTTATTTAATTTGAAATCAAAGGCGATAAAAGTGGGCGGATAGCAAAACCCCTAAGAAATCCGGCAGGCTGGAATTTCACTCGCGGCTCCGCCGCTCGCTGACGCGGGCTTCGCCCGCGCGAGAAAAATTCACTCGTGCCCGCTAATCTCGCCAGCTGCGCAGGCTAATTTTCTTCTCCCTATTTTTTTCTTCTCAAATTATTGTCAAAAACGAGTCGCGACGCGAAGGGCGAGAAACCGCTGGTAGCGGTGAGCAAATTTGATTGATTCATTTATCTCGTACTCATCTGGTCAAGTCCGTTCAGTTCGCCATTCAGATTGGTTAATGAACTGCCTCACCATTTGCGCGCTGAAGATATAAACTTTGTCTTTTACGGGCTTGCATACTTGAGCTGGCACATAATATATTGGATTTTAAAGGCTCTACAAAAACGCTTTCTTCCTCTGAACGTTTCTTAGCACAAGAGTTTGAAAATAATCATGTATCTGAATAAAAAAATGTGTTAAAAACTTCGCAAGTCTGATGCGCACAGCTAGCTTGTACGCCGCGCCAAATAAAGCGCGCGCTTTTTTTTCAACACCGTTGACAGCCTGGTTGAAGATTTGAATGTATCAGCAAAACATGTGTGGCAACTTTTTTTCTTGCCCAATTCTACTTCAAAATTGTGTTTACTGTTTACTGTTATAGACATATTCTCGTTGTCATGTAGTACTGTATATAACCTTTGTTTTATAGATCGCTAAAAGGCTATGCTACAGTACTGCACTTTGTAAAAGTATCTCTTCTTAAACAGCATTTATTCTGTCCCTGGATAGCCCGCGCTATTCTATGCGCCAAAT
Source organism: Meandrina meandrites (assembly GCA_963693305.1). Taxonomy (NCBI): domain Eukaryota; kingdom Metazoa; phylum Cnidaria; class Anthozoa; order Scleractinia; family Meandrinidae; genus Meandrina; species Meandrina meandrites. The sequence continues at coordinate 64,234,608 of OY855903.1, forward strand.
ATAGTCAATTTTACGGGCCGTATCCAACATTACGGTCCGCTTCTCGCGCGCTTGGCTTGAAATGTTTTCTTTTATTTTCCGAACGATGAATTACTTTCTTTTTCCCAAATTTTTTTAGAATTTTGGGTCAAAATTCGGAATAGTTCTGTGCCTTTGGGCACCCACCGTATTCTAGGCTTAACATTTTTGACGGTAATATTTAAATTAGGCACCTTTAATGCGTACCATGAAATATTCAACGAATTCATTTCTTGTCATATGATTCAAGTTCAGTTTTTGCTTTTCATCGTTATGTTTAAAAGAAAATCATCTCCAAGCGAGAGTAAAAAGACAGTTAAGAGAGGGCCTCTTTCACATTAGAGAGCTAAAGCAGAGACGTTTATGAGCCACGGACGTCAACCGGAACGCGAATGTTTAAGGTTTCGGCGAACTTTACCTCCAAAAATAAGTTATAGAAAGCTTTCATTTTAGCACTTACAGCTTGAATTTATGAACAAAGAGCTGTCGATAAGCGCTAGAGACGAGAAGGTTCCTTGGCTCTATTACGTTCCGACACTCACTCCAGCGCGCGCTTGTCCTTGAAATGGTTTTTCTATTGAAAGAGCGATATGTAACAAATTTTATTTACCTCTTGTCTTCTGTCTTCTTGGTAAGATACGGATCTCCGTTTTTTTTCCTTCATTTATTTCTACTATAATGCTTGTTTACACATGACACTTGTTGACCACGATCAAAAAACACAACAACAGGAGAACTGTACGACAGCGGACCGCCAAGGGAACAAATAATAACAAATACTTTGTTATTGTACTCTACCACGATGAATAACCACAACATTTTTTACGATATGACACTGGTTGTTTAATAAAAACCGTATATTTTTGTTTAACTGAACGATTTTGTGAATGTTTCGATTTTTCATTAGTTGCCGGTAATTTATTCTGTGTGATGAATGCTAGAGCAACTTTTGCATGTCCAAGAAGGTTAGAGCGTTATAAACATGAGGGGTATAAACAATGAGAGCCGACTCGACAGCTGTGCTAATGATGTCCAAACCGACAAAATGGACAGGACCAAACGCGCCTGGCCCCAGAGGTTTTCTTCCTTCTTTCTTCAACTGAAGCGTAAAAGAAGCCAAGCGAAGCGAGCGACACTAAATAAATTACCTTTTTTCGCAATAACTAGTGTCAGTAATACCGAGGTACCCGCAAGGCGAGAGCTCACTGTACTAATTTGCAACTTTAACAAGTGTTGGTGAATTCATGTTGAGATCACATGTTATTTAAAAGAATGATGTTTGCTGTCGTTTGCTGTTGAATTTCTAGATTATTTCTACTCTGTTGGCGGAATGTCTGCTCATTTGTTTTGTCCATGGCTGTAAATTTCGCTTTTTTAAATTTAAAACATTGTTCGCTGGCGACGAAAGAAAACGCGATGAACTGGAAAAATCAGGCCGCCCACTATATCTCGGAATTGGTTCTTAATAAAAAGGATATCAGGTCATAACAATACCAGTATTGGAAAACAATAATAGTAGTGTTTACAACGGGCGAAATAAAAATCAAACTAGGTTCCACAGAGATAACTATGGTATCTTATTGGAAAACATCCACGTCCGAATTATAATTGCAACTTACTGAGGGGTAAAAAAGTCCTCCAAATTTAGAATAACATTTTATTCTATGGCACAACGATTATTTGAATTTTATTTTACTGCCTTTCCAGTAAAAAAAGCTTATAACTAAGCGTGGATTTGCATTTTTTCTATCCACCGTCGTTGTGGCAGGTGAATCATGAAATAAAACCCACAAACCCTCCAAACACTTTTCTATATTTGACTTACGCCGTTGGGAAAACGGTGTGACAGTGCAAGTACGGACGTGAATTTGAACTCCCTTTACTTAGCGTGCATATTAAAACAGAGATTGAATTCGGCGTACGTTTCTCTTTATCAAACTTTAGAAACATATGGAAAAATAAATGAATTAAGGTGATTCCACTGAATTGCATTGCGCATCCGTGCTGCGCACGAGTTTTCGCGTCATTTAGCGCGTGCACGAGCGCGCGCGTACACAACAACATTACGGCTTCTCTTTTAGGTTAAGCTCAGAAGAGAAATAAATGGTCATTTTCTTCTAAACGAGCACGGTGACCCCCATTTTTTAATGCATAAATTTAAAAGACATCCGGTTGACTACAATATATCGCAATTTAAAGAAAAGTTAAATACTCTACTTTGAGATATTTTTATTTGAATGCTTTAAAAAGTACGTTTTGAGGTAGTGCTGTTTACGCACGCACGCAGCAAAATCATTAATTTCTTTCATAATCTTAATTCCAGTTTAATTAAAATGGTTTATTATGTAAGATTAAAGTCTATTTCGTTGAACTGCTTCGATATTTTAACGCAAGAAATGATTTTTTCTAGAAATGATAGTTCCCTTTTCGGGTTATGAGGGTTCCTAGTATGAACCTTGTGGGTCATATGTTTACTATAATAGCCATCCAGGTTGCACAAAAACGAGCACGGTGACCCCCATTTTTTATTGCATTTTTGTAACGCTCATAACATAGTTATGAACTGGACCAAGTCTTAGAAAATTCTAAATACTCCTTCTTTTTCAGTGGAATCACCTTAATTAAAAAGCAAAACAAAAGAAACGAAGCTTCTTTCAAAATGGTATAGGTTCGGAGAACTGAAAAGTAAATTTCATTTGTTCATTAGCATTTCGCTCAAACAGTAAGTGCTATTTTAGTTACTCATTAATAATATTGCTAAACATTCCGTGCGAGATTCTGTAAACTGATCCTTAGATGCTAAACGTTTTCTTTTGCCACTTTGAGTAATTAACTGATCAGATTAGTTCATTAAATATTAAACGTGCATATACTAATAGCTTGACATATTCCAAACTAATTTCATATATAACCAACGCTGGGCATTTTGACGAAAAGAACATGCTGATAAAAATTCAGTCTTCGATTCGACTACGATACATCAAGAAAACGTTTTGGTTATCTAAGGTATGTCAAATTATTACATATTTTTCATTGAATAATCAGCTGCTTTACTATGTAAATTCTTCTAGTTGAGATATTAGAGGCTGAGAAATTTCGGCAACTGCGTTCCAAATGTTTAACTGTTCATCTTCCAAGCTCGGAGTATACCAACAAACCGATATTTAGGCTTGATACACTAATATGACGGTCTTTCTCCAAATATGACTCTTTCGCTTCGATGTATCTTTTACAAAACGTTGTTCTTTGGCATTTATTTGTTTAAACATGGCTATGTCGTAATTGTTTTACGCCTCAGTCAAAGGATATGAATTCAAATCGCCCCCAAAATATGTATATATATATGGTACATGCATTACCTATACGGCGGTTAAAACTGAACTGAAATGAGGGAGAGTTTTGATCTTGTCTACAGGTTATATATTTGCTCGATGTTCACTTAACAATTATTCTCTCAGGGTATCTTTTGCTGCGAAAAAGGAGGAAAAGCAGGCTAAAGAGAATCAATATTCCGCAAGAAAGATTTCCTAAAGATAAGGTGGGTGAAGACTATCAACCTCTTTTTGATCTCTTTTAGATTTACTTTTTAATCTTCACTATTGAAAAAGGCATTGCTTTGTCGCGTGTGAAAAATATTTACAAGTTAAGACTACCGTAAAATTCTGAAGGTTGATCTTTTATTAATAATCTACAAGCAGATTGCGGTGTGAATGTGTTAAATAGGATAAGAGTAGGCTAAGGCCGATAGGTGTCCAACTGTGCTTGAAAATTGTGAAAAAATGTTGACCTAGAGGGTAATTTTGAAAACTAAAAAGTTTTGGATAATTTTAAACTATAATAATAAAAAAAAAAGCTGAAAGGAAGAGTTCATAAATCGTGTGCAATGAAATCGAAGTTTAGTGCTTTTTTTTTTTTTTTTCATGTCTGCAAAGAAAGAATTGGCATTTTTTTTTTCGATATTTTTGAAAACTCCTCCAGGGTTTAAAATCCGTAGAAATCAAATTAAATGAAAAGAGTCAATATAATTATTATAAAACAGTTTCCGAAGTATGTTGTTGTGAAAATGTGGGGGACTGCAATTTTTCTATCATCAATTATTGGATTTATACCTGCATGAAGCAAATTAATAAATGGGAGCTCCGCTTTTAGGCCTGCACAAATCTATATATAAAGTAGCTGAGAATCTTTTACAATTTTTTTCACCTATTGTTAATGTATTATTCTCTCTGGTGAAAAACAAAAGTTGTTTCTCTTTTGGATCTCAGGGTATTGTCAGCCAAACATTCTTTAACATAATTCCCCTTTGGCAAATCTGACGACGGGGTCGCGATAGGAACATGTCGGACATGAATATTAAATATAAACATTGCAAATACTAAAATTAGCTGAAGTTCAGTTAAAGGTGTCTGATTGATATTTGTTTAACAATTTCTTATCTGAAAGGTAAAAACAAGCCTTTCCATAACTTAAGAAATATAAGAAAAAATGGAAATGAAACGATAATTGTTAACATTTGCTTTACCTTTGCCCTTGTCGATTGAAAAACTTCGCCATTTCCAATCACTGGGAATATAACTACAAGCGATGGAAATTTTAAAAAGGAAACAAAGGGATCGGCAATGATGTCCGCTGCGACCTTGAGTGATTTGTTTGAAATCCGATCAAGGCCAGCAGGTTTTTTTTAGTGACCAAATTTTTTAGGAGATTCAATTTATCACTCGGATCAATACAAATTAATTGAAAGCGGATGAAGCTGGATTTATGAAATTATTAAAGGCCATGGTAGTGTTTGGAAGTCTTGGGGCTAGTTGAGGCCCGATATTCGTAAAGTGACAATTTAGGAAATCAGTAATTCCATCTTGATTGTTGACAAAGTGTGTTTCATCGACACAAATTTTGTTGACAAATAGAGTCCTGTTGAGATCTTCCTGTAATTGAATTAATAGTTTTCCAAATTTCTTTGGGATTACTCGAGTGTTCAGACAGTCTAGCTTTGTAACAGCGTGTTTTTTTTAATTTTTCATTTCTCTGTTAACTTGCTTTCTAAGCGATTTGTATTCTGACTAAAAATTGGAATAATTGCGTCTTTAAGCGTTTAGTTTAAGTAAATCTCTCAGTACGTGCAGACGAGGTAGAATCTGCTCGTTGATGTAGTGCATCTTTTCTAATACAACCAGTAAAATAAACACATCATTCATTTCTCTCAACAGACCCACGAGTAATCACTTCCAACAGCAAATGAAAAAGAAGTGAGAATTCAAGATGTTTTCGTTTCCGGAATGTGTTGCCTGGTTTGCTGTGGGCTTAACCGAGTGTTTTACTATAGTAACACTTAACATCATAACAATAATTGTTTTTGTCAAAAATCGTAATCTGCGCAAGCGTAGTACGTACCTGGTTATTAATTTGGCAGTCGCTGATATGATGGTTGGAGGATTTACCATGTATGATCTAATATATTTGGCTGGAGCAGTCTGTAATATATGGATGTACAAGTCAGTTGATGCCTGGGCAGGCCATGTACTAGCTACTCTCATCCACTTGTTCCCTGCTTCCTCTCTAACAAACATAGCAGCAATTTCTGTTGAACGGCTGCACGCGACGCTGTGGCCGTTCAGACATCGCCTAATTAAAAAATGGGTATACGGAATAATGATCGTCGTTATTTGGGTTACAGCTGGGTTGTTGTCTATTGCTGTTACAGTTCTTTTTGAGTTTAAAGGTGGCAGTTATTCTTTTTACTTATTTAATTCATTCGAAGCAATTTGTCTATTAGTCATTTGTATTTCTTACGCGTCCATTATTATCAAAGTCCGTTGTGGAGCGCAGACTCAACACCATGGTGCAGCCAGTAGAGAAAGAAAACTGACCATGACATTGTTAATCGTGACTGTCGTATCTTTACTGTTGTACCTACCGGATGTTATGTTCCATTTCACTAATGATAACAATAGTTCAATGTCCAAAGAAACGTTTTTACGGTTACATAATGCACTGAATATTTTATATTATGCAAACTCGCTTGTAAATCCCGTATTATACGCTATTCGCATGCCAGAATACAGATCAGCTGTACTTGCACTCTTTCGCAGACGACCTCAGCAACAAAGACATTAGTTGCAGGTATGCATCTTCATGACATGCCATGCAAATAATATGAAGCGTTATTTCCTTTTTCTACCTAGCTTTGTTATTTTGAAATATAACAATGACTGAATTATAGACGAAAAATATTGCTTTTTTTAAGTTTGAAGTTAAACAGATATGGACCTTTAGATAGCTTCACTCTTCTTTGTATAAACACGTAATATTTTGATCCTGAAACGTTCTTAGAAAACTGATATGAACGTGACCTGGAAACTTTAAAAGGAACATTGTGCGCTGTACCGTTACGTAATTTGACACGTCTGCTTATACATTTACACAAGGATAATTTAATTGGATAGAAATCACGTTGTTACTAGGTGTGTTTTTTAAGCTCGATGTAGAACTTAATGAAAATACTTGACTTTTTAGTCTCAGTTTGAGTGTGCTATTAGCATGTTTTTAAAATCTGGGTCAATTTTACTCACAGCGTCCTCATAAAAGAGGTTCTTAGAGACAAATTTCAGGCTATATTACCCACAGGTTAGATGATCATTTGATTCATACTCATGTTATACCATCTTGAGCGCGACTGATGTTTATGAATTTTGGCACTGAAATGACTGGGCTGGGAATGAGTTCGATAATTCATAAATAAAGTTTAGGTTTCAGAAATAATGACGTACCCCCCCCCCCCCCCCCCCCCTCCCCATCTCTCCTAAAGTAGCGACATTTTAACAGAAAAGCCTATTAATCAGGCGATCTTTCACGTGACATAGAAATGTTTTAAGCTATATCCAGTCCGGTGTTGAATTGTACAGTACCCTCCATAGCAAATTCCACCATTTAAACAAAATACTAAATCACTATGTATATGATCAGTTTTATTTATGCTTCAATTTTACTCAGTTAGTAACCATAAGAGATCATAATTACTATATTTTATAACATCTTATTTAAAGAACTATCTTTGTTAATTTCTTAGGTATTATATTGAGAATTGAAACCGGTCTTCAATCCTTCACGATATTCTACAAATTTATGTGATTATGATATTATAATTTTGATAGTTTATAAACAATGTAATGATACATCTTTGAAACTTGAAAGATGTTCAAAAGCATTATCATTGTTACAATACACCTTTGACTATATTATCTGCTGTAAGTAATAAGATAAATAAAAACTTAGCGATGCTACAAACTTACTATTTTTCTTTATGTGAAATTTTTATTTAAAATGGTAAATTAGTCGAGACATTATTTCAAAGAGTTCTTATAATTACACTTTACTTGTACATGATCACCCTCATAATATCCACATGCAAGTCATCTTCCTCTAGTCACATAAACCTTTTAACAACAATACACACATCGTCACCTCATGTCCACAAGCAGTTGAACAATGCTCCCTGTGATCTAAACACAGTTAAAAACTTTCAAAACAGAAGACTTCTCCATTCCATTATCTTACATTTAGCAAATATATCATGATGGAAGTAAAGTGAATCATTACCTCAAAATGTTGCCTGTATTTCAGTCCTTTTGATCACACAATCTGGAACTAGCAGAACACTACTTGCAATAAAGTAAAGTCTTCCTGTTTGAACTTCTCAATTTAATGTTAATTATTTTAATAAGACACGCCTCCATACATTTGCCTGTCATACATGATGTTATCCAGTGAAGCATTGATGGATGCAGGAAATCTCAGTCCTCTCTTGTATCAGCTTTTGTAGTGACATGATATTAGCGGAGCTCTCCAGCGGCCCGAAGGGCCGCAGAGCGGAGCCCCATAACTACCGTGCGAGGATAGAAATTGAGAAAACCATGCGTTTGGTCATCGTGGTCATCGTGGCTAGCGGCATGGCTCGCGGGCGCGTGCGCCTAGCGACGACGACGACGACGACGACGACGTCGCCCAACATGGCGGCCATACTCCAGAAAAAAGCTTGACCTGGGCATCTTACGTGTTTGATTTTGACCATCCACTTTTCGTTAAAAGTTACCTATCGTAGAAGTTTTTAGGACACTGCACATTTTATAAATCATTTTGAAAATCGACTAGGAATATTTCATTTCGCCTACACGAATTGATTGCGTGAAAAGGCGACACAATCTTTGGCGGTTACTCAACCGCGAGAATGAAAACTTGCGAAGAAAGTGAGCAGCAGAAAATATTTCTTCGTTATTATTTTTCACCCCATCACTTCAGAGATTTTTTCTCACATCAAAAAAATGATCTGGACATTTCACATCAACTTAAACGAAGCCATTGCATGAAAAGGCGCCAAAATCTTTGGCACGCTGTTCACGTTTAAAGCTGAATGAAACACGCGAAGAAAGCTGCTGAAGAAAAAAGATCTTAGTGGGTATTTGTCGCTCTATTTACCCATTTACATCATGGAAACTTATTCCAAATCATTTAGGACAACCTTGTAACGGGAAGAACCGAAGTAATTGCGGACTTGAACATGATATATCGGACTACAAGTCAAAAGAGCGATGTCCAGGGTTCGACCTGCGGCTGAGCAAGGCTAAAGATCACTGAATTGAGCTCAAATAAAACTGATAAAAGTGAACTCAAAGCCAATCAAGTTCACCGAAGTGAAGGATAAAAGACTGTTAAAGGCTATACCGATGGAAAGAGAGAAATTGATCTTCGCTGATAATTCATATAATGTATATGTCGGTGGTGTTGGAGAAAGCTTACAACGAAATTGCCGTGTTCGTCTCCGATATTATTGGGCTGGTTTGAAAGCTTTGCCCTGCAGAATATACAAGCCTTCTTCAATAATGAGGTAACAAACGTAAATGTATGCACTAAGCATATGCCTAATTTTATATTGAGAGAATTTACTTCATTTATGAACAAATTTGAAGTTGTGTCGCTTTTCAGATCTTCCGGGAAATATTTATCAAACCTGCGTTTAGACTAGTGATGTTCACTGTTGGATTTTGAAAACAAATTATTAGCTTCACGGATCAAAATCACAATTTCGGCTCTCTTGCATTTGTTTTGTTTCTCTTGTCCCTCCGGCTTATCAGTGAGTGTGTTGAAATATCTTCGATGCGTAAACGAATATTTCACCGGTTTCGTTGCGAGTTACCTGTGCTTGGCTGAGTGATCGAGTTCAGACTTTACCTACCGCATATTTATACTTACCAGAAATGAAGAAAATTCATTCAGTTCTCTACATAAAATTCTCTAAGGTACTTAGCAACACGTACGATAAAACAGGATCAGTTAATTATTCCACCAAACCGCAACGAAAAGAAGATGGTTCAAACAGTCAAAACAACATTGTAAGCTCATTCTAAGTTAGCGTGCACTTCTTTCCAAATTACAAACTGCCACAATTCTTACACAAAAGCTGCTTTAAAATGACTTACATAACCGACACCATCAATTTTCAGAGTTTGTTTTGCCGCCTCGATTTTCTCAGTTTGCCGTGGCGTGAGTTCATTTTGTTTACTGTGTTTAGCAGCGAGTTCAATTTGTTTTTCTGTATTTTGTTTTTGCCTTGAGTTGTTTTTTTTTTTGCCCTGACAGTTTTGTAGTAAATCAAAACAAGGTCAAGATTCCTTTTACATTGAAAAACTCATAGAGGTCCTGGAGGTGTATTAATTAGTGTACAGAAAACGTTATAAAAAGTTTAACTTAAGATTTGTTTTGCGCCGACGTGTGTACGTGAGGAACCCAATAAAATGCTCTCGTCAAATTCAATTTTAGAACCTGTCAGTAACAAAACCATGAGAGGTTTTTAACTATGAGCGATTAAAATTTATTTTGTACCTATATGGGCCACTGTATAAGCTTAGAAATGTAGTATGGCTACCCATTTAGTAATAAAATTAATAAATGGGAGCTCCGCTTTTAGGCCTGCCTAAATCTATATATTATATAATTATATGACACCTTGCCACACGAACTGATAGTGGCCAAGTTTAACCCTATCCAGACCGGGGAGGGCGGAAAGTGCCTTGCTCAGCCGTAGGTCGAACCCTGCACATCGCGCTCTTTTTGACTTGTTATCCAGTATATCATGTTCAAATCGGCAATTATTTCGCATCTTCCCGTTAAGAGGTTGTCCTAAATCATTTGGCATAAGTTTCCATGATGTAGATGAGTAAATAAAGCGAGAAATATTCAGGAAAATCGATGTTTGCCAGCAGCTTTCTTCGCGTCTTTCATTCAGCTTTAAAGGTGAACAGCCTACCAAAGATTTGCCGCCTTTTCGTACAATCGCTTCGTTTAAGTTGAAATGAAATGTCCAGATCATTTATTTAACATGAGAAAAAAAGTAAACTAATTGTTTCATACATGAAGTATAAATCAAGTTAAAATAAGTGTTAACAATTAGCCATGTTCTAAACGAGCAGGGGACTGGGTACGAGCATATTTTCTCTTCCGTACAAACATTCAATATCGATTGAATTGAAAAATGGGGCACGTCATCTGAAAGAGCATTCAAAAATTAGTAAATTCACCAAATTTGATGGTTATTGGTTTAAACCCAAAGGCATGGTACACTTAGTATGGATTGGAGGGACAGGCGTCCTCCAATCCATACTAAGCTCTCTTATTTTCAAAGTGTACCATGCCTTTACGTTTAAACCAATAACCATCAAATTTGGTGAATTTACTAATTTTTGGATGCTCTTCCAGATGACGTGCCCCATTTTCAATTCCAGCGATATTGAATGTTCGCACAAAGAAAAAATATGTTCGTACCCAGTCCCCTGCTCGTTTAGAACATGGCCAACAGGATTTGAACCCGGGCCGTCGGATTACCGCGCGGGAACGCTATCTGCTAGGCTACCGACAACCAGCTGCAAGAAATTGTAAAATTTTGACTATATATCCTAACCTCAATATAAAGCTAACCGCAAGCAAACTAAGCTAACGTAGGCCAGAAACTCATGCGTAGGCTAACCGGAGTGCTTTTTAGGCTAAACGGAGTGCTAGTAGGCTAACCGGAGTGCATAGTAGGCTAACCGAAGTGTATCGTAGGCTAACCGCAGTGCTAAATAGGCTAACCGGAGTGCTGTTTTGTATTCACTACATGAACTGAGTGTTACGTGGTATAAAATGTCATGAGGTGTCTCCCTATTGTCTCACAACATTAACTGAGTGCAGAATAGTCACCTGAGTACTTGAGCCCGCGATCAACTGGATCAACTTCAAAAAAAGACGTCAGCTCGATTAGCTCTACGCCTGAGCCCGCGATATGGTCATGTGATACTGGTCAGCGGATACCTTGTTTTGACAGCTGTCAAATTGACCATGACATGGAAGTTCAATATCAAAGATTTAACAGTAACCAAGGCGGTAATTGTCCTGTGACTCCCCTCCCCCTCCCCCAGAGTCTGTACGGACGGACGGACGGACGCTCGTACGGTCACGTGATTACCAAATTTTCTCGGCTTGATGGTTTACCAAAATTTCTTACCCATGGTGCTCCGCTGACGCGCTTCGCGCGCTGGAGCTCCGCTAATAACAATAAATGGAAATAATAATAACAATAAATGGAAAAGGTTATTAAAATTCCAGCGCGCCACCAATTGGATTTTTATGACGTGTCATGGCTCCCGCTATTGTTTGGAAGCTTCAGATAAGCTTTCAGATAAGTTGTTAGGAAACGTTTAAAGGAATACCATGTTTTCAAGAATGACGCTCGCGTTGTTGAATTCAAACAGCATAATCTTTCGTAAACTCATCTAAAGTATAGTTTTATTTAATAGATAATTACTTCGGTTCGCAGCATTACCCAATAATGCTGTGAACCGAAGTAATTATCTATTATAATTATTGACCCTACTAAAACCCCTTCTGTTCTCTCTATATATTACATCAACGATTTCAGTCGCTTCTACAATTATGTTTTGGTGCATGGACAATGTAATTAGCATGTATTGTGTAGCAGTGCTAGAAGTTGCCAGCTTTGCATTACCCAATTCAGTCATGATAGGCTAATAAAAGTGATGTTACTTTCCATACCTTCAGAGGTATTTTTTCCTGTCAGACGTATTTGTGTGAATGGTGTTATTGGATTTCGTGCCAATGACGAAATGGCCATTTGCATAGTATATAACTCTATGTAAATGGGCATTTTGAGTTGACAGTGTTGGGAGGTATAGCTTGGCTTTCACTGAGCTACACGTACTGAGCTTCGTGGAGGATTCTCCGGAGTCGAATCTGCTTTCTTCATAACGCAGAGCCAGAGGTCAGAGAATGCTGCTGTTGTTAAAGGTAATTGAATACATACATGCATGAAATTGAACTTTGCTTGATTACTCTCATTTTGAAATCACTTGCAGACGGTTTCCTTGTATTTTTATTCTTCAGGGGAGCAAAGATTCAGAAAACCAATTACGTCCGTTGAATGCGAGAAGTTTGAAGAAAGTTGGGTATCAGACGTAAGTCGTCGAAAATGGGCATGGGAGATGAAAAGCTTTAGTTCTTTTAGCCGGGCTGTCTTTTTCACCTTTCTTTAGTTTTAAATTGTCATCTTCAATATTTCAATTATTTATCGATTTATTTAAAATCACCATGAAAGCAGACAAAATAGAAAATGGATAAAAATCAAAGAAAGCGAAGATGAAAACGTTCAGTCCAACAAATGAACGGATTACACCACAATTGCTTTGTTTCGTTACTGTTTTCTATAATTTTGTCGCTTTTTCGTAGTACAAGATAGTATCATGCAACACCTGTAAAAGTAATAGTCTCTGACTCAGGAATTCTAAGTAGCTCATCACATCAGTGTAACAGTCTTGTCAAGGAAACTTGCCGTATTTAAACAAGTTTTGGCATTTATTTCCTCACCTCGAAGGCTCAACATATGGTTTTCTGTCGACGACCTTCATCGGATGCCAACATTAAGCGGTAACGTCACGATGACGTCATCGCTTAAAAAGGAAGAAAGTCTTTGAGAATCAAGGAGAAAACGGTATAAAAATGATCGAAGCCTAGTGGAAAGATTTTAAGCTATAATAGATCATTTCTCTTGTCAAATGATAATGACCCTTCCCTTTATGGTGTTAAAAACTAGTGTTTCGCACACATAATAAAGAGGCCCTTCCACCTGCTAAATAATGACATGTCCCTTCGTAACATAATAAAGCTCTTGGCAAGTTACTGACGTACTTTAAATGCGTTGATATAGCCGTAAATTTTGCTTACACAGTTGTCAGACCATAATCAGTCAGCCCACTCCATTCACACACACACGCATGGCTTTAAAATAAACAATTTAAGAGTTTACATAAACGATTGATACTCTCCGTTAACACGGCTAGCTATTGTTTCAAAACCTCGCAGTTATTACCAAGCTGTCAAATGTATTTCAAGTAAACAAAACCAATACAGGCCTCTAAAGGTTGAAGTCTTCATCGCAGCCAAAACAAGTGCTGGGAAGGTGCACAGAAAGCGAGCGTTAAAGTTTTAAAGCGACTACTTCTAGTTCCGGACAGCTGAAAATTAACATTCGACAATTTTTGACCAGTGTCTACCAGCAACTGACACCCTCTACCTAGCGTCAGAGTATTCTGACATTTAAATTATTAACGATATCGACATTTCCAAAAACTCAAACAATATCTGATGTTCTTGCATCACGAATTTTCTCGCCCCTCACAAGGAAGGTAAGTTTATTACCTTACTGTAGGCGTATTTTCATTGTAGAAGCTATATAGTATAATCTTCGTTTGGTAGATCGCTAAAACGCTATTTTGCAGTACTATACCTTTTAAAAGTATCTGTTTTTTAAACAGCATTTATTATGTCTCTTGGATAGCTCGCGCTATTCTGTAAGCCAAATAGTCAATTTTACGAATCGCATCCAACAATTTGGTCCGCTTCCCGCGCGCTTGACGACAAATTGCTTTTATTTATTTCTCCAAAGTTTTCGAATTTCGGGTCAAAATTAGAATATTTTTGTTCTCTTGCACACCCACCGTATTTTAGGCGCTTTTAATTTCTACCACAGAATAATAAAGAAATTATTTCTTGTCATGTGATTCAAATTCAGTTTTGGCTTTTCATCGTTATGTTTTAAAGAAAAATCTTTCTCAAGAGAAAGTGAAAAGACAGTTAAGAGAGGACTGTATTTTACATTACGGTCCGATGAAAATGTTCGTGTCAGAAAAGTCTTGTTGTTCTACTTCGTTTGACAGTTGGCATCAGCGTGAAAGTTCAACTCATTACTACTGGATGTTTTACTTTTTTTTCTCTCGCTCGCCTCGGCCTCCGCGACAGTTTTTTCTCGTCAGTAGAAGAAAGAAGGAAAAACGTCTGGAACCAGGGTACTGGGCTCTCCCAACCCTGCCTGATATAGGGGTTGAACCTAATAGAGCGGTTTAATCCAGGCAGGGGAAGAGAGAGTCCAGAATAACTTGTGTGCAACATGCTCAACACACATATATAGGAGGGTTCTGGGGCCAATTCTAAATTAACATGGATTTTTAATGAAATAAGGCCTCGGACACTATCACGTTTTCACTAATAGACTCCCTCTTATTTATGATAAAATACTTTATTTTTAGAAGAGCTTTGTACAGGCCCGCAAATGATCCAGGGAAGGCAAATGATCCCCAAATTGGACCGCAAATGATCCCAGGATCGGAAATGACTCCTGCAAGTGATACCGCATAAAAAGACTATTGATGTAAAAACATTTTAAAGTAATAAACCTTATTCCAAAAGGGATCGGCTATTTACCGAGTTAGAGGTTGAATTGAGTTTGAGTTGAGTTAAGATTGAGTTACCGTTCTCCATTTGTTTTTACTAAAAAAGTGTTTAATTTAAGATGCGAATCACTTTTTACAACCAAATAAGTAGGTAATTTAAAATTATAAGGCAGGAAAACTGATACTTTTGTATTTTAGCGAATTGCGTTATCCTCATTCCGTGGGGAGTTGTAGCGTAACACTTCGAGCCAACCGCAAGCCAAAGTCAACCTCGAGTCACGAGTCAACCTCGAGTCAAGCCAGAAATGATAATTTTTTTGTAGAAAAAGAAAATATAGAACTGTTACATGGAAACAGACAAAAAATTTTGCTTTCATGACTTTGCCAGTTTGAATTTCATTTTTGCTTTTCACAGCAAGACGTAATTCCCTTGTTTCAATATGACTTTTAACCCTAGCCTTTGTATCGTCTGCGAAGATTTGGCTGTTAGGATCCCGTGTCCATTTCATAATATAGTTTTTTTATAGATTCATGATTTTTTACTACAATATTTATTTAAATATTTTTTTCCTACCAAAAAAAAAACACATTTTTGGCTTGACTCGAGATTGACTCGTGACTCAATGTTGATTTGGGCTCAGAGCTGGCTTTTGACACAGTAGAGTGGCCCTTCCTACAAAAAACACTACAGCATTATAATTTTGGCCCATCTGCTATGAACTGGATTCGCCTTTTTTACCATAACACAGAAAGTTGCATTCTAAACAATGGTTGGTCTTGCTCTTTCTTCAAACTTGAAAGAGGGGTCAGACAAGGCTGTCCTCTCTCTCCCTATCTCTTCATTCTCTGCGTAGAAATATTAGCTGAAGCAATTAGGAAGAACGAAAGCATTAAGGGCATTACAATCAATGAACAAGAAATTAAAATCAGCCAATACGCAGATGACACCACCCTCATTTTAGATGGATCGACCGTCTCCTTCACGACTTCTTTACAGATATTAGACCTTTTCAGTGAAATTTCTGGCCTCCGATTAAATATCAAGAAGACAGAAGCCTTGTGGATTGGCTCCAAAATTGGAAAAGAAGTAAATCTCAGCGCAGAAAAAGACTTTAAATGGGTAAAAGACAAAGTTAGAGCATTAGGGGTATGGCTTTCGACCAACCCCGAAACTACTATAGAAGCCAACTATAGCGAAAAACTAACTAAAGTCAGAAATAGCTTAAGCTGCTGGGAACTACGCCGTCTATCCTTACTTGGCAAAATTACGGTACTAAAAAGCCTTATTGCTTCTCAACTGGTTTACATTTTGTCCCCTCTTCCAACAAACCACAACGCCATAAAAGAAATAAACAATATATTTTTTCACTTTCTGTGGGATGGCAAGGGAGATAAAGTAAAGCGCGACATAATCATCAGCGACTACGAGAATGGAGGGCTAAGAATGATTGATGTAAAAATTTTTAACCAAGCTCTTAAATCAGGCTGGATAAAGAAATATTTAGACAGAGAAAACCATGGAAAATGGAAACTTCTGTTTGATTTGGAATTAAAAAATTTCGGTGGTGAAGAAATCTTTCGAGGCAACCTCAATAAAGAAGATTTGTCGAAATGCATCAAAATATCTGAAACCTTTACTTCTGAAATACCGTAATGATTCGATTTAGCGCCCTCCTTCCAATAAGCGCCCCCTTCCGAATAAGCGCCCCCCTTCGAATGTGTTTTTGTCAATAAGCGCCCCTATTCCAATAAGCGCCCTCATTCTAATAAACGCCCCCATTCTTATAAGCGCCCCTATGACACTGAAGTCATCGACGTTGAATAGATAAACTCATGAACATTCACCATACCATACATGCATATATTTACTGCTAAAATGAACAATTCTTTTAAAAGTAAATGAACTTTCAACAATTTGTTACTGTTACAGTTTCTGTTACTGTTAGTTATTTTGATATTTATTAAAATTTTGTTTTGAACATTTGGTTGTTTCTCAGAAAATTAAATAAGCGCCCTGTCCCGAATAAGCGCCCTGTCTCGAATAAGCGCCCTCCTTTGAGGTGCCAAAAGTAAATAAGCGCCCCTGGCGCTAAATCGAATCATTACGGTACTCCAAATCTGGACGGACATAAAATATGAAGGTAATATTTTGTCCATTGAACAGCTAAAGGCACAAAATCTATGGCAAAACTCTCTTATACGTGTCGGAAATAGACCCATTCACTACTGGTCATGGTCTTCAAAGGGCGTTAAAACCGTGGGCCATCTTATAAAAGACGAGAACAGTTTTCTATCTTTCTCTGACTTTACAGAACGGTACAATGTCAAAACAAATTTTCTTACCTTCCATGGCGTGATATCAGCTGTTAAATCCCTATGGAAAAGAAACGAGGCAAACCTCCACAACAATAATGGCACCATATACGAAACTATAATTGACACCTTTTTAAAGACAGAAAAGCCAAATAGAATAGCGTACAAGATTCTCGTGAGCAAAAAACAAAAGAGCCCCATGGATACCCAAAGAAAATGGGTCGCAGAGTGCATGCTGGAAGACCAAGAAAATATCGATTGGAAGACAGTTTACCGAACACCTTTCCTATGCACAAAAATCACAAAACTAATCATCTTTCAATTTAAGCTATTACACAGAAGATTAGCAACCAACAGCTTTCTAACCAAAATAGGTCTAAAGGACAATGAGCAGTGCACTTTCTGCCAAAATGATAAAGAGACTCTCATCCACCTTTTCTGGACTTGCGATGTATCCACCTCTTTTTGGCATGGGTTCAAGCAATGGGAAATTAACCGAGGAGAACTTCCAAATACTATTAACCTATCGCCATGTCTGATATTAGGACTAAAGCCAAACAAGAACAAGAACATAAACTTCGTTTTTTTAATCGCCCGTTTTTACCTCATGGTATCATGAATACCATGAGGTATAGTGAGGGTTGGATGTCACTCCATTCCGTTAAACAATTAATGCATGCATTAAATCTCCATTAAAAGTGAATTAAACAAATTTACTCCTGTCTCCCCCGCTAGGTTTTGATTTGTCCACAAAGTCGGGCCATTGTCTTATGTTCATATATGTGGGGGGAGGGGGTGGAACAAAGGCGGCAGTACATGTTTGCAACATGAGCTAAAATGGCGTCCGCCGTGTCGAGTCCGACCCTAAAATTGTAAAGGCGGATTTTTGTTCCTTTCGCTACACGTTTGATCAAAATACACTTTTGAAGACCTCACATACCATCAGAAAATGTGCTCAAGAATGCTCAAGTGAACAATTGGGTTAAAAGTGGCGATGTATCCATCAAGATGTAGGCAGAAACTTGCCCAAATTACCCAAGCACATGGAGAGATCCAGTATGGCGGCTGTTGGCTCGAAAACAACAGATGGGTTTCTCGTTGCATTCATGTCATGATCATATCAAAATACACGTTTGTGAAGTTCTTAAACGAAATGGAATCATGAGAATACTCGACTGCAGAGAAATGAGCACCAAAGTCTAGCTTAAACGTGATGATTGATCGATCGTTGGGAAATGTTTACATACATTTGGACGGCGACTAAATGACTATAATGCAGCCGCAACAAGAAATTATGCTGCAAGCTCAAATGAAATGAATGCTTTACTATCTGGAAGCAAAGGTAAGATTCCCTTGGTTACCATCGTATTTCATTTTGTATAAAGCGTGTAACAAATGAACTGCTATATTTTAACATTTGTTGGGAAACTTGCTTCATAATTTCCTGCAAACAACGAAAACCATTTGTATTTGTGGCATTCGTTTCCGTCGATAATAACAAGTTTCTGTCGTTATTTCTTTTAGGTGTGCATATAAATGTAGGAGTTATTTTCCTCATGCAAGCAGCAAACCGACGACATGTGTTTACTGGAATGTAGTGTTATTATTTGTTCATCATTTTCGCTTCAGTTTTAATGAAATCGGGATGATGAAACCTTAAACTGTATTTTCGAGTTTCTTTCATTTGTCCAAATGTGAATTTTACGTTAATTTGAAAATTAAATATATAACCAGATAATTTAGAGTTGACTTACATTTGTTTACTTGATAAAAATTAACATATTCACGTTTTTGGATAATATTATTTACAACAGTTCTAATCTCAAGTGTTGACCATATATAGCTCATTGCGATTGAATTTGGCCTTTATGACACAAGCTAGATTTCAACTACATGTATTATTTAGTTTTAAATCACATTTGATAAGGTGAATGTTGTTTTTGTCCTGAAGGCAACTATCGGAATTAAATTAAGTTTTCATCTGATGATCAAAAGTGAAGTTTCTGTAGTCACACCGTTTGCTACAAAGGACAACAACAAGGCAACAGATTTAACAAAATTTTATTCTGTGCAAATTTTGCACTAATTCAGAAGAAGGCAACATCAAACTTGTCATGATCATAAATTGTACTGATGGATTTATGAAAGACTGATATAAAAATACATCTACAATGGCAACTGCCAAGCTCAAAGCTGATAAAACACAACTGATGTTTCTTTTCATAAGAGTAATCACAGTATGTAACTATCAAACACATAAAAATTCCCACTCTACTTGAGACTTGTTGTTCTTCAGAAACTCTATTACAACTGCAGACAGTTGCTTTTAAGATTCCTGTAATAATTTGTATTTATATTTTCAGTGTGAAGTTTCAATCACAATGTACTAGCCTAGTCTTATTGAGCAAAAATTGCTTGAAACCCCACCCTGGGAGGGTGGGTGGCCTAATGGTTAGTGCGCTGGACTCCGGATCGGGCGGTCCGGGTTCGAGCCCTGGCCGGGGCACTGCGTTGTGTTCTTGGGCAAGATACTTTACTCTCATAGTGCCTCTCTCCACCCAGGTGTATAAATGGGTACCGGCGAATTTACTGCTGGGGGTAACCCTGCGATGGACTAGCGTCCCATCCAGGGGGGAGTAGCAATACTCCTAGTCGCTTCACGCTACGGAAACCGGGATAAGCTCCGGCCTGATGGGCCCCTAGGCTCGTATACAGACTTTACCTTTCAGTGTGAAGTTTCAATCACAATGTACTAGCCTAGTCTTATTGAGCAAAAATTGCTTGAAACCCCACCCTGCACAGCGGCATATAGCATGTATATATGGAAGCACCGCCCCCCCCCCCCCCCCCCCCCAACCCAACCTTCCCATTCTGCAACAAGTTCATTCCATCCTCATATATTTCTATTGCATTTTTCAACTAAAACAGTTGGAAAAGAGACAAAGGTTCATAAGAATAGTAACCAGATACCATGGGGTGGCTCGAAGGAGACTGATTTTATCTGGACATGTAAAATGCGCGACGTTTTCCCCAAGATTGAGAACTTCCCCCTTTTCCTCTCACATTATGAACCAACGAAAACTTTTTCTTAGTTTACATGTAAAGGTTAAGCCATGCAAATACCTCAACCTCTTTTCCCCTCTTCTTACTTGATGTTTACACCTTTTCTCCTTTTTTTCTCCTTTTGTAAAATTTGTAAAATAAATTAAATACCTGTAAGTAATTGTAAGTAATGTAAGTATCGTATTGTAAATAGAACATTGTACTGAAAGTTATGTAATTTCTTTTTCTTAGAGTACAGTTTAACTAATGTTTTTAAGTATTGTATTGTAACGTTAGTAACCGTGTTCCATTAAATAAAAAAAAAACGCTTAACAGCACAAAATGAGGATAACATAATTCTCTAAAATACAAAAGTATCAGTTTTTCTGCCTTATAATGTTAAATTATCTACTTATTTGGTCGTTAAAAGTGATTAGCATCTTAAATTAAACACTTCTAGTAAAAACAAATGGAAAACGGTAACTCAATCTAAACTCAACTCAAATTCAATTGCAACTCAAACTCAACTCAACCCTAACTCGGCCATTATCTCCAGCTTTCCTGCCTTATAATGTTAAATTATTTACTTATTTGGTCGCAAAAAGTGATTTGTACCTTAAATTAAATACTTTTAGTAAAAACAGTGATTCGCATCTTAAGTAAAACACTTTTAGTAAAAGCAACTGAAAAACGATAACTCAATCTTAACTCAAACTCAACTCAACCCCTAACTCGGTCATTATCTTATCTCTGCGCAGTTAATATTAAAGTAGTCAATTTTGATGAAATGTTTTCGAATAAAACATTCAACATACCTTATTTTAAAGGAAACTGTTTCAAAAACGCTCGGTAAACAGTTCATGACAAAGAACAAGAAACTGCAAATAGCGGGGGGTAAATTTCGCTGTATTACAATGTTTTCACTGAGTTATACAAAGATTACAACATGAAAACCCTCGAAAAACCCAGTTTTGAAATCGCGTGACGTACTACAAATGGCGTGAGTTTTAATTGGTTTGCGTAAGTGAAATAAAATAGAAAATATAGGGATGGCTTGCGTTTGGGAAAAAACAAAAACAAATGAACGATGGCTCTCGAATATCTTGTAGTACATGCACGGGCATCCATCGGCGTAGCACGCACCTTCGGGTTCTTGAGCTGCCGCTGGTGATCATGAGCGCCATTCAAACTTTGGCGAGTCTTACAATTTGCTACCCCATTAGGCCTTCCACACCAACATTTCTCTGCCTATTTCAGGATCACGTTGCACCTCCAGATCGCCCCAACAAAGTTTTCTGCTCTCATCTCTAGCTCGGAATCCAAAATGTAGGGAAAAGAACCACCATAATGTACCGCTGAAGTGCAGCAGAAAACTGAATTTGCCGCTCACGAATAACTTTTCCTCCTCTTCAGTTGTTAATTCGCGACACGCATTTGGCTTGTTTACTCGCCCTTTTTGTGGGAGTGACGTTGTTTATCGATCAAGTCAATTTATTGGAATAACGTTTCTCTACCCTAATTTCAGTTTAGGAATTTTTATGTTTTCATTGTCAAAGATTAGAGTTCTACAAGTGTATTGAGACCCTAATTAATTGATTTTGCTATTTCAATTGTTTCCTCGTTCTGGAAGACTAGAGAACGTCCATTGCATCTTTGCGCGCGCAAAATAGGAGCTCCTAATATGTCCATTTTTCAGTACGTTTACTGACTATGGCCCATGTATGGTGTTTCCCTACGCTTATTTTCTAGTTTTCTCCTTCTCTTTGTTGAGCCAAAACTGTGAGCCATTTGCATTTGCATATATCCGTGGAAAACTCTCGTTTCGTCGTCTTCGCCGATTCTTCATAAAAACAACTTTGTAATGGACCACTTCGGTTGTCCTCCGCCGATTCGAGCATTTTCGCTAAATTGTGTTCAATAAAAGTTTGTAAAGTTTGACACAATTTTGGAAAGTCCCATTTTGGCATAAATATTGGCGATAAAAAGTATACGAACAAAAACGGGGGGAACAGAGGGCCCCAAGGTAGATTTAAAAAAGTAAACCTAACGATGGGAGGATAATTGCCCGGAGATAGTAGTTGTCAACAGAATTGCGTTTTCCTTTTCTACACTTTTCTTCATTATCCAAATAAGCCAACAACCTACAGTCAAAACAATTTACCACGTGCATAATTTGATTGACAAACTCGCAAAAATAAACAGACGACAAAAATAAACAGACGACTCGTTAAGAGTAGGGCACGGAGTTTCCCGGTGTTGTGGTCTGGTCTTTACCCATTGTACCGTTGTACTTCTGAAATGCTCGGAGACATTAGCTCTGTAAAAGCTACTCTATAATCCGAGGGTAAATAAAATATTCACTTCAAATATTCACTAAGTACATTTACAAAGTTGTTTGTTTCAAAATACTAAATATTCGATTAAAAGACTACCTGATAATTTTGCTGAAATGATTCCATCCAGGATTCCATTCATACTTAGACGGCCATTTGATGCTGCTTCTGCCAAAAATCGACAAGTAAGCTTGAAAGTAATTATTCTCGTCTGACGAAAACAAGCCGCTTTTACACCACATTTCCTGCCATTGCGGTTATGATCGTCTCTCAAAAACACGGGAGATTAACTCTCTTACTGCATTCTCTCGTGTTATTTAATCAATAACTTCATAGCATGTTGACATTTTATTTCCATTTAATATTTCCATTAAACTTATATTATATTTCTGCTTGCAGTGTCACTGTTTTTCATTAGTACGGAGACCACTCACTAGGAACTGAAGATTCCTATTGATAAGGTATCCTAAAGATTTTCTAGACTTTTTTTGATAATATTTCCCATATTAAAATCATGATCTGGAGAGATCATTATTCTTTCCATGTTTTTATGCCCATGCGCTACGATAATCGCTCTTTCAGAAAGCATCATAATTAAGTGCAAAGTACGTTAAAACATTTTAATGAATACCTGCATGTTTACTGAGCTGTTTGTGCGCGGCAAATTATATTAAGACGCCGCTGTGGCGTACATTTGAACAACTTGCCACACGTTCTGTCGCGGCGGGAAAAGATCCTTTTGTTTTCATAGTGTTTGAAGTCACTTTGAACGTTTTGTTTTCTTTAAAAAATAGCACGATGGTTTTGACCAAATTGTCAATTAACATCGACGAATTTTGTACAGTATGTCACGCCAGCAAAAAAAGATTAAAAATAATACAGCAATCATATTTTTAAGACACTGCTGAAATTACATATTCGCTAATATTAGTATTTTGACATCATTACTACTTTTTCTCTTTGCTGTGTGACTGTTTACCATTTGCACTGAGACAACTTACTGGAACCTGAAGTTTTCTATTCACCAGGTAGTTGAAAACTTTCTAGTCTCCTTTTCTCATACTATTTTTCCGTAGGTTTCACTCTCTCTGTTGGAAAGAACACTGATTTGTTGCTGAGTTTTACCATGTTGCTTTGTCCAAAGCTATAATGATTCACGCTGAAAAGTGAATACAGTTTTCTGCCAAAGTTTATTTTGATTTTGGGCTCGAGCACACCAAAGAATAACTACAAAAGTACTTTTTTTAAAAATAATGTACTTGTCTTAACCATTAAACTAACTCGTTTTTCTCTTTACAGTGTAAATTGACCAGGTGGGTTTAAAACCTTTTCAACTTTTTTTTTTTTCTGACTGACAGCAATTATAACTCCTCTCTTGTAGAAAGGCTTTGTTTTACTGTTTTTAACGAGAATCTAAAAGTCCAGTGCTAACTGCCAGGGCCATCCGCTTTTCTCTCCGTTTCCGTCGAATCCGGTCGGTCCGATTAAAAAAAAAGACACCTTAAGGTGGCAAGCGGGTATTTATTTGTCTGACAGGTCCCTTTTTAAACGCAGGTTTTGAAAAGGAAAACATTAAGCGATTTCTTAGAATTGTTTAAGCCCGATAGAAGAATCCTAAACTGACGTAAAACCATAACTGAAAATTGTGGCGATCATGCACGATTTTTCTAATTTTTTTTTAATAAAACGCGATTATTTTTTACATGTCACGGTGAATGTTTTTGTCATGACCTCAGACAAGCTGCCAAACTGTCAAAGTTCACTAACAGCAAGTTACATGATAATCCTAACGAAATAATGAATTCTTAATCTTGCTCTTAAACCTGCTAAATGTTTCTGTCCTTCTCAACTGCTGCATAAATGTGATAGCTATCTTGACCAAATATTCACCCCTTTAAAGGCTGATATCACTTAAAACTTGTGTGTAAAAGTTTAAAGGATCGAAGATTTACATCAAATCTTATCAATCAATAAAGATAAACGATTTAACGCCGAAATATTGAGAAAGTCAAAGAAATGGTATGATTTTACATCATATCTATTTCTGTAGTTGCAGCTTGGGTATATATATTTATAAAACCTTTTGATTTCAAATGTTCGAAAAACTGAAAATGGCACAAGTCATGCCGAAATACGTCTTTAAAAAGTTGTTTCCTGTTTTTAAAATCGTTATTGTACTTCTTACACAACCAAAAAACTAATACATCACTCATTAATTTGTCTCATTTCTCGTCATCACTCGTTTCTCTCAACAGATACATATCCCTCAACAAGAGTAATTATCTCCAACAACAAATAAAAGAGAAGTGAGAATTCAAGATGTTTTCGTTTCCTAAATGTGTTACCTGGCTTGCTGTGGGCTTAACCGAGTGTGTTGCTATAGTAACACTTAACATCATTGCAATAATTGTTTTTCTAAAAATTCGTAATCTGCGCAGGCGTAGCACATACCTGGTTATTAATTTGGCAGTTGCTGATATGTTGGTTGGAGGAACTGCTACGTATGAGCTATTCTATTGGTTTGGAGCAGTCTACTGTAATGTCTGGAAGTACAAGTCAATTGATCCCTGGGCAGACCATGTAGTATTTACACTCATCCGCTTCTGCACTCTTTCCTCTCTAACAAACATAGCAGCAATTTCTGTTGAACGGCTGCACGCGACGCTGCGGCCGTTCAGACATCACCTAATTAAAAAATGGGTTTACGCATTAATAATTGCCGTTGTTTGGGCTACAACTGGGTTGCTGTCAATTGTTCTTACAGTTCTACGGGTATTTAAAGGTCCCAGTTATTATATTTACTTACAAAATTCGTCCGTTGCAATTTGTCTATTAGTTATTTGTATTTCTTACGCGTCCATTGTTATTAAAGTCCGTTGTGGAGCGCAGCCTCAACACCATGGTGCAGCCAGTAGAGAAAGAAAACTGACCATCACATTGTTGATTGTGACTGCGGTATCTTTGCTGTTGAACCTACCCTATATTATATTCGTTTTTCTCATTTCTACCACTGACGTTATTACTTCAATGTCCAGTGTAACGTATGAAGGGTTAGATGATACGCTGGTTATTTTATTTTATGCAAACTCGCTTGTAAATCCTATATTATACGCTATGCGCATGCCAGAATACAGATCAGCTGTACTTGCACTATTTTGCAGACGACCTCAGCAACAAAGACAAGTTACAGTTATTCCTCTTCATGACTTGTAATGCGAATAATATCAAGCTCTATATCCTTCTTCTACCTAACTTTGTGATTGTAATTGAATGAACACGTCAACGAAAATAATTACCTTTTTTAAGTTAAGTTAAGGTCGTGCAGGACCCTTGCTCATTTTTTAAGTTTATTAGCAAGTTTACTTGACAGGGTGTCAAGATGTTAAGGTTTAATTCTCCGAAATTTGAATATCGATTCCTTTAAAAAATAATCAAGGATAATATGAGATAATGGAATTTTATCATGATTGTCGTTTTAATGAGAGATTGCCTCTAACTTTGATGTGACAAGCTCTTAAATGATAATCTGCTGGTAATGCAATTTTGTGTCCAAGTTTCTAGCTAGTGGTAAATAATATCCTCTTCTGTGGTCTGGTCAGAACGAAACTCGCGAATTTAAAAATTGCTGGGGATTATTGGCTCCCGAGAGCACAGGCAGCGCAAGCTAATGATAAGAGCCACAAGACACTAGGAAGATTCAAATTTATAAGGCTTTGTAGGGGAACGAACCAACTCTGTTTTAGGAGGTACAAATTCGAATGTTTTATGAATAAAATCGACTTACCCTTCCTTACCCTCTTGTTGCGTTTCTTTTTTTTTCTTTTTTTCTTTTTTTTTGCTGTTTCTCAGCTCCTCAGGCCAATTTGAAGTGATTTCGGTGAGTTATTGCTTGTCGAAAATTTTGAACACATGTACTTTATTCAGGGTCGTACGCATGCAGGATTTTGCTTGGGTGGGTGCGAGCACCGGAAGTAATAGCGTCTAGGGGGATCCGGGGGTATATTTCCCCGAAAATTTTGAAAAATCAAGTTATTGAAGCCAACTTTTCCTGCATTCTGAGAGTCATTTTAACCCTCCCTCGCATACGGCCCTACTTTATCAAATATTCCCCGAATATTTAATAAGTACACGTGTTCGTTCCCATACAAACCCTTATAAATTGAGTCTTTCTATGGTACTGTGGCTCTAATCATTAGCTTGGGCTGCCTGTGCCGAGAGGGTAAAAATGTGACATAAAAATTTGGAAACATGCTATCTTCTTTTTGAAAAGGGATTTTAAAAATTCGCTTTGACCAGAACAATAGAGTACACCAAGTTTATGTTCCTTGCGAATCAACTCGTTAAATTCTGTGTCGGCGGAGAAAACTTGGACAGAAAATTGAAGGTTTTCCCGCTTCCAAAGAGCACCCGAGTCTTTGTTTACAACTGAGCGACGTGCGCTATATTGAATCTAATTATGACAATTCGCTGCCTTCCAGCGCACGGAACACAAAGGCGTCAAAGTTGAGAACAATAACGTGTATTTACTGATACAAAGAACGTTTAGAAATATATTCTCGTGAATATTTCGTTTGCCGTCGGCTTCAGTCGTCGCAGTTCGTGCATGCATACTCTTAAAATAAATGCATACACAATGATAGCAAGGCTCCTGCGCAAACATATATAAACATTTAGAAAGAGACACTCCTTTTTATATACTAGAACGTCTAATTTTGCAGCCGATGCTGAATCGAAACGGATTTTTTTTTGTCATATTTTGAGTCTAAAACGTTCTTAGACATATTCTTACGTGATAGAGAATTCAAAAGAACTGATATTAAGAAACCTGGAAAAGACCATTATTGTGCGCGGTATCATTAAGCTATTTCATATACACCTAATTGCAATAACGTTGTCGTAGAGAACAGCAAAATGAAAAACGCCAGATAGGAATTAAATAGATATCATAACGATATGTTTAAAATTCGTCCGAAGAAACCGCCTCAAAACTCCTCAAAATACAGGTAAATAAATTTATCTTATAACCCGATTAATATCTGTACAGATATAATTAAACTCGTTAGTTTCCTGTAAATTTATTCAGCTATGATGATTAAGGTAATTAATTCCTATATATCCACAGTTTAGCTGACGATTTGCTTCATAGTCATGTTATACCATCTTGAGAGCGTGTGATGTTTATGATTTATTGGCACTGAACATCTTAACAGAATATCAAGCTGATATCGATACAGAGTCTCTACATGCCTGGTCAAGTTTCGAAAATAACGGCCACATAAGAGCCTGATACTCAGGCGGCCTTTCACATGACGCACCAATGTTTTGGGCCATATCCAGTCCGGTGCTCAGTTGTACAGTACCCCCCTATAGCAATTTGAACCATTAAAACAGATAGTATACATAATCAGCTTTAGGTCACTTTTACCCAGTTGGTGAACATTAGAAAAAAATAATGAAGATTATTAAAGGAGAACACATAGTTTCTAGTGATATGATATAGTTAATGTGATTCATTTATTGTATTTGTGATAAATAGAAATGCAGATATTACTCGATGTAATCTATTTTAGTTCCTTAGTTTGATCCTTTGATACTGTTAAAACTAATCAGGGATTCATTGTAGTCATTTTAAACCAAAAAAAAATATTGCTTTATTGTTTCTTCACAAAGATAACTTGTTATCTTAAATAACAAGTTATGTAAAGTACTATTTTTGTTTATTTATAGGTTACCGTAAAACTCCGCTTATAAGACCCCCCCCCCCCCCCCCCCCCGGTTATATTATGATATTATATCAAGAATAGAAACAGGCATTTTATTCATAATGTTTTAAAACAATAGATTCAGATAATATTATGATGATATTTGTAAAAAACGTTATAATAGTTTTTTGAAACTTGATAGATGTTCAAAAGCATACTTTTTGTTATAATTAATGTTTGATTATATTATTTGCTGTAAATAAAAAATGGTAAATAAAAACTTGCTGATGCTACAAATAATTATTGTTTGTTTTTCTTTGTGTGGAGAGAACTGCATAATTTATTTTTACAAACCTCTTAATTACAATTTACTCCCGCGCCCTAACCTTGCATCCTTAAGTCGTCTTCTCAACACATCGCCATGTACACAAGAGGCTGAACATGTGATGAATGAAATACATCTTCATTATCTGTAAAGGTAAGTCTGTGTTCAAGCCTAGTGGCCCATCAGGCCAGAGCTTATCCTGGTTTCAAGCATGAAGCAACTAGGAGTATTTCTTACTCCTCCCTGGATCGGATGCTAGTCCATCGCTGGGTTATCTAGCTCCCAGCATTAAATTTGCCATTTATACACCTGATTAGCAGTCCAACGCCTTAACCACTCGGCCACCTCATCGTCAGTGTGTATGATAATATTGTAATAAAAGGAA
The DNA here is from genome assembly GCA_963693305.1 of Meandrina meandrites. Taxonomy (NCBI): domain Eukaryota; kingdom Metazoa; phylum Cnidaria; class Anthozoa; order Scleractinia; family Meandrinidae; genus Meandrina; species Meandrina meandrites. The sequence continues at coordinate 64,263,500 of OY855903.1, forward strand.
TTAGACCGTAAAATGTCGGTTTTTATGTGGACTTTCACACGAAGTGTGAAAATCCACATATTGCGATCGTGCAGTTTTCCCGATTGGGACGTCAATTTCCGTGATAACTCGTGTCAGCGCTTTCGGAAGCTTTCGAGGGTGTTCGGAAAATCCGAAGTTTTGGAGGGAGTTAACGTTAAGTTGGACGTGAACCCGGGAAATGAACTGCCCACGAGACGCCACAAAGAAAGCATCACGCATGCTAAATACTTGACTTTCATTAATCTTTATATCTGCATGGCGTTCGACTGAACTGCGGGCAAAGGTAACGCTATTTTTCACACTTTTCGCGCGCTATTTGTGTTCGACTGGACCTCATGCAGTTGCTGTATTCGCTTGATTCGCACACAATTGAAAATAGTTGATTAGCATTATTTAGCAAATATCTGGATATTTGTTGTTTTGTTTCAGCTTTGCCACACAGAATCTTTAGAACGGTAGAATGGATAGACAACGAGTCAAAACAAAACAAGTTCACTAATCAAATTGTTTTCCCGGGGCTTTCCCGCATTCATTATTGTCTTGGATTTCTCCCGAGTTTAATTTGAATAACGCAATCTGACTGATGGTAAAAAGTAAGTGCGAGTCGCATAAAACTTATTTTGAACCGAAAAATGTATGTATTGAAACCGTGCGGTAAACTAAATTACTGATAATTATAAACGTGTCGTTCGCAACTAGCCGACTCCACTCGAAAAGTAAATCAAGAACGATGATAATTTTAGATTGAAAAAAAGTATTCATCTGCCTTCTTGCATCTAGAAATTATTAGTGAAATCTTGTTGAAAGGCGATAAAAGCCATTACGGAAAATTTAAAAACAACGCATTCAAAGAAAATGAGTTAATTAATGAGTTCAGCTGTTGTTTACACAAGCGTTCAGATGAAATGTCACGCAAACAAAGACAGTCTACATACTCAGCGAAATATTTATTTATGAAGGGACTGAAATTATTATCCCCGATTTCTAGTGGTAAGATTTTGTTTTTGTTCTTAATAACTAATTTTATTGTTCTAATTTCAATTTAAAGATCTTATTTGTCTATTTCTAGTAACCCCCCCCCCCCCCCCCCCGCAAGAGACTGTCATATGAATGGTCCCAACAGACATCTTCTTTTGGTTTTAAGGACATGTTGCCAATGTTTTTATCCATTTAAAGTGACTGTAGCTCTTATTTGAATTGTCTGTTTTTTTAAATGGTATCTCTAGCTTGGGGGCTAAAAAAAAAGTTGAGCCACGCCCAGATTGCCATCCTTTACGGGAAAAGTAAAACTCAAAACAGCAAGGGGCCGCCAACGATAATGCTGCTAACGTGGGATATACAAAAGATTCTATCAGCCGAAAAAATAAAATAACATTACAAATAATACAGTAGACTAATACTACGTGAAAAAGTAGACTTAGAGAGACACCAACACGACAGCTGTCCACGGTTGCAGCCGTGCTATATCAATTCCGGGGTCCGTTTCTCGAAGGTCCTGAAAAGTTTTCGCACCCGGAAAGCCATAGCAAAATCTTAAACCTCATGATTACAGAGGTGTCTAATCTATGATATTTTTTTTAATATGAACAGAAGTTCTCTTCAAACAAAGTTTCAGGCCTATACACTTCTCTGTTTTTAAAATACAGATAACTAAAAGTGGCTTTGCGGTCCCTAAAGGTCTCCGGGGCTTTCGAGAAACAAAGTCTACTTTTTTACCTAGTATCAACCTTGCTGTATTGTCTGTAATGTTATCCTTTACAGGAGTAGAATCGGTAGATCAAATTCTCCGACGAACATCCCCGTCCTTTTCATATAATCATATAGAGATACTGTCGGGTCTTGTCCCAGGTTTTCCGCTTCTCTGGCACAATTTAAATTGGACTGCATTTCAATGTTTAAGACGATCTTCAGGGTAAATTGCAAGGTGTGTTCTCAAAGCGAAAAAGTAGTTTTTCTTTCATGATCATAAGAAAAGTTGATTGATAAGTTTTTTATCATCTCGAGTTTCAACTCAACTCATATTTGACCGATACTTAGACTTGCCTACAAGTCGAGCTCACAGAGCGCGAAGCGCCAGGGCGCCAGGGTCTATTGCCAAACCGGAAACGAGAAGCAAACGTCTTTAAAAAGGTCTAACATTGGCTCATCTACTCATTTGTTATCGAAAGCAAATGAAAGTCCACATATGTACGCATTGCGGACCCACTTTTATTATATTAAGCCCTGGGCTTGTGCAACCTCAAAAGGAAGTTTGAATGGGCTTATAGCTGGGGGAGATTGTGCCGCCGCTCTTAAACTCTGATTAAACGTTCTGACATTCATTTTACTTGTAAACCTATTTATTGCCAAAAAAATCCCCAGGGGAATATAGTCAAACTTTCCGAAAGGGTTAACTCCAAATTTCAAGTTTATTCTCTCTCGTACGGGTGGTAGCCGCTTACGAAAGGTTAGACCACACACCCTGGCGGGGGAAAGGGGATGCATAAATTTGTTTGTTTACTTCCCGTAAACTCGCCGCCATTTAAGTTATTGTGTTGTATTTATGCTCTGCGCCTTTACGTTTATCGTTACCGGGAAGAGGGGATAAGGGGTGGGGGGGGGGGGGGGGGGGGTGGATGTGCTTCCATATGAAAGATACGGGATGCTATATGCTATAACCAATTTCGGTCTCACTTCTATGCAGGTATTTTTAGCCGTCGAGATCTCGATGAGGGCTGAACGTAAATAGAGAAAAACGCCTTCCCTGTTGGCACTCTGGGAGAGGGAGTCGTGATTGATCTTGATCTCTTTTAGAGCCCTGGTCACTTCCATATGGCATTCACTCACGGGAGACCACCAGAGGTCTTAAGTTTTTGTTTTTGCCTATAGTCGCTTGATAGACTTTAAATTAAAACTCCGACTGTATTCATAAATCCAACCAGAAACTCATAAGAGTTGAAACGTTTAACGCGCGCACACAGCGTTCGAATATTCATTTTGATAAGTACCATATTTGGATACCCTCGCACCAATCCTTCACGGTTTCCCTCGCGCGTTTACGCGCGGCATTGCGTGACCTTTGCGTGTGCTTGCAAACTGGCAAGTGGCAACATGAAGTTTACTTTTCATAACATTGGGTTTTCCGGTGGAAACCCAATTTTCCCAAAAGCTGCTGCCACCAAAAGGAAAAAGGCCGACATAGAAAGTTTGAGACAAGAACTCCCCCCAAAAAATTGTGGCGTGTTAACAACAAAGGAGAGAAAAGAACAACCTTGTTCTCCCGTGTCGGCAAGATGGCTTATCACAGTGCGCGAAGCAAACTGGAGTTCGTAGAAAGAACTAGCAAAACCGAGCTGATAGGTATTGTTACCAAAGGTGAATGCGACGACCAAGGAATGTGCCCTCTTCGACTTGTGTGCAAACCCTCAGGTGTTTTCAGGGTCGAAATCTATTTTGTCATACAGGAAGAAGGGCATTTCGATACCCGCGAGTGCGTTGTAAACATCATCCAAAAACTGTTCGGCCCAGATTCAGCATACCGAGTTTGCAGGGGACTTGCGAGTGATCACAACCAAATGAAAATCAAATTGTTTTTTGTTTTATGAGCGAAGGACTAATTCCAACGCTGTGGGCGCCATTTGCATATACTAAAACCAAGTAATCTTCGAGCTGTCCAGGTTTTAATATTTCGGATGTTACTGTTTAAGTAAGTAGCGGATGTGAACACAATGAACGGCCAGCCAACTAGCAAACATGCACATGAAGTTCATGAGTGTCTGAGCCACCAGACCGAGCAAGCGGACACAGAGAATGGCAGAGTTTCATCCTGATGAGTGTCTGACTATATGTTTAAATTATTTTATTTTAATTTTGAGATTTTGTTTGAGCAAAGGACAATTTTAACTTTGGTTGCTTTTTTGATTTTGGAAGTAGAAATCATTATTAGTGAGCACAATAATCAGCTGTATGTATGTTTGAGCAGTCAGACTGAGGAAACAGACACAGAGGATGCAGGGTTTTCCAGATATTATTATTTGATTGTTATACAGAAATTTAACTCCATTAGATTCTGTTCGAAGTGTTGTTTGTTTATACCAGAATAGGTTGTTTCTTAAGTGTTCTAGCTTTAAATGTTAAAGATTCTGTTGTTTATGTAAGTAGCAGATGTAGATACCACCAACAGTGAACAGAATGAGCAATTGGCGGTCTTGACCAATTTGGCATGAAAAATGGTTTCTTTTAGAGGTTAAAAAATATCTTATTCCCACTGTATTCATAAGTCCAACAATATCTAGCCCCCGTAGTTTAAAGAGGTTTCACTGTGTCCAGTTCGAGAACCAAACTACAATACCAGTCAAGCGTCACGATGAACCCAATAGTCACCCGCGAACATCGGATATGAAAACCGACTTTGTAAGAAACCCGAAAAATGACACCCTTTCCAAGGGGAGGAAAAGCGTAGCGTGGCGACCTAAATAACTGCTAACCACGCACAAATCTTTACAAATCGTCTTGCTAATACTTGAAAGAATGTTCAGTTTTAATAGACCATTTCTTTCTCGTTCAGCTGAACGTTCACGCATTGTAATTTTAGCTGATAGAATTTAGGTACCCCTGGAATAATGCAAGGACCACTTGGACAAACAGCAGCGACCACGCACAAATCTTTACAAATCGTCTTGCTAATACTTGAACGAATATTCAGTTTAAATAGACCATTTCTTTCTCGTTCAGCTGAACGTTCACGCATTGTAATTTTAGCTGATAGAATTTAGAATTTAGGTACCACTGGAATAATGCAAGGACCACTTGGACAAACAGCAGCGAAGAGAAGCCGGATCTTGGCGTAGATCAGGATCAGCAATATAGAATAAAACGTTAAACTTAATGCAAGGCTGATCGGACAGCTAAGAAGGTAAAATAAATTGTAATGCCCAATATTTCGGCAGATATGTCCAGGAGTGCACGCTAATGAGATGCACGTTCTTTATGACAGGCATCACGAAGTGTCCTCATTAATAAAAGTTCACCAAAACACACCTAATTCTGTCAAATATTAAGTAATATGGAAATGTCAAAAAACCCAGTCAAACATGAAGTACGTATTAAACAACACTTGCGTCCAATCCTGGACATAAGTGTATTTCGGTTAGACAAAACTCACCTTCTTCAGAGGCTGACGAAGCTAAGCAAAACTGGAAATAGACGAATAGACAAATTTAGGTATCCTTTCAAAGAATCACACCAGGAGCAAAATGTCAAAAGGAACAAAAATGATACCCCGTTTATGGACCGAGAATCTCAAAATTCATACCCTATCCCGCGGCACATACCTAAATACCTATATAGCCCATACATGGGAGTATCCCCTCCCTTCCCATGCTACCCCTGAGGGTGTAGTACGTTGTCAAGATCTTGTAGCAGGGCATCGGACATTTGTCGCTGAAGAAGGTGATTTACGAGCTCAAACTCTGCCTGCATCTCTGCAGGTTTTTGTGACCGCTCAGCTGAGTAACGGAGTTTTCTAGAACACCGGCATCGAGCAGACAAGAGATGCTTGCTTTCCGACCGAGTAATTTGGTACTTTCGTTTTTACGGCACACGCTTCAAGACCATCACTTTAAGCCGCGTCCGGCAGGAACTTTCTGATCTGTTTTTTACCAAGCGGGAACATGTTGATTTCTAACGCCAAACTTTGTAGTTTATAGCCAGGACAACAGCCAGATAACAGAGAGAACTTGGACTTTTGCCTTCTTCAGGACGATGACTCTCGTATATCTTGTAGTACTTGATCGAACATCTATCTCTTCCCGGAGCAAGCACCTTCGCGTTAAACTGTCGCTGGTGAGCGCCAGGCAAACCTTGTCGAGCCTTATTATTGTTTCACGATCAATTGGTAGTATTGTTAAGAAGCGAAATATCTTTATTTTAATTTTCTGATCAAAGGGCGTTTTGTCAAGCCAAGAGTAGCCGACACACCTTTCCTGTCTTCCCAGACATTCCACGCTCAGAAAAACACCCCACCTGTGAACACGTTTTTTTCTTTCTTGTAACCTAGGTCACTACTTTCCCTAACTAGAACCAAGGTTAACTTTGCCTTAAAAATAGTTCTATCTTTCCAGCTTCGATTCGCTAATCTTTGCCTGCCTAAGAAAGTCAGCTGCATACGCTTGGGATGTGCGTCTGAGTACTTTGTTTTTAGCCACCTGGCCAGTGTTTGGCTGTTGTTCCAAGTGTATCCTAAGATGGCATAAAAGCTTGCACACTGTAGAAAGTAATAAGTTAATTAGCTGTTGGCTTTCTCATTAAAAGAAGAAACTTGAAGATTCTCGGTGCCTCCCGTGTTGCTAAAGCGAGAGCTCTCTAACAGCATCATATCGTCCCAACAACATTTTCTGCTCTTATCCCTGGCTCGGAATCCAAAATGTAGGGAAAGGAACCACCACAAATTAGTGTACCGCTGAAGTGCAACAGGAAACCGAATTGGACGCTCTCAAATAACTTTCCCTCTCTTCAGTTGTAGTTCGCGTCGCGCATTTGGCTTGTTTCCTCGCCCTTGCTTCACAAATTGTTTTCTAATGGCCGCTAACACTTCTTCTGAATGGGAAAGCTCTTCGTTCTGTAGGATTTTGAAGGGTAACTTTAACTCTTTAAGGCGGCATTGAATGCTTCGTTGAGAACTTGAAATGCTGCTGGCCCGTACTCGGCTCCATCGCGTTTGTGGACGTCTTTTAAAAACTTTCCGAGGAGCTTTAATCGAGGACATCAGCAGGTACGTTTACTGCTTAAAATGTTCCATTCTGTAGTGTCCCTTAGACATCCGGGACTCCGGTAGCGCGGAAACTGTGATCACCCGAGCAGACGAGAGTTTGCATGTGCATGTGTTAGTTGAAAGAGTGTCGAGTTGCTGGCCTTTGTGGCCTCTAGAAATTCTTCACATTCTTCTGCTCTTGACAACAATTTTCGAACCGTTTCCAGTCACTTTTCGTATTCATGACCGTGTTTGCAGATTTCTTGGCATTGATGAAACTTTCAAGTTCTTGACTTGAATCCTGCTCAGGTTGCTCTATTTCCGCCACATATCAGGGAAATTTTCTCCTTCCAAAAAATCACAAAAATTGAGTTTGAAATTCCGGAGACCTTCTTCGCTTGGCCTTTGTTTCTCGCCTTTTCCTCTGACTGCAAACGTTGTAGGAAGTTTTAATATCTTCTTCGCGAGACATTGCATTTAGGACGTACGGAGAACTCTCGCTAAAATTTCGCGGGCCGAACTGTAGAATATGGCCTGAAAATTAACCAATCATAGCGTGCGTACTATCTGAGAGTAAAAAGTCCGTCTATCTTCATGTCTGCATGTTGTACTGTTTTTATGCTTGACTCGTGTGTATTGTAGGAATATCTGGGCGGTCCGGATATTGGAAAATAAATGTCGATCTTCTTGAATAAGTAATTTCTTGAAACAGCTTACAATTGCAAACTAATCATGGAGGTGTCCGGTTAGATCGCTCCCAACCTAAAATCATATCGCTCCCAACCAAAGTCAGATCGCTCCATCAAAAATGTCAGATCGCTCGATGCTGAGATTGATGCATCGAGCGTTCGACCGCTTGTATGAATAAAGTTAATGGAAGTTTCATGTTCAAAGCGTTCCTTCGCAAGTATGAATAAAGTTAATCGAGCGTTCGTTCGCTTGTATGAATAAAGTTAATCGAGCGTTCGTTCGCTTGTATGAATAAAGTTAGAAGATAGTGGATATAGGATAAAATGTTCAAATTAAAAAAAAAAAACTCTATCATCATTTGTGGTTAAAAAAGAAGAACCAAAATGATTATCAGTAAAATAGAAAACGTCTCTGTTCCTTTAATCAGCAGTATATACTCTAACCCCTCTTTGAATATTGATGATGGTTTACTGTCAGATCGATAGATTTTTCATTAATTTGAACATTTTATCGTCTATTGATAGCATCGATGTGTTAAAAAGTTTCGTTACTGGCGAAAAATTATGCGGAAAACATATGAAGGCCCCGGCCTTGCATAAACAGTGTGTACCAGGTCTGCTAAAGCACAGTTGGAAAAATAGGTTAAATATGTGACCCTCCACGGGAAAACAGGGAATAATGTGAACGCACGCGCACGGCACGTTCGCACGTTTAAACAAAAGATGCGTGTCTCAACACGGTAGCACCGTGTAAGTCACTTTCCTCATTAGTAGCAAAGTTATTGTTTTTCCTCGCACGCTTAAAACAAAGCAGCGTGTTAACACACGTTAATCGTGTTTCGGTGAAACGGTCATCCTGACACGGTCACCGTGTCAATGCGTGCAAAATGTTAAGACGATGGCCGTGTCAACAAACCATAACTTTCCCGTGGAGGGAAATGATCGAGAAATTTCATCACTATTGTTCGTACTTACCAGGGAAGCTTAGTTGTTTCCAATTCCATAAGAGAAAGCTCGGATATTCTGATATTTTATACCAGAAATTTCCCGTTTATTCACTTTGCTAGTCAAAACCACTGACGGTTTATGATTTTGGTGGTAAAGCTATTTAAAACTAGCATTCGTGTACGACGAAGCTTGACTGAGACGCGACCTTCTTTAGTTTCCAGGAATTTAAATTCTTGTTTTGAATACTCAATCCAGAAATTTTTAGTTGAAGTTTAGAAGTCGTTCGACTCCGGGATCCTTCGGTCGGATAACGACGCCTTGTCATTTTCATGCTTCGCAAATTCGGCCAAGTATAAGTTCATTACATCTTGCCGTGAAAACTTATTAGCGTTCGCAGTGCCGTTGCGAGTTAAACCTTGTTTACCTCGAGTACTTCATCTTTGGCTCAGTCTATCGAGCGAGGAAAAAATCGCGAGCGAAAAACTAGAGGCCGGTTTTCGAACTTGACTTGTTTAGCTTTTAGCTTACCGGACTAAGCGAAAGAGGGACTGCCTGCAGTCTACAAACTTTACTAAAGACGTAGTTTGTCAAACAATTTCTTTTTGTAATGTTTCGCTATAAAAAAGATTTCCAGATCTACTTTTTGAATGTACTCGGTCGAGGAAGAAAGAGTGTTGAGTAGTCTAGCGTGTTAAGATCTTCCGTGTTAAGAAGTCTAGCGTGTTAAGAAATCTACCGAGTTAAGGTTATCGTATACCTTTGGGGGTGTCTCGAGTCTAAACGATATAGCGCGGTCGGAATAAATTGTAGACAGCTAAAACCCTATATCAAATTAAAGCTTATTGAGCTGGCTTTCAATCTATAAAAACCATTTTGTAGTAGAATGAAATGTCAATCTTCTAGGAACCTCGAAACACGAGCGCCTGAGTCGCCTTTTGAAGGCTACAAGTCAAAGCGAATTTTGTATTTCACTAATTTGATTTGTTCTTTGGTTTCCGGACCCCAAGCGCTAAGAAAACGTGTCGGCATTTTGTCATATTCAATTGCAAAAAAAAGATACAAGACATTTCGCAAATAGGGCTAAAACAAACGGGAGTGATCATACAAAAATCGCTCCAGTAGAAAAAGTATACAAAAATAAAAAAATCGCCGACACATTTTTGTTATTAACATGTTAAACTAGCTGCTCGCCAAATTTGACGTAGAAGGGGAAAATTCCTTTGGAGTTGTAGCTCTTTAAAGTGTGACGTTCAAAGCGAAAAATTGATTTCGGAAAACAGCGCTTAAAAAAATATCTTGCAATGTAAACAAACGCCGCCCACATGAAGCTTGCAACACCTTCTCGAATAACAAGCCAATCAGTGCGCGAGAATGGCGGCTCTTGTGATACTTCCCGCGAAAACCGTCTCGGTTGAGTGCATACACGTCATATGAGTGTCACTCTAAAGAAGAATTTTTACTTCCGGTCAAAAACGAAATATGCTCATTTCTCCGCCGATATTCACTCTTTTTCAAAACTTTTTTTTTAAAATGAAAGATCACACTTGGACTATTACTTGGATGTAAAAATCCGATTTCGTGAAAAATTGTCGATCTGAAGGTATACGGTAACCTTAAAGGGACAGTTTCACGGTTTGGCGCATGTCCATAAATCAAAATACTTTTTTCGCTTTTTATCAATGTTATCGCTTAGTAAACCCCACTCACATGTAGTTCAGTAATCACATACTATGATTAGACGTACCAAAATGACGGATGACCAAAATTGTGAGAAGATTTTAGTGGATTTTACAAGCTTAGTGGACCGTTGAATTTAGTTTTGGCCCGTAGGATTTATTCCACGGTTGATGATTTTATGGCTATTTGCATGCGAAATCAGGCAACTCGCTTCCGACTGGTTCATAAACAATGAAAAAGCGGGCCTTGCAATAAAGCGTGCACAGGCGAATATATAATATGGACATGCGCCGAACCGTGAAACTGTCCCTTTAAGAAGCTTAGCGTGTTAAGAAATCTACCGTGTTGAAAATAACCGTGTCAATCTACCGTGTTATAAAACAAAGCTCTTCCGTGTTAGCCAGATGCAAACAAAGGCCACAAGCACGTTGCTGGAAATCAATTGTTTAATTTGCATAATCGCACGATAAGCGTGTCGAGTTAGGACCGTGCGAACGTGTTGCTTCCGTGCCGTGCGCGTGCGTTCACCTTATTCCCTGTTTTCCCGTGGAGGGTCACATATGTTACCAAAGTTTTATAAGTCACTTTATAAGTTTTTATAAGTTTTATGCCTGTGCTGGCAATTTAAGCCAATTTAAACCGAGTTGTATTAGAAACGTGATGTTTGTTTCTTGATCCCACACAGTTGAAAATGGAGATGAGATAATATTTAAACAATAATTATTTAACATCAGTGTATTTTGACATATTGTTTACATTCAATTCTTGTGTTAACTACTACACCTGCATTCCTGCCTGCAGTGTGGCTGTTCTCCTTTGCTATTGAGCCTTTTTACCAATAAGTGAGTTCCTCATTGACAAGGTGAGTTAAAGACTTTCTAAACTTTTTTGTCTAATACGTTTCATTGTAGCCTATATCCTCTCTATTGGAGAGAATGTTTTCGCGCCAAGTCAAACCTTTTTTTTTTGTGTAATTCTAAGATAATAGCTGTTTGAAAGCATCATACTGAAATGCCAAGTCAGTTGAAATTTTAATACTGAGGAAGGAATTGTACTCAGTCAGAGTCAATTCATTTTTTATGAAGTCGCTTTCACGTTTTAGTTCGCATTACAGTGCAGTTCAGTGTAGAGTTACTACAGTTTTTGCGAAATTATGAGTTTACCTTGCTCTAAAAAGTATACATTGTATTAAAACGCGAGAAAGTCTCGAGAGTCTCGTTTAACTCTCCTTTAACACTCAGGGTCTCGTTAACACGTTCTTTGTGCAATTGGAAGGAAAAGCTGCTGCAAAATGTTTTGGCTATATTAACTGAATCTCAACACTGGAATACACTTCTTTTCAAGTAATTTTGTATAGAATCATTTTTTCTGAATAAAATATTTTTTTTCAAAGCGCTTTAGAGTTGGATCTAGTTAAAAAGGAGGTTAAAAATATTGATCAACCTTTCCTAGTGGTATATGCCTAATGTATTCCCTCGATATTTTCACCATGGTTGTGGATCAAACCGTGACTTTTATCGAGATGAACCCGTAGTATAAACAATAATTCCTACGAACAGCGATGTCGGCAGGAAATTCCTGATGTTTATTTCGCATTATGATCTTATCAGAACCGAGAAATGAAGTTCGTGGATAAATGAAAGTGGCATCGCGTATCTGTCTCTGAAAAATCTATATTTTATTTTAATTATCTCTCAACGTTTGGCAGTGAGACCGCTCCGAGTTATTATTATTATTTTTTTTTTTTTCAAAAATTTGAAGTGGGGGGGGGGGGGGGGGGACATTTGTTTTAAAATGCGTTAAAAAATTCGCTTTTAGCGCGACTTTGGAATATCGACAAGCGATCTTTTTGTACCGAAAACAAGAAACCTACGTGACGGAAATAACAAGTGCTATACTGTTATTAGCCACGATAATGATGAGGAATAGACATGAGAACCTTAGCGCCAGTAACTTAGATAAAGAAACTTGGTCTTATTATCTCTTCAATTTGCAGTGTGACTTTTCTGCATCAACACTGAGACCACATCAGGATCATATCACCGGGCAAGGTTGGTTGAAGAGTTTTTAAATTTTGTTTTTTTAATTGATTATTTTACTGCAGGTGTATTTTCTCTGTCGGGAAGAAAGTTTCTAATGCTATATAACAAATGCTCTTCGATAGCAACCTTAGAGATAACATGCGGTCAGCTGAACATTTAAACACCGACGGAGATCAGTTCTGAGTCAATTTACGTTTTGCAGTTCTTTATTTTTCCACCATTGCGCCATTTTACCATATTAGGTCACGAGAACGCGCAAAATATGCACGTACACTGTAGAGCAGTACAAATATACGGACGGAAAGCGGAACAACAAAATGAACGGACTAAACGACCCAATAAGGTGTATGTAATTGCTGGCGCTTCCACGAATTTAGTTCACATTAACAAATTGATGTCTAAAAATGCATAGCTGTTACAACCACTTCTAGTCATAAAAAGGAGTCTTTTAATTCTTAGCCGTATTCTAGCTCATTTTTTTTTATTAGACGTCGAATTAATACATGTCCGTTTATCGAATAATTCAAGTTGACCACGTTATAAAGAGTGCAATATCCGAAAACGCAACAGGGAAATAATTTCGAGTCTCCCTTGTCCGGTTGGCTAGACAAACAAATATTTTTGCAGTTTTTTTCTTTATCTGAAAACGGATAGGCAGCTGCAACTACTGAGGTTAGTTTGTTAAAGAGCTCTAGAACTAAACTTTTTGCTAATTTAACTCTAGAATTGAGTTTGAGTCAATTTAACTCTTGCTTTTCTCCATATCCCATGATTTTCACAATGTAGGTCTCAACTAGTGTAAACTCATCAGCACCGAGAAACAAAATATTGGATCAGGGAAAGTCAGTGGCGCCGAGTTATCTGCTGCTTTGGAAAAGCGAGCGTTTCCAGTAATATGAACCTCAAACTATTGATTTCGCCGGCGTTGAATTTTTGTAATCGTTTTGGACGTGTTGTTTTTCTAAGTTTTATCTGAAATATTAATTAAGATCAATGTTCTACGGTAAAAAAGGAAAGTTCTTTTTTCAAACTAGCTTAGATCAGCAAGCAAAAAGGGAAAATCCTATTAACCCCTAAAAGGACTGAGACAATTTTTATGGCTGTGTTATTTTCCTCTAAGGTCTGGTTTAAACGACGCATTTTACATGCGCCAAATACAATACTAGTTCGAGTCGACTCGAATTAAAAAGTTCGGCATTTGGTTTAAACGTTGAATTTAATTGTGTCGCATTTAATTGCTGAGCGTTCAATTCCAAATTTAAAAACCCAAGAATATCCGTCGTGGTTCAGGTTGTCCACAATACGGTCATTTCACGTTGTTGTTCCCCAAAGAACGGCTATGAACGGCAGTGAAACTGGAACAGTTGAATATTCGACTGAACTCGCATTTAATTCAAATCTGCCGAATTTAATTGTTTTAAACGTCGCATTTTACATGCACTAAATTCGGCAATTTGATTCGGCTCATGCAAAATGCGACGTTTAAAGCAGACCTAAGTTTAAGTCATCTTATCAATTTTCAATAAATTGTTTTTACAGTGAAGTTAAGTTTACCAAACAGCTGAAATTGAAACTGCGACAATATGAAGTCACTAATTATTTTAATAACTTCATAGCATGTTGACATTGTATTTACATTTAATCTTTCCATTAAACTTATATTATATTTCTGTTTGCAGTGTGACTATTTTTCATGAGAACTGAGACCACTCACCAGGAACTGAAGTTTCCTATTGAGAGGTCTATTGACAAGGTAGCTTGAAAATTTTCTTGACCTTTTTTTCCTGATAAAAGTTCCTATATTAATATCATGATCTCCCCTGGAGAGATCACTGTCGTTTCTATGTTTTTATGTCCAATACTACCATAGTCACTCTTTTAGAAAGCAACATAATTAAATGCAAAGTCAGTTAAAACATTTTAATAAATACCTGTTTACTCAGTAGTTTGTGCACGTCAAATTATATTCAGACGCCACAGTGGTGTAAATTTGAACAACCTGCCACACGTTATGTTGAGGCGGAAAAAGGTCCTTTTGTGTTCAAAGTATTTGAATAAAGATTGACTGTGTTATTTGTACATATATTTTGCCTAGCAACGGCGCCCTTGTCAGTTTATTTATGTTTTTTTTTTGTTGTTGTTTCTTTCAAACTCCTTGTCTTTCTCTTTACAATGTGAATTTATTTGTTCGCAAGAAACATTAGCAGGGGGGGGGGGGGGGGGCTTTTTGTTGACAAGGTAGTTTTTTCACTTTTTTTTTCCTATTGTGTGGCTTTGCTGATAAATACGATGTAGGCTTCCTTAATTTCCAAAATGATGACTTTCATTTCCCATCGAAGAAGGCTAAAGAGAGTTGTTTATGCCTGTACCAATTAAAGGGAAGCAGGAACGACTCATACCTTAGAGTGTTTCTTGGTAGGTCAGTGTAAGTGTATTGAACACAGCCGCCTGCCATCGCGTCTTACCAGTTCAACAGTACGGATCCTGGAGAAACTCAAAGTAAAACATGAAGGGTTTTAAAACACTTTGAACGTTTCGTTTTCTTTAAAATAATAGCGCGATGGTTATGATGGAATGTTTAATTAACATCGAATTATTTTTTATGTCACGCCAGTAACGTAAGATTGAAAATGGTACGGCTGTTATATTTTCAAGACTGCTGAAAATGCATATTCGCTAATATTTAACTATTAGTTATGTTTAACTTCATAGTATTTTGACATCATTTCTACTTTTTCTCTTTGCAGTGTGACTATTAACCATTTGCACTGAGAACACTTACAGGAAACTGAAGTTTCCTTTTCACAAGGTAGTTGAAAGCTTCCTAGTTTTCCTTTTTTCATACTATTTTCCCGTAGGTTTCCCTCTCTCTCGCTGTTGGAAAGAACACTGTTTTTCCGCTGAGTTTCACCACGTTGTTTTGTTCAAAGCTATGATGGTTTACGCGGAAAAGTGAAAGCAGTTTTGTGCCAAACTTTATCTCGTTACAGTTATCCTGCGATGTCGGCTTATACTCAGCCGACGAGGCTGTAGGCCGAGCTGGCTAAAATCAGACGATATTCCGCAAGATTGAGCTGGATAATTCTTTTATTATTCAACAAATTGTCAACGAAACGTTTTTTTTTCAGCGAGAAAAACAGCGTTTTGCAGGATTTCGGTCAAATCTTGGGAACCTACATATATCGCAGGATATCTGTTATGTACAGATAACAATTTACTTTCTGATCATATATGGTTATCGCACGAATTTGTTGAAAAATAATTATTTTACGGATTGTGCCCCGAGCTCGAGCGCACCGATGAATAACAACGCATTTTTCCCTTTAGCGTCTAAATTCAGTGACAGTTCACAAGGAAGAGCTTCTAGTTGAAAAGGTTGGTTGAAAACGCTTTTCTGGTTAAAAGCAATTTCATCTCCTCTCTTGAAGAAAGGCTTTGTTTAACTATTTTCAACGCTGAGGTTTTGAAAGTCCAGTGCTAACAGCTAGAGATGGGTTTTAAAAACTTCTCAACGTAGGCTGGGATTAGATGATTTTCCGTTGCAAAATCAGACAGCAAGGTTTGAAGTTAACATTTTATAATGTTAATAGCTTTTAATATTTTTTAATCTTGTAATATATAGTCTAAATATTTTTTATGAATTGTAACAGTACACGTAATTCAGTCCAAGGACTGCAAAGTGTTATACTTTTAATAAACGATACTTCTTCTTCTCTTCTTCTTCTTCTAAGTTAGGCGAATGTTCTCCTGTCGCGTGCTCTTATGCTCAATTTCTACAAGATATATTGACTTCTATTTCCCACCAGAGAGCGCTTAAAAGTAATTTACAGGCTTTCACTAGTCACAAATTTTAGTCACGCAGTCCTTAGGGTCACCTGTCATCGCGCCTTCCCTCAAGAATAAGACTGCTGTCGCGGACGATATCGATTTCGGTCATATCATATCCAGCTTTTTTACATCACTCTGCCATTTACACTTAGGCTAATCCATTGACTAACGGAACAGTTGATTTCGGACTTTTTCAAGTTTTTCCCGACATTATTCATTCTAATTCTCGTTTGGCAGTACGATTATATATATCCTCTCCGTTAGAAATGTTCAATACTACGATTATTGTTCTTTCAGAAAAGCATGAAAGCTAAATGCAAATTCAACAGAAATATTTCAATACTAAGGAAAATGTCATAAAGTGTTGACTTAGTGTTATGTGCGCGACAGTCCATCAATTCAGAATTTGTGTTCAACAAATTTAACCTTCGACACTTTTACCTCTATCTCAGAAAAGTCTTGCGGATAAATAACTTCATGTTTGCTTCTTTGGCATAGTTTTTTTTTTTCAAACTATTAAACTCGTCTTTCTCGTTAAAGGTTTGTGTATGTGCTTTAACAAGAAAATTCACCGGAGAGGTTAAACAGTTCTTTTATTTTATTGAAAAAAGGCTTGAATGGATAATTTTCCTGGGCAAAATGTGACAGCAACCTCGTTTGTGTTTATATATTTAGGTTCGAAACGTCCTTTTATAAGCATTGTAAATACTAAAATAGTTCAGGTGTCTTCCGAAGGTCTCCTGCCGAGTAATCATTAAATACACAGATGTGTTGAATTTCCACAAGATATGCCGGTGACTTTCATTTTGCACCGAAAGTTCGTCGTTTGGAGGCTAAGCGCAGCCGGTAAATAGTCACAAATTCAGTCACGTAGACCCTGTTTAAGAACCTAGAAATAACAGTGCTGTTTGATAAAGTTAGTTAAAAACGCTGATTTACGATGACTTGGGCAGCGTACTTCGGCTGCTTGAGTTTTTGTGGCTGTTTTACTAACAACTGGTGGGTAGTCACCAGATAGTGTCAAATTTTAAGACGAAACGGCGCAGACATGGAACACTATGATAAAAAAAATTTGGAAAGAATAAAATGATTTACTTTTAAGTTTTCTCTGTAATGCTTATTCATTTTTTATTTACTTAAGTTTAAGGGTAAGCATTGAAATTTAATTTCCATATTCCTCTTGAGTGTGCTGTTAACAAATTATTTTACGTTTTTGATTATCTGGTGACTGTGAGAAATATCAGTACATGCCTTCGCGCCAGAATTAAAGTTAAGACATAAGTTAACTACATGTCTTTGTATACAACCAGTAAAAAAAAAAAACAAACACATCACTCATTTCTCCCAACAGATACAGATCTCTCCAACAGCAAAAAAAAAAAAAAAAAAGAAGAAGAAGAAGTGAGAATTCAAGATGTTTTCGTTTCCTGAATGTGTTACCTGGCTTGCTGTGGGCTTAACCGAGTGTGTTGCTATAGTAACACTTAACATCATTACAATAATTATTTTTATAAAAAATCGTCATCTGCGTAAGCGCAGCATGTACCTGGTTATTAATTTGGCAGTTGCTGACATGACGGTTGGAGGATATGCTACGCATGATCTATTCTATGTGGCTGGAAAATTTTGTAATGTCTGGAAGGAAAACTTAATTGATCACTGGGCAGACTCTGTACTTTTTACACTCCTCCGCATGTTCCTTCTTTCCTCTATAACAAACATAGCAGCAATTTCTGTTGAACGGCTGCACGCAACGCTGCGGCCGTTCAGACATCGCTTTATTAAAAATTGGGTATACGGAATGATAATTGCTGTTGTTTGGGTTACAGCTGGGTTATTGTCAATTGTTCTTGAAGTATTATTCAAATTTAAAGTTCTCAGTTATTATGTTTACTTATTGAATTTATTCCTTGCAATGTGTTTATTAGTCATTTGTATTTCATACGCGTCCATTGTTATTAAAGTCTGTTGTGGAGCGCAGCCTCAGCACCATGGTGCAGCCAGTAGAGAAAGAAAGCTGACCATGACATTGTTGATCGTGACTGTAGTATCTCTGCTGTTGTACCTGCCATATATTACATTCAATTTTCTCAATTTTACCATTGACATTACTGATTCAATGTCCAATGTAACGTATGTACGGTTAGAGAATATGCTGCTTGTTTTATATTATGCAAACTCGCTTGTAAATCCTATATTATACGCAATCCGCATGCCCGAATACAGATTGGCTGTACTTGCACTCTTTCGCAGACGACCTCAGCAACAAAGACGAGTTGCAGTTATTCCTCTTCATGACTTGTAATGCGAATAATATTAAACTCTATGTCCTTCTTCTATCTAGGTTTGTGAATTTCAAATGTTGTAATGACTAAAATTGCAAATGATTGAACACGTCGACGAAAAATAATTAACTATATAATGTACACCTAATTGCAATAGAGCGTTTTCATATGACGTCACGGCAGCCATATTGGTGTTCCAAAACAAAGAAAATACGGCCATATTGGTGTACCAAGACATTCCTCTGGGAATAAAACTCTATCTTTATGCAATTGTAGTCTTTTGTTTTAGAAAGTCAATATGGCCGCTGGTCACGTGAGTGAAAGCGCTGTAAAACGCTGTTGTCGTCGAAAAAAGCAAACTAAAAAAGGTAAATAGGAATTAAGATCGGCGGTTCATGGTTGAAAACCACCGACGTATCCTTTGCTTGTTTGTTGTCTTTGTGTCGTCTAAATAATCCTAGTTCCTCAGTTCATACCTGCTTCCTTTTACTTTGATAAAGGTGCGCGCGCTTGTCTCGTTATATCCACGCGCTTCGCTTAATTCATTTGACGTGTGCGCTTAGTTCGTAATTTAACGGTTTAGTTTATTTTGCGTTATTTTCCTTATTATTATTTTTTGTAGTACCTGTGCTCACATCGTGGGTGGCTCCTCCTAAAATGTTCTGCAATTGGTATAGAATTTAATGGAGCCGAAACCAATTGTAGAAATGCACCCATTTTAGGTATCCTACTGATGAACGGTTACAACAATTAGATATTTACAGGAGCTACTATTGTGTTCGTGGTCTGTCCCCTTAGAAACGATATGTTTAAAATTCGTCCGAAGAAACCGCCTCAAACTCCTCAAAATACACGTGAATGAATTTATCTTATAACACGATTGAGATCTGTACAAATATAAAGTCGTGAGATTCCTGTAAATTTATTCAGCTATGATGATTAAGCTAATTAATTCCTATTTGCCTTTTTTTTCTTCATTTTTCTTTCAGAAAATTTCACTTGATAGAAATTCAAGTTGTTACTAGTTGTTTTTAGCTCGATGAAAAACTAACTAAAAAGACTTTACTTCTCAGTTTAAGGTTGGGTGTGTTCTTAGTATGTTCTTAAAATCTGGGTCAATTTAAGTTCTTCAAAAATGGTTCTTATATAAAATAGAGTGTAGAGACTAAATGCAGGCTATATGATTCACAGTTAAGCTGACGATTTGCTTCATACTCATGTTATACCATCTTGCGAGCGTGGGATGTTTATGATTTATTGGTACCCCCTCCCCCCTAGAAAGTAGTGACAACATTTCGTGGTTGTCGGGAAGGGGGCTACCCTTTCTAACAGAGAACACTTACTAACGGATTATTTTGATCAGCTTGTAATTTGAGCACTTCAGTGTCAGCTTAAAACGCTCAAACTTTGTAAAAACCTAAATGTCTCAGTGGTGCCCTTATTTCCCGTCTCCACCACCCCACCCCACCCCACCCCACCCCACCCCACCCCCGCACAGAAAAGCTTGATACTCAGGCGACCTTTCACATGACGTACCAATGTTGTGAGCCACATCCAGTCTGGTGTTCAATTATACAGTACCCCCTATATCAATTTGAACGAATAAAACAGATACTATACATGAGCAGTGTTAGGTTCACTTTTACTCAGTTAGCTAACATTAGAATACAAAATTTGAAGATTATCGAAGAAGAATGCATACTTTGGTGAAATCCTTTAAACCCATTCCAGAAGGGATATGGTATATTTAATGTGATTCATTTATTGTACTTGTGATAAGTAGAAGATATTACTTGATGTAGTCTACTTTAGTTCCTTAATTTCATCCTTTGCTAGAGTTATAACGAATTAGGGATTAGTTGTAGTTATTATTATGTTTTTATTTCTTTCAAAAAAAGTACTACTTTTGTTGATTTAAAAGGTTATTATATCACGAATGGAAACAGGTATTTTAATCACGATGTTCTATTACATGATTATGATATTTTGTAAACGATGTTATAATACTTCTTTGAAACTTGATAGATGTTCAAACACGTACTCAGTGTTATAATACATCTTTGATTATATTATTTGCTGTAAATCATAAGATAAATAAAAACTTGCCGTTGCTACAAATTGTTTTTTCTTTTCTTTGTGTGGAGAGTACTGCATAATTTTTTTTTTTTTTTACTGCAACGGCCAAATGTTGATAGTTGATTATCATTCTGACTTATGAACAATCTTCAAGATGATAACTCGATCGTAAAGACATGGTAAACACGTTAATTCGAGTGAAATGCTGATAATCAAATAAGAACATGTTCAATCAAGTGCGCCATTACATGCACGGTAGAACCAAACGAAGGGCTCAGGTGACCCCAAACGATGGGGAAATAAAGGGAAGCCAGCAACATTTACACGTACACCCTAACCCTACATTCATAAGTCATCTTCCTCTGGCGACGTAAACATTTTAACACCAATATTACCATCGTCATGTCCACAAGAAGCTCAACTTGCGATCAATGAAATACATCCCTATGATCTGAGTTTGGGCCTAGTGGACCATCAGGCCGGAACTTATCCTGGTTTCAAAAAACGTATAAAACTGAATTTTCGGTAACTCTCTGTTACCTTCATCAGAGTTAAAAATTTGGTTCAGTTTCTTGCATAATAAGTTTTTATACACCGCCGGTCTCTAGGGATGTTCCCAATGTTAAATAAACTTGCGGGAATTGCACATGCTCATTCACACAGTTAATGTCCTGGATGGAATGTAGCGCTTCTAGGAATAGGCGTTGTTTCCTATTGTTGACATTTCTTTCTAAAATTTCTACATAATACGGATGAATGTCATGGCCTGTTGTTTCCGCGTGAAATCTTATTGCTCTTTCGTTATTTGATCTTGTGCCAGGCTTGTGCTCTGCGCCGCGCGAATTCCACGATCTTTTGCTCTCTCCAACATAGGCAAAATCACATGTTTTGCACTTGACTTTGTACACAATTCCCTTGATCTGATTTGTGGCGGGGCGGTCTTTTGGTTTCTTAAAGATACTGCCCAATGTTTTAACAGGCTTGAAAGTGGTTCTTACGTTTTCTCTGCTAAGCACACGTAGAACTCTCTCGGAAACACCTTTTATGTAAGGGATTGAGGCGTAACCCTTTGGACTCTCTTGATTTTCTTGGTTTTCTGGCTGTGGGGTTTCTTGAGCCGGAACAAGGCAACGATCGATGAAACTTTGGGGGTATTCGTTGACTTTAAGGTCACCGATTACTTGCTGTTTTTCGCTCTGTTTCCGCTCAGAGGTCGAGGGAAGATATTTGGCACGGTCCATTAGTGTCTTTACTACAGCTCGTTTGCTTTGCGCGGGACTATGCGACTCGAAGGCGAGATATTTGTTTGTGTGCGTGGGTTTCCTGTACACGCCCACTTCCACTTGACCACTCGCAGATACCGTGTTACTTGTATCAAGGAAAGCTATGGTTTGGCCTTCCGCGACTGTAGTTGGCATTTCTATCGTGAATTGTATATGAGGGTTAATGGATTCAGATGGCTGTGAAAAACTCTGATGCTTTCACTCTTTAGGCACGCATTAGAGTAGTCAACGTAGCGGCGCCACCATCGCGGTTTTACTGGTGCAGAGGCTAAGGCCTTTTCCTCAATTTCTTCCATGACTAATTCGGCGATCACTGCGCTGACAGGCGATCCCATCGCACAGCCAAATACTTGGTGGTACTGAGTTCCTTCAGATGAGAAATAGCTGTTGTTAAGTACGAAGGAGAGAAGATCGAGAACTTGAGCTTGTGTCAAGCTTGTAAGGGCTTTCCATTCAGTTGTCTCACCAAGTTTGCGTTGAACAATATCTATCGCCAAATCTACTGGGATTGAAGTGAAGAGAGATACAACATCGAAGGACACAATTTGTTCGTCCTCGGCTACTACTTGGCTGCTTATAAAGTTTGTAAATTCTTTAGCGTTCTTGACAGGGAAGCCACTTTCGCTCTGGAGGGATTTTAAAATGGACGCCAAATACTTGGAAAGCTGGTATGTCGGACTGCCAATACAGCTGTTAATTGGTCTTAACGGAACTTGAGGCGTTGCTTCTTTTGGCAGAGTAAAGTGGTCTTCTTTGGGCTCCAGCTTTACCTTGCGTATCTTGGGGAGTCCGTAAAAGGCTGCTGGTGTAGACTCGGATGGCCTGAGTCTCCAGTACTCTGATTCTGTCAAATTGCCCTGCTTTTTGAGATCCAGAAGCTTCTTCTGAAGGGCTGACTCTGTTCTTGAGGTTGGATTTCGCCTTTTATCCGTGATCGGTTGGTATACATCCCTGTCTTGAAGCATTGCACGGATTTGGTTGTCATAATCCGTCTTGTTCATAACAACAGTACAGTTTCCTTTGTCGGCTTTTATAACCAACTAATGGACCGTGCCAAATATCTTCCCTCGACCTCTGAGCGGAAACAGAGCGAAAAACAGCAAGTAATCGGTGACCTTAAAGTCAACGGATACCCCCAAAGTTTCATCGATCGTTGCCTTGTTCCGGCTCAAGAAACCACACAGCCAGAAAACCAAGAAAATCAAGAGAGTCCAAAGGGTTACGCCTCAATCCCTTACATAAAAGGTGTTTCCGAGAGAGTTCGACGTGTGCTTAGCAGAGAAAACGTAAGAACCACTTTCAAGCCTGTTAAAACATTGGGCAGTATCTTTAAGAAACCAAAAGACCGCCCCGCCACAAATCAGATCAAGGGAATTGTGTACAAAGTCAAGTGCAAAACATGTGATTTTGCCTATGTGGGAGAGAGCAAAAGATCGTGGAATTCGCGCGGCGCAGAGCACAAGCCTGGCACAAGATCAAATAACGAAAGAGCAATAAGATTTCACGCGGAAACAACAGACCATGACATTCATCCGGATTATGTAGAAATTTTAGAAAGAAATGTCAACAATAGGAAACAACGCCTATTCCTAGAAGCGCTACATTCCATCTAGGACATTAACTGTGTGAATGAGCATGTGCAATTCCCGCAAGTTTATTTAACATTGGGAACATCCCTAGAGACCGGCGGTGTATAAAAACATTTTATGCAAGAAACTGAACCAAATTTTTAACTCTGATGAAGGTAACAGAGAGTTACCGAAAATTCAGTTTAATGCGTTTTTTACCGATTTTAAGATCAGATACAACCAAAATTTTTATTATGTCAAACACTGATCGCCCTAATAGTATCTACTTTTATTATTCCACTATTGCGCCATTTTACCATATAATGGCAAAACTACGCGCAAAATATGCCACGTTATAACACTGAGGAACAGGGCAAAAATACGAACAGAAAGCGGAGCGACAAAATGGCCGAGCCAAAGTTACTTTTATTAGTGGAATAATAAATCCCGTATTCGATGGTTTAACAATTTTTTTTTTGTAAGTAAAAGTATACACTACCTGACCTCATTTACAATTTTAGTTTACGACCACCCCGTGTGAATTGACACTAAAACTCGTAATTAAAGGCTCTCGTAAGCGACTTCGTCCAAAAGCGAGGGCGACCACTTTTCCTTTGTTTTTAAGCTCCCCTAAGAGGTTGGGGGGGGGGGGGGGGGGGGGTGGTTGTCGTGACAAATAATCACTTCAACGTTATTCTGAATCATTTAATTCAACACTTAAATCAGCACATTTATCGAATTTTAAGTAGTATAAAACTTCACGGTCTAGTGAAACCAAGCAGCCAATGATTTTCCCGAAATTAGAAACCCCGCGAAAAGCATTCTTGTTTAACGACTAGCCCTAGGTCTTTACTTTGCACGGTCTATTTACCCATCAGGAAGTGAATTTTGGCCGGTTTAAACGGCTGAAACGAGGTTTTGTTCTGTTTAGGATTACAGGTAGATTCAATAAAAAAGAAATTATGTCATATACACTCTATAATCCTACGCAGGTTAATTAAGGAATCACACAGAGAAAACATATACCATAAAACTTTATTGTTTGTCGGGATAAGCAAAGCCGCACCAAAGGGGGAGCCGAGGAGCCGAGACCGAGACTGTCCCCCCTGATGCGGCCCGCGGGTGGGAATGGGTGGGTGAAAGCAAATCGTGTACAATGCAGACGAAGGCGAACTGAAACTAATATTACTTATCAATGTCTTGCGCACGTGTCCACAGCACAGTCAATGATTAACCATTTGGAGCTCCGTATTATAATGCCATTGGATGGAATCCAATACCTAACATAATCCTACGCAGGTTAATTAAGGAATCACACAGAGAAAACATATACCATAAAACTTTATTGTTTGTCGGGATAAGCAAAGCCGCACCAAAGGGGGAGCCGAGGAGCCGAGACCGAGACTGTCCCCCCTGATGTGGCCCGACGCCTCCCCGGGCTTTTTGGCCATAAGCGACTCGAGAATTTTGAAGTTTGCCAACATAAATTGCGCAAATGTTAATTGGAGAGGCTTAAGTTGTTTCCCATCAGGGCCGTAAATTAGGTCTGAAGGTAATAAAGGCTTACCTTCAGATCCAGGGGATTCACTTGACGAAGAAACAGCTTGGGCGTCTGCTTGAGCTTGGTCGGCAGAGTCTAAGTTTTGATTGTGGCTGGGAGTCGCGGGAGGGGCTGTTTTCGACTGGTTAAACTCCGCTTCGATTTTAGCTAGCTCGTCTTCGAGCTTGAAAGGTTGTAGCGACAACTCTGGTGAAGTAGACCCCGGTAATCTTGGTGCTAGGTCGGTAGACGAGTCCGAGGACTTGTTCAAGGTGGCGATGACCCGGCGTAAAATTATTTTGTGCCCCACCACGAGGCGCATATCGGATAAATCCTGCTCTGTTATACCAGCGAGGATGGTTGCCGATGTAACGTGGTGCTCTGCGAGTACTTCCACGAGGGCCGCAGGAATTCCGTGCTTGGAACCAAACTTGTTTAGCCAAGGGGAACAGTCCCCCGTTTGGTCGGCTTTTTTGGAAGAACGCTTAGACTTAGGAGGCATGACTCAAATCGAAAGAAGGCATGAAAGCAAATCGTGTACAATGCAGACGAAGGCGAACTGAAACTAATATTACTTATCAATGTCTTGCGCACGTGTCCACAGCACAGTCAATGATTAACCATTTGGAGCTCCGTATTATAATGCCATTGGATGGAATCCAATACCTAACATAAAAGCATAGATTGAACTCAAGCTTTTTCTACAATAACAATTATACTACGCGCCCTGGTTTCTTTGAGCGATGTAGTTAACTCGTCTGCGCCTAATTCAGAACTTTGTACCTGCGTTCAGATACTTGTTATAAAGGAAATTTGTCTCCAACTATTATTTTGCAACTTGGAGAGAATGCATAAATTATTTAGGACACATTTTAAGTAAAAGAGCTGAATAATATATTTTTAGATTACATCACTCAGCGTGTGTCAAAAGCACTTTCGATTGACTTAATGCATTGGATGGGTTTTCATTCGAAAACGAGATCAAAGGGTAAATGTTATTTTGCTTTGGACTTAAAATTAACGCTGTTTTACGATCTTCCTATCCATTGTCGTTCTGTCAGGTCAATCAATAAAACCCGCAAACCCTCCATATGTGTTCTTTATTTTATTGAAAAACGGCTCGACAGTGAGAGTACAAACGTGAATTCAAACTCCTTAAGCATGCACACTAGAATAGAGAAAATGTGTGAACAGCTTGATTCTGCAGAAAAGAAAATCCTTCATACCTTGTGACCATTTTATTTTGTTGCAATCAATTGTAAAATGTTCACAGAAAAAGCCGTCCATAGACTCTTTACATAACCCATACACTTTTTTCACCTAAAACCGCCAATATTTTATTTCTGCAAATAAACGTTGATGTCCACTTTACTGAAATATCGACTATCCTAAGTAAACACCGCCTGTAAAAGCTTTTTTTCTTATCTAACTCGGCAAGTACTTGCCTTTTAGGGCCGCACGATTTAGATGGAATAATGCAGTGAAAGTTCCTCTTAAAGGACGGAAAATAGAATTTATTAATTAAAAAGCGAAAAAAAAAAAGAAACTAAGCCACTTTTTATAATGGCAATGGTATTCTGTTGATTTAGGTTAAAAATATTGCGGAGAACTGAAAAGTAAATTTCACTTATTTTTTTTAGATATCACTGAAATATCCTTTTAATGCATACAGTAAATATCTATTCTAGTTACTGATTCCGCACGAACTTCTGTGAAACCAACATTGTCGCAAACTGATCATTAGATAAAAATAATTAAAGTTCAACTGAGGCCTTACACTACTGTAAAATGGTATAAAAGTCCTTTAAAATCCAAGCTTTCGCCGATCTACGGCATCATCAGGGATAACAACAATATTCCGCATGAGGCTTATATATTGATGTAAAGTAAAAACGTGTGAAAAGCGAGAGAATGTGGGAGTAAATGCATGAGCTAAATAATAACAAGATATAAATATGAATAAAAATGAATGATATGATCTATTGAGTGAGTGTCAAAGTACGAAGAGTCTCTAGATGTATTAAAATAGTTATTGGAATAAAAGGTCCGCGAATTCGCTGCATTCTTCCCGGGAGTTGAGGGCAGGTTTGTATTTTTGTATGTAGAACGCTTCGAATAGTCGTAGATTCCATATTAGTTCGATTAGCCAGACTATCTTTTTCACCTTGCTTTAGTTTTAAATTGTCATCTTCATTTTTCAATAATTTATCAATTTATTTAAAATCACCATTAAAGCAGACAAAATAGAAAATGGGTAAAACTCAAAGAAAGCGAAGATGAAGTCCAACAAATGAACGGGTTACACTTAATTGCTTTGTTTCGTTAATGTTTTCTAACATTTTGTCAGTTTTTTAGTACAAAATAGTATCATGCAACCCCTGTAAAAGTGATAGTCTCTGACTCAGGAATTCTAAGTAACTCACTACAATCTGTGTGACAGTCTTGTCAAGGCATATTGCTTATTTAAATAAGTTTTTGCATTTATTTTTTCACCCCAAAGACTCAACATATGGTTTTCTGTCGACGACCTTCATCTTTGCAAACAAATCCCATCGGATGCCGACATCAAGCGATAACGTCACGATGATGTCATCGCTTAAAAAGCCGGGAGGAAAGTCTTTGAGAATCAAGGAAAAAACGGTATAAAAATGATTGAAGTCTAGTGGAAAGATTTTAAGCTCATGTCTCTTGTCAAATGATAATGGCCCTTCCCTAAATTGTGTTAAAAACTAGTGTTTCATGCACATAATAAAGAGGCCCTTCCACCTGCTAAATAATGACATGTCCTTACGTAACATAATTAAGCTCTTGGCAAGTTACTGACGTACTTTAAAGTGCCGATGAGGTAAAAAATATTTATCGCTTATTTTTAAGGCTTTTCAAAATAAAGACGAATGGCGTTTTCCTTTTTGAAATATCTTTTTTCGTTTTAGAGATATTTAGGTTTTTGTATTATGCAAATAAGGAAAGTGATGACGTCATTAATCGTTCCACAAAAAGATAAATCACTTAATCAAGCATATCTCTTGGAGTATTAAAGCGGTGTTCTTCAAACTTGGCACCATCAATGTTCATCATAAAAGGCACAAGATGGCACCCGTTGCGCCGTTGCCATGGCAACAATTGTGCCACAAAGACTTATTTCTATTAACACTGACATTCCCAGTTTATTCTTAACCAAAGGTGATGCACTCCCAACAAGCTAACGAAGATAGTTAAGCTAAGATGGGTAACACGTGTGTTCCACGCCAGACCCACTGTTCATTTTTAAAGTGCTGCAAATGGAGATATTTTGTTTATAACAGAAGGAGACTGGATCCAAGACTGTTGCCATGGCAACGGCGCAATGGGTGCTATCTTGTGCCTTTTATGATGAACATTGATGGTGCCAAGTTTGAAGAACACCGCTTTAATACTACAAGAGATATGCTTGATTCAGTGATTTATCCTTTTCTGGAACGATTAATGACGTCATCGCTTTCCTCATTTGCATATTACAAAAACCTAAATATCTCCATAACGAAAGAAGATATTTCAAAAAGGAAAACGCCATTCATCTTTATTTCGAAAAGCCTTAAAAATAAGCAGTAATTATTTTTTACTTCATATGCACTTTAAATGCGTTGATATAGCCGTAAATTTTGTTTACCCAGTTGTCAAACCATAACCAGTCAGCCCACCCCATACACACACACTCATGGCTTGAAAATAAACAATTTAAGAGTTTACATAAATAATTGATACTCTCCGTTAACACGGTTAGCTTTTGTTTCAAAACCTCGCAGTTATTACCAAGCTGTCAAATGTATTTCAAGTAAACGAAACCAATACAGGCCTCCGAAAGGTTGAAGTCTTCATCGCAGCCAAAACAAGTGCTGGGAAGGTGCACAGAAAGCGAGCATTAAAGTTTTAAGCGACTACTTCTAGTTCCGGACAGCTGAAAATTAACATTCGACAATATTTGACCAGTGTCTACCAGCAACTGACACCCTCTAACTAGCGTCAGAGTATTCTGACATTTAAATTATTAACGATATCGACATTTCCAAAGACTCAAATAATATCCGATGTTCTTGCATTGCGAATTTCCTCGCCTCTCACAAGGCAGGTAAGTTTATAGTTTACTGTAGGCGTATTCTCATTGTTGTAGCTACATAGTATAATCTTCGTTTGGTAGATCGCTAAAACGTCATTCTGCAGTACTATGCCTTGTAAAAGTATCTGTTTGTAAACAGCATTTATTATATCTCTTGGATAGCTCGCGCTATTCTATGAGCCAAATAGTCAATTTTACGGACCGCATCCAACATTACGGTCCGCTTCCCGGGCGCTTGACGACAAATGGCTTTTATTTATTTATTTCCAAAATTTTTAAATTTCGGGTCAAAATTAGGAATATTTCTGTTGTCTTACACACCCACCGTATTTTAACGGTAAATATTGAAATTAGGCGCTTTTAATTTCTACCACAGAATATTTAAAGAAATTATTTCTTGTCACGCGATTCGAATTCAGTTTTGGCTTTTCATAGTTATTTTTTAAAGAAAAAAATTTCAAGCGAAATTGGAAAGACAGTTAAGAGAGGACTGTATTTCATATTACGCTCCGATGAAAATGTTCGTGTCTGAAAAGCTTTTGTTGATCTACCTCGTTTGACAGATGGCGTCAGCATGAAAGTTCAACTACCGGATGTTTCTTTTTTCTCTCGCTCGCGTCGGAAGTTTTTCTCGTCAGTACAAGAAAGAAGGAAAACCGTCTGGAACCAGGTTACTGGACTATTCCATCCCTACCTATATAGGGGTTGAACCTAAAAGAGCGGTTTAATCCAGGCAGGGGAAGAGAGAGTCCAGGATAACTTGTGTGCAACATGCTCAAATAGCCTGCATTGCAGTCGAACTTAACCCCGTGGTGAAGTGAGTCTGCAACGCAACGCAGGCTATACGTTTACATTCCCCAATTCAGTCATGATAGGCTGCTAAAAGTGATGTTACTTTCCATACCTGTCAGAGGTATTTTTTCCTGTCGCACGTATTTGTGTGAATGGTGTTATTGCATTTCGTGCAAATGACGAAATGACGATTTGCATAGTAATTACGATATGTAAATAGTCATTTTGAGCTTCATGGAGGATTCTTCAGAGTCGAATCTGCTTTGTTCATAACGCAGAGCCATAGGTCAGAGAATGCTGCTGTTGTTGAAGGTAATTGAATGCATACATGCATGAAATTTAACTTTGCTTGATTACTCTCATGTTGAAACCACTTGCTTTACGTCCGTTGAATGCGAGAAGTTTGAAGAAAGTTGGGTATCAGACGCAAGTTGTCTTAAATGGGCATGGGTGCAGAAAATCTTTAGATCTTTTAGCCGGACTGTCTTTTTCACGTTTCTTTAGTTTTAAATTGTCATCTTCAATATTTCAATAATTTATCGATTTATTTAAAATCACCATGAAAGCAGACAAAATAGAAAATAAGGAAAAATCAAAGAAAGCGAAGATGAAAATGCAAAGTCAACAAATGAACGGATTACACCTTAATTACTTTGTTTCGTTAATGTTTCCTAAAATTTGGTCATTTTTTTTAGTACAAGATAGTATTATGCAACCCCTGTAAAAGTGATATTCTCTGACTCAGGAATTCTAAGTAGCTCATAACATTAGGTGGGACAGTCTTGTCAAGGCATATATTGCCTTATTTAAATAGGTTTTGACAATTATTTTTTAACCTCGAAGGCTCAACATATAGTTTCTCACGACGACCGTTATCTTTGCAAACAAATCCCATTGCATGCCAACATTAAGCGATGACGTCACGATGACGTCATCGCTTAAAAAGGAAGAAAGTCTTTGAGAATTAAGGAAAAAACGGTATAAAAATGATCGAAGCCTAGTGGAAAGATTTTAAGCTATAATAGATCATTTCTTTTGTCAAATGATAATGACCCTTCCCTATATGGTGTTAAAAACTAGTGTTCCTTGCCCACCTGCTAAATAATGACATGTCCCTTCTTAACGTAATAAATCTCTTGGCAAGTTGCTGACGTACTTTAAATGCGTTGATATAGCCGTAAGCTATGCTTACACAGTTGTCAAACCGTAACCAGTCAACCCACCCCATACACACACTCGCATGGCTTGAAAATAAACAGTTTAAGAGTTTACAGAAACGATTGATACTCTCTGTAAACACGGTTTGCTATTGTTTCAAAACCTCGCAGTTATTACCAAGCTGTCAAATGTATTTCAAGTAAACGAAACCAACACAGATCTCTAAAGGTTGAAGTCTTCATCGCAGCCCAAACAGCTGCTGGGAAGGTGCACAAAAACCGGGCGTTAAAGTTTTAAAGCGACTGTTTCTAGTTCCAGACAGCTGAAAATTAAAATTCGACAATTTTTGACCAGTGTCTACCAGCAACTGGCATCCTTTATCTAGCGCCATAGCATTCTGACATTTAAATTATTAACGATATCGACATTTCCAAAGACTCAAATAATATCCGGTGTTCTTGCATTGCGAATTTCCTCGCCTCTCACAAGGCAGGTAAGTTTATAGTTTACTGTAGGCGTATTCTCATTGTTGTAGCTACATAGTATAATCTTCGTTTGGTAGATCGCTAAAACGTCATTCTGCCGCACTATGCCTTGTAAAAGTATCTGTTTGTAAACAGCATTTATTATATCTCTTGCATAGGTCGCGCTATTCTATGAGCCAAATAGTCAATTTTACGGACCGCATCCAACATTACGGTCCGCTTCCCGGGCGCTTGACGACAAATGGCTTTTATTTATTTATTTCCAAAATTTTTAAATTTCGGGTCAAAATTAGGAATATTTCTGTTGTCTTACATACCCACCGTATTTTAACGATAAATATTGAAATTAGGCGCTTTTAATTTCTACCACAGAATATTTAAAGAAATTATTTCTTGTCACGCGATTCGAATTCAGTTTTGGCTTTTCATAGTTATGTTTTAAAGAAAAAAAATTTCAAGCGAAATTGGAAAGACAGTTAAGAGAGGACTGTATTTCATATTACGCTCCGATGAAAATGTTCGTGTCTGAAAAGTTTTTGTTGATCTACCTCGTTTGACAGATGGCGTCAGCATGAAAGTTCAACTACCGGATGTTTTTTTTTTTCTCGCTCGCGTCGGAAGTTTTTCTCGTCAGTACAAGAAAGAAGGAAAACCGTCTGGAACCAGGTTACTGGACTATTCCAACCCTGCCTGATATAGGGGTTGAACCTAATAGAGCGGTTTAATCCAGGCAGGGGAGGAGAGAGTCCAGGATAACTTGTGTGCAACATGCTCAAATAGCCTGCATTGCAGTCGAACTTAACCCCGTAGTGAAGTCAGTCTGCAACGCAACGCAGGCTATACGTTTACATTCCCCAATTCAGTCATAATAGGCTGCTAAAAGTGATGTTACTTTCCATACCTGTCAGAGGTATTTTTTCCTGTCGCACGTTTGTGTGAATGGTGTTATTGAATTTCGTGCAAATGACGAAATGACCATTTGCATAGTAATAACTCTATGTAAATGGTCATTTTGAGCTGACAGTGTTGGGAGGCATAGCTTGGCTTTCACTGAACTACACGTACTAAGCTTCATGGAGAATTCTTCAGAGTCGAATGTTCTTTGTTCATAACGCAGAGCCAGAGGTCAGAGAATGCTGCTGTAATTGTTGGTAATTGAGTTGGTAATTGAGTACATACATACATGAAATTTAACTTTGCTTGACTACTCTCATTTTGAAACCACTTGCTTTACGTCCGTTGAATGCGAGAAGTTTGAAGAAAGTTGGGTATCAGATGCATGTTGTCTTAAATGGGCATGGGTGCAGAAAATCTTTAGATCTTTTAGCCGGACTGTCTTTTTCACGTTTCTTTAGTTTTAAATTGTCATCTTCAATATTTCAATAATTTATCGATTTATTTAAAATCACCATGAAAGCAGACAAAATAGAAAATAAGGAAAAATCAAAGAAAGCGAAGATGAAAATGCAAAGTCCAACAAATGAACGGATTACACCTTAATTGCTTTGTTTCGTTAATGTTTTCTAAAATTTGGTCATTTTTTTTAGTACAAGATAGTATTATGCAACCCCTGTAAAAGTGATTTTCTCTGACTCAGGAATTCTAAGTAGCTCATAACATCAGTGTGACAGTCTTGTCAAGGCATATATTGCCTTATTTAAATAGGTTTTGACAATTATTTTTTAACCTCGAAGGCTCAACATATAGTTTCTCACGACGACCGTTATCTTTGCAAACAAATCCCATTGCATGCCAACATTAAGAAAGAAAGTCTTTGAGAATCAAGGAAAAAACGGTATAAAAATGATGGAAGCCAAGTGGAAAGATTTTAATGCGTTGATATAGCCGTAAATTTTGCTTAGACAGTTGTCAGACCATAATCAGTTAGCCCACTCCATACACACACTCGCATGGCTTGAAAATAAAGTTTAAGAGTTTACATAAACGATTGATACTCTCCGTTAACACGGTTAGCTTTTGTTTCAAAACCTCGCAGTTATTACCAAGCTGTCAAATGTATTTCAAGTAAACGAAACCAATACAGGCCTCCGAAAGGTTGAAGTCTTCATCGCAGCCAAAACAAGTGCTGGGAAGGTGCACAGAAAGCGAGCATCAGTAAAGTTTTAAAGCGACAGCTTCTGTTTCCGGACAGCTGAAAATTAACATTCGACAATATTTGACCAGTGTCTACCAGCAACTGACATCCTCTAACTAGCGTCAGAGTATTCTGACATTTAAATTATTAAAGCCGGATATCGAGATTTCCAAAGACTCAAATAATTAACAATTATTGGACGAGGTTGAGCAAAATATCGTGATCTGCGAGACACTGACAAATCACGATATTTTGCGAAAACCGAGTTCAATAATTGTTTTATCATTCGATCACTGAATTTGTTTTCCACAACTACCTTCGGGAACCACGCACTTCCTTGTTAAAAAATACAGAAGAAATTAAAAGCACAACTTTTGACGATACGAGCTGGTCTTCATCCAAGTCTTTTTCTTTCAGATATAGCTTAAATCCATTACGGGAAATTTGCGTTTCCTTCTTTGTATTTCCGCTGTTTCTGCGTTTCTTATTGAGAAATCAAACCGCTCTCCCACAACTCTGGAAAACGAGCTGCCATTTTTCTTAGAATTCGACACAACTACGCAGGAGGAGAATATTAATTATAGCGAAATCACAGTCGAATGGAAATACGCACGTGCAGACCATTATTTGTAGGCAGTTATTTGTAGGTTAGTGAGAGGCCCTCGGCCAATGAAAAGAAAGAGAAAAAAGTATCGAATGATAATATCTGATGTTCTTGCATCACGAAATTCCTCGCCTCTCACAAGGCAGGTAAGTTCATATTTTCATTGTTGAAGCTAAAGAGTATAATCTTCGTTTGATAGATCGCTAAAACGCTATTCTGCAGTACTATACCTTTAAAAAGCATCTGTTTTCAAACAGCATTTATTATGTCTCTTGGATAGCTCACGCTATTTTGTAAGCCAAATAGTCAATTTTACAGACCGCATCCAACATTACGGTCCACTTCCCGCGCGCTTGACGACAAATTGCTTTTATTTATTTTTCCAAAATTTTCGAATTTCGGGTCAAAATTAGAATATTTTTGTTCTCTTGCACACCCACCGTATTTTAACGGTAAATATTTAAATTAGGCGCTTTTAATTTCTACCACAGAATAATAAAGAAATTATTTCTTGTCATGTGATTCAAATTCAGTTTTGGCTTTTCATAGTTATGTTTTAAAGAAAAATCTTTCTCAAGCGAAAGTGAAAAGACAGTTAAGAGAGGACTGTATTTTACATTACGGTCCGATGAAAATGTTCGTGTCACAAAAGTCTTGTTGTTCTACTTCGTTTGACAGTTGGCATCAGCATGAAAGTTCAACTCATTACTACTGGATGTTTTACTGTGTTTTTTTTTTTCTCTCGCTCGCTTCCGCCTCCGCGACAGTTTTTCTCGTCAGTAGAAGAAAGAAGGAAAAACGTCTGGAACCAGGTTACTGGACTATCCCAACCCTGCCTGATATAGGGGTTGAACCTAATAGAGCGGTTTAATCCAGGCAGGGAAAGAGAGAGTCCAGGATAACTTGTGTGCAACATGCCCAACACACATATATAGGAGGGTCTGGGGCCAATTCTAAATTAACATGGATTTTTAATGAAATAAGGCCTCGGACACTATCACGTTTTCACTAATAAACTCCCTCTTACTTATGATAAAATACTTTATTTTTAGAAGAGCTTTGTACAGGCCCGCAAATGATCCCGGGAAAGTAAATGATCCCCAAATTGGACCGCAAATGATCCCAGGACCGAAAATGACTCCTACAAGTGATACCGCATAATAAAAGAAAAAGACTATTAAAAAAGACTATTGATGTAAAAATATTTTAAGCTAATAAACCGTATTCCAAAAGGGGTCTGCTATTTGCCGAGTTAGAGGTTGAGTTGAGTTTGAGTTGAGTTAAGATTGAGTTAGCGTTCTCCATTTGCTTTTACTAAAAAAAGCGTTTAATTTAAGATGCGAATCACTTTTTACGACCAAATAAGTAGGTAATTTAACATTATAGGGCAGGAAAACTGATACTTTTGTATTTTAGCTAATTGTGTTGTCCTCATTCCGTGGGGAGTTGTAGCGTAACACTTCGAGCCAACCGCAAGCCAAAGTCAACCTCGAGTCAAGCCAGAATTTGTTTTTTGTAGAAAAAGAAAATATAGAACTGTTACATGGTAACAGACAAAAAATTTTGCTTTCATAACTTTGCTAGTTTGAATTTCATTTTTGCTTTTCACAGCAAGACGTAATTCCCTTGTTTCATGACTTTTAACCCTAGCCTTTGTATCGTCTGCGAGGATTTGCCTGTTAGGATCCCTTGTCCATTTCATAATATAGTTTTTTATAGATTCATGATTTCTTCATACAATATATATTCAAATGTTTTTTTCCTACCCCAAAAAAAAAACATTTTTGGCTTAACTCAAGATTGACTCGTGACTCAAGGTTGATTTGGGCTCAGAGGTGGCTCGTGTAACGCTTAACAGCACAAAATGAGGATAACATAATTCTCTAAAATACAAAAGTATCAGTTTTTCTGCCTTGTAATGTTAAATTATCTACTTATTTGGTCGTAAAAAGTGATTCGCATCTTAAATTAAACACTTTTAGTTAAAACAAATGGAAACGGTAACTCAGTCTTAACTCAACTCAAACTCAATTACAACTCAAACTCAACTCAAACTCAACTCAACCCTAACTCGGCCTTATAATGTTCTACTATAAGGCCTGCCTTATTATGTTAAATAACTCTCTAAATAATTCTGCCTTATAATGTTAAATATCTACTTATTTGGTCGTAAAACGTGATTTGCATCTTAAATTAAATACTTTTAGTAAAAACAGTGATTCGCATCTTAAATAATACACTTTTAGTAAAAGCAAATGAAAAACGATAACTCAATCTTAACTCAACTGAAACTCAACTCAACCCCTAACTCGGTCATTGTCTTATCTCTGCGCAGTGAATATTAAAGTAGTTGTCAATTTTGATGAAATGTTTTCGAATAATACATTCAACATACCTTACTTTAAAGGAAACTGTTTAAAAAACGCTCGGTAAACAGCGGGGGATAAATTTCGCTGTATTACAATGTTTTCACTGAATTATACAAAGATTACAACATGAAAACCCTCGAAAAACCCAGTTTTGAAATCGTGTGACGTACTACAAATGGCGTGAGTTTTAATTGGTTTGCGTAAGTGAAATAAAATAGAAAATATAGGGATGGCTTGCGTTAGGGAAAAAAAAAAGCAAATGAACGATGGCTCTCGAATATCTTGTAGCACATGCACGGGCATCTATCGGCGTAGCACACACCTTCGGGTTCTTGAGCTGCCGCTGGTGATCATGAGCGCCATTCAAATTTTGGCGAGTCTTCCACACCAACATTTCTCTGCCTATTTCAGGATCAATTTGTACCTCCAGATCGCCCCAACAACGTTTTCTGCTCTCGTCCCTAGCTCGGAATCCAAAATGTAGGGAAAAGAACCACCATAATGTGCATGTTCCGCTGATGTGTAGCAGAAAACTGAATTTGCCGCTCACGAATAACTTTTCCTCCTCTTCAGTTGTTAATTCGCGACACGCATTTGGCTTGTTTACTCGCCCTTTTTGTGGGAGTTACGTTGTTTATCGATCAAGTCAATTTATTGGAATAACGTTTCTCTACCCTTATTTCAGTTTAGGAATTTTCATGTTTTCACTGTCAAAGATTAGAGTGCTACAAGTGTATTGAAACCCTAATAAATTGATTTTGCTATTTCATTTGTTTCCTCGTTCTGGGAGACTAGAGAACGTCTATTGCATCTTTGTGCGCGCAAAATAAGAGCTCCTAATTTGTCCATTTCTCAGTACGTTTACTGATTATGGCCCATGTATGGTGTTTCCCTACGCTTATCTTCTAGTTTTCTTCTTCTCTTTGTGGAGCCAAAACCGTGAACCATTTGCATTTGCATTTAACCGTGGAAAACTCTCATTTCGTCGTCTTCGCCGATTCTTCTTAAAAACAACTTTGTATTGGACCACTTCGGTTGTCCTCCGCCGATTCGAGCATTTTCTCTAAATTGTTTTCAGTAAAAGTTTGTAACACTTTTAGAAAGTCCCATTTTTGGCATAAATATTGGCGATAAAAACGTATACGAAATCAAAGGGGTCTACGAGCCACTCGTGAATGCATTTGATATATTTAAATCGTTCCTTTGAAGAGCATAGTATCGATGGGAAATGTTCATTATAGGGATAGCGAGACAACTTAGGAAACAGTGATATTGGAGAGAGGTACCTTTGTAAAGCTGTATTTTTATTCACAGCCGAGGGAAAAGACATTTAGAAAGCGCCCGTGAGCATAGCTAATTTGCATAATGTTAACAACACATCGATTGAAGGATGGAAGGCTTAACTTCCCCACAATACTCGTTCATTGCGCAAGCGCATTCACGAGTAAAAAAACAAAACGAGGGTAACAGAGGACCGCAAGGTAGATATAAAGAAGTAAACCTTACGATGGGAGGATAATTGCCCGGGGATATAGTTGTCAACAGAATGGCGTTTTCCTTTTTTACACTTTTCTTTATTATTCAAATGAGCCAACAACCTACAGTCGAAACAATTTACCACGTGCGTAATTTGATTGACAAACTCGCAAAAATAAATAGAAGACAAGTACATTTACAAAGTTGTTTGCGTCGAAATACTAAATAGTCGATTAAAAGACTACCTGATAATTTTGCTGAACTGATTCCATCCAGGATTCCATTCATACTTAGACGGCCATTTGATGCTGCTTGTGCCAAAATTCTACAAGTAAGCTTAAAAGTAATTATTCTCGTCTGACGAAAACAAGCCACTTTTACACCAAATTTCCTGCCATCGTCTCTCAAAAACACTTGAGATTAACTCTCTTTCTGCATTCTCTCGTGTTATATAATTAATAACTTCAGAGCATGTTGACATTGTATTTTTATTTAATATTACCATTAAACTTATATTATATTTCTGTTTGCAGTGTCACTGTTTTTCATTAGTACGGAGACCACTCACTAGGACCTCAAGATTCCTATTGGTAAGGTAGCTTTAAGATTTTCTAGACTATTTTTGATAATATTTCCCATACTAATATCATGATCTGGAGAGATCATTATTCTTAAAGAAGTAAACCTTACGATTGGAGGCTAATTGCCCGGAGATATAGTTGTCAACAGAATGGCGTTTTCCTTTTCTACACTTTTCTTTATTATTCAAATAATTATTGATGCCCATGCGCTACGATAATCGCTCTTTTAGAAAGCATCATAATTAAGTGCAAAGCACGTTAAAACACTTTAATGAATACCTGCATGTTTACTGAGTTGTTAGTGCGCGGCAAATTATATTAAGACGCCGCTGTGGTGTACATTTGAACAACTTGCCACACGTTCTGTCGCGGCGGGAAAAGATCCTTTTGTTTTCAAAGTGTTTGAGGTCACTTTGAACGTTTTGTTTTCTTTAAAAAATAGCGCGATGGTTTTGACGAAATTATTAATTAACATCGACAAATTTTGTACAGCATGTCACGTCAGCAAGAAAAGATTAAAAATGATACAGCAGTTATATTTTAAAGACTGCTGATAATACATATTCGCCAATTTCAGTATTTTGACATCATTACTACTTTTTCTCTTTGCAGTGTGACTGTTTCCCATTTGCACTGAGACAACTTACCGGAACCTGAAGTTTTCTATTCACCAGGTAGTTGAAAACTTTCTAGTCTCCTTTTCTCATACTATTTTCCTGTAGGTTTCACCCTCTTTGTTGGAAAGAACACTGATTTGCCGCTGAGTTTTACCATGTTGTTTTGTCCAAAGCTATAATGGTTCACGCTGAAATGTGAATACAGCTTTCTGCCCAAGTTTATTTTGATTTGGGCTCGAGCGCACTAAAGAATAACTACAAAAGTACTTTTTAAAAGTAATGTATTCGTCTTAATCATTAAACTAACTCGTTTTTATCTTTACAGTTTAAGTTGACCAGGTGGGTTGAAAACCTTTTCAACTTTTTTTTCTGACTGACAGCAATTATATCTCCTCTCTTGTAGAAAGGCTTTGTTTTACTGTTTTAACGAAAATTTAAAAGTCCAGTGCTAACTGCTAAGGCCATCCCCTTTTCTCTCCGGTTACCGTCGAATGCGTTTCTTTATCTCGAGTCTGTCTTCGGATTAAAAAAAGACCCCTTAAGGTGGCCCGCGGGTATTAAGTTGTCTGACAGGTCCCTTTTTAAACGCAGTTTTTGAAAAGGAAAACAGAATTTTTTAAGCCTGATAGTAGAAATCCTAAACTAATGTAAAATCATAACTGAAAATTGTGGCGATCATGCAAGCATAAGCAGTTTTCTGAGGCCTTCTTTTTTAATGAAACGCGATTATTTTTTACATGTCACAGTGAATGTTTTTGTAATGACCTCAAATAAGCTGCCAAACTGTCAAAGTTCACTAACAGCAAGTTACATGATAATCCTGACGAAATAGTGAATTCTCAATCTTGCTCTTAAACCTGCTTAATTTTTCTGTCCTTCTCAACTGCTGCATAAATGTGATAGCTATCTTGACCAAATATTCACTCCTTTAAAGGCTGATATCACTTAAAACTTGTGTGTAAAAGTTTAAAAGATCGGAGATTTACATCAAAAATTATCAATCAATAAAGATGGACGATTTAACGCCGAAATATTGAGAAAGTCAAAGAAATGATATAATTTGTCTCATTTCTCGCCATTACTTGTTTCTCTCAACAGATACATATCCCTCAACAAGAGTAATTATCTCCAACAGCAAATAAAAAAGAAGTGAGAATTACAGATGTTTTCGTTTCCTGAATGTGTTGCCCGGCTTGCTGTGGGCTTAACCGAGTGCGTTGCTATAGTAACACTTAACATCATTACAATAATTGTTTTTATAAAAAATCGTAATCTGCGCAGGTTTAGCACGTACCTGGTTATTAATTTGGCAGTTGCAGATATGTTGGTTGGAGGAATTGCTACGCGTGATCTATTCTATTGGGTTGGAGCAGACTGTAATGTCTGGAAGGACAACACAATTGATCCCTGGGAAGACCATGTACTATCTACACTCTTTGCCGTGTTCCCTATTTCCTCTCTAACAAACATAGCAGCAACCTCTGTTGAACGGCTGCACGCAACGCTTCGCCCGTTCAGACATCGCCTAATTAACAAATGGGTTTACGCATTAATAATTGCCGTTGTTTGGGTTACAGCTGGGTTGTTGTCAATAACTATTACAGTTCTATGGGTATTTAAAGGTTCTAGTTATTATTTTTACTTATTGAATTCATTCATTGCAACTTGTCTATTAGTCATTTGTATTTCTTACGCGTCCATTATTATTAAAGTCCGTTGTGGAGCGCAGCCTCGACAC
Organism: Meandrina meandrites; assembly: GCA_963693305.1. NCBI lineage: Eukaryota > Metazoa > Cnidaria > Anthozoa > Scleractinia > Meandrinidae > Meandrina > Meandrina meandrites. The sequence goes on from OY855903.1 coordinate 64,304,198, forward strand.
CATGGTGCAGCCAGTAGAGAAAGAAAACTGACCATGACATTGCTGATCGTAACGATTGCATCTCTGCTGTTGTACCTACCGTATATTATATTCTCTTTTCTCGTTGATACAACTGACGTTATTTCAATGTCCAATGAAACGCATTTACGGTTAGAGAGTGCGCTGCTTATTTTATTTTATGCAAACTCGCTTGTAAATCCTATATTATACGCTATCCGCATGCCAGAATACAGATCAGCTGTACTTAGTCTCTCTTTCGTCAACAAGTTGCAGTTTTTCCTATTTCTTCTTCTACCTAGCTTTTTGATTTTTAAATGTTTTAGTGACTGTAATTGTAAATGAATGAACACGTCAACGAAAAAAAAATTACCTTTTTTTAGTTTTTAAGTTAAGGTCACTCAGGACCCTTGCTCATTAATAAATTCATTAGCAATTTTATTTGACAGAGTGTTATGATATAAAGGTTTAATTCTCCAAATTTTGAATATCAATTCCTTGAAAAATAAATTAGCTAATAGGGGATAATAGGGGATGATGGAATTTTATCATCATTGTTGTTTTAATGAGAGATGGCTGCTAACTTTGATGTGACAAGCTCTTAAATGATAATCTGTAGGTAATACGATTTTGTGTCCAAGTTTCCAGCTAGTGGTAAATCATAACCTCTTTTGTGGTCATAGCGAAATTCGGGAATTTAAAAATTGCTTGGGGTTATTGGCTCCGAGAGCACAGGCAGCCCAAGCTAATGATAAGAGACACTAGGAAGACTCAATTTTTTATAAGGGTTTGTAGGGGAACGAAACAATTTTGTTTTAGGAGGTACAAATTCGAATGTTTTATGAATAAAATCGACTAACACTGTTGCTGTGTTTTTTTGCTGCTTCTCAGCTCCTCAGGCCAATTTGAAGTGATTTCGGTGAGTTATTGCTTGTGGAACATTTTGAATACGTGTACTTTATTCAGGGTCGTACGCATGTAGGATTTTGCTTGGGTGGGTGCGAGCACCGTAAGTATGAACGTCTAGGGGGGATCTGGGGGTATATTTCCCTGGAAATTGGGAAATTTGTGATACGTAGAAGATATTACTTGATGTAGTCTATTTTAGTTCCTTAATTTCATCCTTTGCTAGAGTTATAACGAATTAGGGATTAGGTGTAGTTATTATTATGTTTTTATTTCTTTAAACAAAGATAAGTAGTTATCTTTAATAACAAGTAATGTTAAGTCCTACTTTTGTTGATTTATAAGGTTATTATATCACGAATGGAAACAGTTATTTTAATCACGATGTTCTATTACATGATTATGATATTTTGTAAACGATGTTATAATACAGAAACTTTTAAACTTGATAGATGTTCAAACACATACTCAGTGTTATAATACATTTTTGATTATATTATTTGCTGTAAATCATAAGATAAATAAAAACTTGCCGTTGCTACAAATTGTTTTTGTTTTCTTTGCGTGGGGAGTACTGTAACGGCCAAATGTTGATAGTTGACTTTCATTCTGACCTATGAACAATCCTCAAGATGATAACTCGATCGATGGTAAACACGTTAATTCGAGTGAAATGCCGATAATCAAATAAGAACACGTTCAATCAAGTGCGCCATTACATGCACGGTAGAACAAAACGAAGGGGTCACGTGACCCCAAACGATGAGGAAATAAAGGGAAGCCACCAACATTTACACGTACACCCTAACCCTACATTCACAAGTCATCTTCCTCTGGCGACGTAAACATTTTAACAACAATATTACCTTGGGTGGGTGCGAGCACCGTAAGTATGGACGTCTAGGGGGGATATGGGGGTATATTTCCCTGGAAATTGTGAAAAAATCAAGTTATTGAAGCCACCTTTTCCTGCATTCCGAGAGTAATTTAACCCTCCCTCTCAGTTTAAGGGACTGTGCAATAATTATCAGGAGGGAGAGAGGGGGGGAGGGGGGCAGTAAAACGAGAGGGGGGCACAATGTAAACTCACAGCCTTAGGGAGGGGGGGGGGGGGTAACATGTAAATTTCTGGGAAAGTGGAGGGGGGGGGGGGGCAACTGAAAAACTGACTTTAAGATTAAAATACCAACGATATTTCACTAAAAGTTATACTCAGCCATTCCTTTCAAACTAATTTAATATTAATAAAACGTGACTTATATCACATCAAAAATAAAATAGAACATGCAGTCATTGTCAAGTGAAATTAACTTGTTATGTTATGTTGGTGTTTAGGAGGTTGATGATAAAAACTCTTCAACTAACTCCTGAGCTTCTCCAATGAACACTTAAGAGCGAATGCCCACGAAGACCGCGTGAGTAGTGGCACATGATGAAAAATCAAAATTCTTTATATTTCGCCCAGAGATAGCCTATGGTAGGCCTAGAAACGTGGTGGGATTTTTTTCTTGAAAAATCTTTTAAACCGGGCAAAAACCTATAAAACCGTTATGGTCCTACGTGTCTACAAAAACACACAAAATAAACGTGACTCATAGCTTGTCAGAAACTTTGCACTGATTCATTCGCATTAAATAAAACCCCGATTTTGGGCCTGGAAATGTGCTGTTGACGTGTTTACAAGTCATTTGAGTCAAATTATCCTTCTCTAAGTTAATTTTTAAGATCACAGCGAGCCGCTGAAAATCACCAAAATTTCGGTTGTTCGAAATTCCTATTTTGGCGGTCTTTTTCGAGAGACAATTTCCCTACCCGGTAAAACTCCAAACCATTTGAAATTCATATATTTTGAAAGGGCAAACGCCGTTCTAAAACTTGGTGTAAAAAGAAGTTTCGGGTTTTTTAGAAGCGCTGAGAACGAACGTTCTAAAAATCCTCATAATCACAATTTTACCTGTCACTGAACTGTAAACAACAGCCACATGCTTCTGACCAGATAATCGAAAACATCTTGTTTCCAGTGTTTCCTCTTGTTTTTCTCGGTATTTGAATGTAAACTACAGCAGAAATCTCCTGTTTAGCTCATCCTGAATACGATATTATCCAAATATCCAGTATTAGGTGTATATTTTAGAATCTTAAACGAAAGCCATCGATCTTGAAGCGTGCGTAGTACAGCAACTGACGTGTTGACATTCAACTTTATACGACTCTTGGATCTTTTTATCACATTCAAATGTCTTGTTAAACAGAAGTCGAATAAATAAACCCTTCTTGCATCAAGTGTTTGCTCCCTCAAGCTGAATTTTTATCCACTGTTCGCAGTTCATCATGAAACGAACTGTTGTTCTTCGATGGTGACTACTTTGCCTGTCACGCAACGGTCACTCGATAGGGTTTTGTCACTCGATTTCCATAAATGGAAATATATGATAAAGCGAAAGATTAGGACGTCTAAAAGAAATTCTGTATTAAGTAAAAGCTATCGAAAATGCCTTTCTGATCGAAAAAAGGGACTTAGGCAAGCTTAAAGACCGTGAAGTATCTACATGATCTTGTCGTTTTCAGTACAAATGCTGGTTTAGCGAAGGAAATTATGCAAACAACCAAAGGTTAAAACAATGGAAAATCATTTGCGAGTAGCAGCATCTTGGCCGAAATGATATTTTCATCACATCAGCTGCATTGATCAACCACCCATACCCCCTCGCACCCCGCCGAAAGGTACTCCGCCCGAGGTCTATATCTCCTTACTACAATTTCATATAACCTTTTTCTTTCGCGACCTTGTGTATACCCTCCGCCAGTTGAGGTGGTTAACTAGAAGAACCAAGGCACGAACCGTGAGGATAAATGGCTTTAATCCCGTGAAACTAAACTGAACAAGAATGATACAACAGAACCAAGATGGCGGATCGCGAGAGTAGCACGAGGAAAAGTCACGTGCAAAACCAAGTACCGCTGACCGGTACTGGCGCTCAATAGAAAATGTTACCCCTTTCACGTACGTATCTACTGAGAAGGAACATTATGTCTCATTCCTTTAAATTCTCAACTTTACAAATAACCCTTTAGGATACTTAGATGGATTGCACGAACTTCTATATCACTGCGTGGTGGCTGTGTTCGAGATATTTTAAATAAAGGGATACCTAAGTGACAGTTTAAATGGCAGTCTTACCTACCCCTTTTGCATACTTCAACTCTTGAGCCTGGAAATGACGTTGGGGGATGATTCCTGCCAACTCACCTCCAGGACAGTAAAAAAAAAAAAAAGAACGAAGTCCATTCGTTTTTGACGAGGTAACCTTTCCTGTTGTTGTGTTTTATTATTATTCAAAATCATAGAAAAAGAGCAAGGATCTGTACCTCGGGCGGAGCCTCTTGTATAAAACTTTTTAGCACTTCCTCATTTTGGCCAAGTCTCTGCTGGTCACAAATGATGAGAGAGGCGCTGGCCTTCTTCAGGCTCTCACCAGTCACACAAACGTAGTAGCAACCTCAGTCCCTTTTTTGAGAGCCAAACTATGGTGTCGTTGGCATCTGTCAGTCGAATTCGACTATGGAATAGCGCCGTGAGGGCTTGTTGAGGAACACCGTCTTGCATTGCTGTAGAGACCAATCTTAGATTTGCAGTCTCTGCTTCGGCCCTTGCATATGAAAACTGATGCAGGTTGTGGATCTGGATGGTCTTGGTGTTGACAGGTTATTCTTCTGGCTCTTCTTTTATCGTTTTTGTATCCGATGGCAACCTCTCTTCTTTTCAGTCCTTGTGATACTTGCTGCTTCCACAGGTTTCTGTTGTCTACAAGGGCTTCCCATGACTTGGTGTCAATGTTACATGCTTTCATGTCACGCTTGCATGTAGCAGGGGGCAGCCTCTGCGCCTTGCCCCCAGTGGCAAGCTCGCCGTAGAGTAGATCCTTGGGGATGCGTCCATCGTCCATCCTGTGAACATGGCCCAGCCAGCGTTAGCCGGCGCGCGTTTCCGTTTAGTAAACGGTCGGTTCCATTTTAGCGACAGTACCCAGAATCGAACCTGGAACCTCTGGTATGCTAGCATCCCTCTCTCACCACTACACCACCACGTTGATCCGCCAAATCCCCGAAAAATTTAATGATATTAGGTGACTTTGTTACTGTTACATCTATAACTGTTACATCCCTAACCTACGTTTGAATCTAACTTAGATTTAATGATCGTCTTCTCTAAGCCTGATTTCATCTAATAATCAAGCACAGTTTCGACCTTAACCACGCTTAAACTAGAGCAGATATGGCACTCTCCATTCCGAAACGCTTGTCTACCAATGATGGCATCGACCGTTTAAAGTGGCGCCGACCGTTTACGAAACGGAAATGTTGACGTAGTCTGAAATGTCATCCGTCATCTCTTCCTTACCCCCCAGAGGAGGGGCGCGGGCGGGTAAGGAAGAGAGGATGGATGACATTTCAGACTAGCGTTGACGTAGACGTGTGAACATGGATGGGATACCAGCTCCCGAGAGGACATTGTCCAGCCATCTATTTTCGAGGATCCTACGAAAGTACCCCAGATGGAACACCCGAAGCTTCCGTTGTTGTGTGGATTATGTATAGTCCAGAATTCGCTATAGTATAGTAGAGTGCTAATGACACAGGGTTTGTACACAGTGAAAAACACCAACCCCGGAATCATATCAAACGTGCAACTGACAACTCTCTAACATGTTCCTACATAATGTAAAAAATGATTCTCGCAACGAAATTGCAGTTAATTGCAATTTCATTGGGAAGATCATTTCTTTACTTTAAATCTATCCGCAGTCCACATATGAATTACTTCATATACTTTACGTCATGTACCTACATATCTGACAGACAAACTACCCCGTACATTCCATGGGGTCTTCCATGCACTCTACAACTGAAACTCATCACATCGGCTGCAACTCTGAGAACGTTTTCTACATGGATCAATGTAATCTTTTCCCAAATACAATACATTGGGAAACCAAACGACAAATGAAAGACCGTTTGAGTATATGCCCAAGCCCACTGCAGTCTCAGGACATTCTTTGCTAATGATCATTCCGCTAAAGACGTTACACGCATTCCACTCGAACATTCACTCTAATCGTGACTGTGTACGAAAAGCTAGCTAGAGAAGCATTCCTTGTTGATAGGAGGTCGCAATCTTGAACCTCTAGGTATGAATAATAAACATGAAATGTAAATGCTATTCTCTCCGTTTGTTTCTAATTTTATTATCGCGGTACATATTGTTCTATTCTTGGTTTGCATGTGACGTCATAAAATTTTAAACTCGTTATTGTGAGGTCTTCTAAATTTTTTTCCTACACTAGGTTGAAGATGACCTAGAAAAAAATTCGTTTTGCAATTTTTCAGTCTTGTAGTGTCTGTCGCTTTAAAAATACAGCATTTCGAATTTCCTAATTTTAACCTTGCGTGACACGGAGATAGTGGCCGCGACAAAGCTGTACTGGTTGAAAAGAGGTCTCCTCTTATAGTTTTCAGCACTTAAAACATTTTAAAGTCTTAGGTGATGTGTTTATGCGCATATGTAAGAGCTCACGAGCGAAGAGAAAGCGCTTTCATCGTAGAAGTGAAGTTCAGATGATTTGGCGGCCATGTTGGTGTACTAAAGTTGTACACCAACATGGCGTCTCCATACAAAGCTCTATAAATTTGCGTGAAACGTTTTCGCAAATAACTCAGAAACGGCGCATCACAGAGACCTGAGACTTGGAGACGTTTTTCCAGTGTAGGTCTGTTATAACATTTCATTTTCTTAGCTTCTTTCATTGAACGGTTTCTAATTTATTTTTTTATGGCGTGACAGTGCAAGCCAGCAATTCTTATTTCAAATTTCTAATGTAACATTTTTGTGTCACGTTTTCATAGTATCGGGAGGCGTTGTACTGCACTGGATTCCGAATCGAGCGGTCTGATCCGGATTTGAGCCCTGGCTGGGGTCATTTTGTTGTGTTTTTGGGCAAGAGACCTTACACTCACAGTGTCTCTCTCCATCTATCTTTCGCTTTGTCAATTTTTTTTTCCATTGATGGAAATCGTGTAACAATAACCTATCGAGTGACTATTGCGTGACAGGCAAATCTAGTCAACATCAAAGAACAACAGTTCGTTTCAGGATGAACCGTGGAGAACAGCGGATAGGAATTTCGTTTGAGAGAGCAAACAGCTGATGCAAGAAGGGTTTATTTATTTTACTGCTGTTTAACAAGAGATGCGAATGTAATGGCAGTTCCAAGAGTCGTATAAAGTTGAATGTCAACACGTCAGTTGATGTACTACGTTCGCTTCAAGATTGATGGCTATCGTTTAGGATTCTAAATACACCTAATACTAGATATTTGGATAATATCGTATTCAGGATGAGCTAAACAGGAACTTTCTGCTGTAGATTACATTCAAATACCGAGAAAAACAAGAGGAAACACTGGAAACAAGATGTTTTCGATTATCTGGTCAGAAGCATGTGACTGTTGTTTACAGTTCAGTGACAGGTAAAGTTGTGATTATGAGGATTTTGAAAGCGTTCGCACTCAGCGCTTATAAAAAGCCCGAAACTTCTTTTTACACCAAGTTTTAGAACGGCGTTTGCCCTTTCAAAATATCTGAATTTCAAATGGTTTAGAGTTTTACCGGGTAGGGAAATTGTCTCGCGAAAAAGACCGCCAAATTCAGAATTTTGAGCAATCGAATATTAGCCATTTTCAGGGGCTTGCCGTAACCTTGAAAATTAACTAAGAGAAGAATAATTTGTCCCAAATAACTTGTAAACACTTCAAAAGCACATTTCCAGGGCCAAAATCGGGGTTTTATTTAATGCGAATGAATCAGTGCGAAGTTTCCGACTAGGTATGGGTCACGTTTATTTTGTGTGTTTTTGAAGACACGTGGGACCTTAACGGTTTTGTAAATTTTTGGCCGGTTTAAAAGATTTTTCAAGAAAAAAATCCCACCACGTTTCTAGGCCGACCATAGGCTATCTATGGGCGAAATATAAAGAATTTTGATTTTTCATCATGTGCCACTTATTTTCGATTTCGCTCGGTCTCAGTGGACATTCGCTCTTAAAATTTAACAGGTCTCCTAAACAAGCTTTATCAGTGCGCGACGTAAACAAACCAAGAACATCTAGATCAACATTATCGATCTGTGGCACTCCATACTTCTCAGGCTCATATTCACCATCAACTGTTGTCCCCCCACAATTTACAGGTCAGTGGAGGGAAAGCAACGCTAGTAGCTCGTGTTCTACGTTACGTTCGGGCTGCTCAACAAATACTGGAACCCGAAGACAATGACGCAACTAGTGACTCTGAGCTACAATCTAGTGACTCTGAAGATCCAGACGACACAGAAGACGATGCACAATCAGACTCTTCAGAAATGGGCGACTTTATCGAACACAGTTACGAGGTACTCTTTGTCCCAGACACTGATGTCGAGTGCGTTACAGTACAAAGCAAGTAAAGGATTCAGGTATATTTACTATATTTGTAGGTGGTGGTTGGGGGTGGAAGGGGGGGGGGGGGGGGGGGGTTCGTCATAACTTTTGGGAGATTTGGAGGATTTGCAATTAGGTGTATATCAAAAAGCTTAATGAAACCACACACAATAATAGTCCTTTCTGGGTTTCTTAATATCAGTTCTCTTAAAGGGCTTTGTCACGGATTTTTAACAGATTTTTGAACAGCCAAAATTTATATTTGTGCCGAAAGAAACCAAAAATAATAGTCCATTTTTTATTAAGAATTGCTGTATTAGAGCACCGAAACTGTTAACAAGCATCTTTAGCTGCAGATGGCTACGATGGAAATGGATTACAACTTGAAAAGTTTAGCTAAACTTTTCAAGTTGTTTCCGCACGTCTACCAAAAAAAAAATCGACATTTATAGCCGTAGTCAAATTTTTATCCACATATTAAGGTTATATCTTCCTTTAGATGTTCATGAGTTAAGCCGCCTACCATTAATTTCAGAACAGTTTAGACCAAAAATCTGCAAAATTCCCGTGACAGAGCTCCTTTTAGTCTATCGTGTATTAAGAACATGTCTAAGAACGTTTTAGGCTCAAAATATGACAAAAAAAATCCGTTTTGATTCAGCCTCGACTGCAAAATTAGACCTTCTAGTATACACAATCTCTTTCTTAATGTTTATATATTTTAGTTCGCGCAGGAGCCTTGCTCTCATTATGTATGCATTTATTTTGAGTATGCACGAACTGTGACGACTGAAACCGACGGCGAACGAAATATTCACTAGAATAGATTTCTAAACGTTCTTTGTATCAGTAAATACAGGTTATTGTTCTCAGCTTTGACGCCTTTGTGTCCCGTGCGCTGGAACGCAGCGAATTAACATAATTAGATTCAATATAGCGCACGTTGTTCAGTTGTAAACAAAGACTCGGGTGGTCTTTGGAAGCGGGAAAACCTTCAATTTTCTGTCCAAGTTTTCTCCGCCGATACAGAATTTAACAAGTTGATTCGCAAGGAACATAAACTTGGTGTACTCTATTGTTCTGGTCAAAGCAATTCCAAATTTTTGTCACATTTTTACCCCCTCGGCACAGTCAGCCCAAGCTAATGATTACAGCCACAGTACCCTAGGAAGACTCAATTTATAAGGGTTTGTATGGGAACGAACACGTGTATCAAATATTCGGGGAATATTTGATAAACCAGGGCCGTAGGCGGGGGGGGGGGGGGGGGGGGGGGGGGGGTGCGATGTGTGCGTCCGCAAACCCCCACACAAACGTCCTGTTAGGGACTGTGCAATATTTATCAGGAGGCGGGGGGGGGGGGGGGGGGCGACAAATGAGTCTCGCAAGGAGAAATATTACACAATACCCCCTCTCAACAAAGGAAAATTAGCTCAGCGTGTGTCTACAGCACTTTCGATTGACTTAATGCATTGGACGGGTTTTCATTAGAAATCGAGATCAAAGGGTAAATGTTATTTTGCATTGGACTTAAGAGCGTCTGATTCTATTTACCGAGAATCCCGAGACAGGACCGAAAATTCGAATTTTCTTTTATTTCGTCCAAAAGCCCCTTTTGGTGAACTATTTTTCAAAATATTGTTTAAAAGTTCCAACGAGTTTAGTTTTTTGCGAAATCTGCGAAAGTTGGAAATACCGCCTGATCGTGCCCGAACACCAAATAATGGCGGATGGAATTTTTGCAAAATAGAGCAGTTTCAAGCGTTCAACACGCTAGTACAGAAAGCCGAAAACTTCCCTTGATCTCATTTTTACACAATTTCTTATCTATCCCTTAGTCATTATTTCATCTTGAAGCAAACACGTTTTGTCCAATTTTCAACCGTTTGAAAAATACAACTATCGCGATTCAATTTACATGCCAAATTCTAAAGTGCACCTAACACCATTTTTTTTTTCGCTAAAAAAAATTATCGCACTTAGTCGAGTTTTTTGCCGCAAAAATTTTTCGATTTGGTTAAATTCTCGATTTTCTATGCCCTGCCGAAGTTAGGTTTTGTGTGGTTCGCGACCGCGCTAACGGAAGTCTGGGTAGAGTACGCTTGTGACGTCAAATCAAGAACGATGCTCGGTGAGCTCTTATCAATACTGCTTTTATATCTTGGCATTCTGAGTCTTCTGAGACTTTCTGCAACACAATTTTTATGCTTTGGGCACCGCAGTCACCTCCGTTCTATTGAAACAGACAATGTCTTTCTCTTCATCTGATTTTTAGATGAGCTTTGACCGGGAGAACTCGGAAATTAATTTTATTTCTGCCGCGAAAGCACAGCGATAGAAGCCGGACAGAATGCATTTGCGTTTATCGCATCGCAGCATTATATCTGTTTATCAATGGCCATGTTTTCAAAGCTACAGCTCAATCTACTAAATAAGATTCTAGGCTGAGTCAAATCACCCAGTCTAGACAGTGGTTTTGCTGTTCCGAGATGTTTTATGGGCACGCGGTGAATAATTCTTCTATCGACCTGAAATCAGAGACAGTGCGTGGACTACAAATGATCCGAGCGGCTGATGTCATGCGGCTTTGCGACACTTTCGCTATGATAAATGCTTGAATTCACTATTTTAAATAATTGCTACACTAAATCAAGTTAATTTATAGGAAAAATCGCCAAGTGATTCTCTTTTGTGTTCTTACACATAAGTAAGTGGCGTTTATACAGCGGTCCGAATGTTTTGAAACTGAGCGCTTGTGTCATGTTGTGCATGAGTTGTTCCGGTTATACTGATTGCGGGACTCGAAATACTCGCAGACTACAACTCCTCTCTCACTTTTTTATGTCAAACACTTAGCTTTTTTATGTCAAACACTTACACTGACTTAGCTTTCATTACTGGTTAGATATCCCAGCCGAAATACTACGCGAGGGAAAATTAATAGTCAGTGATTAGTTTTATGCATGACAGTCGCTTGTGTGTTGTATGCATAAGGCGGGCTACTTCAGCGACCTTCGCTGGCTATATAATAATAATTGTTTCCAATACATTAAGGTGGCTCGACTGGATTTTTTAGGGGCAACACCGCTCAAGTTTGAGAACTAACCAGACTGTCATTAACAATGCCATCGAAAAACGATCACCACAGCTGAATTAGGTAAAGATGAAAATTTGTTATGACCAGTGTCATTTTGGCATCGAAGTTGTCATAGCAACGTAATGACGTCATCACGATTATCAATTTCGTTCGTAGTTCGTATTGCTCGGCACCAGGAGGTTTTTTCGGAAATCGCTCAAGGGAGCATGTACCTCCCATACCTGCCTCAATGTTGTCAAAGTTTGAACAAATTCTGTGAGAGCGTTATCGAAATTTTTGGGGATGAAGTTTCGAGGGTCATAAATACAGTAAAAAACATACTATTGAGATAATAGGGTAATATCTGAAGAGCACGATGCGCTTTGGGGATGCGGTTTCATCTCGTAGTAGTTTGATGCCATTTAAAATTGTGTATACAAAATTATGGGGATCGCCACGACCGATTGCGAAAAAAACGGATTTGATGAGCGTGCATTCAGGTGCTCTTGTTGCCACTTTTGTAAATAATTTGGTCTACACCTACAAATGTGATAATTATTTGGAAACCGCTCGATGAATTTTTTTAAAAACTTGTCAATCTCGAGGTTTGTCATCAGTTTATATGGCCTGCAAGTTTCAAGGTAATTGAAAACACGTAAGGCAATAAAATCGGGGCTCCAATGTACTGCTTTTTTCTCCCAAATTTTGTGTTTACAAGTGAGTGTCCTCATTATTCACGGGCATTGTATTCAACTTTCATTTCCACGTGCACAACTCAGCAAAAAATTCATTTGCATTTTATCAGTGAATATAATAATAATTGTAACACGCAGAAATACTCACAAAAACACGGCAATTTCATTAAGCGAACAAAAATTTTTGGTGTTAGGTGCACTTTAACTGATTTCAGAGGGTCATAATTCGCAGGGTATACCACTAGCTGAGGAAATAAGGAGCTCACAAGAAAGAGGTATGCTATGTGTTTGTCATATGTAAATATCTAGTTTGGCCTGTGGAAATTAAGCGCGCTAGACGAAAAAATACTGAGGGCATTTTGACAAACCGCGCCAGTTTTGGGCGGATGAACAAAAACCTTGATTTTGTAATCACGTATTAAAATCTATTCAACCTGTGTCTTGACAAAATATATTCTTAGACATCGTTTATCGCACATACAAGTAATATATTTAAATCATACCTCATAAGTGGCCTTTCTGTACTAGAGTGTTGAAACTGCTCTATTTTGCAGAAATTCCATCCGCCATTATTTGGTGTTCGGGCACGATCACTCACAGGTGCTATTCCCAACTTTCGCAGATTTCGCAAAAATTAAACTCGCTGGAACTTTTAAACAATATTTTTGAAAATAGTTCACCAAAAGGGTCTTTTGGACGAAATAAAAGAAAATTCGAGTTTTCGGTCCTGTCTCGGGATTCTCGAAAAATAGAGTCAGACGCTCTTAAATTAACGCTGTTTTACATATATGTTCTTTATTTTATTGACGCAAGAAAAGCGGCTCGACAGTGAGAGTACAAACGTGAATTCAAACTCCTTAAGCATGCATACTAGAATAGAGGAAATGTGTGAACAGCTTAATTCTGCGGAAAAGAAAATCCTTCATACCTTGTGACCATTTTAATTTGTCGCAATCAATTGTAAAATGTTCACAGAAAAAAGCCGTCCATACACTCTTTACATAATTTTTTTCACCTAAAGCCGCCAATATTTTATTTCTGCAAATAAACGTTCATGTCCACTTTATTGAAATATCGACTATCTTAAGTAAACACCGCCTATAAAAGCTTTTTTCTTATCTAACTCGGCAAGTACTTGCCTTTTAGGGCCGCACAATTTAGATGGAATAATGCAGCGAAAGTTCCTCTTAAATATTACAATAATTCTCTCGCTTTTCACACGTTTTTACTTTACATCAATATATAAGCCTCATGCGGAATATTTTTCTTATCCCTGATGATGCCGTAGATCGGCGAAAGCTTGGATTTTAAGGGACTTTTATATCATTTTACAGTAGTGTAAGGCCTCAAGTGAACTTAAATTACTTCAATTTAAAATGCGACTGAAGGACAACATTCAACGTTTATGATCATAAGATATTGCTAAACGTTTTTCGTTTGCCATCTTGGGACATTAATTGAGCAGTTGAGTTACTCCAAACTATGTTTATACGAAAGTCTCATTATTCAGTTGATCGAGTGTTTTAAGCTGATTTATTTATATTAAATTACCAACGCTGCGCAGTTTGTCGAAAATAACATCCTGATAAAACTAAATTCTTTGATTCTACTAAGATAAACGTAGACAGCATCAAGAAAACTTCTTGGTTATGTAAGGTATGTCAAATTATTAAATATTTTTTTATTGAATAATCATTTTTTTTTCCATCCAAATTATTCCAGTTGAGATATTAGAAGCCCGACAGTTTCAGTCGCTAACTGGGCTTGCAAAAGTTTAATTGTCAAACATATATAAGCTCGGAGTCACAACAAACAGATATTTAGGCTTGATACACTAACGTGTCGGACTTTTTCGCTTCAATGCGTCTTTTGCAGTTGTAGCTTGAAGAATAACTCAAAGTATAGAGAGAAAATAAGAAACGTAATCCCTGATTGAATGTGACAAACAGCCCACGAGTAGAAAATACATACTAAATTATTATAAGGCGGTTACACTGGAATGAAACGAGATAGACTTTTGCACCTTAGTCTTCAATATATATTTTTGCGTCTTTTGCCGAGAAAGGAGGAAAAGCAAGCTAAAGAGACTCAATATTCAGCACGAAGGATTTCTTAACAACAAGGTTGGTGAAGACTTTCAAACCTCTTTTAGATCTCTTTAGAAGTGCTGTAAAATCTACAAGTAGATTGCGGTGTGAATGTGTTAAATTTTAGGATAAGAGTAGGCTACGGCTGGTAGGTGTCCAACTCTGTTTGAAACCTCGAAGAATGTTGACTAGGGTAATTTTGAAAAATCCAAAGTTCAAGTTTGGATCATTTTTAATCTAATGTACAGGGAGAATTTTTTAAATCGTGTACAATGAAATCGAAGTTTAACGCTTGTTTTGTTACTTTTTTTACTTTTCCACATATCCGCCAAGAAAGAATGGACATTTCTTAGTTTTTGGACTAAGACTATAAACTTAACGCCGTCAAGGCCGATATTCGGTAAAAATAGATTTGAATGAAAAGAGAAAATACAATAATTGTAAAATAGTTTACAATGTAGTTTATTGTGAAAATGTTTAGGTGAATTAAATTTTTCTATCATCCATCATTCCATTTATACCTGATGCAAATTCCGTCCGTCAAAAATTCAATTGAAAAAATATCTCTGACAGTTTTGTACAGTTACAAAATTTTTGCCTGTCATTTTATTTCGTCGATACCCGCAATGTTTCATACTGAGAATAAGCAAAAGGGCCTCTCACAGCCAAGCATGTTTCCTTAAGTGTTACGAATTGTAATTCGGTTGTATTTTATTGATCAACGAAACCTGTAAATACGCTTGTTTTCCCTGACAAATGTTGGGCGCCCAGTGTCAAAAAATTATTTAGTGCATTTTTCGCTGTTATTGTTGTTATTTACTAAATGACAAAGATGGTCTACTTGTTATTTATAAATCTCCAAGGAAGCGAATTTTTATTCTGTGCCTTTTATTGTGAACTTTAATACTATACATTTTTATCTTGTAACTTTTTAAATTCTTAAACTGTTTTTAATTTCTTAATTTTGAATTTGAACTATTATCTTGCAGGGCCTCACTGAATAATACATTTGGTGATGTGAGCTCCCTATTATTATTATTATTATTATTATTATTATTATTATTATTATTATTATTATTATTATTATTATTATTAATAGAAAATTATTTTCAATTGGCGATTTATAAATCGCAATCAACTTGTCTTTGCGATTTATTAATTGCTGATGATTAGTCTGCGATTTATAAATCGCAGGTACGTTACTTGCGATTTTTAAATTGCATCTAGTATATAATTCGAATATGTGCAATTTGTAAGTCGCAAATGTGCGATATGAAAATTACTAATGAAATTTATAAATCGCAAATGCGCGATATTTTTTTGTTGATCAATGAAACCCATAAGTGTGTTTGTTTTCCTTAATAAAGAAATTATTTGAATCAAACTCGACAATAAAATCTTTCCGCTCGCAGTTGTCAGGGCTAAAAAATCCGAATGTGCCTGTACAAAAGCGAAGCAGGAACGACTCATACCTTAGAGTGTTTCTTGGTAGGTCAGTGTATTAAAGTGTGTTGAACACAACCGCCTGCCATCACGTCTTACCCGTACAACAGAACGGATCCTGGAGAAACTCAAAGTAAAATTAAACATGAAAGGTTTCTAAACACTGAGTTTGGATGTCACTTTGAACGATTCGATTTCTTTAAAATAATAGCGCGATGGTTATGACGGAATTTTTAATTAACATCGAATTATTTTGTACAGTATGTCACGTCAGCAACCTAAGATTGAAAATGGTACAACAGTTATATTTTCAAGACTGCTGAAATGCATATTTGCTAATATTTAACCAATAGTTGTGTCTAACTTCACAGTATTTTGACATCATTACTACTTTTTCTCTTTGCAGTGTGACTGTTTACCATTTGCACTGAGACTACTCACCGGAAGCTGAAGTTTCCTATTCACAAGGTAGTTGTGGAATTCCTAGTCTCCGTTTTTCATACTATTGTCCTGTAGAGTCCACTCTCTCTGTTGGAAAGAACACTGTTTTGCCGCTGAGTTTTACCATGTTGTTTTGTCTAAAGCTATGATGGTTTACTCGGAAAAGTGAATGCAGTTTTCTGCCAAAGTTTATCTCGTGAAAGTTATCGCGCGGAATATCGCCTTCTATTGGGCAGGATAATTGTTGCATCATTCAACAAATTGTTAACGAAACGCTTTTTTCAGCGAGAAAAACTGCGGTTGTACAGCGTTGTGCACGATTTCGGTCAAATCTTGGGAACCTACGTATATCGCTGGATATCTGTTATGTACAGATGGCGGATAACAATAACTTTCAGACCATAATTATATGGTCATCGCACGAATTTGTTGAAAAATTAATTATTTTACAGATTGGGCGTCGAGCTCGAGCGCACCGATGAATAACAGCACATTTTTCACTTTACAGTGTAAATTCAGTGACAACTCACAAGGAAGGGAGTCTAGTTGAAAAGGTCTCTTGAAGAAAGGCTTTGTTTAACTATTTTCAACGCTGAGGTTTTGAAAGTCCAGTGCTAACAGCTAATGATGGGTTTTAAAAACTTTTCAACGTAGGCTGGGTTTAGATAATTTCCGTTGCAAAATCAGACAGCAAGGTTTGAATATAAATTCAAGTTTTGCGAATGTTCTCCTGCCGCGCGCTCTTTTGCTCAATTTCTACAAGATATGTTGACTTCTATCTCCCACCAAAGAGCGCTTAAAAGTAATTTACAGGCTTTCACAAGTCACAAATTTTGGTCACACAGATCTCAGGGCCGACTGTTATCACGCCTTCCCTCAAGCATAGGACTGCGGTCGCGGACGATATCGGTTTCGGTCATATCATATGGAAAACGGTTCCAGACTATTACCTAGGAAAATATGGCGGTTTGAGATTTCTCCTAAGGTGCAACTATGACATAAAATATATAGAAGGTTTGCCAATGTTTTACAAGGACATTCTGAAATACTTTAACGATCTGAAAACTCTCTATTGCTATGAAAAGGGACAGGATATGGTAATATTCAATAACAAAGAGATTCTTGTTGGAGGAAAACCCGTTTTCATCAGCGAATGGTTTAACAGTAATATTTTGTTAATCCAGGATTTACTGAATAACAACGGTCAGTTTCTGACTTACCAAGAATTTGGAAGTAAATATCCCTGCAAAACGAACTTTCTACAATTTTATCAGGTTATCACTGCAATACCGAAGCATCTAGTAACAAAAGCGAAAAACACAGAGACACCGGAAGGCGAACTATACACTGAAGATAACCTCCTTTTCGAACTAGACGACTCGACACAAATACATCTAGGAAAGACCAAAACCAGTGACTTCTATCGTCTACAGTACCGCTCAAAGGTAAGTTGACAGTCCTTCGAGCCTCGATCCTCGAGCCTCGAGACTCGATCCTCGAAACTCGAAAACTTCGAGTTTCGAGTCTCGAGTCTCGAGTCAGAAATTTCGAGGTTCGAGTATCGAGTCTCGAGTCGAGAAAAATAATGAGCTTGTCGCTTGAATGATTCCTCGAGAAATAAATTGCTCAAGCGGGCCGCAGTCTCAAGTGTTGTACACAGTCGAAGCCAGCGTGCAGGCTACTCATCTCTACTGTAACAACGCGCGTTTAATATTTCGAATCGTCAGGTGAACAAAAAGTTCGAAATAGCGAGAGCTCGAAACAGTCGATAGTGAATGAATTTCGGGCAAATCGAACCAGAAATAACCGAGTTGGAATAAGCGCGGTCTCCCCGAATCGACAACATAAAACTTAAGCTTGCGATCAGGCGTTCTCAGAACAAACATGAAGCACGTGTGTAATGTCACGCATACGATTGTTTGTGTTATGATTTAGGACGCAACTATTAAGCCTATAGTTCAATCTGTCATTTAGTTTTCTTTTGAAACACGCAATTACATGTGTATGGAAGAATCTAAATCGGATACTTGCGTGCGGCGTTGTGTTACATTTATTTACGCTGAGGCGAAACGTTTCAAATTACTTTTGACATATGCAAATTTTCCCAACTTTTAACGCCGCGCCGCTTTTAAAAAAGCAAAATTTGTATAACTTCTCTAAAGCTGTAATTACAATTGTCGCCATTATCTGAGTTATAAATGAAGTCAAGTTTCATTCAAGAGGAATTTAGGTTTTAAGAATGTTATGTCAAATTCACAAAAAAATAAAACACGTTTACTTTCAAGCTAGACGTAATGGCGCGACACAAGGTTGCATTGCCTTTTATTTACGGAAGGCTTCACGGCTCCAGTTTTTTTCACGTGGAATGTTTCGTTTGCCGACTACAGAATTTTCACAACTCAAATTTAAGAACCGGTTTTATTTAAGGAAATTCTTGTCTGAATTTCAGTAGCGACCAGAACGGAGACGTCGCTTGCGTCTGAAATACTGTAATAATTGATAACATGCACTTGCGTGGGATCATACTTTCAAGTCTTAAGGTGAACAGAAGTTTTTAGCTCGGTTTCTACCAATTTCATTCTTAAAACTCGTCATTCACCGTCTTTCTCCGGCATTCTTTGTCAATACTTGTAGGCAAGTAAACGGAATACCAAGAAGGTCTCCCCGAATTGATCGCACTGTCGAATGTTCATGCACTCATGGTGGCCGCGAAACACTTGTACATGATGTGCGAGCAGCTTTTATTCTCCACTCGAGAAATAAATCGTTTCCTCGAAAGCTTTTTCGAGTTATGAATATTCGAGATTGCCTTGTTTCTCGATCCTCGAGACTCGATACTCGAGACTCGAGACTCGATCCTCGAGACTCGAAATTCGAGTGACTCGAACTTCGAGACGCGAGGATCGAGTCTCGAGGATCGAGTCGAGACTGTCAACTTACCTTTGAGCGGTACTGTACTTAACAATAAAATTCACACGGAGAACCAAACTGGCCCAACGAGATGGAACAACACAATGAAGCTGGATGGGGACGCCTGGAAAAAAATATTTGCCTCTTTGAAAAACATCTGCAAGGAAACAAAATTGAAGGAATTCCAGTTTAAATTTATCCACAGAATTATAGTGACCAAATAGGAGCTTTGTAAATATGGTATTAAAACGGATGACAAATGTCTTTATTGCGGTGAGAACGATTCGATTGATCATACATTTTATGAATGCCAATTTGTAAGGACGTTTGTAAAAAACGTCATTCACTGGTTCAATGTTACTAATAATTCACAATTTAGTCCAACAATTGAAGAAAAACTATTTGGTATCTTATCTGGCCCATATGAAAAAGAAATATTAAGAAAATTTAACTATACGACCCTTTTTATGAGATATTACATCTACACTAGCAAAATGCATAATAAAGCTATTCGCCTTTCTAATTTCGTTGATAAAGCACTATTTAAATACAGAATAGAAAATTTTTGTCATTAATTAGTGAAAAAATGCTCTTCCTAAAAGCATTATAAGAGATAGACAATATACAAGTAAGTGAGATGTTGTTGTAAATAGATTTATTATGAGAGACAGTTTTCAAGTAAGTGAAATGTAAGTGTATAATGTAATGTTCATTTGAAAAGACTATTGTAATTTGTTAACGGCATGCAGGAAACAAATAAAGATATTATACAAAAAAATATATATATATATCCAGCTTTTTTCACGTCACTCTGCCATTTAAATAAAGCTAGTCCATTCACTAAAGTAACAGTTGATTTTGGACTTTTTCAAATTTTTCCCAACATTATTTATTCTAATTCTCGTTTGGCAGTCCGATTAGATATATCCTCTCCGTTAGAAATGTTTAATGCTACATTATTGTTCTTTCAAAAAAGCATAATAGCCAAATGCAAATGAAACAAAAATATTCCAATACCAAGGAAAATGTCATGAAGTGTTGACTTAATGTTTTGTGTGCGACTGTCTATCGATTTAGAATTTGTGTTCAACAAATTTAACCTTCGACACTTTTACCTCTATCTAAGAAAAGTCTTACGAAAAAATAACTACGTGTTTGCTTCTTTTTTTTATTTGTTTGTTTTCTTTTTTCTTTTTTTTTTTTCAAACTATTAAACTGGTTTTCCTCATTAAGGTTTGAGTATGTGCTTTGACAAGAAAAATCACCAGAGAGGTTAAATAGCTCTTTAATTTTATTAACTGAAAAGGCTTGAAACTGGACAATTCCCTGGGCAAAATGTGACGGCAACCTCGTTCGTGCTAAGAATGTTTCGAACATAAATATATAAAAGTAGTAATGGGGGACCCTTTAGGAAGTAACCAATCAGAGAGCCGTATTTAGCCCACGTGACGGCTCTAGACCAATCAGAGGAGAGCGTGACGTCATTCGGTCGCCTAGCAACCAAGGGGATTGGAATGCGGAAGTCATGTGACCGGAAGGGGAAGTGACGTGATCGGAACCGGAAGTGACCGGAAACGGAAACGGAAACGGAAACGGAAACGAGACCTGAATTTCAAACATGATTTTTTTATTTTTACTAATGTTTACAAGAAGCATCTACAGACGACGGAAATAAATGTTCCAATAAATTCGGGAAATAGTTCATGGAGTCACCCCGTAAAAAGAGGAAACTAAAAATACAAGAACAGAAGGGTTTGGGTTAACAGCACTTGAAGCATGTACAATGGCCGTCACAACTATCCCATACAGAAGCCTGAGAAAACGTTACCGAATACAATAATGAACACACTCAAATCGTATCCCTATGGTTATAAAAGTCAATAAATGTTGTCAATGTATCTACCAAGGTGAGTGCAGAAGAAAGGCGAAGACGTAACTAGATTCTTCGTGAGCTGGAACCGCAAAGAGAATCCTATGTCATTTGGAACAACAAAAATGGGACGAAGCAATGGCTGCATATACTTTTCATTCATCTCCAGCTTCTAATTCTCTTCTTCTTCCATTTCGGATGCAGGATGGAATTACAAGATCAATACAACCACTGAATGCATCATAGGTTTGGGAAGCAACGGAGGTTATTTTGAATGCACGAAAAGATCCAACCAACAAAAGACGAAAGAATGAGTCACAATTCATGTCAGTGTACATGGTTGGAAGTCCATACTAGGGAGTTTCCAGGTCGCATCCGCTGACTGCATGCACGGACCCTCAAGGCCTAAAAGAAATCTTCACCAGGTGCGCTGCATGGTTTACCACAGGAGTTTATGGATTGCAATGACAAACAACATGGGTTGCTGTTTTCAATCTCGTGTTGTCACAAGAAACCAAGTAGTATAAGGCGTTACTTGGGGTAGTAACCAATCAGAGGGCGAGACATTTCGGCTCGATCAATCATAAAGCCGGATATGGGTCACATGACCAATAAAATGGCCGCTTTGATTTTTTAGCCAATCAGGATGACTTCCGGGAATGACGTCACGGCCTCGCTTGGGCGTGCATAGTTCATGAGCCCCGCTTGGGCGTGAATAATTAATGAGCCTCGCTTGGGCATGTATAGTTAATGAGCCTGACTTTTGGCATTCGCATCGGCTTAATTTTATCATCAAGTAAATTCAGATTTTAATAAAGGTTAACGCGCGTTACCGCCCGCCGCTCGCTAGCAGGGAAATCATGAAAATCAAAATATTTTTTGTTGGATATGTAGTACAAGTAAGCGAGCGATCGATTGTACATGTACAAGTTCTCGCTGCCCGCACCACAAGTGTGAGCAAAACTTGTGAACAAATTGATGCAATGAAGACGAACAACAATGCTCGCGTGCACTCGTTTTGCGAGTCTTAAATTGTGTCAGCTTCGGTTCCCAGGTAAGTTTTAATTTTTTTTCCCGAACTGTTTTAATTTTCGCTGAACTGTTGTCGTTCATTTAAGGACCTTGAAAAAATTGTTTTTCCTTCGAGAAGAATGGCAAAACGAAGCGCACGCCGAATTATATTTTTGCCGAACGGTAAAATTACAAGAGAGCCGCCAACACATTCGTCTAGGGTTAAAAACGTGAAAACTTTCGTTCGATGGCTAGTTTTAATTGTGGCTGAACTGTTGTCATTCATAGTTGGACGTCGTTCGAAGTGAGGGCTGTGAAAAAAATTGTTTTTCCTTCGAGAAGAATGGCAAAACGAAGCGCACGCCGAATTATATTTTTGCCGAACGGTAAAATTACAAGAGAGCCGCCAACACATTCGTCTAGGGTTAAAAACGTGAAAACTTTCGTTCGATGGCTAGTTTTAATTGTGGCTGAACTGTTGTCATTCATAGTTGGACGTCGTTCGAAGTGAGGGCTGTGAAAAAAATTGTTTTTCCTTCGAGAAGAATGGCAAAACGAAGCGCACGCTGAATTATATTTTTGCCGAACGGCAAAATCGCAGCAGAGTTGTTGACGTATCGGCTTAAAGTTTAAAACGTGAAAATTTTCGTTCGATGGCTAGTTTTAATTGTGGCTGGACTGCTGTCATTCATAGTTGGGCGTCCTTCGAAGTGAGGGCTGTGAAAAAAAATTTTTCCTTCGAGAAGAATGGCAAAACGAAGCGCACGCTGAATTATATTTTTGGCGAACGGCAAAATCACAACAGAGTTGTTGACGCATCGGCTTAAAGTTTAAATCGTGAAAACGTTCCTTCGATGGCTAGTTTTAATTTTGGTTGAACTGTTGTCAGTCATAGTTGAACGTTCCTTCGATGTGAGGATCGCCAAAAGAAATAGAAAGCCATTGGAAGCGCGGTTGTGAGTATGAAAAACAATCAGCCGAGCGAGCAACTTCGCTCAACTGATTTACTGCAGAGAGACGACTTGTCTGTCAAGTGTAATAAAATTCGAGTTCGTGTTATTTAGGCAATCGACAAAAAGCTAACAACAGGAACCAACGGGTCTAAAACCTTATTTTTCGGCGATCACAAGAGGAAATGTAACACAAACTACTCGTCAAGATTTGTGGTGAAACTGAATTTATTTCCTTCGTTCACGCTTAAAATACAATCCAGCCAACGCTCTCCGTTTCGTACACAGTGAAAAAAAGAAGCAGCTTACCTTGAACCTCGTAACCTTCTCGAATTAAACGCGTTCGCTTCCCAAATAATCAACCGAGAGAAAGAACAAGAGTCTGTAGGTTTTTCTGAGAATGTTACTCGAGATTCCGAGAAAAACACGCGAGCCCCTCCGCGCGCGTGCAGGGGTTAGGCAGGGGTCTGGATCTGAGGTGTCTCGTGCGCCTGCGTGTGAGTGAAAAACGTACCGTGAACGTAAGACAGCGCACCACAAGTGCGAGCAATGAAGACGTGAGCAATATATAAGGCTGAATGGTACTTGGGATAGGCAAGTTCGCAAATTCGGGGAGTCTAGGGGGTTGAGAGTTGGCCACTTTCTGTACCCTGTTGGACGACTCGTGCGATGGCGAATGACGGAGCGGTGGTGGGGTTCCGGCTCCAACAGGGGTGTGCTCGAGATCTCTTCGGAGATCTCACCCACGGTCCCAGTGGTTAAATGGGAGGAAAGTCCTAGCCGTGGGGCTAGGCAAAAGTCCTAGCCGGTGAGGCTAGGCAAAAAGTCCTAGCCCGGGGGGGGGGGGGGGGGGGGGGGGTAGGCGAGAACGGCCAACGAGCACACCCCGACCGGGGTTTTTGTCTTTTTTCAATGTAGCAAACCGGACTGCGCATGCGTGTGGGTGAAACTGTAACGGGGGACAAAGGAGAGCGCACCACAAGTCAGAGCGCGGTACGCGGTACGACTAGACGTGCGTGGAATCTCCTGTGTTGCATCGAAACTTCTCTTCATAATCCTTTTCTCTTGTGCACAGGGTCACATCTGTTAGCAATCAGCCCTGGGGTTGTTTTCTCGCCTAGCCTGTCCAGCAAATTTTTTTGTGTGCTTCTCTTTATGAAAGGCACATCCAAGAGAGAATTAATTAATTAATTCAAAATGGCTGTAATGAACTGCTAAAGAGATCATGAATAAATCATGTTGAGAAAACAATTGAAGAATTATTCGGTGGTAACAACTTAAGGAGGGGGAGGGAAACCTTAGGCACAAATTGATTCAATAAAAACGAAAAGCAAGAACAACAACAATTCTTCCTGCGCTAAACTTTATTTTTCGATCGGCAATATTTAAAATGTGAGGGCTTTCGTTGAATGGCTAGTCTTTTTTCGTGGAGTGTTGTTATTTATAGTTGGCCATTCGTTCGGTTTTAGAGCAATGAAAAATTGCTTGCCAAGAAAAAACAATGCAAGATCCTCAATGCGATGCACTACCGCTGCCCTATTCAAGTGGATGCGTTACAAAACGATGTATATAAACGACACGACTAGGAAGAAACTATCATAAATTTCAAGCACACACAGGAGATGGAAGACGAAGGTAAGAAAAGCCCTTTCTTTGAATTCGAGTTGGAACCATTTAGAACTCGCGAAGCTAGAAGTTATGGCCTCAGACGAACGAGTTACCATCTCCGTGTACGTAATCCACCCGAGACAAGACCTGTTGAACATGTCAGCATCATCAGGCAATTCGAAGAAGGACTGGCCGAAGCCATAGATAAACTGGTGGAAGATTTACCGGACCATGATCGGATACAGATTTATATAGCATCCAGACGATTGAGAAGTGCGCATACGTCGGCCAATGTCACAGTGGGAACTTGGAGAAACTTTTTGGAACCTGCCAGGCAAATACTAAGCGCCATTTCCAGAATGTTGAACTCAAATGAGAATTTTGATGTTGACGACAGCATGGAGCTAGACCTAACGCACATAACTATGCGTTCACCAGAGACCTAAAAGAAGGAAGTTCTGAACAAAAGGCTAGAAAATAAGTAAAAAGACAATGGTCCCCAAACCCCTAGACGTTGGACCTGCCTAGCGTGGACGTAAGAAGAAGGTTCTCACACCACCTCCGGAAGAAGACATAGCCAAGCCAGTGGAAAATCAAGGAAACGCCCTCCAAGGCACCGAGACCCCATGAAATGTTTTTCAACATGTAAATAAAAAGTCATTTTGAACACATTTAGCGTCCATACCTTGGGTAGAAAACGTATTTAGAGAGGTGTGGCGGATTCTCCTTGTCGAAAACGGGCATGAAGAAGAAAGAGAAAAACCTACTCTCCAGCTACCACGATCCATCTGAGCCAGGTAGCCTGGGAGGAATCCAGAGATTCGCCAAGGCTCAACGCGTCCCCGTCCAAAAAGCCAGAGAGGTCTTGGAACGCGATTTGGGGTACACCCTTCACAAACCACGAAGAAAACGGTTTCCTACCACACCCGTATTGGTGTTTAACATCGACCAACAATGGGTCACAGATCTCGTGGAAGTCCAGACCCTGGCCAAATACAACAAGGGGAACCGATACCTGCTAAACGTGATCGACGCCCTGTCCAAATACGCCTGGGTAGAACCATTGAAAAACAAGACGGGTAAAGTCGTGATTGACGCCTTTGCCAAGATTTTGAAACGAGCCGACGGACGCAAGCCTCAAAAACTACAAACAGATGACGGTAAAGAGTTTTACAACAAGACGTTCGCCACGTTGATGAAACAGGAAGGCATCCATCACTTTTCCATGGCCGGGGACACGAAAGCCAGCATCGTGGAACGTTTCAATCGGACTCTCAAAGAACGCATGTACCGCTATTTCACCGCTAAGAACACACTGAGCTACTTACCCGTACTACAGAGTTTGGTCAAAGGCTACAATGGCACCTATCATCGCAGTATCGGTATGCCCCCCGAGAAAGTGAGGGTGAGCAACGAGGGGGAAGTGTGGAATCGGCTCTACGCCAAGAGATTGTCGGGAAAGAAACCCAAACGCGGATCGATGATGAAGGTGGGAGACCGAGTGAGACTGAACAAGAAATTTCGTACTTTCGAGAAAGGGTACTTGCCAGGGTGGACCGAAGAAGTGTTCACGATACGCGATGTACGACCCGGACCCCCCGTCACCACTTACAAGGTCAAAGAGTTCGACGACACCCCGGTACGAGGTACTTTTTACAAGGAGGATCTACAGAAGGTCACGGTGTCTGACGACGACGTCTTCAGAGTGGACAAGATCGTCAAGCGCAAAGGAGATAAAGTCTTGGTGCACTGGAAAGGCTGGCCAGACAAATACGACAGTTGGATCGAGAAGCGTGCCATTCGCAAATTGACGTGATGAGTGAAGACGGGTTTTACGTGACGTTGCCCAGTCACAGCAATCGAAAAGAGTTTCCAGAGAACAGAGCCAATTCTTTCAAGGTCCGACTACCTTACCCGCTACGATTGGAAGGATCGGGATGGAGAGTGGGGCTGAGTAGCATCTCTGTGCCAGACGCCAGCATCGACTTGAACCGTTTCAAATCGCTCAAATTCCCTCTTTTGAGCGTTCAGTGGATGCTCAAACGCCGAGGTGACGGTGGTAAGCTGCAAGACAGGTCGTTGACTGCCCATCTAACGTTCCAGGACATTCTGCATGACGACAACATCGTGGACGGTCTCAGCTTCATGAAAGCCCTCGTCTTCAAGTTTGATCAAGTCAAAGAGTTCAAGCGTAACGTCGGCGATATGACGGAATCAGTCAGCGGAAAGAAGTGGGAATTCACGTTCAAGTGGGAAGGTGAAGAATTGGTCCTCGACAACTCGAATTTAGACGTCTCCGAAGTGAAAACGGAAGGCATCCCATACTTCATGTCGTTCAACGAAGAGCTGGCCTTCGACATGGGATGGATAAAAAAGAATGAGAAGGAAATCGTGGTTCTCGGGCCGAACCTGAGGCCAGAATGTGACCACACGACGATACCAGATCCCATAGACGTGGACGATTTTTCAGACGGCAAGAAACTATTCTGGAGTAACGAGAACGGACAACTTTTTTTGAGTTGTTATTGCAACTGGCACTTCACGAATTTGAACAGAGCCTTCCAAAAAGTGATAGGTGATGCGTCACGCACGCTCTTCATCTAATCGGACGTGAGCGGTAGTTCCGTGGTAGGTAATCAAGTCACGGATCTGTTGCGCGAAATTCACTTTCGACGTGAGGGACAAGGCATCAAGTACTTCGAACCCCTCCACATCCAATATATTCCGCTGCGTAACCAAGTGGTGGACATTATCGAAACGCAAGTCAGCGAGACCACAGGGAAGCTGGTGAATTTCGGGAAAGGCGACACGATCGTGAAGTTACATTTCAAACGATGAGAGGTGGCAGTCTCACGCGTTACAGGCCCGACGACGTCTCGCAAGAGGGAGAAGGATTTTTGAGAGACATCGTGACACAATCCCTCGGTGGAGCCGCGGATGGATTTAAGACCGGACGCAACCTTCGAGACCGCATCAGTCAAGCTAAACGGGGAGCCAAACACGGTGCCAAACGAGCCGTGAAACGTAAAGCTGAGGAAGTCATCGCCAGAAACATCAAGAGAAAACTGAACGACATCTTTGGACCATGAATCCTATTTACTCGCGATCGTTGAGACTGGTCCGCTCGAAACGCGCACCCGTCAGACAACGCGGGGAAGGAGGTATTCCGTTGGCCGTCTTGGCATACGCGTTGAGCAAGAGTAAAGGAAAAGTACAAAAAGGCGGGTGGATCGCCCCGCAAGTCAGAAAACCTCCTGACTACGATTGGATACAGACCCTGCAGAAGCGGAGAAGAAGAAAAAGAAGATGACTGACGTCGTCCCGGAGGCTCATCCACAGTCGGAAGCCATGGCCAACCCCTTATTGGATTTGTTCAGACTTCCGTCGACGGACGTCAGCGTATCTTCCTATCGGCTAGTCCCCATTCAGACCTACACCTCGGGTATCAATCCCGTCGAGTTTCAGATAGACCCACAAGAAGATTACATCGATCTCTATCGTAGCTTCTTCGAGATAGAATTGCAACTGAAGAAAGTGAACGGCGATGACCTGGCGGTTGCCGACAAGCTGTGGCCCGTGAACAATCTGGCCCATTCTCTGTTCAAACAGATCAGCGTGCGCTTTAACGGGGCTCTCATCAGTCCCCAGACAGACACGTACCATTACAAAGCCTACTTGGAAACCCTGATGAATTATGACAGGAACGACGGAGAGACTGTCTTGAAACCTCAAGGATGGTACAGCGCCCTAGATTTTCCAGTCACCTTCACTGCTAACAACACCACTGTAGACCTAGATGGTGGAAATCCTCATGCACATTACACGGCCCTCCCTCAAAATCACAAAGACTCCATCTTGCTCATGAAAAAAGAACAGGACCATTACACTGGCAACAAGCGACACGTGTTACGGTTCAAACCTCACATCGAAGTCTTTCATCTAAACAAGCTCTTGGTGCCCAGAGTGCAGATCGGGATACAGATGTACTTCAATTCTCCAGCCCTGTTCTTGAATGGAGTAGGTGAAGCCGGACGAATGACGACCGAAGATGTCACAGTTCGAATGTACCTGTGTCAAGTGCGACTCAATCCCACCACGTACAGAAACCTGATGACCAAGATGGAAGTGGAGAAAGCATTGGTGGCCTACCCCACCGTGAGAAGCGAGATTCGTACTTTCAACATGCAAGGCAACCAACAACAGTACGAATGCAACAACTTGTTCCAAGGAAGGGTTCCCAATCGATTGATCGTGGGCATGGTGTTGTCGACGGCGTTCACGGGTACCGTGACCAACGATCCCTTCTGTTTTCAGAAATTTGGACTGAGTAGCATAAGACAGATCGTGCGAGGAGAAGAGTATCCTTACGAGACCCTAGAATTGGTGCACAACAACGACACCAAAGATCTCAGAGGTTACTTTCGCTTCCTCCAAGCCACCGGGTGCCTGAGCCAACATCGAGGAAACATGGTGAAGAGCGACGAGTGGGGACAAGGCAAGAATTGCACGCTGTTCGCATTTGACAACGTGGCCAACGGATGCCTGGACAGCAACAGGTTGAACCCGAGACAAGTGGGAGATCTACAAATTGTGCTGAATTTTGGAGCGGCCCCAGGTCAGAACCTGACCATCATACTGTACGGAGAATTCGAGAATCTGTTGGAGATAGACAAGAACAAAGCGGTGTTATACGACGTGTACCAGCGCTGAGGATGGAGAAAGTCGCTCTGAACAACGTGCAGTTGGATCATTTGGCCAAACATCACCCTTCGTTGGGACCCTACTTTCACGGGACGGTGGCCTGCGATCAATTACCTCGTCACCCCATCAAAACACAAGCCAGAGGGTACATCGTGAACACGGATCCGCACGACCTGCCTGGCAGACATTGGATCGCCCTGTGGACTTGCGACAACGTCTGCGAAGTGTTGGACAGTTACGCTTTACCGTTGGAGGTTTACGAGACGGCCCGACCATTGGAAGATTGGTTAAACACTCACTGGAAGTACGTGGTGTTTAACGGACAGAGTCTACAATCCGTGTACAATCAGAGTTGTGGCGATTACGCCTTGGTGTATCTGATCGATCGAGCCGAAGGACGTAGCACGCGTCAATTCGAAGCAAGATTCAAGAAACACGATTACCTGTATAACGACCATAAAGTAGGACAGATGTTGAAGAAGTTAATCGCAAAGGAGACGATGTGGGACACCGTCTGTAAACTGAAATACCACCAAGATTGTAATGCTTCCTTAGGTGGTGTGAGGCACTTGTTAGGTAATAAAGACGAGTAGTTGACGTGATACATGTGTCTCGTTGTCTGTGTGTGCAAAACGCGTACATATAGTCTTTCTCCTTGTTTTCGACGTTGTCATTCCACATGGAACGTGACGAAGCATTCACCTTTCGTACCCCCTGCAGCATTTTGATCGTGGGACCGTCAGGTTGCGGGAAGACTTGTTTTACAGCGTCGTTACTTTTGGATCACTTGGAAGAGTTGTTTGCCACACCCCCCGAGACCGTGCATTATTGTTACGGGGCCTGGCAAGACGGGTTCACTTCCATGAAAATGGGCGGTGTCAAATTTCACGAAGGGGTTCCTTCAACCTCCCAATTGCAAACGTGGTTTCCGAACGGTGGACTCCTCGTGTTGGACGACCTGATGGAAGAAGGAGGCAACGACAAGAGAGTGTTGGACCTGTTCACCAAACATTCGCACCATAGGAACATCACCGTGTTGTACTTGTGTCAAGACATGTTTCCGCCCGGTAAATACGCCAAGAGCATTTCCCGAAATGCTCATTACGTCGTGGCCTTCAAGAATCCTCGCGATCAATTGGGCACAAGGAATTTACTGTTGCAAGCGTTTCCGTCTCATTGGCAAGATGTGATGGAGGTGTTTACCAAGGCGACGGACCGACCATTTGGCTACATGGTCTTGGATCTACACCCCGCCAGCAATGACGGTAAACGGATTTTTAGTCATCTCTTAAAAGACGAAGGTTTCATGAGGTGTTATATAACGAGACCTGCTTGAGTTGAGGGGAAACATGTCGATACACAGTTATTCGCCAGCGGGTGTGGGAACAGGATCGTTTGTCAAGGACGACGACAACGATGTTCGAGCCGAGTTGGGCGCGGTATACGAGGCAGCCACCACGAGAGCATACTTGGACATGATGTTACAAGAAATGGCGGCAGGACGTCACATTGCAGGTATCACCACCGCGAATGCCATTATCACCACTTACAAAGACGGCGGGCGGCGTACTTGGAGGAGAGTCACAACGACAAAAAAAGACAAGGTATCTCCGTCTAAAGTGTCAGGAACGAGGAGGATGGCGAGAAAGAAACTCGAGACCAAGAAAAGCAAGAGGCAACGGGGCGGGGCTCTTGCGAGACATAAACCTTTTTTGGTGGACAAAATCGCCGAGGGGGACAGCATGTTTCTGTCAGGATCTTCGCCTACGTTCTTGACGTTGTCCAGTCAAGCATTTAAGGGGCTGAACGACAATGTAAATCACTCTAGACGCAGACCACGACAGCGTTAGGACCATGGGGAGAAAGCAACGCGTGGGGCAACGAAGGAAACGTGGGCACAGGAAAAGAATAGGACAAAAAGGAGGCCTTTTACCTTTGGCAGCCTTGATACCCGCTCTGGTTGCGGCTGGAAAAGCGGCCGCTCTGGGGGCTGCCTCTGGGGCCGCTGGTTGGGGTGCCAAGAAAGCCTTGAACGCGGCCACTCGAAAGAAACCCGCAGCCTCGCCCGCCCAAATCCGCCAGTTGAAAAAAGCACTTCGACTCGGGAATACCAGGAGCATCATGGCCAATGCATTATAAGAGGACAGTGCCACGTAAGATGGGAAAAGTATGAAGCGATTACGTCGACAACGTCCATTTTTGGAGGCCATTCTGAAAGAAGCCAATCGGAACAAGCGAGAAGAGATGTTGCAACACGCCAACGCCGACCAAATCAATGCCGTGAGCGAGATGGTGTTGAATTTGCTCAAGAATCGCGTTCCAATCTCTCCTCCCCTCACCGCCAAGCTGAGACGGTACAGAGATTCTTTACGTGAACTGGGGAAGCGTGGAAACTCCTTGAAGAGAAGACGAAAGAAACTCATCTCTCAGAAGGGCAGCGGGTTCTGGAAAGGATTACACCAGGTCTACAAGGCATGTCACTGCAAGACGAGAGTGCTTTAAAAATACGACTCGAGGTGCTGCAAGGGCATTAAACGTCGAGAAGAGACGACGAAAGCATGGCCGAAGAAGTGATGATGGTACCGACCAAAGACTTTGAACGAATGGTGCAATATTACAAAGGCGAAATCACCGACAATGCTTTGCTGAACAAGGCGGCTCGTCTGGCGGCCGAAAGTCACCTGTTGCTCAAAGACCAATCCCTTCCTGACGGCATCGCGATGGCCCGAGTGAAACCCATCGCTCGCGAACGTGCCCGATTGACCAAACGAATACGGCAATTTCCTTCAGCCAGGGCTGCGGGCGGCGAAGCTCCCGATGAAGAAGAGGAAGAAGAGGACGGTTTGGTGACGGGACCTCTGTACAACATGATGAAACAAATCATAAAAGGAAGTGCCAAGAAATCGCCGTCTTCAATCACCCCCAAGCGAGGCACTACACCAGAAGCAGGGCCTTCGTCGTCCGTACCTACTCCCAAACGAAAAACATCTTCCGAGCGGCTGGAGGAACTCCGTCAACGAAGTGTGGCCATTCGAAAGGAGTTCGAGAAGAAAGCAGAAAAATTAAAGAAACAAAAGACCGAAGCCGAGAGACTGAAACCACTGCCCGGTTGGGAAGATTGGGCCAAAGGGAAAAAATTGAGACGAGAATTGGAATATGACGAGGAGGACGACTAGAAAGAAGACGAGACGCCAACGTGGACGCGGTGTCGACATTCAGAAATGGATCGGCAAGACCGGGCTCGAATTTCATTGGCCAGGGTATCAGTACATGGGTCCCGGGACCAAGTTGGAAAAGCGATTGAAACGTGGTGACCCTGGGATCAACCGACTGGACCGCATTGCCAAACAGCACGACGTCGATTACAGTCGCGCAAAGAATTTGCAAGACAAGTGGAAAGCGGACGAGAAGATGATCAAGGCGATTGACAGGCTTCCGGGCAAGCGCACGATGACCGAGAGAATTGTTAAGAAAATTATGCAAGCCAAGAAAAGATTGAAACTGTAAAACGAAACATTGTTCTTGAGAATAAAATGATGGCGTTAAAGTACGTGATGTTTGTCTTTGTGGCGTATATAAGGAACGTTTTCCCACGTCTATTCTTGTTTCGCCATGCAGCGCCAAGACCTGACAGCCAATGTGTGTTTGATCCTTGACTTGGAAGGGTACTTTGTACGGAAACAGTTTTATGCCCGCGAGCTGGGCTGGTGCGATTGGCAGGGCCGATTTGGTGTGCTACACTATCAACAACCCTACCGATGGAAAACGCTCAGCAGTGTGGACCGACACACGGCCATTTACGTGTACCACCGCGTTCACGGACTACCATTTGAAGATCCACCCGAAGAAAATGCTCGTCCTCTGGACAACCTGAAAGGAGACGTTCTAGAACTCTACGAACAGAGTAGGACCCCTGAGCGATTCCTGGTGGCTTATAAGGGGGGTCACGTCGAAAGGAATTTGTTGAGAGAGCTGGATCTTCCCGCCACCAACTTGGAACATGCCGGATGTCCCAAATTTGAGCGCTTGGAGATCTACCCTATTCAAGACTGTGGGCAGCATAAGACACGAGGACATTGTGCCATGGTAGAGTGCCAAGCGTTTTGGCAGTGGATGAAACCCGACAGCGACCCGTGGGGACCGGACAGCGGCGGGCAGCCGACCACGGCCATGGCGGCGGCGGCAGCGAACGGTTGCGCATGGCCCGAAGACCTTGGCTTTTAGACAGAAAATAAAACATGATGTTTACACAAAAACCAGAACTTTATTCTTAAAACAGGTTGACAAGTCACTTAATTAAAAAAGCAAGTCTTTTCTGTAGTTCCTCGTTTCCAATGGTTAAAGGTACGTCTGCCCACTGGAAGAATCGGCACCCTTTTCTGTTTCGGCAGGCATAGTAGGGCCGGTTAAAATTGGCTTCGGATCGGCTCACTTTCAGACTGGCCTGGTTGTTACACTCGCATTTAATGTTTCCTTGCATGGTGTAGTAACCGCCATCCACCTTGGTGTAGATTGTCGTCATGTAAGGGATCACATCTTTGCTGTGAGTGAACAGACCGCAGGGCAAGAGAGCACACTTCACATAGTGGTCTTTGTTTTTGACGGCTTGAAACACGGTTAAGTTGCAGTGATGAAAAGGGCACACGTTCAGGTCATAGCTCGGTTTTTCCTCCACGACTTCTGTCTGTATTGACTGGGGTTGGCCTGTCAAGAGGCTATCTAGCAAATCTGCCATGGCTTGCTCGCCGTCGTCTCCTTGTTGTTGTGCAGGAATGGTAGGTTCAAGACTTGCAAAGATGGCGGTGCTTCTTGTTTCTTGGTTTTCTTGAGTTTTTTCTTGTCCTTCTCGGAAGGCTGAAGTCTTTCCACCATGTTTTGCATGGCTTGTAACGATCTCTTCTGATTCATGTTTGTGACTGACGCAAAAGAGAACGAACGGTACCTGCGTCGTTGATTATATGGCTTGCTCTTCGATCCCATCATTCATTGATGAATGAAAATCCACTTCGTCCAATCCTGACCAGAAGCGGTTGTCATCTGACCGACTTCTCATCCAATCAAGAATCTCATCGATGTCTTGGTGATGTAATCCCAACAACTCGTACGTGAAGGCGAGGCCTTGCTTGTTGAAAGACATGATCTCCGTCAACGTCACCTCGGTGTTCTTGACGGGAGTCGTCATGCGTTTGATGAAATCAAAATCGTCGTGATTGAAGTGGGCGTGAACCACACCGTTCTTGTCCATCAACCCTTTCCACGTGTCGTAGACTTCGCCAAAGACCAACGACTTTAGCCCTCTCCAGATCTTGTCTTGTGTGTCTAACACGTGCTGAAATGAATCGAACGAGTAAATGGTGTGACACGCAGGTTCCAAGTTTTCTTTCTCGTGGATCACTTTGAGGACGGCCATCACAAAGTATTTCTTCCAAGCCTCGCTGGTGATTTCAAAATGGAAATTACTGCACTGTACGACGCTCCCATCTCGTCGGACAGGATCTTCCGGCACGTCGTCCATCGAGTGAGCCATTTTAGGCGGAGGCACGAAAATGCACATTCTTTCTTATGTCCCCCCTGGGTTTGATTGTCAGCTATTTAAAGAATGGCGGGGTAAAGCGGGTGCCCCATTGACTCGCATCATGTCTCGCACGAAGGAATGGATGTGGAGACGAATTTGGAATCTATACGACGGAGATCGAACCGCCACGGTCTGGAAAGGAGATTATGACCTCCCTGCCGATCTGTTGGATCCGAAAGCCATCTTCGCGTTTCAGTTAGAAGACGACGAAAGACCGTTTACGCTGTTTCATTTCATTGCACACATGGAAAACATGCGAATCAAACTACCACAACGTGACTACGACCTGCACAAAGAATGGGTATTTAACACGCATCCCGACCGAGTGCCCACGTTCAAGGAGTTACTGGTGACGCTCGTCTTCCTACTCGTACGTTGCTGCACGCGGGTGTTTTTGTGATGACATGAAACAAAATACAACCTCCCAAGCGTCAGTTGGCAACACGTTCAAGACCAAAAAAGGTATAAAAACACCAGCCCCCTCGAGCAGCGTTGCACTTTTCCCAACACCATGGCCAACATCAATCACCCCTTGATTGACATTTTACACGACATCAACGAAAGCCTGTCTTCGCATGTCACTGTCATGCAGCAGGAACTCGAAGAGCTACAAGAGGACATGATCGAGTTAGAAGAAACACTCGTAGAGTGGTGCGGTAGCACGGACGTCGTCGTCAAAGGAAAAGACTCTCACGATGGAAACGTGCGTGCAGGCATCAACCCAGACTCTGAAGGAACAGACGAATCAGATAAGTCAGATCATAACACGGCTCCAAGAAAGTAAACAAGATCCACACGACGAATTTACTACTCCAATCGACGTTCTTAAACAATTGCACGAGGTTACGATCATCAGGGCAAACATGACGAGTCGCCTCATGGAAGAGTATGCCAAGCTCTACAAGGAGAAGAAAGAATTGGAGCGGAAATACGACGAACTCGTACAACGAAACATTCACGGCTGGGTCTGTTAAGTATGAAAAGCACTTCTCAATACGATGCTTCCACTCAATCAATATGGGAAAAGCATACACAATGAAGAACCGCTCAAGACGAACTGCTGCGTCAATTGTCCTATCAGTCCAAGAAAGAAGCACAACAATTCCTGCCATTACAAAGCCATGAAGTACAGCACCGTGGATAAAGAAAGCAACCCATTGAAAAACTCCTGCAAGAATTTAAGACGAAATCGCTGTCAACTTCATTTGCAAACACCGAAGCAAGAAATTAAACGATGTTATTTTTAAGAAAAAGGTCTCCCATATTTCAGAAACGAAGAACTCCACTGGAGCTGTAGACTTCTTGGCCAAAGCTTTGAACCGTATGGTGTTCAGTAAGTTTCGATGCAACACAGGAGATTCCACGCACGTCTAGTCGTACCGCGTACCGCGCTCTGACTTGTGGTGCGCTCTCCTTTGTCCCCCGTTACAGTTTCACCCACACGCATGCGCAGTCCGGTTTGCTACATTGAAAAAAGACAAAAACCCCGGTCGGGGTGTGCTCGTTGGCCGTTCTCGCCTACCCCCCCCCCAACCGCGCTTCCAATGGCTTTCTATTTCTTTTGGCGATCCTCACATCGAAGGAACGTTCAACTATGACTGACAACAGTTCAACCAAAATTAAAACTAGCCATCGAAGGAACGTTTTCACGATTTAAACTTTAAGCCGATGCGTCAACAACTCTGTTGTGATTTTGCCGTTCGGCAAAAATATAATTCAGCGTGCGCTTCGTTTTGCCATTCTTCTCGAAGGAAAAATTTTTTTTCACAGCCCTCACTTCGAAGGACGCCCAACTATGAATGACAGCAGTCCAGCCACAATTAAAACTAGCCATCGAACGAAAATTTTCACGTTTTAAACTTTAAGCCGATACGTCAACAACTCTGCTGCGATTTTGCCGTTCGGCAAAAATATAATTCAGCGTGCGCTTCGTTTTGCCATTCTTCTCGAAGGAAAAACAATTTTTTTCACAGCCCTCACTTCGAACGACGTCCAACTATGAATGACAACAGTTCAGCCACAATTAAAACTAGCCATCGAACGAAAGTTTTCACGTTTTTAACCCTAGACGAATGTGTTGGCGGCTCTCTTGTAATTTTACCGTTCGGCAAAAATATAATTCGGCGTGCGCTTCGTTTTGCCATTCTTCTCGAAGGAAAAACAATTTTTTCAAGGTCCTTAAATGAACGACAACAGTTCAGCGAAAATTAAAACAGTTCGGGAAAAAAAATTAAAACTTACCTGGGAACCGAAGCTGACACAATTTAAGACTCGCAAAACGAGTGCACGCGAGCATTGTTGTTCGTCTTCATTGCATCAATTTGTTCACAAGTTTTGCTCACACTTGTGGTGCGGGCAGCGAGAACTTGTACATGTACAATCGATCGCTCGCTTACTTGTACTACATATCCAACAAAAAATATTTTGATTTTCATGATTTCCCTGCTAGCGAGCGGCGGGCGGTAACGCGCGTTAACCTTTATTAAAATCTGAATTTACTTGATGATAAAATTAAGCCGATGCGAATGCCAAAAGTCAGGCTCATTAACTATACATGCCCAAGCGAGGCTCATTAATTATTCACGCCCAAGCGGGGCTCATGAACTATGCACGCCCAAGCGAGGCCGTGACGTCATTCCCGGAAGTCATCCTGATTGGCTAAAAAATCAAAGCGGCCATTTTATTGGTCATGTGACCCATATCCGGCTTTATGATTGATCGAGCCGAAATGTCTCGCCCTCTGATTGGTTACTACCCCAAGTAACGCCTTATACTACTTGGTTTCTTGTGACAACACGAGATTGAAAACAGCAACCCATGTTGTTTGTCATTGCAATCCATAAACTCCTGTGGTAAACCATGCAGCGCACCTGGTGAAGATTTCTTTTAGGCCTTGAGGGTCCGTGCATGCAGTCAGCGGATGCGACCTGGAAACTCCCTAGTATGGACTTCCAACCATGTACACTGACATGAATTGTGACTCATTCTTTCGTCTTTTGTTGGTTGGATCTTTTCGTGCATTCAAAATAACCTCCGTTGCTTCCCAAACCTATGATGCATTCAGTGGTTGTATTGATCTTGTAATTCCATCCTGCATCCGAAATGGAAGAAGAAGAGAATTAGAAGCTGGAGATGAATGAAAAGTATATGCAGCCATTGCTTCGTCCCATTTTTGTTGTTCCAAATGACATAGGATTCTCTTTGCGGTTCCAGCTCACGAAGAATCTAGTTACGTCTTCGCCTTTCTTCTGCACTCACCTTGGTAGATACATTGACAACATTTATTGACTTTTATAACCATAGGGATACGATTTGAGTGTGTTCATTATTGTATTCGGTAACGTTTTCTCAGGCTTCTGTATGGGATAGTTGTGACGGCCATTGTACATGCTTCAAGTGCTGTTAACCCAAACCCTTCTGTTCTTGTATTTTTAGTTTCCTCTTTTTACGGGGTGACTCCATGAACTATTTCCCGAATTTATTGGAACATTTATTTCCGTCGTCTGTAGATGCTTCTTGTAAACATTAGTAAAAATAAAAAAATCATGTTTGAAATTCAGGTCTCGTTTCCGTTTCCGTTTCCGTTTCCGTTTCCGGTCACTTCCGGTTCCGATCACGTCACTTCCCCTTCCGGTCACATGACTTCCGCATTCCAATCCCCTTGGTTGCTAGGCGACCGAATGACGTCACGCTCTCCTCTGATTGGTTACTTCCTAAAGGGTCCCCCATTACTACTTATAAACATTGCAAATGCTAAAATAGTTCAGGTAAAGCTAGGCATTAAAATTTAATTTCCATATTCCTCTTGAGTATACTATTAACAAATTATTTAACGTTTTTAATTATCTAATGACTGAGAAATATCAGTACATGCCTTCCCGCCAGAATTAAGTTAAGATAAGTGCATGTCTACGTATACAACCAGTAAAAAAAAAAAACGAACACATCACTTAAATCTCATCATTCATTTCTCTCAACAGATACTGATCTCTCCAACAGAAAATGAAAAATAAGTGAGAATTCAAGATGTTTTCGTTTCCTGAATGTGTTACCGGGCTTACTGTGGGCTTAACCGAGTCTGTTGCTATAGTAACACTTAACATCATTACAATAATTGTTTTGGTAAAAAATCGTAACCTCCGTAAGCGTAGCACATACCTGGTTATTAATTTA
This sequence comes from Meandrina meandrites, assembly GCA_963693305.1. Lineage (NCBI taxonomy): Eukaryota > Metazoa > Cnidaria > Anthozoa > Scleractinia > Meandrinidae > Meandrina > Meandrina meandrites. Next base: position 64,343,115 of record OY855903.1, read on the forward strand.
GCAGTTTCAGATATGATGGTTGGAGGAGTTGCTACGTTTGAGCTATTCTATTCTGTCGGAGCAGTCTACTGTAATGTCTGGAAGAACAACTTAGTTGAAGGCTGGGCAGGCTATGTACTAATTAATTTCATCTCCTTTTTCCGTTTTTCCTCTCTAACAAACATAGCAGCAATTTCAGTTGAACGGCTGCACGCGACGCTGCGGCCGTTCAGACATCGCCTAATCAAAAAGTGGGTTTACGCATTAATAATTGCCCTTGTTTGGGTTACAGCTGGGTTGTTGTCAATTGCTGTTACAATTCCATGGGTATTTAAACGTCCCAGTTATTATGTTTACTTACTGAATTCATTCAGTGCAATTTCTCTATTAGTCATTTGTATTTCTTACGAGTCCATTGTTATTAACGTCCGTTGTAGAGCGCAGCCTCAACACCATGGTGCAGCCAATAGAGAAAGAAAACTGACCATGACATTGTTGATCGTGACTGTCGCATCTCTGATGTTTTATCTTCCATATATCATATTCTATTTTCTCGTTCTTGCCACTGATGTTATTACTTCAATGTCCATTGTAACGGTTGTTCGGTTGACTTATATTCTGCTTTTTTTATTTTATGCAAACTCATTTGTAAATCCTATATTATACGCTATTCGCATGCCAGAATACAGATCAGCTGTCATATACACTCTATAAAAGCATATATTGAACTCAAGCTTTTTCTATAATAACAATCAGACAACGCGCCCTCGTTTCCTTGAGCGATGTAGTTCACTCGTCTGCGCCTAATTCAGAACTTTGTACCTGCGTTCAGATACTTGTTATAAAGGAAATTTGCCTCCAACTATTATTTTGCAGCTTGGAGAGAATTCATATTTAGGACACATTTTAAGTAAAAGAGCTGAATAATATATTTTTAGATTACATCACGACAGCGTGTGTCTACAGCACTTTCGGTTGACTTAATGTATTGGACGGGTTTTCATTAGAAATCGAGATCAAAGGGTAAATGTTATTTTGCTTTGGACTTTAAATTAACGCTGTTTTACGATCTTCCTATCCATTGTCGTTATGTCAGGTCAATCAGTAAAACCCGCAAACCCTCCATATTTGTTCTTTATTTTATTGACGCAAGAAAAACGGCTCGACAGTGAGAGTACAAACGTGAATTCAAACTCCTTCAGCGTGCATACTAGAATAGAGAAAATGTGTGAACAGCTTAATTCTGCGGAAAAGAAAATCCTTCATACATTGTGACCATTTTATTTTGTCGCAATCAATTGTAATATATGTTCACAGATAAAAGCCGTCCATACACTCTTTACATAACCCATACACTATTTTTCACCTAAAGCCGCCAATATTTTATTTCTGCAAATAAACGTTCATGCCCACTTTACTGAAATATCGACTATCCTAAGTAAACACCGCCTATAAAAGCTTTTAACACGTTCCAAAATCAAGTGGGATATTCCAAAGTTAAAGAAATTCAGCTAGAATTTGCTAATTGTTGGTGTTTTTAGACGGAATTAGGATATCCGTCTGAATTTTCATAAAACAGTATCATTTTAGCCGGATAAAATCTACTTTCAGCTAAAATAACCTTGTTCAACCCATTTTTAGACAGGTTAGAAGTTTTCGGTGATTTCTTTCAACAATGTTTGCCGATAAGTGGTTTCAGAAATTTCCCACCATTCATGAAAGTGGCATCGGAAAATTTCGAAGCCACTTTTCTTTGCTACGATTTCCCCCTCTATGTCTTTTAGACATATTTCAGATGAAGCCATTTCAAATTGCTATTGCCTGCAGCTTGAAATCAAACTTCCAACGCTGACACAGTAGCATTCACAGTAAATGTGGCTTCAGAAATTTCCGAGTCCATTTTAAATGGCGTATGCATGGTTTCGGAAATTTCCGAGACCATTTGGTACATACATTAATATTCAACCATACCAGTAGACGCTTTCCAAACTATTTTCAAGTTTTCAAAAATTCCACCAAAGACTGGAAAAGAGACGACTTTTTGCAATATCATACCGTGAGAAATTGGTTTTATATTTAAAAAAAATTTGAGCCTTTCGTTTTAGCCTGCAAAAACTAACAAAATTGCGATTCTTAGGGTGAATTCAAAACGTAAAATGCCGAAAATCGGCCCCTTGCATTTGGCTCTGTTAAGATCACGAAAAGCGTAGTCACGGCTGTACCTATTCAGTTTTCGGAAAGCAGGGATCCGAAGTTCGGATCCTTGAATTTGGCCTTCTGTCCGTTGAATTCACGAAAAGGGTAGTAATGTTTTCAGCATCCGTAAAGCATGCAATTTCGGACCCTTGCCTTCGACTCGGGATCCGCTGAAATCATGAAAAAGGCATTAATGTAAATCGTCCAGAGCCCCGATGAAACAAACTCCCTTTTCAAATTCCCCTGTGTAAAGAACATGCCAAAGTTAACAACAAAACATAAGAACCGCTTGGCATTTCTAAACTTAATATCGAATAATCGCAGAGGGTTTCAATCCCTATAATTTTTGTTGATATTATTCTATGATCGACTCCGTGTCGAGAACAATGAGATTTTATAGTATGCTCAAAACCAAAATTTTTCTCGAAATCCCTTGATATTTCTAAGCAGAGATCTAGTATTCTAGGAAGAATAAAATGGGGTATTTTGGTGGAAATTCAATAAAAATTTCAGGCTGCTGGGTATCTTGTTTTTGTTAATACTTCCCGGCTGCCGGATGGATACTTTAGTCGGGTTCGAATAAAAGCCAGAATTTTAATAAACACCGTGAAAAAGACCGTTTATTCCGGAGCCCGGCTTTAATTGAGAAACAACGTTGGTACAAAAGGATCAGGGAAAATCAAATAACAGACATTCGCAAATATGAGCTCTACTCAAGGCCAGCTAAAATTTTATTCCAGAATTAATCAAACATGAATCAAGCAGTGATAAGTTTATTTCATTTGAATCAAAACTGGTATAACTGGTAAAGATATCGACTCTCTTCGCTTCGTTCACACTCACTGATTCACACCCAGCAAACTCGACAAATATGACTAATCAAGGAACGGTTTTTTGTCTCACATTAAACAGACTGATATACCGAGAGATGTAAATTACTTCTTCATCATCACAGCGAGTGGAATATCAGAACTCATTTCACTTCCTTGCACACAATTCTCTTAACTACCACTCGGGGGTTTGTCTCGTAAACTTGGACATGTTCTAAGGCCGTAAAGCATGTAATCGTCCATCCAAACAGACGTCCTTTCCTGAAGGACCCTGAAGCTATATATTTCTAAATCGTTACTTGAGTTTGAACCGTTTTGGCGGATCTCTAAAGTCCCGTTTAACCACAATACCGTCACCTCCAATTACAGGCATCACAGGAATGTTATGGATTAGTTTTGATATGCAGATGTATTTTTTCGACTGAACTTTTTTTGACGAGCCCCGAGTTAGTCTGGCTATCCGTCTACAGTTAGCAGCAAGAAAGGTGGGTACTAAATTATATCAAAATAACGTTGTGTCGTTATGATAGTGCTAGATTGAGAGAAATCCCAATGATATCATTCAAAAATCTCCCAACTGTGTCATTTTGTGGTAAAACGGAAATGTCAGGCATTTCCCCTTACTTTGTGGTGTTGCGTGAGTCGCACTGGCTGTTGTTCAAAGGCACTAACGTGCCAACGGTCGATTCAGCCGATCACTTGTGTTGAAAATTCTTACACTCAAAACTGGCTTAAAAAAAGAGTCAAACTAGACGTTAGCCGTCAGCAAGCAATCTTCGTACATGCACTCGATACAACCGAAGAAACGGCTATCGGAAGCCTTGGTATAAAGGAGACAAGGAGCTGCATCAAACGCGGTTTAGTTCTTCCATCTGCAGGTAAAAATAATTTACTTTGTCTACTTTGCTTAGTTTTGAAAGAGCCGAATACTGGCATAAATAGTTATACAAAACGAGGTCGCAAATGCATTATGTAACGTTACTTTTGTTTGGTTGATGTACGTTTTCGTAAGTTTACTGAAAGCTCAAGTCGCAGCCTTGTAAATCTGTGGATTCAAATACTTGCTAGTGCATTAGCGGAAGATAGCAACAACAACAACAACACTTGCGCTTTATTTGCATGACCATAAAACATTACAGTATTGCAAAAGCATAACAATGACAATAATAATAACAATAACAATAATTACAATAAAAAGTCATTAAACAAAACTAATCAAATAATCAGTGATCAAGAATTTGATAACAATTTGTCTCTCATTTCAAAACAGGACGATATAAACTGCACTAATTGCATATTAACATAATAGTCGGTGGAGTTCATTAATTGCACAATCAAGGTTGAAATTGATAACTGCTTGGGATTCGAAATTACATGATCTATTTTGCTGAAAAAGTTGTCTCTAAGTGATGAATATCTTGGGCAATGAAATAGAAAATGGGTTTCATCTTCAACATTATGTCCACAAATAGTGCATAGTCTGTCACTTCTGGGGATGCTGTTATATCTTCCTGTTTCAATCAGAAGTTTGTGATTACTTATTCTAAGTTTTACAAGTGTTTTTCGATTAGGATTTTTTCTAGTCAAATCTAAATAGGGCGAAGGTGTATAACTGTCTTTAAAAGTATTATAAAATTCTAGTTTTTGAGAATTACAAAGGGAATGTTTCCAATAGGCGATATATTTCTTTTTCATTTGATCTACAAAGTATGTTATCTTAGTGTCATCTAAAGTGTCATGATTAAAGTTAAAGGAAATGTCATAATAATTGAGCATATTTATAAGATTGGAATAGAAACTATTTTTACCATTACCGTGCAGATCTATTGACATAATCAGTGATTGCACGACGAAGGAGTTTTGATCTTTATTTTGAAGATAACTTATGTACTTAAGAATTCGTTTATTTATATCAAAGGTTAAAGGGAATCGACCCATTTCAGCCCGGCATGCAATATTAGATGCCTTGTTATTAACTTGTAGGTAACGTTTGCAAAATTGTAAGTGACTTTTTTCAATTGGTGACGTGTCCCAAGACTTGAAATCTGATTTAGCAAAGACACCCCAGGCTTCGCTATTATAAGTCAAAATGGGTGAAATCATCGTGTCAAAAATTTTGCAAGCAAGAGAGGGTTTTAAACTGCTAAAGTCAACGTGCCGTCTTAAAGCAAAGAGAGCATGAAGAGCCTTTTCTCTCAAGTGATCCAGCGACAGTGTGAAATTTCCAGATGAAGAAATTCGCGTTCCTAGATAAGTATAATTCTGAACAGTGTCAATCTTTTCTTTGTCAATATAAAAGTTACATTCATACTTTTTCGCGCGTTTTTGAAAAACCATTATTTTAGTTTTCTTAGGATTGATCTGTAACATCCACGATGTACAGTACTGGGCTAATGCATTGAGACAATTTTGCAGCCCTGTTTTTGATCGTGATAGTATAATCAAGTCATCTGCATACAAAAGAGAGTTTAATTTGGTTCCATTGGGAAAAACAAATGGATCAGACAGAATATTGTCGAAAGAGAAAGGTAAGTCGTTAATGTATAGGTTAAACAGAAGTGGACTCAGAATGCAGCCTTGGCGTACACCTCTTGCATATTGAAAAGGTCGCGTTTGGTTATTGCCAATTCTTATAGAACCGGTAGAATTGTAGTAGAGGCTTTTAATTAGGTTATAAAAATTTCCTCCAACATTATTTTGCAGCAGTTTATAAAGGAGCCCATCGTGCCATACCGAGTCGAAAGCTTTCCTGAAATCGACAAAACAGGCGTATACCTTTTCATGGTGACAATTAACGTACTTATCTATCAATGTTCGCAAAGTAAGAACATGGTCTGCAGTTCGGTTATTCGGTAAAAATCCGATTTGAGATTTGTGAAGGATGTTCAACGAGTTGACATGTTCTAGAAGTCTTTGGTTTAAAATCGAACAAAATAACTTTCCTAGACAGCTAGAAACGCAAATTCCTCGGTAATTTGAGGGGTCATTTCTTCCACCAGACTTGAATATTGGTGTAATGAGCCCACCACACCACATTTGAGGCATTGATCCCGAATCAAGAATATTGTTGAAAAGTTTCTGATAAACGAGTATCATTTCATTTAAACTAGTTTTAATCATTTCGTTTCGTATTTTGTCTGAATAGGGTGATTTGTTATTCTTTATTTTTTTTACTGCTGTACGTATTTCGGCTTCTGTGATGAAGAAGTCCAATGGATGAGATTGCATTTTGTTGTCTTCTTGTTTTCGTAACTCATTGGTAAGGTTTTGTTGATCGGAGTTAAGAGGGTCATTTGAATGAAGAGACTGGAAATGTTTCATCCAATTTTCTTCTGAAATCGGTGGAGTATGTTGTAATTTCACTGAGTCATCAATTGATTTCAGACAATTCCAAAAGTGTTTTTTGTCTGAATCGAGGGCGGTTTCCTCTAGCTCAGAAATCTTGTTATTGTAGTATTCATTTCTTTTATTATTTAGAAGATTCTTATACTGTTTTAAGACAGTATGATATTCTTCACGGAGAATGATGTTTAAGGGATCTCTGTGTTTTTGATTTGCTAATTTTCTTAATTCATGTCTTTTCAAGCGACATTCTTTATCAAACCATTTTTTGTTTGTTGATAATTGGACGCGTTTATGTTTTTTTATAGTTTTTATCTTTAAGCAGCGTTTTGCAGTTGCGATGAAAATGTTTTCTACTTTTTTTAAGGGAGATGTTTACATTTGCGGTTGATTCGTTGTCGTTTAGAAACTCTCGAATTAACGTTTGGGTACTTGGAGACCGTAGTGCCTCTTTGAATTTTTGTGTGGAGTCATGCTCCCAGCAGAACTGTTTAGGTAAACTCGTCAAAGTATCATTTGCAGGTAATGTATCCCGATTAGAAATATTCGTGTTAATATTCAGCCAAGTCACTATTGGGCTATGATCTGATAAACAGGATGGCTCTTTAACAATAAAATTTGCTACATGTTGAAATAAATCTTGATCACAAATTGAATAATCGACGACACTTGTTCCGTTTCTACCATGAAACGTGGCTCTTCCTAATGAATCACCACTAACTCTGCCATTGAGTATTCTGAGGTCCGCGCTTCGGCAGACTTCAAGGAGACGCTTTCCGTGGTTATTAAGCTCATTGTCAAAACTATTCCTCTGAGTGGAACATATCGCGAATTCAGATTGGTCATTAGTTATCATTAGTTATCATGTTATCATGAGAAAATTTGGAGAAGCCTTTTCCACGGTAATCCAATCATGAAATTCATTCTTGTAAAGTAAAGCTAATCCACCCGAATTTCGGCCACTTTTCGTCGTTTTCGAGGTGCCTGTAACTACAGATCGATATCCTGTTACCTCAATATTGGTCTCATTCCAAGTCTCACAAAAGATTAGAAAATCAAAATCATTAATCATGTTCAAACAATCAACATTCTGTAATTTATCCCCTAACGATTTAGAAGAGAGGCCATTAATATTCCAGGCAAAGAAAGACAATTTGCTTGCGTTATTCAGGTGATCTGGCAATCCCATGTCGGTATCTATCTAGAAGACGAGATTAATCGTATCCTAGTAAATAAATTAATTAGCTCTAAACATAACTCTTAATTAATCTTAAAAGAGATATTAGTTCTCTAGGAATGTCAACAGGTGGGTCTTTACCGTTTTTGTGGATTAGCGGGTAACTGCCACTTTGTAACGGGGGGAGCGCCGGATGCTGACTGATGAACTTGAGGTGGGAAATAATCTGGTTGCGGCGGTTGGTGCTGAGGCAGAGGTTGATGCATTTGTTGGGACGGTAAAGTACGATGGCCACTATTGCGAAAGTTCTTGACAACATCGCTGTAGGATGCGTAATTCTCAAATGGTGTTGATTGAGGCTGGGACGTTTGGGGGGGCAAATGATCATCACTGGAGGGGGATCGTGGAGGTCTTGTTCTGCCACGGATCGCGTCTACCAGGTTAGCCGCGAACAATCCGATATGTCGCCTTTTTAGATGTTTATCATCATGTAAAGCTTCTAATCCCTTGAAGAAGACATTAGTATGGGTTACAAGATGGACATTTGGCAATTTGGAGCATCCATTGATAAGTTGATCATTAATTTTGGTAATGATGTGACTAGCTAGCAGGGGACAAATTTTCGTGCGGAGTGTACTTTCTCGTCCACTACAAAATCAAAGCATTTTTTTTAGAATCGCTTGGCATTTCTGAACAAAGATCAAATACTCTCTGACTCAGAGGGTTTGAATATTATTTTCTATGGGTATTACCCCGTGAGAGTTGACTGCGTGCCAGAGTACGAATATTCCTAAGTGCCATAAACAACGGGATTTTATAGCATGCCCAAGCTCGAAAAATTCCTCAACTGCAAAGCCAAAATCATAATTGAAAACGCTTGACAAGAAAGATCTTCTCTTCTCGAAAGAATATAATGAGATATTGTGTGGAAACTTTAAAAATATTATGACTTCTGGTGTCACAGACACCGGCTATCTTGCCTTTTGAAACTCCCAGCTGCCCCCCTCGCGACGTTAAAATTATGGGCCGGCCAGCACTTAATTCGTTCCTTCGTGTTTGGATTACACGTTGCAGCCAGATAGTCTGACTTCAGAATATTAAATAAGACGCCCAAAGGCCGATAAGTCGGGATGAGAATGGTCTTTCACAGTCACATTCTTTTTTATATGTACAAATAAATAAATGGAAATGCACACTATAGTATGAGATGATTGCGTGACGAGCGCAAACAACGGCTGCGAAGGAGGCTACGTAAGAACTAAACGATTTGGTTTCAAAAGGTATAAAATTTAATGTTTTGTGAATGAAAGTGGACGTTACCGGCAACGAAGCAGAAAAACTACTGAACATACTCTTGGTGAAATCTCGAAGCGACGGGAGCCTTTGAAGCTAATTTAATGTTGTTTTTTAATACTTCGGAAGTGATATAAAAAAAGTGCTTCCAGGGAAACGAACTCGTGGGATACGAGAAACGTCTGCAGTCAAAACAATCAATATCCAAGTTTGTGACTAGGAACGAAAAACTTAATCATGCTAAATCTTTGAAAACGTAGTAAGGAGGTATACTTGCGGAATATGTACTGGGAATATGGAGAACATATGGAGAACATTTTGATCATAAGTGCATTTTTGCAAAAGGCCGTTAGGCTGCAATAAAACTGATACAGTCCTGTGTGTTGAGCCACCGAAGCTCTGTGAATACGGTTGCTCTCGCCGCTCAGTGTTACAGCTTTGAAGGATTTGTTGAGCTCGGTCTTAGTTCACATTTATTATCATCAGTTATTGAAGAGACTAAAAACTGAGAAAGCTAGTAGTTGGCAGAAGGGTGTTTTAATAAACTCTTTATTTAAGTGAGTAATTAATTTGCATCTTTTTGGATTGTTTGTAGGTAAACACAGGGCGCTATCAGAACCGAGACCAAGTATTGTCGCTTGAGGTAGACAACGACAACCACATGGAGTCTGTTGAAAAAGATGTATTCGTTGCCGTGCATATCAAAGCTACAAAATAGTACCAGTGATTAGCAGGACAGTCGAAGTCAATGGTGACGTTTTCAAACGTCAGTATTAGAAAGGGAGATGGAGAAAAGAAGGGCAGGTGGAAGATAATCTGACATTTCCTTGCCTATAGTTGTTGTTAATTTTAAACTTGACAACCGAAAACTTTGATTAGCGACGTACAAGCATCTGAAAGAGAAGTATCAAAGCTTACTAGCAAAGAATGTTTAGTTATGAAATTATTCTTTTTAATGACAACAAGACAGTTAACAATTTTAGCAGTTGTAGAACAATGCAAGTTTGAACGGAAATGTGTAAAGAAAAACGTTTTCTATTATTGTCAAAAACATACAATGAACTCACCTTACTATATTGTTTTTTTTTTTTATAATACACGCACGTTGTAGAATATAAAAATTGGTTATAAAAGCAGTACAAAAATGATTTTTAAATTTTCAAATTATTCTTTGTTTTTTTTAGCTAGCGAAATTATAATTATATAGTGTTATGATACGCAGCCATTCGCGAAGAGGCGAATTTTCCCAAATTATTTTTGTAGAAATTTCAGAAATTTCTGAAGCCATTTTTTTCTCAAATGGCTTCAGAAATTTCCGAAACCACTTTATTTATATTGTAAAATGGTTTCAGAAATTTACGGAACCAATTAGTCCTACATAGTCTGAAATGGTTTCAGAATTTTCCGAAACCATTTCTACTGTAAACGTTTGGTAAATGTTTTGAACTATAGCAGCAAAATGGCTTCAGAAAATTCTGAAACCATTTAGTGGCATTTTTTTTTCTGTTTCGGAAATTTCTGAAACCATTCCACTGAATGTTTCGGAAATTTCTGAAACCATGTCAAGAGCCGGCAAATTTCTGTCGGTTTATCATGCTTTTAGCCTTCTCGGCCAAATCTATGTTATGTCGTGCGGTTTTTAGACGGCTAAAAGGGCCTTCCGTCTAAAAAAGTGCAGATAGTGTTATTTTAGCTGACTATAGTCAGCTGAAAAGGCATTTAAAGTTTGACTTCTAGCCAAAACGTCTAAAAATGGTAAAGAAGGAGGAAAATTGGACGAATTTCCGACTGTCATAAAATAGACTTTTTCGACAAGAAATCATTCATTTTATCCCAAAAGTAACTGAGTCGGAAAAAATAACAATAAAAGGCCACAAATCAGCTGAATTTTTAGAAGAAATTCAGCTAGAATAACCATTAATGGGCATTTTCAGCTGAATTTTTAACTTTAGAATATCCCACTTGATTTTGGAACGTGTTTTTTTTTGTTATCTAACTCGGCAAGTACTTGCCTTTTAGGGCCGCACAATTTAGATGGAATAATGCAGCGTAAGTTCCTCTTAAAGGATGGAAAAATAGAATTTATTAATTAAAAAGCGAAAAAAAAAAACTAAGCCACTTTTTATAATGGCAATGGTGTTCTGTTGATTTAGGTGAAAAATATTGCGGAGAACTGAAAAGTCAATTTTGTTTGTTTTTTAGATATCACTGAAATATCCTTTTAATGCATACAGTAAATAACTATTCTAGTTACTGATCCCGCACGAAATTCTGTGAAACCAACTTTGTCGCAAACTGATCATTAGATAAAAATAATTAAAGTTCAACTGAGGCCTTACACTACTGTAAAATGGTCTAAAAGTCTTTTAAAATCCAAGCTTTCGCCGATCTACGGCATCATCAGGGATAACAAAAATATTCCGCATGAGGCTTATATATTGATGTAAAGTAAAAACGTGTGAAAAGCGAGAGAATGTGGGAGTAAATTCATGAGCTAAATAATAACAAGATATAAATATGAATAAAAATGAATGATATGATCTAATGAGTGAGTGTCAAAGTACGAAGAGTCTCTAGATCTATTAAATAGTTATTGGAATAAAAGGTCCGCGAATTCGCTGCATTCTTCCCGGGAGTTGAGGGCAGGTTTGTATTTTCGTATGTAGAACGCTTCGAATAGTCGTAGATTCCATATTAGTTCTATTAGCCAGACTATCTTTTTCACCTTGCCTTAGTTTTAAATTGTCATCTTCATTTTTCAATAACTTATCAATTTATTTAAAATCACCACTAAAGCAGACAAAATAGAAAATGGGTAAAACTCAAAGAAAGCGAAGATGAAGTCCAACAAATGAACGGGTTACACTTAATTGCTTTGTTTCGTTAATGTTTTCTAACATTTTGTCAGTTTTTTAGTACAAAATAGTATCATGCAACCCCTGTAAAAGTGATAGTCTCTGACTCAGGAATTCTAAGTAACTCACTACATCTGTGTGACAGTCTTGTCAAGGCATATTGCTTATTTAAATAAGTTTTTGCATTTATTTTTTCACCTCAAAGACTCAACATATGGTTTTCTGTCGACGACCTTCGTCTTTGCAAACAAATCCCATCGGATGCCGACATTAAGCGATAACGTCACGATGATGTCATGGCTTAAAAAGCCGGGAGGAAAGTCTTTGAGAGTCAAGGACAAAACGGTATAAAAATGATTGAAGCCTAGTGGAAAGATTTTAAGCTTATGTCTCTTGTAAAATGACAATGGCCCTTCCCTAAATTGTGTTAAAAACTAGTGTTTCGCGCACATAATTAGAGGCCCTTCTACCTGCTAAATAATGATATGTCCTTACGTAACATAATAAAGCTCTTGGCAAGTTACTGACGTACTTTAAATGCGTTGATATAGCCGTAAATTCTGTTTACCCAGTTGTCAAACCATAACCAGTCAGCCCACTCCATACACACACACGCATGGCTTGAAAATAAACAATTTAAGAGTTTACATAAATGATTGATACTCTCCGTTAACACGGTTAGCTTTTGTTTCAAAACCTCGCAGTTATTACCAAGCTGTCAAATGTTATTCAAGTAAACGAAACCAACACAAGCCTCCGAAAGGTTGAAGTCTTCATCGCAGACAAAACAAGTGCTGGGAAGGTGCACAGAAAGCGAGCGTTAAAGTTTTAAGCGACAGCTTCTAGTTCCGGACAGCTGAAAATTAACATTCGACAATATTTGACCAGTGTCTACCAGCAACTGACACCCTCTAACTAGCGTCAGAGTATTCTGACATTTAAATTATTAACGATATCGACATTTCCAAAGACTCAAATAATATCCGGTGTTCTTGCATTGCGAATTTCCTCGCCTCTCACAAGGCAGGTAAGTTTATAGTTTACTGTAGGCGTATTCTCATTGTTGTAGCTACATAGTATAATCTTCGTTTGGTAGATCGCTAAATCGTCATTCTGCAGTACTATGCCTTGTAAAAGTATCTGTTTGTAAACAGCATTTATTATATCTCTTGGATAGCTCGCGCTATTCTATGAGCCAAATAGTCAATTTTACGGACCGCATCCAACATTACGGTCCGCTTCCCGGGCGCTTGACGACAAATTGCTTTTATTTATTTTTTAAATTTCGCGTCAAAATTAGGAATATTTCTGTTGTCTTACACACCCACCGTATTTTAACGGTAAATATTGAAATTAGGCGCTTTTAATTTCTACCACAGAATATTTAATAATAATAAGAGTTAAGAGAGGATTGTATTTTATTTTACGCTCCGATGAAAATGTTCGTGTCTGAAAAGTTTTTGTTGATCTACCTCGTTTGACAGATGGCGTCAGCATGAAAGTTCAACTACCGGATGTTTTTTTTTTCTCTCGCTCGCGTCGGAAGTTTTTCTCGTCAGTAGAAGAAAGAAGGAAAAACGCCTGGAACCAGGTTACTGGACTATCCCTACCCTGCCTGATATAGGGGCTGAACATAATAGAGCGGTTTAATCCAGACAGGGGAAGAGAGAGTCCAGGATAACTTGAGTGCAACATGCTCAAATAGCCTGCATTGCAGTCGAACTTAACCCCGTGGTGAAGTCAGTCTGCAACGCAACGCAGGCTATACGTTTACATTCCCCAATTCTGTCATCATAGGCTGATAAAAGTGATGTTACTTTCCATACCTGTCAGAGGTATTTTTTCCTGTCAGAGGTATTTTTTCCTGTCGCACGTATTTGTGTGAATGGTGTTATTGAATTTCGTGCAAATGACGAAATGACCATTTGCATAGTAATAACTCTATGTAAATGGTCATTTTGAGCTGACAGTGCTGGGAGGCATAGCTTGGCTTTCACTGAATTACATGTACTAAGCTTCATGGAGAATTCTTCAGAGTCGAATCTGCTTTGTTCATAACGTAGAGCCAGAGGTCAGAGAATGCTGCTGTTGTTGAAGGTAATTGAATACATACATGCATGAAATTTCACTTTGCTTGATCACTCTCATTTTGAAACCGCTTCCTTTACGTCCGTTGAATGCGAGAAGTTTGAAGAAAGTTGGGTATCAGACGCAAGTTGTCTTAAATGGGCATGGGTGCAGAAAATCTTTAGATCTTTTAGCCGGACTGTCTTTTTCACCTTGCTTTAGTTTTAAATTGTCATGTTCGATATTTCAATAATTTATCGATTTATATAAAATCACCATGAAAACAGGCAAAATAGAAAATAAGTAAAAATCAAACAAAGCGAAGATGAAAATGCAAAGTCAACAAATGAACGGATTACACCTCAATTGCTTTGTTTCGTTGATGTTTTCGAAAATTTGGTCTCTGACTCAGGAATTCTAAGTAGGTCATAACATCAGTGTGACAGTCTTGTCCAGGCATATTGCCTTATTTAAATAAGTTTTGACATTTATTTTTTAACCTCGAAGGCTCAACATATGGTTTCTGTCCACGACCGTCATCTTTGCAAACAAATCCCATTGCGTGCCAACATTAAGCGGTAACGTGACGATGACTTCATCGCTTAGAAAGGAAGAAAGTCTTTTAGAATCAAGGAAAAAACGGTATAAAAATGATGGAAGCCTAGTGGAAAGATTTTAATGCGTTGTTATAGCCGTAAATTTTGCTTACACAGTTGTCAGACCATAATCAGTCAGCCAACTCCATACACACACACGCATGGCTTGAAAATAAACAATTTAAGAGCTTACATAAGCGATTGATACTCTCCGTTAACACGGTTAGCTTTTGTTTCAAAACCTCGCAGTTATTACCAAGCTGTCAAATGTATTTCAAGTAAACGAAACCAATACAGGCCTCCGAAAGGTTGAAGTCTTCATCGCAGCCAAAACAAGTGCTGGGAAGGTGCACAGAAAGCGAGCATCAGTAAAGTTTTAAAGCGACAGGTTCTATTTCCGGACAGCTGAAAATTAACATTCGGCAATATTTGACCAGTGTCTACCAGCAACTGACACCCTCTAACTAGTGTTAGAGTATTCTGACATTTAAGATATCGACATTTCCAAAGACTCAAATAATTAACAATTATTGGACGAGGTTGAGCAAATATCGTGATTTGTCAGTAGCAAGCAGATCGATTATTTGCCGAAGCTGAAGGCTGAGGCAACTAATTGATCTGCGAGACACTGACAAATCACGATATTTTGCGAAAACCGAGTTCAATAATTGTTTTATCATTCGATCACTGAATTTGTTTTCCACAACTACCCTCGGGAACCACGCACTTCCTTGTAAAAAAAATACAGAAGAAATTAAAAGCACAACTTTTGACTATATGAGCTGGTCTTCATCCTAGTCTTTTTCTTTTGGATATAGCTTAAATCCATTAAGAGAAATTTGCGTTTCCTTCTTTGTATTTCCGCTGTTTCTGCGTTTCTTATTGACAAATCAAACCGCTCTCCCACAACTCTGGAAAACGAGCTGCCATTTTTCTAAGAATTCGACACAACTACGCATGAGCAGAATATTATTTGTAGCAAAATGACAGTCGAAAGGTAATGCGCACGTGCAGACCATTATTTGTAGGCAGTTATTTGTAGGTTAGTGAGAGGCTCTCGGCCAATGAAAAGAAAGAGAAAAAGTATCGAATGATAATATCTGATGTTCTTGCATCACGAAATTCCTCGCCTCTCACAAGGCAGGTAAGTTCATATTTTCATTGTTGAAGCTAAAGAGTATAATCTTCGTTTGGTAGATCGCTAAAACGCTATTCTGCAGTACTATACCTTTAAAAAGCATCTGTTTTCAAACAGCATTTATTATGTCTCTTGGATAGCTCGCGCTATTTTGTAAGCCAAATAGTCAATTTTACGGACCACATCCAACATTACTGTCCGCTTCCCGCGCGCTTGACGACAAATTGCTTTTATTTATTTTTCCAAAATTTTCGAATTTCGGGTCAAAATTAGAATATTTTTGTTCTCTTGCACACCCACCGTATTTTAACGGTAAATATTGAAATTAGGCGCTTTTAATTTCTACCACAGAATAATAAAGAAATTATTTCTTGTCATGTGATTCAAATTCAGTTTTGGCTTTTCATCGTTATGTTTTGAAGAAAAATCTTTCTCAAGCGAAAGTGAAAAGACAGTTAAGAGAGGACTGTATTTTACATTACGGTCCGATGAAAATGTTCGTGTCAGAAAAGTCTTGTTGTTCTACTTCGTTTGACAGTTGGCATCAGCATGAAAGTTCAACTCATTACTACTTGATGTTTTACTGTTTTTTTTTCTCTCGCTCGCTTCGGCCTGCGCGACAGTTTTTCTCGTCAGTAGAAGAAAGAAGGAAAAACGTCTGGAACCAATCCCAACCCTGCCTATATAGGGGTTGAACCTAATAGAGCGCTTTAATCCAGGCAGGGGAAGAGAGAGTCCAGGATAACTTGTGTGCAACATGCTCAACACACATATATAGGAGGGTCTGGGGCCAATTCTAAATTAACATGGATTTTTAATGAAATAAGGCCTCGGACACTATCACGTTTTCACTAATAAACTCCCTCTTACTTATGATAAAATACTTTATTTTTAGAAGAGCTTTGTACAGGCCCGCAAATGATCCCGGGAAAGTAAATGATCCCCAAATTGGACCGCAAATGATTCCAGGACTGGAAATCACTCCTACAAGTGATACCGCATAAAAAAAGACTATTGATGTAAAAAAATATTTTAAGGTAATAAACCTTAGTTTGAGTTGTTTTTAGTAAAAAAGTGTTTAATTTAAATCACTTTTTACGACCAAATAAGTAGGTAATTTAACATTATAGGGCAGGAAAACTGATACTTTTGTATTTTAGCTAATTGTGTTATCCTCATTCCGTGGGGAGTTGTAGCGTAACACTTCGAGCCAACCGCAAGCCAAAGTCAACCTCGAGTCACGAGTCAACCTCGAGTCAAGCCAGAATTTTGTAGAAAAAGAAAATATAGAACTGTTACATGGTAACAGACAAAAAATTTTGCTTTCATGACTTTGCTAGTTTGAATTTCATTTTTGCTTTTCACAGCAAGACGTAATTCCCTTGTTTCATGACTTTTAACCCTATCCTTTGTATCGTCTGCGAAGATTTGCCTGTTAGGATCCCGTGTCCATTTCATAATACAGTTTTTTATAGATTCATGATTTTTCCCTACAATATATATTCAAATATTTTTTCCTACCATTTTTGGCTTGACTCAAGATTGACTCGTGACTCAAGATTGATTTGGGCTCAGAGGTTGCTCGTGTAACGCTTAACAGCACAAAATGAGTATAACATAATTCTCTAAAATACAAAAGTATCAGTTTTTCTGCCTTGTAATGTTAAATTATCTACTTATTTGGTCGTAAAAAGCGATTCGCATCTTAAATTAAACACTTTTAGTTAAAACAAATGGAAAACGGTAACTCAGTCTTTACTCAACTCAAACTCAACTCAAACTCAACTCAACTCTAACTCGGCCTTATAATGTTAAATTATAAGGCCTGCCTTAAATAATTCTCTAAATAATTCCGCCTTATAATGTTAAATTATCTACTTATTTGGTCGTAAAAAGTGACTTGCATCTTAAATTAAATACTTTTAGTAAAAACAGTGATTCGCATCTTAAATTATACACTTTTAGTAAAAGCAAATGAAAAACGATAACTCAATCTTAACTCATCTGAAACTCAACTCAACCCCTAACTCGGTCATTGTCTTATCTCTGCGCAGTGAATATTAAAGTAGTTGTCAATTTTGATGAAATGTTTTCGAATAATGCATTCAACATACCTTATTTTAAAGGAAACTGTTAAAAAAACGCTCGGTAAACAGTTCATGACAAAGAACAAGAAACTGCAAATAGCGGGGGGTAAATTTCGCTGTATTACAATGTTTTCACTGAGTTATACAAAGATTACAACATGAAAACCCTCGAAAAACCCAGTTTTGAAATCGCGTGACGTACTACAAATGGCGTGAGTTTTAATTGGTTTGCGTAAGTGAAATAAAATAGAAAATATAGGGATGGCTTGCGTTTGGGAAACACAACAAATGAACGATGGCTCTCGAATATCTTGTAGCACATGCACGGGCATCTATCGGCATAGCACGCACCTTCGGGTTCTTGAGCTGCCGCTGGTGATCATGAGCGCCATTCAAATTTTGGCGAGTCTTACAATTTGCTACCCCTTTAGGCCTTCCACACCAACATTTCTCTGCCTATTTCAGGATCACGTTGCACCTCCAGATCGCCCCAACAAAGTTTTCTGCTCTCATCTCTAGCTCGGAATCCAAAATGTAGGGAAAAGAACCACCATAATGTACCGCTGAAGTGCAGCAGAAAACTGAATTTGCCGCTCACGAATAACTTTTCCTCCTCTTCAGTTGTTAATTCGCGACACGCATTTGGCTTGTTTACTCGCCCTTTTTGTGGGAGTGACGTTGTTTATCGATCAAGTCAATTTATTGGAATAACGTTTCTCTACCCTAATTTCAGTTTAGGAATTTTTATGTTTTCATTGTCAAAGATTAGAGTTCTACAAGTGTATTGAGACCCTAATTAATTGATTTTGCTATTTCAATTGTTTCCTCGTTCTGGAAGACTAGAGAACGTCCATTGCATCTTTGCGCGCGCAAAATAGGAGCTCCTAATTTGTCCATTTTTCAGTACGTTTACTGACTATGGCCCATGTATGGTGTTTCCCTACGCTTATTTTCTAGTTTTCTCCTTCTCTTTGTTGAGCCAAAACTGTGAGCCATTTGCATTTGCATATATCCGTGGAAAACTCTCGTTTCGTCGTCTTCGCCGATTCTTCATAAAAACAACTTTGTAATGGACCACTTCGGTTGTCCTCCGCCGATTCGAGCATTTTCGCTAAATTGTGTTCAGTAAAAGTTTGTAAAGTTTGACACAATTTTGGAAAGTCCCATTTTGGCATAAATATTGGCGATAAAAAGTATACGAACAAAAACGGGGGGAACAGAGGGCCCCAAGGTAGATGTAAAAAAGTAAACCTAACGATGGGAGGATAATTGCCCGGAGATAGTAGTTGTCAACAGAATTGCGTTTTCCTTTTCTACACTTTTCTTCATTATCCAAATAAGCCAACAACCTACAGTCAAAACAATTTACCACGTGCATAATTTGATTGACAAACTCGCAAAAATAAACAGACGACAAAAATAAACAGACGACTCGTTAAGAGTAGGGCACAGAGTTTCCCGGTGTTGTGGTCTGGTCTTTACCCATTGTACCGTTGTACTTCTGAAATGCTCGGAGACATTAGCTCTGTAAAAGCTACTCTATAATCCGAGGGTAAATAAAATATTCACTTCAAATATTCACTAAGTACATTTACAAAGTTGTTTGTTTCAAAATACTAAATATTCGATTAAAAGACTATCTGATAATTTTGCTGAAATGATTCCATCCAGGATTCCATTCATACTTAGACGGCCATTTGATGCTGCTTCTGCCAAAAATCGACAAGTAAGCTTGAAAGTAATTATTCTCGTCTGACGAAAACAAGCCGCTTTTACACCACATTTCCTGCCATTGCGGTTATGATCGTCTCTCAAAAACACGGGAGATTAACTCTCTTACTGCATTCTCTCGTGTTATTTAATCAATAACTTCATAGCATGTTGACATTTTATTTCCATTTAATATTTCCATTAAACTTATATTATATTTCTGCTTGCAGTGTCACTGTTTTTCATTAGTACGGAGACCACTCACTAGGAACTGAAGATTCCTATTGATAAGGTATCCTAAAGATTTTCTAGACTTTTTTTGATAATATTTCCCATATTAAAATCATGATCTGGAGAGATCATTATTCTTTCCATGTTTTTATGCCCATGCGCTACGATAATCGCTCTTTCAGAAAGCATCATAATTAAGTGCAAAGTACGTTAAAACATTTTAATGAATACCTGCATGTTTACTGAGCTGTTTGTGCGCGGCAAATTATATTAAGACGCCGCTGTGGCGTACATTTGAAAAACTTGCCACACGTTCTGTCGCGGCGGGAAAAGATCCTTTTGTTTTCATAGTGTTTGAAGTCACTTTGAACGTTTTGTTTTCTTTAAAAAATAGCACGATGGTTTTGACCAAATTGTCAATTAACATCGACGAATTTTGTACAGTATGTCACGCCAGCAAAAAAAGATTAAAAATAATACAGCAATCATATTTTTAAGACACTGCTGAAATTACATATTCGCTAATATTAGTATTTTGACATCATTACTACTTTTTCTCTTTGCTGTGTGACTGTTTACCATTTGCACTGAGACAACTTACTGGAACCTGAAGTTTTCTATTCACCAGGTAGTTGAAAACTTTCTAGTCTCCTTTTCTCATACTATTTTTCCGTAGGTTTCACTCTCTCTGTTGGAAAGAACACTGATTTGCTGCTGAGTTTTACCATGTTGCTTTGTCCAAAGCTATAATGATTCACGCTGAAAAGTGAATACAGTTTTCTGCCAAAGTTTATTTTGATTTTGGGCTCGAGCACACCAAAGAATAACTACAAAAGTACTTTTTTTAAAAATAATGTACTTGTCTTAACCATTAAACTAACTCGTTTTTCTCTTTACAGTGTAAATTGACCAGGTGGGTTTAAAACCTTTTCAACTTTTTTTTTTCTGACTGACAGCAATTATAACTCCTCTCTTGTAGAAAGGCTTTGTTTTACTGTTTTTAACGAGAATCTAAAAGTCCAGTGCTAACTGCCAGGGCCATCCGCTTTTCTCTCCGTTTCCGTCGAATCCGGTCGGTCCGATTAAAAAAAAAGACACCTTAAGGTGGCAAGCGGGTATTTATTTGTCTGACAGGTCCCTTTTTAAACGCAGGTTTTGAAAAGGAAAACATTAAGCGATTTCTTAGAATTGTTTAAGCCCGATAGAAGAATCCTAAACTGACGTAAAACCATAACTGAAAATTGTGGCGATCATGCACGATTTTTCTAATTTTTTTTTAATAAAACGCGATTATTTTTTACATGTCACGGTGAATGTTTTTGTCATGACCTCAGACAAGCTGCCAAACTGTCAAAGTTCACTAACAGCAAGTTACATGATAATCCTAACGAAATAATGAATTCTTAATCTTGCTCTTAAACCTGCTAAATGTTTCTGTCCTTCTCAACTGCTGCATAAATGTGATAGCTATCTTGACCAAATATTCACCCCTTTAAAGGCTGATATCACTTAAAACTTGTGTGTAAAAGTTTAAAGGATCGGAGATTTACATCAAATCTTATCAATCAATAAAGATAAACGATTTAACGCCGAAATATTGAGAAAGTCAAAGAAATGGTATGATTTTACATCATATCTATTTCTGTAGTTGCAGCTTGGGTATATATATTTATAAAACCTTTTGATTTCAAATGTTCGAAAAACTGAAAATGGCACAAGTCATGCCGAAATACGTCTTTAAAAAGTTGTTTCCTGTTTTTAAAATCGTTATTGTACTTCTTACACAACCAAAAAACTAATACATCACTCATTAATTTGTCTCATTTCTCGTCATCACTCGTTTCTCTCAACAGATACATATCCCTCAACAAGAGTAATTATCTCCAACAACAAATAAAAGAGAAGTGAGAATTCAAGATGTTTTCGTTTCCTAAATGTGTTACCTGGCTTGCTGTGGGCTTAACCGAGTGTGTTGCTATAGTAACACTTAACATCATTGCAATAATTGTTTTTCTAAAAATTCGTAATCTGCGCAGGCGTAGCACATACCTGGTTATTAATTTGGCAGTTGCTGATATGTTGGTTGGAGGAACTGCTACGTATGAGCTATTCTATTGGTTTGGAGCAGTCTACTGTAATGTCTGGAAGTACAAGTCAATTGATCCCTGGGCAGACCATGTAGTATTTACACTCATCCGCTTCTGCACTCTTTCCTCTCTAACAAACATAGCAGCAATTTCTGTTGAACGGCTGCACGCGACGCTGCGGCCGTTCAGACATCACCTAATTAAAAAATGGGTTTACGCATTAATAATTGCCGTTGTTTGGGCTACAACTGGGTTGCTGTCAATTGTTCTTACAGTTCTACGGGTATTTAAAGGTCCCAGTTATTATATTTACTTACAAAATTCGTCCGTTGCAATTTGTCTATTAGTTATTTGTATTTCTTACGCGTCCATTGTTATTAAAGTCCGTTGTGGAGCGCAGCCTCAACACCATGGTGCAGCCAGTAGAGAAAGAAAACTGACCATCACATTGTTGATTGTGACTGCGGTATCTTTGCTGTTGAACCTACCCTATATTATATTCGTTTTTCTCATTTCTACCACTGACGTTATTACTTCAATGTCCAGTGTAACGTATGAAGGGTTAGATGATACGCTGGTTATTTTATTTTATGCAAACTCGCTTGTAAATCCTATATTATACGCTATGCGCATGCCAGAATACAGATCAGCTGTACTTGCACTATTTTGCAGACGACCTCAGCAACAAAGACAAGTTACAGTTATTCCTCTTCATGACTTGTAATGCGAATAATATCAAGCTCTATATCCTTCTTCTACCTAACTTTGTGATTGTAATTGAATGAACACGTCAACGAAAATAATTACCTTTTTTAAGTTAAGTTAAGGTCGTGCAGGACCCTTGCTCATTTTTTAAGTTTATTAGCAAGTTTACTTGACAGGGTGTCAAGATGTTAAGGTTTAATTCTCCGAAATTTGAATATCGATTCCTTCAAAAAATAATCAAGGATAATATGAGATAATGGAATTTTATCATGATTGTCGTTTTAATGAGAGATTGCCTCTAACTTTGATGTGACAAGCTCTTAAATGATAATCTGCTGGTAATGCAATTTTGTGTCCAAGTTTCCAGCTAGTGGTAAATAATATCCTCTTCTGTGGTCTGGTCAGAACGAAACTCGCGAATTTAAAAATTGCTGGGGATTATTGGCTCCCGAGAGCACAGGCAGCGCAAGCTAATGATAAGAGCCACAAGACACTAGGAAGATTCAAATTTATAAGGCTTTGTAGGGGAACGAACCAACTCTGTTTTAGGAGGTACAAATTCGAATGTTTTATGAATAAAATCGACTTACCCTTCCTTACCCTCTTGTTGCGTTTCTTTTTTTTTCTTTTTTTCTTTTTTTTTTTTTGCTGTTTCTCAGCTCCTCAGGCCAATTTGAAGTGATTTCGGTGAGTTATTGCTTGTCGAAAATTTTGAACACATGTACTTTATTCAGGGTCGTACGCATGCAGGATTTTGCTTGGGTGGGTGCGAGCACCGGAAGTAATAGCGTCTAGGGGGATCCGGGGGTATATTTCCCCGAAAATTTTGAAAAATCAAGTTATTGAAGCCAACTTTTCCTGCATTCTGAGAGTCATTTTAACCCTCCCTCGCATACGGCCCTACTTTATCAAATATTCCCCGAATATTTAATAAGTACACGTGTTCGTTCCCATACAAACCCTTATAAATTGAGTCTTTCTATGGTACTGTGGCTCTAATCATTAGCTTGGGCTGCCTGTGCCGAGAGGGTAAAAATGTGACATAAAAATTTGGAAACATGCTATCTTCTTTTTGAAAAGGGATTTTAAAAATTCGCTTTGACCAGAACAATAGAGTACACCAAGTTTATGTTCCTTGCGAATCAACTCGTTAAATTCTGTGTCGGCGGAGAAAACTTGGACAGAAAATTGAAGGTTTTCCCGCTTCCAAAGAGCACCCGAGTCTTTGTTTACAACTGAGCGACGTGCGCTATATTGAATCTAATTATGACAATTCGCTGCCTTCCAGCGCACGGGACACAAAGGCGTCAAAGTTGAGAACAATAACGTGTATTTACTGATACAAAGAACGTTTAGAAATATATTCTCGTGAATATTTCGTTTGCCGTCGGCTTCAGTCGTCGCAGTTCGTGCATGCATACTCTTAAAATAAATGCATACACAATGATAGCAAGGCTCCTGCGCAAACTTAAACATATATAAACATTTAGAAAGAGACACTCCTTTTTATATACTAGAACGTCTAATTTTGCAGCCGATGCTGAATCGAAACGGATTTTTTTTGTCATATTTTGAATCTAAAACGTTCTTAGACATGTTATTACGTGATAGAGAATTCAAAAGAACTGATATTAAGAAACCTAGAAAAGACCATTATTGTGCGCGGTATCATTATGCTATTTGATATACACCTAACTGCAATAACGTTGTCGTAGTAAAAAGCAAAATGAAAAACGCCAAATAAGAATTAATTAGATATCACAACGATATGTTTAAAATTCGTCCGAAGAAACCGCCTCAAAACTCCTCAAAATACAGGTAAATAAATTTATCTTATAACCCGATTAATATCTGAACAGATATAATTAAACTCGTTAGTTTCCTGTAAATTTATTCAGCTATGATGATTAAGGTAATTAATTCCTATATATCCACAGTTTAGCTGACGATTTGCTTCATACTCAAGTTATACCATCTTGAGAGCATGTGATGTTTATGATTTATTGGCACTGAACATCTTAACAGAATATCAAGCTGATATCGATACAGAGTCTCTACATGACTGGTCAAGTTTCGAAAATAACGGCCACATAAGAGCCTGATACTCAGGCGACCTTTCACATGACGTACCAATGTTTTGGGCCATATCCAGTCCGGTGCTCAGTTGTACAGTACCCCCCTATAGCAATTTGAACCATTAAAACAGATACTATACATAATCAGCTTTAGGTCACTTTTACCCAGTTGGTGAACATTAGGAAAAAAAAATTGAAGATTATTAAAGGAGAACACATACTTTCTAGTGATATGATATAGTTAATGTGATTCATTTATTGTATTTGTGATAAATAGAAATGCAGATATTACTCGATGTAATCTATTTTAGTTCCTTAATTTGATCCTTTGATACTGTTATAACTAATCAGGGATTCATTGCAGTCATTTTAAACCAAAAAAAAAAAAAATATTGCTTTATTATTTCTTCACAAACTTGTTATCTCAAATAACAAGTTATGTAAAGTACTATTTTGTTTATTTTATAAGGTTCTCGTAAAACTCCGCTTATAAGCCCCCCCCCCCCCCCTCCCCCCCCCCCCTTGCGGATTATTATATGATGATATTATATCAAGAATAAAAACAGGCATTTTACTCACAATGTTTTAAAACAATAGATTCAGATAATATTATGATGATATTTGTAAATAACGTTATAATAGATCTTTGAAACTTGATTGATGTTCAAAAGCATACTCTTTGTTATAATTAATGTTCGATTATATTATTTGCTGTAAATAAAAAGGTAAATAAAAACTTGCTGATGCTGCAAAAAATTATTGTTTGTTTTTCTTTGTGTGGAGAGTACTGCATAATTTATTTTTACAAACCTCTTAATTACAATTTACTCCCGCGCCCTAACCTTGCATCCTTAAGTCGTCTTCTCTACACATCGCCATGTACACAAGAGGCTGAACACGTAATGAATAAAATACATCTTCATTATCTGTAAAGGTAAAGTCTGTGTTCAAACCTAGTAGCCCATCAGGCCGGAACTTATCCTGGTTTCAAGCATGAAGCAACTAGGAGTATTTCTTTCTCCTCCCTGGATGGGATGCTAGTCCATCGCTGGGTTATCTAGCTCGTAGCATTTAATTTGCCATTTATACCCCTCCCGCCTTAGCCACTCGGCCACCTCATCGTCAGTGTGTATGATAATATTGTAATAGAAGGAATTAGACCGTAAAATTTCGATTTTTATATTAAGCCCTGGGCTTGTGCAACCTCAAAAGGAAGTTTGAATGGGCTTATAGCTGGGGGAGATTGTGTCGCCGCTCTTGGATGGATGAGCTCCCATATGAAAGATACGGGGATGCTCCTCTCGCTTTGGGCAAATAAATAACCAATTTCTGTCTCACTTGTATGCAAGTATTTTTAGCCGTCGAGTTCTCGTTGAGCGCTGCACGTAAAGAAAAAAAAAACGCCTTCCCTGTTGGCAGTCTGGACCAATTTGATCTCCTTCAGAGGCCTGGTTACTTCCATATGGGACTCACTCACGGGGGACCACCAGAGGTCTCAATCTTTTGTGTTTGCCTATAGTCGCTTAATAGACTTTTAATTAAAATTCCGACTTTATTCATAAAGCCAACAATATCTAGCCCCGGTAGTTTAAAGAGGTTTCTCTATGTCCAGTTCGAGATCCAAACTGCAATACCAGTCAAGCGTCACGATGAACCCAATAGTCACCCACGAACACCGGATATGAAAACCGACTTTGTAAGGTTACCTTTTAAAGTCTAAACCCGAAAAATGACACCCTTTCCAAGGGGAGGAAAAGCGTAGCGCGGCGACCTAAATAATGCAAACCACGCACAAATCTTTACAAAATCGTCTTGTTAATACTTGAACGGATAGCTCAGTTTTAATAGACCATTTCTTTCTCGTTCAGCTGAACGTTCACGCACTGTAATTTTAGCTGATAGAATTTAGGTACCTCTGGAATAATGCAAGGACCACTTGGACAAACAGCAGCGAAAAGAAGCCGGATCTTGGCGTAGATCAGGATCAGCATATAAAATAAAACGTTAAACTTAATGCAAGGCTGATCGGACAGCTAAAAAAGTTTAAATAAATGTTAATGCCCAATATTCAGGTTAGACAAAACTAACCTCCTTCAGGGGCTGAAAAAGCTAAGTAAAAATGGAAATAGACGAATAGATAAATTTAGGTACCCTTTCAAAGATTCACACCAGGAGCAAAATGTCAAAAAGAACAAAAAAGATACCCTGTTTATGGACCGAGAATCTCAAAAATCATACCCTATCCCGCGGCACATACCTAAATACCTATATAGTCTATATCTGGGAGTATCCCCTCCCTCCCCGTGCTACCCCCGGGGGCGTAGCACGTTGAAGATCTTGTAGCAGGGCATCGGAAATTTGCCGCTATTGTGTTAAGAAGCTGATTTACGAGCTCAAACTCTGCTTGCATCTCTGCAGGTTTTTGTGGTCGCTCAGCTGAGCAACGAAATTTTCTGGAACACCGGCATCGAGCAGACGAGAGATGCCTGTTTTTCTGACCGAGTGATTTGCTAGTTTCTTTCCGGCACACGCTTCAAGACCAGCACTTTAAGCCCCGTCCGGCAGAAACTTTCCATCTGGTTTTTACCAAGCGGGGACATGTTATACCAGGTTGATTTCTCACGCCAAACTGTGTGGTTCACAGCCAAGAAAAGAGCCAGATAAAAAAACGGAGCCGGAGAACTTGGACTTTTGCCTTCTTTAGAACGGTGACTCTCGAATATCTTGTAGTACTTGGCCTGCGTCGCAGACGTAATCTAACCCCGGCTAGTTTAGTTTCGTCTGCGGCGTAGCCAAGCAGTACTTGATCAAGCATCTATCTGTTCCCGGAGCAAGCCCTTCGGGTTGAACTGTCGCCGTAGAGCGCCATCATAACGTTGGCAATTCTTATCATTTCTACCCCTTTCGACTTTCCAGGCAAACATTTCAATGCCTGTTTCAGGATCAATATGTAGCTTCAGATCGCCCCAACAACGTTTTCTGCTCTTATCCCTAGCTCGGAATCCAAAATATAGGGAAAAAACCATCATAAATAAGTGTACCGCTGAAGTGCAACAGGAAATCGAATTCACCGCTCTCGAATAACTTTTCCTCTCTTCAGTTGTAGTTTCGCGTCACGCATTCGACTTGCTTCCGGCTTCGCCTTTGCTTTAAAATGTCTTTTCTATTGGCCGCTAACACTTCTTCTGAACGGGAAAATATTCGTCCTGTAGGATGTTAAAGGGTAACTTTAACTCTTCTACTCCGCGTTGAAAGCTTCGTTAAAAATTTGAAACGCTGTCTGACCAGTACTCGGCTTTTGCGGACGTTTTTGAAAAACGTTCCGAGCAGCTTATCGACGATATCAGCAGGTACGTTTTCTACTTGAAATGTTCCATTCCTCTGCTCTTGACAATAATTTTCGAACCGTTTCCATTCACTTTTGTCCTTATCACCGTGCTTGCAGATTTCTCGGCACTGATGAAACTTTCAAGTTCTTTACTTGAAATAACAAGAAATAATTAATCATAAATTATTGATCGAAACTGGCTGATATGATCAAATCCCAAGGAATAATAGACTTTGTACTTCGTGTGAATCAAACCAAATTGAAGATGAATTTCATTTACTTTTCCACTGTACTAAATACTGTACGTTTGGAGATGAATTTTACAAAGAAAATAGAGAATCAAATACCAAACATAACATAACATAAGACACCAAAAAATTAATGAATTCTGATGATTATTATTAAAATACTCAACTGATGAAGTTCATTTTGAGATGCTTATCTTTACGAAATAATCTTCTATCGTATGAAAGTGATGTTTTCAAAAAACAAAACAAAAGCGTCATGTTACAAAAGTGAGATAAACAAAAGTGTCATGCATTTTAAAAAACAAAGGTATCATTTTACAGTGTTTGACAAAAACACGAAAGTATCCTGTAACAAACAAAAGTATAAAAGTATCGTGTTACAGTTATAAAAAGCTAGCAACAAAATAAGCGCGAACAGAATAAGCCATTTCGTGACATTTTGACAATTAAATTAGTTCTTGTTTTTTCTAAATGATAAAAATTTACTATTGAACGAAACAGTATTGACGTGACAAATTTTCAAAAAATGCCTCTTAGTCGTAGCAAGAGGCATGATGTAGTTAGTGATGCACTATACACAAATAGCTCAACCATCCCAACAGGACTAACACCCAGTCTTACCCCAAGCAACCCAATCAATTGGAAAAATAACTCCTGCACGCTTAGCGTGCCTATGTTTATTTTGGAAGCTGGGGGATGAAAATTTTTCCAAGACAATTTTTTTTTCTGTATCGTTGTCTGTGAAGACATTTTTTTTTTCGGTGTCATCTTCCTGCAGACAATTTTTTTGCATTTGCAAACAAATTTTTCAGGATTTCCCCCCCCCCCCCCCCCCCTCTAAATCTGTACGATCTTCCTATTTCAAATGTAACATTTCCTCAGCTTTCTACCGTAAATACCGAAACTACTTCAACGTATTTTAACCACACTAACAATCCATGACGCACTAGACTCATGTACCTACTGGGTACTATTTTTAGAATTTGATCGAGATCAGTATTACGTATTACCCAAGTAGGATATTCGTAGGTGCTTTTTTCTACATACATGTTCGTTGTTTTAATATTTTGAAACTCCACCCCGCAAGTCAACCCACACCCCACCCTCCTCGACCTCTGACATTTCACAGACCTGTTGGCTTCATCCCACCCCGTCACACCAATTTTAAGTACAACAGTTCTCCATCCTCCGAAAATTGGCTGATAATTTTCAGGAACGTTTCGCATAGAGAAAATTGCCCTTATACAAATGAAACCGCTATCGGTGGACAGCCGGATCAAAAGGACTAGAGAAAAGGAGCGGCGAAGAAGGGGGCTTTTCCTTTCCTTAAAAGGGGGGTGAAGATGGAATGTAGTTGGCACCAATTTCATGACCAAAAAAGACCAAAAAATATCCCTTGAATGATCATGCCACGAATGAAGTGAAAGTGGGGATTTCTTTGTACATGTGTACCAAGTATTACTGAAGCGCAGACAAATTTTCGATGTCATAATATTTTTATTAAACGTGTGCTGGACTATCCGACCTTTCGTCATTGTTTTTTGTTTGTTTTTTTTTTTCTCTCTTTTTTTTTGCCGACGCTGAACGCTATGAATTCTATAAACAGTTCATTACTATTTCATATCCTTATTACAGACAGTGAAATCCACCCTAAAACAATTTGTTACTAATTTTAGTGTGAGAAACCACTGAGAATAGGTTAGTTGTCAATCGACTAAATCGGCCAGTTGTATGAGTCAGGATGAATAGTTTATCCTCGTATTAAAGCACCCACCCATTAGAGCACCCACGTATCACCCCAGTACTTAATTATTAAAGGTAAATACATTACGTATGGACAAAACATCGTACATGTTTATCTAATTTAAATTTCAGCTGAAGAAAAGTAAACAGCAATTAGCTACCCGCAGGAAAAGAGCCACCTAAAAAATAGATCCAAATTCGGTATAAATAATTAAAGAAGTAAAATTATCTCTTTAAGTTCCTATCTACAATAAGCGGGTCATATCTATTCGTTTTCCAATATTATTACCGACTCTCACTCAAAACTTGAAAACCCTCGGGAATTGCGACCAGCTGTGTCACGTAATTGTTTACACTTCAAACAACAGATTTTCGGCAAAATTAGTGATAAATATTATTATAGCAGATGGGTGTATAGTTTACCCATAGAAAGTATTTTTACCATTTTTAAAGTTATCGCCCATAGAAAAAAATGGCAATGTTTTACTGCATATTAATTTCGCTTGCGACACATTTGCAAATTTAGTCTGTCAGTTTTGGCTCGTTTCGGGCTCAAAATTAATTTCCATTTGTTTTATTTTTCGCTCAGTCATACAATGAAGATCTGAAAAGATTATAAATATCATTGGAAGGTTCATGAACAGCTGTAGTATAATGCGCGAGACGATCAAATTTTTACAAAATTGTGTCTAACGGGAAATGGATTTTGAGCCCAAACGGGGCGAAATCGTTTTCTGCATATTTCTACGAAAGGAAGCTGTATCAGGACAAACTAATTGTAGTCCGCTTAGTTTCTCACTAGGACCTATATTTTTGTGAGCAAAATCGATTTTTCGACTTGTGCCGCCGAAAGTCGATTTTAGTCGACTGAGCTGAAAAGAATGAAAGAATGATGGAAGTTTACGAATGCTGTCTTTGATTTGGTAGATTGCGCTTTACGGAGACGTTAGAGCGCCATTAGTGCCAAGTTGAAAAATCCATGATTATGTGTCAAAGTTTGCGGATCGAGTATAACACAACACTCTGTGATTTTATCAAAAATATATCAGTCAAAACCTCTAGTGTGTCATGACAGAAGCGGATTTTTTAATT
Source organism: Meandrina meandrites (assembly GCA_963693305.1). NCBI lineage: Eukaryota > Metazoa > Cnidaria > Anthozoa > Scleractinia > Meandrinidae > Meandrina > Meandrina meandrites. The sequence continues at coordinate 64,373,894 of OY855903.1, forward strand.
TGAACTTTGCGAGCGAGTAAATGTGCAAATTTGAATTTAACTCCTTCTCTTTTAGAATTCCGCTCTGCAGTGCCAGCTCATAAAGTTCTAAATCTGCGCTGAATTCTTGGACACAAAATGTCGGAAAAGTCCAAACTTTGAAGGTGTTCCGATAAACCCTTTCAGTGCCAAAGTCGACTTTTGTCGACATTTGGAGGAGCGGTCATTGAACTACTTGTGACGTCATCAGTTTTACACGTCAATCAACTTTTCAGATAAGCAACCGACACAGCGCGGATTGATCTTTCCATAGGACCATGCATTTTATATATCGACTGCATTCTGACGGAGCTAATCGAAAAAGAAAAAACGCTGCTTTTTTTGTGCAAAATCGGTGCATAAACGGGCCAACAAAGCTCTAATTGATCAACGTCCCCTTTTCAGGGTTTACCAATGATTTTGTCCAAACTTTTCCTGCCAGAAAGAAGGATGTGAAAAGTAGAAAGGAACGAGGATAAGAAAGCAGGAAAAAAAAAGAAGGAAAAGGAGCAAGAGAAAATTTGGAACGGATTCAGCAAAAAAAAAAAAAACAAAGTCCAAAGTCCAAATTTTGACTTATGCGCATTTACCAAAGTGAAAAATTGTACATTGTTACACGGAATATCTATCAAAATGTTGCTGCAATGTAAAAAAGTGCTTTTATAGCAAAGTTTGGGCAAAATTAGCATCGTAACAGCAAAAATTGGGTTAAACGGTTAAAAAAAACGTTTTGGGGGAAACTTCAGCAGCGAAAGAGTTAAAGCACGAGTGCAATGCAAGGAAGGTAATTATGGTAATCACATTCCACGCTTTAATGTTGATATCTGAAAAAAAAAAACAATGCGGAGCAGAATGGTCTCGGTTTTACAAAGAAAGAATTGCATCAGAATACACGGTAAAATTAACTGATTTCATAAAAAAAGACAGAATCTTTTACAGCAGATTTTAAAATGAGTCTGAAATGCAAACAATTGTTTTGTGTCTACGACTTCAATCTTTTCAGCTGTTCTGTTGACTGGGGCACAGGATCCGTGCCACACGTAAACAGCCTTCATATCACGCGCCATACTTCATTCAGTCATGAATATCCGTACACTTGTCGATGTCAGTCGTTGCGCTTCGTGCATACGCTTTAACTTAATACATATTTATTGCCTAAGGTGTCACCCGCGACCTCAAGCCAATTTATACTGAGTTATACTAGAAACGTAATGTTTGTTTCTTGATCCAACACAGTTGAAAATTGTGATGAAATAATATTCAAACAATAAATATTTAACATCAGTGCATTTTGACATATTGTTTACATTCAACTCTTTTATTTACCCACTACACCTGCATTCCTGCTTGCAGCGTGTCTGATCTCCTTTGCTACTGAGCCTTTTAACCATAGTAAGTTTCCAATTGATAAGGTGGGTTAAAGACTTTCTAAACATTTGTATCTGTCATTTTTTACTGTAACCTATATCCTTTCTATTGAAGAGAACGTTTTCACGCTAAGTCAAACCTTTTTTTGTGTAATTCTAAGATAATAGCTGTTTGAAAGCGGCGTCATATTGAAATGCCAAGTCAGTTGAACATTTCAATACGAAGGAAGGATTCAGTTCAATTCAGTTCTTATGAAGTCACTTTCACGTTAAAGCTCGCATTAAAATGCAGTAAAGTAAAGAATAACAGTTTATGGGTTTACCTTCCTCTAAAAAGTATAAATTGTGTTAAAACGCGAGAAAGTCTCGTTTTTTGACTCTCGTTTGACACTCAGGGTGTCGTTAACCCGTTGTTTTTTGGATATTAAAGGAATCTCAACACTGGAATATACTTCTTTGCGATTTCAAGTAATTTTGTATAGAATCATTTTTTTTTTCTGAATTAAATATTTCTTTTTTAAAGTACTTTTGAGTTAGATCTAGTTTAATGGAGGTTAAAAAAACTTGATCAACCTTTCCTTGGCGTATATGCTTGATGCATTCACTCAATATTTGCATCATGTTTGTGGATCAAACAGTGGCTTCTCTCGAGAAGAACCCGTAGTATAACCAATAACTCCTACGTATACGAACAGTGATGTCGACAGGAAATTCTTGATGTTGATTTCGATCAGAACCGAGAAACGAAGTTCGTGGATAAAAAAAAATGGCATCAAGTATATTTCATTGGAATTATCTCTCACCATGCTCACCGTTTGGCTGTGAGACCGCTTCCAGTTATTTTTTTCAAAAATTTAAAATTTCAAGTGGACATTTGTTTTAAAATTCGTTTAGAAATACGCTTTTACCGCGGCCTTGGAATATCGACAAGCGATCTTTTTGTACCGGAATCAACAAACCTGGGCGACGAAAATAAGTGTTATTCTACAATTAATTAGCCACGATAATGATGAGGAATAGACATGAGAAGCTTAGCGCCGGTAACTAAGAGATAGGAATTTGGTCTTAGACTATTGTGAAATAGATGCTGAAGTATTATGTCTTTAATTTGCAGTGTTGCAAATCTCCATCACCACTGAGACCACACATCAGGATCATTTCGCCGGGCAAAGTTGGTTGAAGAATTTTTAAATTTATATTTTTCAGTAGATTATTTTTAAACTCGGAAAATATTTTCCGACTTTCTGGGCAGCAAGACCAAATTCACTCCTTCTATCCTTCTATCCGGCCTTCCTTCAGTCAGCTCCTGCTAGACTTTTGTTAATCAGCTGTCGAGTGCATAGCGCTTGCGCGCATATTGTCCATCAGTAAGCGAGGAAGGGCGAAAGCCGTCTTTCGTTTCATTATTTATTTCATTCTTCAATAAACTCTTAGTTACACTAGCTTCACAGTGAAATTATATGTCATATAGCTGCGATATCTAACGATCGATCGAAGATCAGCCACAGGAAGCTGCAAGCCCTTTTTCCGGCGTTATCTTATCGCATTATTTATAAAACGTGCAGCATATAACGTTAAATATATTTAACTCTAGTTTGAAATCGAAATACTCGACCGCCATTAAGAAAGACAATGTCTATAAAAAATTTGGTTCCTCGAATGATTAAAACCTTTAATCACATGATTTCTGCATGAAAAACCGAGTGACAATTTTAAAAATAGTACCCAGTGGGTACATGAGTCTAATGCGTCATGGATTGTTAGTGCGGTTGAAATATGTTGAAGTAGTTTCGGTATTTACGGCATAGAGCAAGAGGTGTAGTAGAGGTTTGGTAGTAAGAGTGGTTCAGAACAAGTCGATAATATTTGTTCTCATAAGTATATATATTTAGAAAGTTGACGAAATGTTATATTTGAAATAGGAAAAACATATTACTTAGGGTTTGAGTTCATTGATTCATGTTAAAAGATTAGTGCGATGTAGACCATAGGAAGATCGTACAGATTTAGAGGGGGGCGGGGAATCCTGAAAAATTTGTTTGCAAAAGCAAAAACTGCAGGAAGATGAAACCGGAAAAAATGTTTTTACAGACAACGATACAGAAAAAAATTGTTTGTCTTGGAAAAATTTTCATCCCCCAAGCTTCCAAAAAAATAATGGTCCGCTATCCTAAATCCCATCAAAATAAGCCAAAATATTTTTTTTTTAATTCCTTTGCAATTTATGCAATACTGCTCAACAAAGATTTCAATTTCCTTAAACGTTTCGACACAGGAGAGCAATGAAAACATTGCGTGCAGAATGTAATTTAATTAAGCGAAATATTTTCACGTCTATTAAACACTACAAGCAGTTGAATGAAAGAGTTTTGTTTTCATGACTGAAAACAGCTTTCAAATAGTCAATACATGGAAATAACAATCAGATCAGAATTCAATAACTATTAAAGCGAGTTTTCATTCTGTCTTAACTACTTTTTGGCAAGTTTCAATATTTATGCAAATTTCGCGCGAAATGTAATTTGATTACAGTCTTGTTTTCAAGCTCGAGATTGAATCTTGAATGGTGAAAACAAAACTGTTTTTAATGAAAGTTGCATTCTGTGAATGAAATCCTGCTTCAGTTGAATTGAACAATCATTTGCTGACTACAATCTTATTTAGTTTTACATTTTTTTCAAAGTTATTTTTTGTTTATGAACACAAATGTCACTTCCGGATATCTTTCATCAAATGATGTCGATTTCACGTTGCGTTCCCAGGGATTATAAAAAAAAAACATGCAGCTGGAAGGAGAACACTTTAAGTGGCTTCACACTTGAAAACCAGGATTCGTATTATTTTGCACTATAAAACATTAATTCCAATTACATACCTGACAATTTCTTTTACAAGTGCGTGTCGTGCTCGAGCTCCGTTCGACCGTTGCTTCGTTAACAACATCCTTGCTTCCTGATTGGATTACGATCACCGCACCTAGCCCGCAATGAGGCGGGCTATTGTTTAAGAACAATTACACCGAACGATTGTCGATCCCGAAACCATTCCCTTGGGATTGTTAACAGCTATTTTTCTACTACATAGAGTCTAATGCGCATGCGCATTAGACTAAAAAACGCTTTCTTTCTTAGTTTCTTAGATGCTAAGTACGGTATTTTTTAAAATTATGTTTATATGGGAATGTTATAAACATTTGCGAAAAAAATAACAATAAAAAGAAACATAACGAAAAGGAAAAAAACATAAATTTCGCTTGCAGGATACAGGGGTCGAACTCACGGCCTTCCATCGTCGTTCAGCTTTTCCGCATTTTCCGAGTTTCAGTGGCTCATAGCCACTTAGGTCAATGCAGGTGTATTCTCTCTGTCGGGAAGAAAATGTTCAATGATACATAACAAATGCTCCTCGACAGCAACATTTGAGGTCGAATGTGGTCAGTTGAACATTTAAACACCGACGGAGATCAGTTCTAAGTGAATTTACTTTTTACAGTTTTCTATTATTCCACCCGTGCTTTCTTTTACTATATACTAAATCTGCTGCTTTGGTAGAGCGATCGTTTCCCGCAATTATAAGAACCCCAAAATATTGATTTCGCCGGCGTTGAATTTTTGTAATCGCTTTGGAGTGTTGTTTTCCTAAATTTTCTCTGAAATTTTAATTAACATTAATGTTTTACGGAAAGAAGGAAGGCTTTTTTTAAAGTAGCTTAGATCAGCAGGCAAACACGAAAATTCTATTGGACATAAAAGACTGAGTTATTTTTTTTATGGCCGAGTTGTTTCCTTTAATTTAAAGTCATCTTATCAATTTTCAATTAATTGCTTTTACAGTGGAGTTACGTTTACCAAACAGCTGGAATAGTAACTAATTGTAAAGATTAATTTCCTCCAACGTTTCGACACAGGACAGCAAAGGAAACATTGCGTGCAGAATGTAACTTAATTAAGCGAAATATTATCACGTCTATTAAATACTGCAAGCAGTTGAATGAAAGCGTTTTGTTTTCATGACTGAGAACAGCTTTCAAATAGTCAATACATGGAAATAACAATCAGATCAGAATTCAATAACTATTAAAGCGAGTTTTCATTCTGTCTTAACTACTTTTTGGCAAGTTTCAATATTTATGCAAATTTCGCGCGAAATGTAATTTGATTACAGTCTTGTTTTCAAGCTCGAGATTGAATCTTGAATGGTGAAAACAAAACTGTTTTTAATGAAAGTTGCATTCTGTGAATGAAATCCTGCTTCAGTTGAATTGAACAATCATTTGCTGACTACAATGTTATCTAGTTTTTCCATTTTTTTTTTGGTTAATGCAGGTGTATTCTCTCTGTCGGGAAGAAAATGTTCAATGCTACATAACAAATGCTCCTCGACAGCAACATTTGAGGTCGAATGTGGTCAGTTGTACATTTAAACACCGACGGAGATCATTTCTAAGTGAATTTACATTCTACAGTTTTCTATTATTCCACCAGTGCTTTCTTTTACTATATACTAAATCTGCTGCTTTGGAAGAGCGAGCGTTTCCCGCAATTATAAGAACCCCAGAATATTGATTTCGCCGGCGTTGAATTTTTGTAATCGCTTTGGAGTGTTGTTTTCCTAAATTTTCTCTGAAATTTTAATTAACATTAATGTTCCACGGAAAAAAGGAAGGCTTTTTTTAAAGTAATTAAGCTTATATCAGCACGCAAACACGAAAATACTATTGGACATAAAAGACTGAGTTATTTTTTTATGGCCGAGTTGTTTCCTTTAATTTAAAGTCATCTTATAAATTTTCAATTAATTGCTTTTACAGTGGAGTTAAGTTTACCAAACAGCTGGAATTGTAACTACGACAATATGAAGCCAATAATTATTTTACTAATAATTTCATTTCATATTGACATTGTATTTACATTTAATCTTTCTTACCTTATATTTCTATTTGCAGTGTGACTGCTTTCCATTAAAACTAAGACAACTCACCGGGAAGTGAAGTTTCCTATTGACAAGGTACCTTGAAGATTTTGTAGACTTTTTTCTGATAATTTAAGCCTAGATTTTATATGTATTTACGATATGAGCCCTGGGATTATTTGCTATTGAGCATCTGTTTTTGTCTCAAGGTATATCACACAGCCGTGGCTGCTGCGAGGTATTCATCTGCAATATTAGAAATGTTTTATGCCCCAATTTCTGTGGAAGAAAACAGAAGGCAAAATATCCCTATGCGACCGGAAAAGTTGTTGGTTAATTTCAAAAGAAAACAAAACATTTTAATCAGCTTCGTGTGTGGATAATGAAAGTTCCAGAACGTTATCCTTTCAACGCCGATCTTTTGATATTTGCACAAAATTCAAAAACACGGGTAGGTCCGTATAGTAAAAAACTGTGACCTAGGTCTCGAAAATGCTGCCCGAGGTCACGAAAGACTTTTAACGCCATTTCGGATTGTGAGTTCTTTAAGGTAATACACCTTATCCCAAAATGGTGGAAGTACGTTATTCTTTTGCCTTGGCCCTTGTTTCCTCGTTTTAAGCCAAAGCATCTTTTGAATTCTGCAGATGCAAACGTGGCAATGAGGGCCGCTTAACATGAGGACGCCATTTTGGAATAAGTTGTATTATTAAATTCTCAACCTCAGATATTGCATTTCTAGCTTTGTGATTGGTTTACTGAATCCCGGTTATCAGCCATTATTAAAAACTGGCAATGGTATATTGCCATTCCTGCGTATTGATTGGTTAACAGGCAATGGTATATGAGCTCATATACCATTGACCACAAACTGGCAATGGTAGTATTAGAGGGCCACGAGTTCATCAGTGTTTACTGTTAAGTGTCACCCTTGAAAAATAAAGTTGATTATTATTATTATTATTATTATTATTATTATTATTATTATTATTATTATTATTATTATTATTATTATTATTATTATAAACATCGTAGCCGATACGCGTCGACGAAAACAGCTGGGGAGCTCAAATATTGCAATTCTTTTGGCCGTTTTTAATAAAACAATTATTCCACTCGCGCTTGTTGGATATGAGATCGTTATAGTCAACTCGGCGCTACGCTCCTCGTTGGCTATCTACCATCTCATCATATCCAACGTGCGCTCGTGGAATAATTGTTTAATATACCTATGTTTGACCTTATATAGGAAACGAGTGCGGCAAGTGCCGCTCAACTTAAAATTTTCCTTCGGGAAGCGAATGTTCCATCAGAAAAATGGCAAATTTGGCGAGCTTCATAAGCTTATACAAGAAATAATCAACAGTACCTTCCCTAAAACCACACAAATACCACAAAAATGCCATAGTTTACTCAACTACGTAAAGCTAAAAGGATTCGTAAATGTACAACAAGAGCGACTGAACGAAGAAGAAAAGCAGAAAATAATTTACGGGAAGACAAGAAAACTAACAAACTTTCATTCAGTGTTCGACGCAAAATTAGGCTCAGCACTTCAGTTAAGTTTGTTACCTTTCAATCTTGATCTTGTCCTTTTACACTTAAATAAACTTCATCGACTCTGACTGCAATTTCGTTTCAGCATAATGTAGTAGTCTTAATGACAGCCGTCAGAGCCGTAAACAAGTGCAACGTGTAAACACTTGCTTCACTCGTCTTGCACGAGGCGTATAATTACCAGAAAATGTAATTTGTGTTGATCTGAATTAACATTAATTAATATTTTGCCGACACGTAACAGAAAACTGGGGCGAGCGTAGTGCGTGAAGGCTCATGGTTTGACGGTTTGAAAAGAGCTTGTTGAGAAACTTGTGACATTCTACGGTCAGCCTCCCTCGGCGACACATTTCGTTGTTTAGTTCGTTTTATTATTTCTTACTTCGTTTTCGTAGAATTATTGTTCTTTGATTAATTTATTTCAGTATTGTCATTTAAAGGAGCTTAAGGTTGCGCCATAGCATTGGTCGGGGGTACACGGTCCCTATTTTTCCCATAGCGGTTTTGGGTTTACGTGTCCGGCTGTGGCGCCCGTAGGCTATCGATGTGTCTTTATCCATTGCTGTATCTTATTGTGTCAATAAACGCTTATCTTAGGCCTGGCTGACTGACGCGCCCATGCCTCATAGCCGTGTCGTGTTTTTTGATTGTGGAGTGAAGGCAAAATAGCTCTTACTTCGGATCTTCCCGTAAACCTTAATTGAAAAGACGATCTACGAGGATATTGTCCGAGGAGTCTTCAGAAGAAAACGTTCTCGCTCTCTTTCCTCGCGTGTTTCATTCAACTTAAGAAGTGAACACCACGCCACAAATTTTGCCGCCTCCTCATACTATCACTTCGTTTCATCAAAACTACTACTAAAGAAGAATTTAATAAAACAATTATTCCATTCGCCCTTGTTGGATACTATGTACTTATTGACTGAGTGGGAGGGCCGGACGGGAAAATATTTGGCTCGAGGTCAGGACGTACGGACCGAGCGCAGCGAGGTCCGTGCGTCCTGACCGAGAGCCAAATATTTTCCCGTCCGGCCCGACCTAACTCAGTCAATAAGCATTTTATCATATGACCACTAATTTTCTTTCTTTTTTAGTTTTCCATTCGTTGATGCAGACGCTGCAGCCCGTTTTGCGCGCATTTTGAAAAGCCAATGGTAGCCTGTAATGTTTTGGGGAAGCCAGTGAAGTGCATTTGAACTGCGGTGCGCACAGAGTATTCAAACTTCTGTTTAAATTGTCAAAATCGCAACCAAATCTTCGAGTTTTAGCTTCATTCCAAGGAGATTTCAACCCGGCCAAATTCTTTCTACATGACTGCAGTTAGTAGAAATTTCAGAAGCAACGTTTTAAAAGAAGGATTACGACAAAGAATTTGCACGACGTTTCGGCTAGTCGTACTCGTGTATATAAGCCAAGACTGAATTGAATAACAAAGCGACGTTTATTCTTGAGCAGAAATTCATCCTAGTGCTCGGTTTGAACGAGAGGATTGATTAATTTTCAACCAAGAAGGATTTTGGATGTTAAAAACAACAATTCTAATGGAACAGTTTGATGTTGGCATGTACAAGCAGCTGAGGATTTTGCTTCGCATCGTTTCCCCGTTCGGGCTTCAGCTTCAAGTTGTTTTCTTTACCACCGAGGATCCTAAACGTCTGTCGTTGCTGCCTATAGTCATTGAATTCGTTAGTTCCTTGATGATGTTGAACTCTAATTACGGTTGTCTTCCAGTTAGTGGCTAAAATACTTCGTGAGAACTAGTGGAACACTGTGTAAGGTTAGTCGTAAACACAGTCTTACATGTAACCGCATTTTCTTTGTTGTGATTGAAGAATTACACAGTTGCAGAGTTTCAAACTGAACAAGAGAAATTATTTTGGCATTCGTATTTTGACTTCAGTGTTTATCAATGACTACGGCTTTATTTAGAAACCACAGAATACGTTTATGTACGAGTATGTAGTTTTTATGGCCGCTTTCATTTCGATTTTATTGATGTTGTCAGGAGTTGTTGTTGTCGAATAAATTTATGCAGTTCTTCATCATTTGCCGAGTTTGAGCATGTTTTTTTTTAAATTTCAGCACTTACAAAGTAGCCGGATATTCTTTGCTTTCGGAATAATCTTCAGAATAACTATCGCTCATTTTGAATTCAAGATTATCGAATCCAATGGTTTCAAATTCCATCGCGCGGCAGTCGCGGGTCCGTACGCTTATCTAGTGGGGCCGTACGGCTTTTTCCGGCCCTGTTAGATGAAGGCGTACGGCCCTCATACGGGACTTTTTTTCTTATGGTTTTCCAAGGAAATAGCGCGCGGGTCCGTACGGGTCATATGATAAGAGTCGTTATAGCCAACTCCGCTCTTCGCGCCTCGTTAGCTATTTACCACCTCGTATCCAACAAGGGCGAATGGAACAATTGTTAATTAAACCTACTTCTCGGACTGTAAAGTACTTACAACACACACTTTCAAATTATGGAAGACCCAAATTATGGAAGACTTTCAAATTATGGAAGACCCAAGCCATAAGTTACACGATCTACTGCCGCCACGTAACGAGTCCACTTACTGCACACGATCCCGGGGATACTTTGAGCTACCGATCTGTAAGACACATAGGTTTAGGAAAACTTTCATTATGAACCATAGTTTTAACTATAATTAGGTTGTAATATTTTATCTTGTAGAATATAAATTTTATTGTAAAGTATTTCGTAATTCAGCGGCTTCGGCGGCTGCAAGGAATTTGCTAATAAATCTATCTATCTCTCTATCTCTCTAATTAAATTTGCAGTTAACGAGTCAATAACCTCTGTGGTGATTCCCACAGTATTTTGTTTTGATAAAAATTTGCGAAAGTGAAACTTAATCAGTGAATGAAGCTGAAATGTGTAGTTTGGTCGCCTGCACATGGCACAAATTGCGAGAATGAAGTACTCGGGCTTCCATAGGAGGGCCCGAGTCATAAAATGCAAGCGTTTTGGTCGCCAAAAAGTGGGTCATGGTTCCAGGCGTTCCTTGCGTGGACCACGGAAACTGGGAATGAGAGTGCGACAGCTTGTGTTATCATGTTCTCGCCGTTAATAATAATAATAATAATAATAATAATAATAATAATAATAATAATAATAATAATAGCAATGTTAATAATAATAATAATAATAATAATAATGATAATAATGATAATAATAATAATAATAATAATAATAATAATAATACCATTTATAATGCGCAAAAATCCTTGAAATGTTCAAATGCGCATGACAAGACTAAAAACGGAATAAAAAAGCTAAAATGACAATTAGGGCAAACTTACAATGATTTTAAAAAGCTAAAATTACAATTATTAAAAGTAGACTATAATTTAAAAACAACTACGCAAATGCTATTGGTCAATCTGCAAAGAATTTGCTTGGGTGGCCTTGGTTGGAGTAGTCGCACTGTAAACTTATATTATATTTCTATTTGCAGTGCAACTGTGTTTATTAGTACTGAGACCACTTACGAGGATCTGAAGGTATCTATTGGCAAGGTAGCTTGAAGATTTTCTAGACGTTTTTCTGATAATATTTCCCATATTAATATCATGATCTCCGTTGGAGGGATCATTATTCTTTGTACGTTTTTTTATGCCAAACGAGTCGATCTTAATCATCATATTTAAATGCAAAGTCAGTTAAAACATTTTATAAATACCTGTTTACTCAGTTGTTTGTGCGCCGCAAATTTAATTAAGACACCGCAGTGATGTAAATTAGGAGGCAGCGTGTCTTTATTTTACAACCTGTCTCACGTTCTGTTGAGGCGGAAAAAGGTCCTTTTGTTTTTAAAGTATTTGAATGAAGAATGATGTTGTTGAAAAGTTAACAGTGTTATTTTAAAGATTTTTCGCCAGGCAAGGGCGCCCCTTGTTTGTTTATTTATTTTTTAAGATGTTTCCTTCAAAGCATGAACTCCTTGTCTTTCTCTTTTCAGTGTGAATTTATTTGTTCGCAAGAAAATTCAGCAGGGCGAGTTTGTTGTTGACAAGGTAGATTGAAGACTTTTCACCCTTTTTCTGATATTGTGCGGCTGTGCTTGTAAATACGATGTAGGCTTAGATGTAGCCTTAATTTCCAAAAGATATGTTGACCTTCATTTTCCATCGAAGAAGGCTAAAGAGAGTTGTTTGTGCCTGTACATAAGTGGTGCAGGAACATCTCATGCCTTAGAGTGTTTTTCGTGTAAGTGTATTTAACACAGCAACCTGCCATCACGTCCTGCCACAACGGTACGGACCATGGCTAACATCAAGGTAAAACACGTAAAATACTGAGTTTGGATATACGTTTTGTTTTCTTTAAATAATAATAATAATAGCGCGGTGGTTTTGAGAGAATTTTTAATTAACATCGAAGAATTTTGTACAGTATGTCACGCCAGCAAGCAAAGATTAAAGATGATACATTTTTTTAAGACTGCTGATATTCGCCAAAATTTAACCAATACTTATTTCAAGCTCCATAGTATTTTGACATCATTACTACTTTTTCTCTTTGCAGTGTGACTGTTTACCATTTGTACTGCGACCACTTACTGGAAACCGAAGTTTCCTATTTACAAGGTGGTTGACAACTTTCTTGTCTTCTTTTCTCATACTATTTTCCGGTAGGTTTCACTTTCTCTCTTGATAAGAACAGTGATTTTACGCTGAGTTTTACCATGTTGTTTTGTCCAAAACTACAATGGTTTACGCTGAAAAGTGAATACAGTTTTCTGCCAAAGTTTATTTTGATTTTGAGCTCGAGCCCACCGATGAATAACTACAAAAGTACTATTTTTAAAAGTATATTTTCGTTTTAACTATTAAAATTCTTTGTTTTCTCTTTGCAATGTAAATTCAAGTGCAATAAATTCTTGTTGACAAGGTGGGTTAAAAACCTTTTCAATATTTTTTTTCTGATTGGCAGCAATTTTATCTCCTCTCTCGTAGAAAGGCTTTGTTTCTCTGTTTTTAACGAGATTGTGAAAGTCCAGTGCTAACTGCTAAGGCCATCCCCTTCTCTCTCCGTTCACCGTCGATTGTGTTTCTTAATTTTGGGTCGGTCGGTGGGATTGCAGGACCTTTTTTAAAACCGTCTTCAAGCAAGCCGGCAAACTCTCACAGTTCACTCACAGCAAGTTACTACCATTTTCCAGCTTCCGTGAACGGCGTACTTTTTTTCCGCGTTTTGTATCGCGTAAAACATTCAAGTTTGTCTAGACAAACTGTCGCGTTTTACAAGAAAACAGATTAACTTAAAAAATAAATAAATAAATAAATAAATAAATAAATAAATAAATAAATAAATAAATAAATAAATAAATAAATGAACAATCGTATATCGCTGTCGTAGCATTTACCAGAAAGGCTGGAAATGTAAAGCCGCCCTTTGCTGTCGACATTCAGCGCAGAAATACAAAAAGTCGACGCAAAAGTTTAGAAAACCGTGTTTCATGTGCAGAAACACACAGGCGGAGCTGTCAAAACTTGACATGTTTTAAACGCTCCAAATGTTAATAGGTTCAGTTAAAAACGCAATGGTTTGTCTAACTAACTAACTAACAACTTCTCTATTTTGCTCTTAAAACTGCTAAATTGTTCTGTCCGTCTCAACTGCTGTATAAATGACATAGCTATCTTGACCAAATACCCATCCCTTTAAAAGCTGATAAAAGTTTAAACGCCGATCGGAGATTTACATCAAATCTTATCAATCAATAAAGATGGATGAAGGTGATATGTGATCTTCGCAGTGAATTTCCAATTTAAGCAATTGGAATGAAGAAGCCTGAAAAAAAAAATCATGGCTTCAACGGGATTCGAACCCGTGAACTCCGCGATACCGGTGCGATGCTCTACCAACTGAGCTATGAAGCCACGGGAAAATAAGAACTCACAATTGACCTCGCTCCCAATGTGTGGCTTCATAGCTCAGTTGGTAGAGCATCGCACCGGTATCAGAATATCAGGCTTCTTCATTCCAATTGCTTAAATTGGAAATTCACTGCGAAGATCACATATCACCTTCATATATATCCGCAGTTCATATATGAATCATTTCATATACTACACGTCATTTCACTCCTTTCACGGGAAAATAAGAACTCACAATTGACCTCGCTCCCTATGTTTGGCTTCATAGCTCAGTTGGTAGAGCATCGCACCGGTATCGCGGAGGTCACGGGTTCGAATCCCGTTGAAGCCCTGATTTTTTTTCAGGCTTCTTCATTCCAATTGCTTAAATTGGAAATTCACTGCGAAGATCACATATCACCTTCATATATATCCGCAGTTCATATATGAATCATTTCATATACTACACGTCAATAAAGATGGATGCTTTTACGCCAAAATATTGAGAAAATCAAACAAATGTTGTAATTGCATTTTGCAAAATCTCTGTTGATTCGTTCTGCACTATTTTCAAGCTACAGCCATAACACGATATTTCAAAGGTTAATGCCAAGTTTTAGCGTGTTTATTGTTTTGTTTTTTTTTCGGAAATTCAGGTACTTTTGCTTTCAAAGTTGTCGTCGCTTTGCAAACCTGCATGGTGTATTCTGTGTTGCAAGAAGAGCGTTGCTTGTCTCAAATTCCCCACGATTTTCTGCCGCTTGGGAATGGCTTTGCTTTTGAACGTGCAATTACCAACAGGGGCCACTGAGGGGAAGGGGCAAAACAGTCGGGTTTTTTTTCTCTAAAACCTGATCCTTTACAGTCGCGTATCGAGGCGCGGGGCGCCGATCGTCACCCCAGCCTCCCCAGTCTCACTCACCGTTTTGACATTTGCTCCAGACCTCGCGTTCGAAGATCGCTCGAGCACGTTCACAAAAAATACGGTTGCTTTGCAGTCTAAAGCTGCGCGGAAGAACAACAATAAAAACTTTCTTCTTATTCTTCTTAAACCCTTAAGTTCCCATTGGAATATAGGTCATCCACCAGAGATCTCCATCTTCCCCTGTCCTTGGCCATTTTTTTCCAGTTGGTTCCAACTCATCCCAATCTGTTTTACTTCAGCCTCAGTTGATCTTCTCCATGTTGTTTTCGGCCGTCAAAAAAACTTTGGCGACTTCAAAAAGTAGCGACCTTAGGCAGTTTTATAAAACATATTTACTGTATTGGATGGTATCGTGAACTGTATAGCGAGGACGGATGGTATAGTGAGGACGGCTGTTATGTTTATTGGGTTTGTAAATATGATGGAACACAAATGCATGATAAATGGCGGAACAGTGGCCCCTATTACTTGTTTGTCTTGGCCAGATTTTTTAGCCCTACCACTTTAAAATGGTCTCCGCGGTCCCTGAACAAAGTTTAAACACGAAGATCATTCATGATTCCTACCAATTTTACAGCTATGAGCTGCTACGATTCACGGTTCCGCTTCCACCCTCGACTCTGCAACGAAATTTTACATTATATCTATTTTTGTAGTAGAAGCTTGGGTATTTATATATATAGCCTTTTGATTTCAAATGTTCAATAAACTGAAGATGGCATAACTCATGCCGAAATACTGTGCTATATTGTAAGTAAGGAAGTAGCGGTATTTTATTGTATTGTAATGTAACGTAAAGTAGCTGTCTCAGTATTGTAAGTAGCGGAAGCAGTTATACTGTAAATGTTGTTAAAAGAAAGGTCATTCCGAAATACGTCTTTAAAAAGTTGTTTCCTGTTTTTTAAATTCGTTGCTGTGCTTCTTACACAACCAAAAAACTAATACATCACTCATTAATTTGTCTCATTTCTCCTCATCACTCGCTTCTCTCAACAGATACACATCCCTCAACAAGAGTAATTATCTCCAACAGCAAATAAAAAAGAAGTGAGAATTCAAGATGTTTTCGTTTCCTGAATGTGTTACCTGGCTTGCTGTGGGCTTAACCGAGTCTGTTGCTATAGTAACACTTAACATCATTACAATAATTGTTTTTATAAAAAATCGTAATCTGCGCAGGCGTAGCACATACCTGGTTATTAATTTGGCAGTTACTGATATGTTGGTTGGAGGAACTGCTACGTATGTTCTATTGTATTCTGCTGGAACATTCCACTGTAATGTCCGGAAGAACAACCCAATTGATCCCTGGGCAGGCTATGTACTATCTACACTCTTTAACTTGTTCCTTTGTTCCCCTCCAACAAACATAGCAGCAATTTCTGTCGAACGGCTGCACGCGACGCTGCGGCCGTTCAGACATCGTTTGATTAAGAGGTGGGTTTACGTATTAATAATTGCCCTTGTTTGGGTTACAACTGGGTTGTTTTCAATTGCTCTTTCAGTTCTGTTTGTATTTAAAGATAGTAGTTATTATTTTCACTTACGGAATTCATTCATTGTAATTTTTCTAATGGTTATTTGCGTTTCTTACGCGTCCATTATTATTAAAGTCCGCTGTGGAGCGCAGCCTCAACACCATGGTGCAGCCAGTAGAGAAAGAAAACTGACCATGACATTGTTGATCGTGACTGTCGTATCTCTACTGTTGTACCTACCATATATCATTATTTATTCTCTCCCTTTTTTCATCGAATTCGAGATTTTAAGTTCAATGTCCGTTTCAGTATATTACCATGTAAGTAATGCAATAATGATTTTGTTTTATGCAAACTCATTTGTAAATCCTATATTATACGCTATTCGCATGCCAGAATACAGATCAGCTGTACTTGCACTCTTTCGCAGACGACCTCAGCAACAAAGACAAGTTGCAGGTTTACCTCTTCATGACATGTGATGCAAATATGAAACAAAGTTTCTTTTTCTAACTTGCTTCGTTATTTTGAAAGGTTTTTATAGCTGATATTATAAATGAATGACTTTGAACATAAAGAAATAGACATTAAGAAAGATACATTCTTTATTTATAATAATGTCTAATTTTGCGACGGAGGCTGAACCGAAACTGAACGTTCTTAGTTTTTCATGTTTATAGCCTAAAACGTTCCTAGCATGTTCTTACGTGAGTTAACGTGAGATAGAGAAGAAAACTGATATGAACGCGATAAAGACCATTGTGCGCTGGATCAAAGCTATTTGACACATGTCTACTACATTTAAACAAAAAAAGTATTCGATAGAAATTCGCATTGCTATTAGGTCAATTTATCTCGATGTAGAACTAAAATAAAAATGCTTTACTTTTCAGACTCAGCTTGAGTGCGTTGTCAGCATGTTCTTAAATCTGGGTCAATTTCAGCCTCAACATTTTGTCGAGGTGTTGAGACAAATTCCAAATACTTTGTCTGAAATTTTCATACTCGTGTTAAACCATCTTGGTAGCGTGTGATGTTTATAATTTTTTTGCACCGAACATCTCTATATTATTAAACTGGTATCGATAGAGAAAGTCTTTACATGACTCGGCTGAAAACAAGTTCTTTAAATTACCGTAAATTTCGAAAGTAACGACTTACCGAAAGTGAAACGACATTTCACGTTTGTTGTTCAGTTCAAACTTGAAAACTAAACCTCTTGTGATGCCATTCTCCTCTCTTCGAAAGTCTAATACTCAGGCTACTTTTCACATGTTGCACCAATGCTTTGATCCATATCTAGTCCCTTTATCATTTCTGAAGTGCTCAATTGTACAGTACCCCCTATAGCAACGTCAACCATTAAAACAGATGCTATAGATGATCAGTTTTAGGTTCATTTTTACTCAGTTAGAGAAAACCACAGAATAAAAATTGGAGATATTGAAAGGAGAATGTTTACGTTTATGAAATCCTTTCTATGGTATATTTAATGTGATTCATTTATTGTATTTGTGATAAGTAGAAATGCATATATTGCTTGATGTAATCTATTTCAGTTCCTTAATTTCATCCTTTGATAGTGATAACGAATTTGGGTTTAATGGTATTCATGAAAGCTAAAAAGACAAAAAAAAATGTGTTTCATTTTGTTTAATCAGAGATGTTATGTACGTCCTATGTAAAGTACTATCTTTGTTAGTTTCTGGGGTTATAAACTCAAGAATGGAAACAGGTCTTTTTTATTCAACATATTCTATAATATGATTATGGCAATATAAGTGCGATATTTTGTAAATGATGTTATAATACGTCGTTGGAACTTGATAGATGTTCCAAAGCATACTCAGTGTTATAATAAATCGTTGATTATATTATTTGCTGTAAATAATAAGATGAATAAAAACTTGCTGATGCTAAAAATTATTGTTTTTTCTTTCTGTTGAGAGTACTTCATAATTTATTTTTACAATTTACTCGCACACCCTAACCCTACATCCACAAGTCATCTTCCTCTTGTGACGAAAACCTTTTAACAACAATACACACATGGTCATGTCCACAAGAAACTGAACATCTGATGGATGAAATACATACCTATGATCTGAAAAGGTAAATTCTGTGTTCGCGCCCAGTGGCCCATCAGGCCGGAACTTATCCTGGTTTCAAGCATGAAGTAACTAGGAATATTCTACTCCCCTGTGAATGGGATGCTAGTCCATCCCAGGGTTACCTCCAAAATTTAGTTTGCTGATAAACCATTTATATACCTGGGTGGGGAGTCGGAGGCTGTTAGAGTAATAGTCTTGCCCACCAAGAACACAACATAATGATCCTGGAAAGGGCTTGACCCCAGAACCCTTGATCCGGAGTCAAGCGTACTAACCATTGAACCCGTGCACCTCAATATTCCACCTCTATTATCTAAACACTGTTGTAAACTTACAAGTAGAAAACTTCTCCATTCAATTATCTGACACTTAGAAAATTTTTCTACATACGAAATGAAGTGATTCATGAGCCTAATAAGTTGCCTGTATTCCAGTCATGCTAGGGTGAATAATTTGATATTAAGTATATCACACAATCAATGGAACTTGTAAAGCACTACTTGCAATACAGTAAAGTCTTCCTGTTGGAACTCCTCAATTTAGTGTTGATTATTAACATGAATTTGTCTGTCATAAATGACATTATCCAGTGATGGAAGCAGTACATTTCAGTCCTCTCTTGTACCAGCTCTTGCAGTGACGTGGCATTATCTTTGTGAAGCCTTCATGAAATACATGAGAACACCAGATCGATATCCTCATGGGTGTGATCAACCATCAACAACACAGTTTTATCTAGTAAATAAAAGTGGACAAGATGTTTACATACATGCGTACATTGCATTCATGAGGGTTTATTGAGGTAGATCAACTACAAGCCCTATTTTAGTCTCCTTCTTGTAATGTGCATGTACCTAAAATTATGTCTGTCTATTTTTTCACCGTCCCTGAGTAAAAATCCTAGCATGTGGACCATGAAAATATTTAATTATAACCCAAAGTCTGCAAGAAAACTACAGCCACAATTAGAACTACTGGAAATTTGCGGGTTGCTACATTTAAAATATTCTTCACCAATATTTTGGGACCATGTACCAACCAGGAGAGAGAAGCACATCTGGATAAATTTAGTGCAGGGCATGTCACATGATGCTAAGCTAATTCTTTTCTGAAAAATGTTGCACCTACAGTAGCATCCTAACTTTTAGCGCAGGAATTCTGAGAGTGTAGTCAGTGTTAGTCACAGCCAAATTAAATATGTACCTTCACGAGCAAGAAATTACACAACTGTTTAAATTCACAAAACGCAATGTATATAGCTGCTAAAACAAATAGCAAGGAATCATTGTTGACATGCTGTGAAATGTAAAAAATTGAGAGAGGCAAGAGATGACAGATATTTCGTTAGTTTTTATGCGTTTTATATCTTATATTCTATCTGATCATGCAGATTTTTTCAGTGGTAATCGTAGAGTTTTTGAGTCTCTATAGCCCAATGCAATGCACAAACGGAATGTATTACAGTTCTACAAGGAAACAATGCAGACAGATTATTTTACTGGCTTTGGATCATGATATGGCCGCATTTATTTACAATTCACATTAACATACCTGAAGATATAGATAATACTGGTAAATTAGATTTCATCAATATTTCACTAGAAATTAATTGATTAATTAAATCAATAGTTTAACCTTACAATATTAAACAAAACTAACTGCTTAGGTAGTGGATGGATGGGAAAAACAACAATAATAGGAACTAAGATCTTAGAATGCTGTAGTAGAAACTTGAATTAAAAATGTCTTACGGCTTGACCATGAAGTTGATTACATGTGCTATGCCAGCCTCTAAGCAGGCTTTTAGCCAGGATTTTGAAAATGGGAGTCCAAATTTTTAGTGGGCCGAAGGCCCACTTAACATGGCGCCGCAGGCGTCATGTTTCTAGGGGGGTCTGGGGGCATGCCCCCCCATAAAATTTTGAAAAATTAAAGCATCTTAGACATGATTTCCATGATTCTGAGCAGCTGTAAACGTCTTTCAATTAAGCTATTAAACCGCTCTTTTCCTTGATAATTTTACAAAACTATCCTTTCCTCAACTTACCTTGTTTAACATTGAATTATATTTGGGACAGAAACTCCAGTTGTTATGAACAGTGATTGAAATTGAAGTTGTCAAGCCACGAACTTACACGAAAGAACAGATATGCGTGGCTTTGTTGGTCGAACTGCATTCTGGTATACTAGTGCCAGTCTCTCAATCTCAATCTCAATGTATCCTGGGGACGACTTGGGGAGTCGATATTATTGAACAGCGGCTTTGCTTGTGAAATCGCTTTGCTCAACTTTGATTCATGCGAACGAACAAAACAGCAAGGAAACTCGCTAAAAAAGTGTAAATAGAGAAGAAAAACATGCCAGCAAGACTAAAACAACTCGAGAACAAAAAGGAATGTAAGTTTTTTTTTAATTTATACACACTGTTTTGTTACATTAAGCACAGAAGTTCGTAAATTGCCGCCCAAAACAGGCCGTCGAAAATCACCTATTTCTTAAAAGTGGCCGTCCTTTGGACGGCTGGACGGCCGCCTGGCTAAAAGCCTGCCTCTAAGCAATGTGCTAGTATTGATCCTGTATCACATCTAGTGTTTCAGGCACCGAAACTGGAAGACATTTCTTTGGCTGTAGAAAGAGGAGAGAAAATGGAAGGTATAGATCACGCTTCACGGAAAATAAAAGAGAACGCTTTGGGAAATCACGGTTCACGCCGTGTATGGCAATCACGATTCAGGAGGAAAAAATAGCCATTTCATATTTCAGGGGGAACGAAAAGAGCCGATCACGTGCCACAATACTGATTGTTATTATGATTTCAACCCCTGACGTATTTTTGAGCCTTTGAGATCACTTTCTCCAATTCGAAACCAAGCCTTGGACAAGGTTGATTAATGGCAGCCGTAAATTCTTGGAAATAAATGTTAAAATAAAGACTTCTGATGACTGTTAATTTGAAATTTGGCAAGTTAAGAAAGAACATCTAATAGTACACAGAAATTTAAAAAAAAATGAAAAACAAAAATTTGATCACAAGGGCACTTCAACATCATTGCTCTGTTTGCGAAAAATGATAGCCATCCATTGTTTTCAATTGACGTTTTAATTAGCCAATTTTCTTCCAAGTGGCTCAAACTGTTAGGTTTATGGTCCATATATGCCAACTATTCTGGATAAAGAACAAATGTCTCCCACACAGATCACCAAAACTCCCAGATACAAAGGAAAGTGCTTAAAAGGTGGCTTACTACAGTTTTTACGAGGCAAGAGCGCGCCCTACGATTCGGCTGCCTGCCGTCAACATCGCTAGCGCTCGCAAAACTTTCGCGAGCAACACTAAAAGAAACGAAGACAAGTTTGAGCCCTTCATTCGAAAGTTAACAGTTTAAGAAAGTTTTAGAAGCTTTTAGACATGTCAAAGGATGAAAACAATACTACAGATAGGTTGATAAAAAACCGACAGAGGAGTTCTAATTTGCTTTGTTCATCGCTCATAACATGTGGCGTCATACGAGCACGCGCTCAAATAAAAGGGCATGCGCAATTCAATTCTCGTCGGAGGTCGAAAAAACCTGACTTCGGCTCAAAATTTCTCAAAAACCTACCATACAACCCGTAATGAAATTTCCTGTAAGACAGATTTTGAGCTATTTTTTAAATAGGCAAAAAAACACCTTTTCCTATTTTGCAAAAAATCTGTCTTACAGATTTTTAATTTATTTTGCATGAATGTTTTATCTGATTCAATTTCTAATTTCTGAATTTTTGAGGCAGGGTCATACGGGCAGATTTTGACAAAAACGCTATTGAAATTACTAGTGCCCAGTCTCCTCTTAAGCACTCGGATATTCATTTCGGCTGTTTATTAGCATCTTTATTGCTCAAATGTCGCATATATTGGTTGTAGGATGCAACAAACAGTAATAAGTGAAAGCTAAAACCTTTCTGGACATTTTACAAAAGATTTAAAAGCTGGGCTTATTTACCCCCTCAAAACTGTAGTAAGCCACCTTTGCTTTGTTTTGGTTTTCCTCGTCCCACCTTGAAGAAGAGAAGGCCAAAACAAGTACAGCACGAGAGTAATTTAGAATAGACGCGCCGCCATTGAGGATCATCGAGTGTTTTCTTCGTAAAAGTCCCCCAAAAAACTTGATTTTCAATCAATTAGCAAATAGAAGAGCCAAAATATTAAGCGAGTTTGGCAGCATTCAAGCCTTAGGACTGATATTTTTTATATTGAACATCTTTCGTCCCTACCTGAAGTTGCCAACAAGTGCAGTGCGATAGGTCTGAAACTCAGAATTCTTGTGATATGCTGCAATCCATCGCTGAAACTACAGTATTCTCAAACGGCAGGCTACTGACAGCTGATTTCAACAGGCGTTCCCTACGGAACTGCGCATTGAGGACTAAACACTAGCTACCAGTTTCCATAATGTGAGCGGTGTTACACCAACGATCTATGGTGCAGGAGGTGGTGGCAACTCTTCTGCTGGCCTGAAGTGTGCCGCTCGTACTGTCAGCTGGCCTTTCTGCGGGATGATCGCTCTATTTACAACGGGCAAGCCTGGATCAGCCCTCTGGGAAATCTGCACCACATCAAGGCGTTCTGTTTGCCCTGATGACTGGTTGAAGGAGGGAAGCAAGCCAGAATTGTATCTTTCATTCACTCCAGTGTAATGAAAAAAAGGCAGCTGTGGGTCACACTTCTTCGTGTACTCCAGCATAACCTTGGGCATGGCATCGTGGAAAGCCTTCTCGTCAAACAATGGGCCAAGCAACTCGTGGAAGAAGGCAAAAATACCTTCAACATCATCAGTTGATCCAGCTCTAGGGTGTTCAGGGGGAAGGCCTTTCTCCTCTCCATAGCACCTGCGAAACTCTTGACTTTCAATGTTTGTCGTTACTGCAACAATAACCTCTCTGGTAAAGCCCTGTATTTTTTTAATTGGCCTGTCAAATACAAAACAAACAAACCAGATATCAGGAGATCAATTTGCACCACTGTGAAGCGTGGTCAAAATAATTTTATCATTCTGCAATCACCGTCTGGTGGATACTTAACAATGCATTTGAAAACCTTTACTATGTATTGCTGATCAATTAAATGATGTTAGTATTACCACACAGGTGAATATTGTTTTCTGCATGCGCTGATTGTTTAACTCGGAGGTGATAACCAAAGTACTATTCCCCTCCGAGCAGCCGAAGATTAACAAAATGGCTTCCCCGTCGGCTTATTAACCCCGCCGCATGAGTTGCAAAAATAAACCGATCCATGACGGGCAATGAGGGAAACTAACTCACTGATCCCTTCTGAGCCCTGGGTCCCCATAATAGAAAAATCAGAAATAACTACCCTGTTTGGATCCAAGGTGGAGTAATCTTTCTTCTCGGAATTCCCTTGGTACCAGGGCATCCAATCTTCCAAGAGAAAGTCCAGCATGGCAAGATTGTACCTCTTCCTTGTTTCTTCAGTAAGGCCACGGCCGTCACTTGCCTTGTGCCAATTTGCAATT
Organism: Meandrina meandrites; assembly: GCA_963693305.1. NCBI lineage: Eukaryota > Metazoa > Cnidaria > Anthozoa > Scleractinia > Meandrinidae > Meandrina > Meandrina meandrites. Next base: position 64,397,654 of record OY855903.1, read on the forward strand.
ATCTCCACCACTCTTCCTTCTTCGGGATACCCATTCTTTTTACACCAGTCCGCCACAGATGTGGATAGCAGTTTTTCTGCATCAGGAACACTCTGCTTTCGCTTGCCAGTCAATGCTGTGTAGGTCAAACCAGTATGTGGGTCATTCATGGCACCAACAAAAGCACTCGTGTCGACAATCGGAACATAATTCGTCCTGAAGCAGCCTGCAATCCTCTTAAGTACATGATTGTGGTCTTCTCTCTCATGCTGAGGCTCCCCATTTTCATCTTTTTCAGGAACATACAAATGCTCTTTGAAGTTAACTCCTTGGGCTGTGAAGTCAGCAGTCTTTTTTCTGAAAATGAAGATTGCCATCAGGGACTTCAAGCAATCTGATGTTGTTTCTGTCTTTCCTGAAATTAAGAACAATTAGTTACAATACTGTTAGAAAGCAGACATTTTCTGAAATCATTTCCTTAACAGTCAACAGAATAAATAAAAGGAAATGACCCAGACTATGAGTAGGGCGTCAAGGGTGTCATGACTATTTTTCCTTCAACCCTTCCCATGACACCCCGCGTGCCAGACTCATACCCAACCCCAAGCCTTAATCGTTGCTAGTATCCAATCTTCTTTCGCCCCCAAAATGCATAAATACGTAGCGACTGGGTACGAGTCTGGAAATGACCACCTAAAATGAATGTGTTTGAATACATTTCTATATCTTTTATTACATCCAAAACCAATAAGTCCATCCAAGCTTATTATTATGCAAACATAAGTATATATAAATAATAAATTGAAGAAAAAAACTGAATACCTGTTACCCAAGGATGAGGATCATAACTGTTGGGAAATTTGCTCTGCCACAGAAGTTTAAGAGCTTCTTGAAATGACTGCCCATTCTGTATGTAGTTGTAAACTGAAATCACATCCTCTGAAGGTACAGCAGGATGATTCTGGGCTGGTTCAATTTGATTGCCTGGAAAATGAATCATAAAGAAACTGGAATAAATACAAATTAAGAGTTCAAAAACAGTACACTTTTGAGGCTACTACTCAGGCCCTTTAATTATATTAATTCATTTATCAGTAATCATTGTCATTATCTTAAACACATTTTTTTTTGGATACTTCTATTACTGTAATAATTCCACAGAAAATAATTTTGAAACAGATGTGCATTTGCACGTATGATTGTTTATGAAAAGCATACACACCTCTGTGTACTGGTGTCAGATATAATTCTATCTGCCTTGTTGGTGTTGACTTTGCTTCTGCTTTTGCATCCATTATTAGCTGAATGACAGATACAGGTCTCTGGGTGCCTTGCGTTCGTAAGGAATTGAATTCCCCATCTGTTATAAATCCTGTAGACAGGTAAAAAAGAAATAAAAGCCAAAAAAAAATTGATATACAATGTACAAGAAAATTAAATTTGCAATGATGAATTCACTTAGTCACATTTGGCATGATGCTTGAACCGTTTTAGTGATAACATTTTCAATGATGGCCTTCAATAATGTTGAGAATAGCTCAGATTAAACCAATAATCCTTTTCATCACAGTGCAATTCCTACATGTAATTTATGATAATTAAACAGTCACTACGTAGTCACAGTCCAGCTAGCACACACCTTGTTTGGCACCCAAAACAGTTACCAACTTAAGTTCACTTACTAATTATGACCACCCACCCAGTGGCTTGTGCATGTACATACCAACAGTAGTCATTCCACTTTCATTCATGGCATGCCTTAACTCTTCCTTGAGCTCCCGTATCTTGGCATCAGTAATGCTCTTGTACTTCACTACGCGAACTGGAATAGCATAGGGCTTGTAGTTTCGCAGTTCATCACTAATCATGAACAGCAACAAATGGGAGGCTGCATGCCGTTTCTTTGAACTGATGTCCTTGACATAAGCTTCAATTTCTTTCTTCAGTTTTGCAATATCAGCTGGGATATTTCCTCTGCCATTCACTGGACCATCAATTCTTTCCAAAATGCTATTAATGTCAGTTTGAATTCTCTTGCTGATCTCCAACAGCTGGAAATAGCCCTCCATATCCCAGGCCAATGCAAACAGCGACTCTTCTGATACCTTCAAAGCCTTTCTCTTGGCCTCATAGGTTTCCTTTGCCTTGACATGTCCTTCATCCAGAAATGCTCTATCTTCAATCATACTTCGAAGCTGCTTCTGGAGATCAGCTTTGATAGAAGCATGCGACCTTCTTTGTTTCACTCCAATTGCATGAACAAACTCTAGATACTTAATGTAGGCATCATGTCTTTGTTGAAGCTCTCCATCTCCCCAGTCGATGTCACCCGACCACTCGTTTCTCATTGATTCACGAAGTCCAATTTGTATGTCGGTGCCATCAGCCTTAATCCACCATCGAGCACTTGGGTGAATGCTTTGCAGATGCTTTAATGCTGACATCTATAATCACATTTACATCTTATCAATTTTTTGTATCGGGGAGGGGGGGGGGGGGGGGGAAAGGAGTGAAGCATGACAAATTAAAAAAGATACATTTCTGTTATAATAACGTTCGGTAAGACTATTAATAATCTGTCAGATGATCTTATTGCAAACAACACATAACCTTTTATTCAAGAGAGAAAGACTATTCTATTAAGCCTCCCAAATGGTTGTAAACGTTATTTTTCAGCTTCTCTGGAGGGGGGGAGGGTTGGGATGATGTCCTCAAAAGGGGTATCTAAGTAGAGGATTTACAGTATTTACTACTACAGGGTGCAAAATGTTTAATTTAACAAACACTGTTTGCCCAGTTTATACAACCAGCCCTTCAATAACTGAAGTCAATACCTGGATTTCACAGCCTTTTGTATAACTGCTTTTCTCCACAATTCTTCTAATTGTTCTCGTTGATGGACCAGCAATGTTAACCTTTGCCTAAAAGCAATATTATTGTGGTTATCATGTGTTAAAAACAGTATTTTTTTTCTCTCCCAGTGGTACCTGATCAAGGCATAATTTATACATATAGTGTATGAGAACCACCAAAGATTTCCATTGTGTAGAAATTCTTCTTGCAAAATACAGAAGGATAGGAAAATCTTAAACATCTTCGATTACATTCTTTTTTTATTCCTATTATTTTCAAATGTATATAGGAGCTAATAAAAGTTTCCTTACATTCAGAGGATTTCTGTTCCTGTTTGTTAAGCATCCTTGTCTGCTTGGGCGAATACCATGCAGCTCCTCGAGTTCTGGCAAGGTAATTGTGGCATCTTCCCTCTCTCTAACTTCTGACTCACTTAAGCCAGTCCATAACTGGCCAATAGGCACATTTTCTTCATTTGGCTCTGAGACATTACAAGTTTCCAAATCAGTGGCAGAAGACTGGGCTGGGGTGATCTCTTTTGACACCAGTAATTCACTATTGGAACCAAAGGTCTGATGCAGTGCTTCTGCTAAAACATCAGAAGAAGTACTAGAATCTCCAGTTTGGGGAGCATTGGATGATGGCGCTTCTTCAGCCTCGCTATCTTCATATGACCACATCGGCCCATTATGCATTGCAGCCCACTTGTTACCGAATAGGGTGTACATAGACTGATACCATGATTTGTAATCAGCAGGAGCCTCTAAGTTGTTGCCGTTATCTGAGGCAAAGAACCTTAGGTTGTGTGAAATGAGGCCAAAGGGCATCCGATCGAGCGGCATGCGAGGACAGTCGGGAGGACAGTCGGGACGAAGCTTGCCAAAGCAACAAGCAGCATCATAAATAAGGTTGTTCTTTTTATTAGTGAACAAGACTTTCATGGCATTTCCAGCAGTCGGCAAAAAGTCACAAGGTATATAGGAGCTATCAAATTCAGGATGGATGTCAGTCACAAGCCACCTGTGTAACAGGTAAACAAGGAGTTGCTCTCTCTGCCTGTTTGTCAAATCCATGAAGCCAGATGAAACCACATCCAATATTGAGCCAGCTAGATTTGTTTCCTTCACATTTCATAAGGGGGAAAATGCCAACATGCCCGGAGACTGTCGAGGGTCACATATTGGTGTACTACATGCACCAGGTACATCATCATGTTCCTGTGTAGCCAGAAAGTTCTCATCGCCAAAGTAATCAATATTATATGCCTCCTCAGCTTCACTTGTGGTGGTGAACTTTACTCTTAGAAACCTCCTTACTTTCTCTCTGCAAGAATTCCCTGCATTAATGAAAATTGTCCATTATTAGTTATTGTTTGTGGATAAAATGTATAAGGGGGTTCAGTAGATGACATTTCCTGAATCCATGCTATGATATTGCATAATTTAGAAATTTGTAATTACAGAGAAAACAAGTATTTTAGAACCAGGAAGAAAGAGCACTAAACTATTAGCAGTAATTTGCTGCATACACCCTTTTGACCACATTCAAATTAAAAACTCTATGTACAGAATTCTGCAATTCAACTTCAATTTAATTTAATATTAGATTTAAAAGAGAATACAATATGGGCAGTTGTTAGAAAAAAAAATAGAAAATGTTCTGACTGATGAAATATATAACAGCTGACAATAAATATTATGCCCAACAAACTTTACTCACCACTACGTTTGCATCCACCACTGCACTGCTTAACTGCCTCTGCGCAGTTTTCCCAAAAGTCCTGCCGTTTGTGTACAGGCCAGACGTTTTCACCATCCTGACTAGCAGAATGATACAAATTAAGCAATGTACTGAATCAGCGAACGGACTTCGGATTCCTTCCACTGAACATCAGAGGGTTGCTGAAAGGAATTTAAACCAGAGAGTACCTTTAAAAGTTTTGATCATTATTATGAGCTAGTTGACACTAAGTTGATTATGGCCATTTCTTTTAGAAAAAAAGAATGTGGTTTGAAAACTGCGTGCTACTCACCGGTGGCTTTAATCCCGACTGAAATAATGTTTTTCTGGAACTGGAGGCAACAACTCTGGGTCTTTCTTGAGGTGGCTTTCCTGGTGTAGTGCCACTTGGCGGACCATGAACCATGAGCGGACCATGAGCGGTTGCTCATCGCTACATTAACGTCAAATAAATCAAAAAGTTATTCTGAGAAACTGGTAACACATAAAACTAAGCAGAGCAGACGTTTTTGGAACATCAAAAACGAAAATGCTTTACACGTGGATTGCGTGATAAAAAAGTTTAGTTCCCAGCGGAGCCAGCATGTTCCCAGCGGTTCCCAGCATGGCTGCCGTGACGTCAGTTGCAAGCCAGCAATTGCGGGGTCAAGGGGGGTTATCCCTAAATTAGTAAAGTGAATTAACCAAACTATCGAACAGTGTAAAACTTAGGGTTGAAAGAGGCAGGAAAACTTGCGAAAAATCATTTTCAAAATATGACATTTGAGAGGCCTGAAACAAACAACATCGTTCGATCACTTCACAAAACGTGGCAAAAATATGCGCTAGAAAACAACTTACCTCAAAAATTCCTCTACAGTCGCAAAGATTCACATTACAGCGTTCCACAAAACGATTTACAAAACACAACTTGTTTGAAAAACGAAGAAAACGTCGAAAACTGCCACCACGTACTGCTGTGGAATATATGTTTCACGGTTCAACTGAGCCATGAAAAGCGACGATTTCTATTGGTCAAAAACAAGCACGTGATAGGTGTCCAACCTCCTCTGGGTGTTCAGGAAGAATTTTATGCATAAAATGTCACAGTTGAAGTGTTTTCCTTTTGATTTGATCATTCGCAATGGTAGAGTTATAGATCCAGCTAGAGACTTGGACATAATTGCAGATGTTGGAGTCAAAAGCAAAAGAATTACCTGTGTTGCTCCTCATCTTGAAGGAAAATGCTTTGAGGAGTTTGATGCATCTGGTTGCATTGTAACAGCAGGTTTGATTGACAGTCACGTGCACGTTTATCAGCATGCTACGCCTTTGGGAATTGATGCAGACGACACGTGTCTGGCCAGGGGTGTTACAACTGTTGTTGATGCAGGAAGTGCAGGTATGAATTACATCGTTGAACACAGTATTTGCAAATTATTAAAACATGATTGAGGGATGGGGGTTTGGGGGTTAAGGGAAGTAGCCCCCCCCTCCGCCAACCCCATTCTTAGCAGGACCCCAGGATTAAATTATTGGTACTGTAGCCTCCCACGCAGTTTGTTTCACAGTCGTTTTTAGGGGTGCTTGAGTTACACTCCCAAACGACTGCGTGGGAGGCTATTGGTACTGCTGCTGAAACAGTTATTAATGTGATCCATCTGGTGTAAGCTGAAATAAATAAGTGGTCAAGGAAAAGGCTACTGCTTTCTTCTAAAATAAAATAAAAAACAGGGGGGTACTCATAAATTTCAGATGGGTGTGTGCTGTGAAGGTTCCTAAATTCTGGTCCTATTTAAGGATAGATAGAACAAAAATTGATACCCATTTAAAGGACCAAACCCAAAAAATGACACCCTACTCAAGGAGAGGAGAAGTGTTGTGTGACGACCCAAATAACTGCTAACCATGCACAAATCCTCATAAAATGCAGGTGCAAATAAACCTGTGATGTAAAACAAACCTCCACAAAATATTGAGCCGTAATGTAAATAGAAAAACCCTTGTTTAAAAGAAATCTACTCTAGAAATCTACATCAAAATCTACATCTACTCTAGAAATTTATGACCTCCAAAGTTTTATGCTAACCAAGTCAGTTGCATTTGACTGTTAAACACACCGTATCAGTTTTTAATTGTAGTGGCGGATCCAGACCTCCAGGTAAGGAGGGGTCCCGCTTGAATATGAATGTTGAATGCTGCAAAGCTAATTCCAGCACTTGAAAGAAGGTGGGGGCCTGAGTCCCCAGGGCCCCTGCCCTGGATGCACCACTAATTGTCAAATTGAGTTTCCTATTGGAGAGGGCTGGGGGAAGGGCATGGATGCAGCCAGCACTCCAGTTTTTTTTTTTAATTTTTAAAAAACTGTAGTTTTCAGTACACTTTGACCAGTGAGGGACTCCCATGTGGATGGAGAGGGGATTCATTAAAAAATTTGAATTCTGCTGAGTGTGTACTATATGCAAGATAGTATGCCATGTGAACCATACCAGTCAGAAATCCCTAATCCCAATGAATAGGCTGACTGCAAGCTACCTAAACTAACTATAGGCTATTTTTATAAGTAACCAGCATGTCATTAGGGTTAAAATAAACCAATATGTTATTAAGGCTTACCGGAATGGCTCACATGACTTGCTGGCTCACACATTTTTTCGAGACTCAATTCAACCCCTTAAGGAAGCCAATCAGGATGTGGTTCAAGTACCAGCTAATATTACTGTGCTCATGGAGGCCAAAGATATTACTGTTTGAACCTTGACACCCTAAGAGAGACCAAAATCCCTAGTGTGCACCACTCACCAAGACCATGAGCACTCCGCCCCTTTCACATGAGAGTCCCCCACAGATTTGGTTTGAGCACTGGCTAATATTACTGTGTTCTTGCAGGCCAAAAATATTACTGTTTGAACCTTGACACCCTAAGAGAGACTAAAATCCCTATATGCGCCACTCAGCAAGACCATGAGCACTCTGCCCCTTCACATGAGAGTCCCCCCCCCCCCCAACACTTTTTTCAACATTTTATTAGTTTCTAACTTAGTTCCTTTATGTTAACAGGAGAGCTCTGAATGTGTCAGCAGAAACCAATGTTCCTCTTATGACGCATCACACATTTTCCACAATTCCTGTGCAGCAAACAGGTAAATGCATTGTTATTTTAATCTATTATAATTATAATAATATCTACTTTGATTATGTAAATTAAATGACTGCGTCAGCTGATCATGCGATGTGCAGGTGCGGCCAAATGTGAAATGCTATCTGATTTATTTCAATTATATGAAATTTGCGCATTGAAAATGTTACTGTTTTAAGTCATCTATATCGTAAATGCCCCATTTTTTTCTTTTTTTTTTTACTGGTGATGATTTAGGACAAGACAAGCCTTCCTGTCCAGGAAGCCTACGTGCTGGAGATATATACACTCACTGCTTTCATGGCTGGCCAAGCACCATTATCAACCCGCTAAATGGGCAAATACACAATGACGTTCACGATGCTCGTAAACGAGGGGTATTTTTTGACGTGGGTCACGGAGCTGGGTCTTTCTCGTGGACTGTGGCAGAGATCTGTGCGAAGGAGGGCTTTTGGCCAGACATTATCAGTTCTGATTTGCACAAAGAATCTGTAGATGGCCCCGCGTACGATTTGTTGACTGTTATGACAAAAATGCTGCACGTCGGAATGCCTTTGATTGATGTCATCAAAGCAGTTACCATGACACCCGCAGCTGCGATTGACCGAAGCGACGTGATTGGCTCGCTGAGCTCTGGACATGCGGCAGATATCACGGTTGTACGTATTGCAGATGTCGATATCGATCTTGAAGATTGTAACGCACAGTTAAGAAGGATTAAACAGCGTTTCGTTCCTGTCGCGGTGTGGAAGGATGGTGTTCGTTTCGAGACATCCATGCCACACCCATTTCCTAATACGACAAGGTTAAAGGATTTGGCCTCTTTACAAGATGAACTCGTTATCAAAGATAAAAACTGATTATATTTCAACTAAACAAGCTAGGGAATACCAGGTAGAGCTTAGAGCCAGGACTGCTTATAACATACAATGAAGGTGGAACAGATATATCTTGTCAATCGAAACTAAAACTACGGAACAAACGAAGAAATAAAATCGTAAAAATCTATGCTTAGTAAGATCAGATTTTCAAATTACCGTCACGGTTCTGATTTCATCCTTTTAACTAGATGAATTATTAATGAGTTTGAGAAGTATATGTAAAGCGTTTAGAGGCCGTTTCCTCAGGCGAGTTTTAAACATATCGCTATAATGCCTAATTAATTCCTATTTGTCTTTCTTTGTGGCGCCCTTTTCCAGGTTCCTTGACAGGTTTTAACTAGTTTAACATTAGGTTACAAAATTACGGAACATCCTAATTCACTCGCTCGTAGCAGAATACCATAGTCCAATAAAGTGTGAAAACAGTATGAACCTCAAGTTGATATTGCTATACAGTACTATACAATACAATACAAATTTTATTAACCCATCCCTGATGAGGCTTTTCAGAGTTAAATAAATACATATACTTAAACCTATAAATACATATTATAAATATACTATGAATATAATAAAAATTAAAGTTAATTAACGTAAGAATTCCGTTAAAAGTAGACGCTTCAAGGATTGTTTAAATTCTCTCTGAGATTGGCAAAGTTTAAGTTTGGGTGTCAGAGAGTTCCAAAGACTAACAACCTGATAATAAAAGGTTTTCTGTCCACTGGCAGATCTGAATAGTGGGATATCAAGAGCTTGTGCGTTTCTAGTAGAGCGCTTTGACACGTCGGAGCGTTTAATGAACTGCTCAGTCAAGTAACCTGGGGCACTCCCTGTCATGCACTTAAAGCTCATGATTGCTTGACGATAGTAAAGCTGGTCTCTGACTGGAAGCCAGTGTAAACGCTTCAGTATCGGTGTAATATCATCGAATTTTCTGGCTCCGCTAATGATGCGACACGCAAAGTTCTGAACCGCTTGGAGTTTATCGAGATTACGTTCAGTTGTGTTGCTCCATACATTAGAACAGTAAAAAAGTTTGCTGAAAACTAAGGAATTAATAATTATAATCAATGTACGTTGGTCAAAGGCATGTTTCACCCGGTTAATCTGGCCAAGGCGTTTCATACATGCAGAGACGGTGGTAATTATGTGCTCGTTGTATGTTAAGTTGGAGTCTAATATTATACCGAGGTCTTTGACTACTTTGACTGGCACAAGTTCCTTTCCTAGTAAACTGAGACGAAAGTCTTGGACTTTAGTGGCCATCTGGCGACTACCGAATATTATAAGCTTTGTCTTGTCCGGATTAAGGAGTAATTGATTATCAAAACACCAATTTCGAATTTTGAGTAGGTCTTTGTTCATCTTGTCCATTACATTTGATTGGTCCTGAAGGCGGAATGACATCAGAAGTTTAGTATCGTCCACATAGCACTGGGGTGCACAGTGTTCTGGCACCAAAGGAAGGTCATTAACATAAATGTTAAATACAAGAGGGCCAAGGCTTGTGGTACCCCGCTGGCCACTGGCAGACGGTCTGATAAAGTTGTGTTAATGCGAACGACTTGATATCGAGAAGATAAATAACTATAAAACCAGTGTATCACAGGTGGAGAGGCGCCAACATCCTGCAGTTTTTCCAGGAGGATTTGGTGATTTATGCTATCAAATGCTTTACTCATGTCAAGTAGAATAACTGCGGTTAATTTTTTTTTTGTCGATTGCGGACAAAATAGTATCAGTTGTGTGGATCAAAGATGTTTCAGTAGAATGCCACTGTTTGTTTCCGCTCTGTTTGCAAGACAGATGATCTCTTGATAGTAAATAAGAGGAGAACTGATTGTGCGCGACCCTTTCACAGACTTTAGATAACACAGGCAATAGTGATATAGGTCTATTATTATTCGGGACTTCGTCGTCGCCTTCTTTAGGAATGGGTGTAACCACAGCAATTTTCCACATATTTGGGACTCGGTAGGTCTTCGGAAGCGGCAAAACCTGCAATTTTGTGTCCAAGTTTTCTCCACCGATACAGAATTTCATGACTTGATTTGCAGGGAACATAAACTTGGTGTACTCTATTGTGTTCTGGTCACAGCCCATTAGAGCTTGTTTTATTTGATGTATGAATTCCAAGCATTAAATGAAGTTCATGGAATAAGCTGAACTTGACTTAAATTTTAGGCTTTTGTATGTGGGTTTCTGCTGCTCATCAACCAAACCAACCAAAAACGGATTTTTCCCAAGAAAACACGAAAAAAAAACAAAGAAACAATAAAACACGATGCCAATAAGAAACGAACTAACTCGGAAGCTTTACAAGTGCTTCAATGAAGGTGTACCGAAACAAACTACATATGTTTCCTTGACTTAAGGTCGCGCTGGACCCTTGCTATAATTATGTAAACTATGCATTTATTTTAAGAGTATGCACGAACTGCGACGACGGAAGCCGACAACAATCGAAATATTCATGAGAATATATTTCTTAAAGTTCTTTGTATAAGTAATTACATGTTATTGTTCTCCGCTTTGTGTCCTGTGCGCTGGAACGTAGGGAATTATCATAATTCAGCATAATTAGATTCGAAGCTTCGAATAAAGCGCACGTTGTTGTAAACACTGACTCGGTAGGTCTTCGGAAGCGGCCAAACCTGCAATTTTGTGTCCAAGTTTTCTCCACCGATACAGAATTTCATGACTTGATTTGCAGGGAACATAAACTTGGTGTACTCTATTGTGTTCTGGTCGAAACGGATTTTTAAAATCCCTTTTCAAAAAGAAGATAGCACGTTTCAAAGTTTAGATTTCACATTTTTACCCTCTTAGGAGCCAATAAGTCCTAGTAGTTATTGAATTCGAGAATTTCGTTCTGACCAGAACACAAAAGAGGTTGTGATTTACCACAAGGTTATATAGTCGTAATTTGGTGCGCTATTCTAGCTGGAAACTTGGACACAAAATTGCATTATCTGCAGATTAACACTTAAGAGCTTGTGACATCAAAGTAAACGGTCCTCTCTCAGTAAAACGACAATCATGATAAAATTCCATCAACCCCTATTATCCTTGATAAGTTTTGAAGGAATCGGTGTTCAAAATGCGAAGAATTAAACATTTACAACATGACACCCCGTCCAAATAAATTGCTAATGAATTTATTAACGAGCAAGGGTCCTGCGCCACCTTAAAGAAGTACTCTTTTCCCGCGCTCTCTTTGGGTTATTAAATTAATTTTATGAAAAAGACAAGCGACGAGGATGGGATTCGAACCCACGCGTGCAGAGCACATTGGATTAGCAGTCCAACGCCTTAACCACTCGGCCACCTCGTCTTGTATATACCATTGCCCTAGAAGAAACTGTAGACTGTAGAATGTCGGTTTTAAGCCCTGGGCTTGTACAACGTCGTGAGAAATTTTTCCGAAAAGCTGATGACATCTGATTAAACGCTTGGAACTACATTCTACTTGCAAACTTATCTGTTGCCGGAAAAAAGAAAGCCGCAGGAAAATACAGTCAAACTTCCCGTACGGGACTACCCCAAAGTCAAGGCTATTTTGTCGCTCACGGGAGGTAGCCGCTTACGAGAGGTTAGACCACAAAACCATGGGGATGGTGGGGGGGGGGGGGGGGGGGGAGGGGGTGTTGTGATACTGCATAGTTTCGTCAATGCAGAAGTGGGTCATATGGCAGATGGCAAAATATTCCCAGTAATTAAAAGACATTTCACATTTCCCAGTTTTACTTTTTTTATAAATATATATATTTCTATTTTTTTTTAGTGTTTAGAGGAAATCCTATCTTAGAGTACACTTTCGACGCCGTGCTCGGCATTTTGAAATAAAAAGTTAATTTTTTATCAGCCTCTTCATACTTTTTATCCTTTTTTTTCTTCGTGTCATCATATGCTGATCTACGGAGCAAAACATACCTTTTTCGATGGTTTAATATTTAAAGAAATCTATTACATACTTCCTCAAAATTTTTCTCTGCTGGTGCGCTTGCTTGCTTAGGTGGAGCACGCATTTTTATGCCTGGGTAAGAAAAAACGTATAGTTATAAAATTTAGTAATGAAGATTATGCAGAAAGTCTTCGATACCTAGCTATTAAACTAATTAACTAATCTGGCCCGAGAATTAAATGAATTAATTTGGCGGAAAATCGAGCAAAAAGGGACTCTAGCCAAGCTTTCTAAAAATTCGACGAGGATGGGATTCGAACCCACGCGTGCAGAGCACATTGGATTAGCAGTCCAACGCCTTAACCACTCGGCCACCTCGTCGTGTATACACTATTGCCCTTGAAGAAACTAGACTGTAGAATGTCGGTTTTAAGCCCTGGGCTTGTACAACGTCGTGAGAATTTTTTCCGAAAAGCTGATGACATCTGATTAAACGCTTGGAACTACATTCTACTTGAGAACTTATTTGTTGCCGGAAAAAAGAAAGCCGCAGGAAATACAGTCAAACTTCCCGTAAGGGACTACCCCAAAGTCAAGGCTATTTTGTCGCCCACGGGAGATAGCCGCTTATGAGAGGTTAGACCACACCCTTGGCCATGGGGATGGGGGGGGGGGGGGGGGGGGGGGGTGTTGTGATACTGCATAAATTCTTCAATGCAGAAGTGGGTCGTATGACAGCTGGCAAAATATTCCCGGTAATTAAAAGGCATTTCACATTTCCCAGTTTTGCTTTTTTTATAAATATATATATTTCATTTTTTTTTAGTGTTTAGAGGAAATCCTATCTTAGGGTACACTTTCGACGCCGTGCTCGGCATTTTGAAATAAAAAGTTAATTTTTTATCAGCCTCTTCATACTTTTTATCCTTTTTTTTCTTCGTGTCATCATATGATGATCTACGGAGCAAAAAATACCTTTTTCGATGGTTTAATATTTAAAGAAATCTATTACATACTTCCTCAAAATTTTTCTCTGCTGGTGCGCTTGCTCTCTTAGGTGAAGCACGCATTTTTATGCCTGGGTAAGTAAACTAGATGGCAGAAAAAACGTATAGTTATAACATTTAGTAATGAAGATTATGCAGAAAGTCTTTGATACCTAGCTATAAAACTAATTAAAATCAAAATAATCTGGCCCGAGAATTAAATGAATTAATTTGGCGGAAAATCGAGGAAAATAGGACTCTAGCAAAGCTTTCTAAAAATTCGACGAGGATGGGATTCGAACCCACGCGTGCAGAGCACATTGGATTAGCAGTCCAACGCCTTAACCACTCGGCCACCTCGTCGTGTATATGCTATTATCCTTGAAGAAACTAGACTGTAGAATGTCGGTTTTAAGCCCTGGGCTTGTACAACGTCGTGAGAAATTTTTCCAGAATGCTGATGAGCTCTGATTAAACGCTAAGAACTACACCCAGACTTGCGAGCTTATTAATTCCTGGATTAAAAGAAAGCCGCAGGAAAATACAGTCCAACTTCTTGTAAGGGACCACCCCGAAGTCAAGCCTATTTTGTCACTCACGGGAAGTAGCCGCTTTCGATTGCCGGAGGTAAGGCCAAACCCTGAGGTGGGGGGCTGCTGTGAAAGTTTCGGTGCACTCGTCGCTATTAAAGTTGTTGTGTTGTATTTATGCTCGGTGTCTTGACGTTGACCGTAACAGGGCGGGGGTCGGGGAGGATGCTCTCATATGAAAAGTACGGGTATGCCCGTCTCGCTTTGGGTGTGTAAATTTCGAATTTCGGTCTCACTTGCGGTGTTGAATAGAATTGGCCATGTTCTAAACGAGCAGGGGACTGGGTACGAACATATTTTTTTCTTGGTGCGAATATTCAATATCGATTTTTTTTTAACGTTTTACCGCGGTGAAGGAGGACGCCTGTCCCTCCAATCCATACTAAGTGTACCATGCCTTTGAGTTTAAACCAATAACCTTCAAATTTGATGAATTTACTAATTTTTGGATGCTCTTTCAGATGACGTGCCCCATTTTTCAATTCAATCGATATTGAATGTTTGTACCGAAGAGAAAATATGTTCGTACCCAGTCCCCTGCTCGTTTAGAACATGGCCAATGCAGGTAATTTAAACCGTCGAGGTCTCGTTTAATTTGGTGGAAAATCGAGCAAAAAAGGACTCGAGCCAAGCTTACCATAAAGCCGTTACGACGGGGATGGGATTCGAACCCATGCGTGCAGAGCACATTGGATTAGCAGTCCAACGCCTTAACCACTCGGCCACCTCGTCGTTTCCGACTAACACCATGGATCGATATCTATTTAATCTACACACCAGTCATATTTATAGCCTGAGATAATACAACCTCGTACGGGGTTTTAGATCGCTTTATAACTGCGCTTGTTTATATCCGGAGGGTCTTGTAAGCAACTGTTTGAATATGAGCTGACAAGAATCAATTGAAGCCTCTGATGAGTGATGTACTGTAAGAATTGCTCTGATCAAACGTTTCAACTGACGTTTTCATCTGTACCCTTCTTGAAAACTTATTCATTGTACAATCAGATTGTGTGTGACCACTCCAGGACCTATTGGGTGATGTTTTCGTCACAATGTTTCATCCTCTGGGAGGGGTGGGGGGGGGAGTTGCCTTGCAGGGCTAACGAGTGTCCAACAAGCCGGAGCTGATTTTATGGCGAAAGCCACCCACTCTAACATCATCTACTATCACTGATTCACTGATCAGCTCTAATCGTGCACCCTACTTGCGTTGACAGTTGACAAAGGTAAAGATATGTCACTGTTTCATTTCGTCTCTAGAGTCCCCTGTCCCTCTTGAGACCGCGGAGCCTTGGGAACGAGGAACAGGTGTCTCTAGGGCACATGATTTGATTGGTTAGATTTTAGCAAATGGAATTTCAAATCTAGCCAATCCAATAAAGCTTTTAAAAACTGTTCGACAAGAGTTGAGCATTTCGTAACGTGACCAAAGAATTGTAAAGGGGAATACTAAAGAATATTTTTTACTTTGGTTTTGTATTACACTGTGTTTTTGCCGCTTAATATTTATTAAATGTTCAAGCTTTTTTTCAACTTCGAGTAATAAAAGCGTCTTTTTTTTTATTTTAGGCACTTTTTTCATTTTATTTCATAGCAGCTGTTTTTTCCCAAACGAAGCATTGACAGAAGTGCGTGAAACTCAATTTTGAATGGTTTAGAGAGAGACCATGTATGTGGTGTCATAAAAATATACTTTTTGGCCTTATACGAATTTTAATTGTCATTCTTCCTACATGTAAAGTGTGCGCGTGTTTGTAATTATAATAATCGTGTGAAAAGCCTTTCTTCACAGACAAAGTTGAAAAAGCGCTTATGTGAGGCTTCCTCCACATGGAACATCCTTTCGCTTCCAGACCCTCGTGAAAGCGTTCTTGGAGTAGGTTTGGTGTGCAAATTATTATCACCAAAGCCTTGGAAAGGGAGGCATGCGCAGAACAAGCGGTGTTACACAAAAGCAATGTCTTTTATGATACTTCTTTTTCTTGCACGCTTTTTTAGACTCGTCTCGTGTGGTCGTCGACTTCTGTCTTGGAGCTGTAATGACAAACAAAAAAACGAAACACTCATTTAAAGTCAGTTTAAAGCGCGGTTTTTGTTTTTAACTGGCGTGAAATTCACGATAGAAAAGGTCGACCAAAATTTTGTTTTTCAAAATACTAGACCACACTAGTTTATTAGGCTGTGTGGTGTTAGGATCAATCGTTTTCGTTTGGTTGGGAAAATCCTTTTTTCAGTATGTTCAGTTGATCATGTTATTCAAACTGAACAAAACTCGGCGGTTGAAAGGTCGATTTGGTGTTAGTTTCCCAATAGAGCACTATGCAGACTGTTCTTGGTTGAAATGGCTTGTCAATATTCAGCAAAACCAAACCGAAAACGGTTCCTACCAAAAGAACAAGAGGAATTTCGATTATTGTCGCGTTGTTTTTTGTGTGTTAATGGGCATGAATTTTATGGCTTTACAAGAATGAATTAAAATAGGTGCTTACTAACATTGGTTTCTGCAGTTCAAAGTATTACCTAAACAATAAAAATTTGAACTACAAGAGAGATGGTATACATAGCCGGATTTAAAGTAATATGGTGCAATCAGCGTTGGCCAAAACTATTACTGTTTGAACATGGATACCCTAAAGGGGACCAAAATCCCTTATGTGTACCACTCGGCAAGACCGTGAGCACTCCACCCTTTTCATATGAGAGTCCCCCACAGATTTGGTTCAAGCACCGGCTTATATCACTGTGTTCATGAAGGCTAAAAATATTACTGTTTGCACGTCGGAATGCCTTTGACTGATGTCATCAAGGCAGTTACCATGACACCCGCAGCTCCGATTGGCCGAAGCGACGTGATTGGCTCGCTGAGCTCTGGACATGCGGCCGATATCACGGTTGTACGTATTGAAGATGTTGATATCGATCTCGAAGATTGTAACGCACAGTTAAGAAGGATTAAACAGCGTTTCGTGCCTGTCGCGGTGTGGAAGGATGGTGTTCGTTTCAAGACGTCCATGCCACACTAATTTCCTAATACGACTAGATTAAAGGATTTGGCCTCTTTACAAGATGAACTCGTTATCAAAGATAAAAACTGATAATATTTCAATTAAACAAGCTAGGGAATACCAGGTAGAGCTTAGAGCCAGGACTGCTTATATCATACTATGAAGGTGGAACAGATATATCTTGTCAATCGAAACTAAAACTACGGAAGAAACGGAGGAATAAAATCGTAGAAATCTATGCTTATTAAGATCAGATTTTCAAACTACTGTCACGGTTCTGATTTCATTTCTTTTAAATAGATGAGTTATTAATGAGTTTGCGAGGTATATTTAAAGCGCTTTGAGGCCGTTTCCTCAGGCGAGTTTTAAACATATCGCTATAATGCCTAATTAATTCTTATTTGCCTTTCTTTGTGGCGCCCTTTTCCAGGTTCCTTGACAGGTTTTAACTAGTTTAACATTAGGTTACAACGGAACATCTTAATTCACTCGCTCGTAGCAGAATACCATAGTCCAATAAAGTGTGAAAACAGTATGAACCTCAAGTTGATATTGCTATACATTACTCACAGCCCATTAGAGCTTGTTTTATTTGATGTATGAATTCTATGGGATAAGCTGAACTTGACTTACATTTTAGGCTTTTGTATTTGGGTTTCTGCTGTTCATCAACCAAACCAACCAAAAACGGATTTTTCCCAAGAAAACACGAAAAAAAAAAACAAAGAAATAGTAAAACACGATACCAAGAAGAAACGAACTAACTCGGAAACTTTACAAGTGCTTCAAACTAAGGTGTACCGAAACAAACTGCATATGTTCCCTTGACTTGAAGAAGTACTCTTTTCCCGCGCTATCTTTTGGTTATTAAATTAATTTTATGAAAAAGACAAGCGACGAGGATGGGATTCGAACCCACGCGTGCAGAGCACATTGGATTAGCAGTCCAACGCCTTAACCACTCGGCCACCTCGTCTTGTATATACCTTTGCCCTAGAAGAAACTAGACTGTAAAATGTCGGTTTTAAGCCCTGGGCTTGTACAACGTCGTGAGAAATTTTTCCGAAAAGCTGATGACATCTGATCAAACGCTTGGAACTTAGTGTCATCATATACTGATCTACGGATTAAAAAGTACCTTTTTCGATGGTTTAACATCTAAAGAAATCTATTACATACTTCCTCAAAATTTTTTTTTGCTGGTGCGCTTGCTTGCTTAGGTGAAGCACGCATTTTTATGCCTGGGTAAGTAAACTAGATGGCAGAAAAAACGTAGTTATAAACTTTAGTAATGAAGATTATGCAGAAAGTCTTTGATACCTAGCTACTAAACTAATTAAAATCAAAATAATCTGGCCCGAGAATTAAATAAATTAATTTGGCGGAAAATCGAGCAAAAAAGGACTCAAGCCAAGCTTTCTAAAAAATTCGACGAGGATGGGATTCAAACCCACGCGTGCAGAGCACATTGGATTAGCAGTCCAACGCCTTAACCACTCGGCCACCTCGTCGTGTATATACTATTCTCCTTGAAGAAACTAGACTGTAGAATGTCGGTTTTAAGCCCTGGGCTTGTACAACGTCGTGAGAAACTTTTCCAGAATGCTGATGAGCTCTGATTAAACGCTTAGAGCCATACTCAGACTTGCGAACTTATTTATTGCCGAAAAAAGAAAGCCGCAGGAAAATACGGTCAAACTTCCCGTAAGGGACCACCCCAAAGTCAAGGCTATTTTGTCGATTACGGGAGGTAGCCGCTTACGCGAAGTTAGACCACACCCTTGGCCATGGGGATGGTGGGGGGGGGGGGGGGGGGCAGGGGGTGTTGTGATAGTGCATAGTTTCTTCAATGCAGAAGTGGGTCATATGACAGCTGGCAAAATATTCCCAGTAATTAAAAGGCATTTCACATTTCCCAGTTTTGCTTTCTTTTATAAATATATTTATTATATCTCTAAGACAGTACGCGCGCTGTGATTGGTCAATTTTACGGGCCGTATTCTACAGTACGGCCCGCGAAATTTGAGAGTTCTCCTGATGCGATAAGTTTTTTTTATCAAAATCTCTTACAACGAAAATTTCGAAAGCTACTTTGAAAACATCTGCATTCGGACAAAAAATTTTGAGAAACAACAGCGAAAAGAACATGGTCTTACAAAATTCAAACTAGATTTTTCAGATCTTTTAGAAACTGAAAGCGCCCCCGACCCCGAGCATCACACAAGTCAGAAACTTGACAATTTTCTTTCTGCCGAAAGGTAGAGAAGTCGAATTCTGAATGAAAAAGATTTAAAGAGTTTTGTCGAGAATTTGTCGAATACAGCCGCCTCTCATCGCTCCCGGAATGAGAGGCGGCTGTATTCGCAGGCTAGTCGAGAATAAACGAACAAAACATTCAAAACAACGTACCTGCTGCTGTTTTTGACGATCTCTTCGGCAAATTTTTAACGACGTCCGCTTATTATTTTGAAAACGGCCGGATAGTTCGAGTTCACCCCAGACAAAAGTTCGATAGTGTACTCATTTTCCAACAAGAATTCTGCACCAAACACCTCTCAGTACGACACAACAAAGCGCTTAAAAGTAGACGGAGATCTCTGAGGTTTTTACCGGTTGTTTATGTTTTCGACGAAATTATTGTTTGTTGCTTGCGGTCACCGCTTTCTTCTCAGTAGAGTTGTTCTTCTCTGTTTATCAAACATCACATCACTTCAGGAGTTATTTCAAAGTAATCTTGAACTGTATCCAGTTTTCCACAGAAAGAAGCTGTACGGATTAATCGTAAAATTGAAACGTTTGAAGTTTGGATTCACGTCTCTGCGAGCCAACTGCAAGCTGTTTTCGTAAGCCAATAAATTTCGCTTTCTTCTTACATTTGACGCGCGCGTCATTCAAATTAATGTAGCCGCGATTGACTTGAAATGGTTTCTTTTCTCCAGAATGAGAGATATAATAAATATCTTATTAACCTCGCCTTCTCGGTCCGTACTGTAAAATACGGATCCTCGTTTTTTCTCATCGATTTATGGCCCGCGCGCTTCGCGCTTGGGCCATAAATCGACGGGAAAAAACTCGGTC
Organism: Meandrina meandrites; assembly: GCA_963693305.1. Lineage (NCBI taxonomy): Eukaryota > Metazoa > Cnidaria > Anthozoa > Scleractinia > Meandrinidae > Meandrina > Meandrina meandrites. The sequence goes on from OY855903.1 coordinate 64,417,791, forward strand.
CGTATTTTACAGTACGGACCTCGAACTCGATTAATAAAAGGTATATATTTCTATTTTTTTTTAGTGTTTAGAGGAAATCCTATCTTAGAGTACGCTTTCGACGCCGTGCTCGGCATTTGGAAATAAAAAGTTAATTTTTTATCAGCCTCTTCATACTTTTTATCCTTTTTTTTCTTCGTGTCATCATATGCTGATCTACGGAGCAAAAAATACCTTTTTCGATGGTTTAACATCTAAAGAAATCTATTACATACTTCCTCAAAGTTTTTCTTTGCTGGTGCGCTTGCTTGCTTAGGTGAAGCACGCATTTTTATGCCTGGGTAAGTAAACTAGATGGCAGAAAAAACGTATAGTTATAAACTTTAGCAATGAAGATTATGCAGAAAGTCTTTGATACCTAGCTATTAAACTAATTAAAATCAAAATAATCTAGCCCGAGAATGAAATAAATTAATTTGGCGGAAAATCGAGCAAAAAAGGACTCTAGCCAAGCTTTCTAAAAAATGCGACGAGGATGGGATTCGAACCCATGCGTGCAGAGCACATTGGATTAGCAGTCCAACGCCTTAACCACTCGGCCACCTCGTCGTGTATATGCTATTGTCCTTGAAGAAACTAGACTATAGAATGTCCGTTTTAAGCCCTGGGCTTGTACAACGTCGTGAGAAACTTTTCCAGAATGCTGATGAGCTCTGATTAAACGCTAAGAACTACACTCAGACTTGCGAGCTTATTAATTCCCGGATTAAAAGAAAGCCGCAGGAAAATACAGTCCAACTTCTTGTAAGGGACCACCCCGAAGTCAAGCCTATTTTGTCGCTCACGGGAGGTAGCCGCTTTCGATTGCCGGAGGTAAGGCCACACCCTGAGGTGGGGGGCTGCTGTTAAAGTTTCGGTGCACTCGCCGCTATTAAAGTTGTTGTGTTTTATTTATGCTCGGCGTCTTGACGTTGACCGTAACAGGGCGGGGGTCGGGGAGGATGCTCTCATATGAAAAGTACGGGTATGCCCGTTTCGCTTTGGGGGTGTAAATTTCGAATTTCGGTCTCACTTGCGGTGTTGAATAGAATTGGCCATGTCTTAAACGAGCAGGGGACTGGGTACGAACATATTTTTTTCTTGGTGCGAATAGTCAATATCGATTTTTTTTTTTACGTTTTACCGGGGTGAAGGAGGACGCCTGTCCCTCCAATCCATACTAAGTGTACCATGCCTTTGGGTTTAAACCAATAACCTTCAAATTTGATGAATTTACTAATTTTTGGATGCTCTTTCAGATGACGTGCCCCATTTTTCAATTCAATCGATATTGAATGTTTGTACCGAAGAGAAAATATGTTCATACCCAGTCCCCTGCTCGTTTAGAACATGGCCAATGCAGGTAATTTAAACCGTCGAGGTCTCGTTTAATTTGGTGGAAAATCCAGCAAATCAGGACTCGAGCCAAGCTTACCATAAAGCCGTTACGACGGGGATGGGATTCGAACCCATGCGTGCAGAGCACATTGGATTAGCAGTCCAACGCCTTAACCACTCGGCCACCTCGTCGTTTCCGACTAACACCATGGATCGATATCTATTTAATCTACACACCAGTCATATTTATAGCCTGAGATAATACAACCTCGTACGGGGTTTTAGGTCGCTTTATAACTGGGCTTGTTTATATCCGGAGGGTCTTGTAAGCAACTGTTTGAATATGAGCTGACAAGAATCAATTGAAGCCTCTGATGAGTGATGTACTGTAAGAATTGCTCTGATCAAACGTTTCAACTGACGTTTTCATCTGTACCCTTCTTGAAAACTTATTCATTGTACAATCAGATTGTGTGTGACCACTCCAGGACCTATTGGGTGATGTTTTCGTCACAATGTTTCATCCTCTGGGAGGGGTGGGAGGGGAGTTGCCTTGCAGGGCTAACGAGTGTCCAACAAGCCGGAGCTTATTTTATGGAGCAAGCCACCCACTCTAACATCATCTACTATCACTGATTCACTGATCAGCTCTAATCGTGCACCCTACTTGCGTTGACAGTTGACAAAGGTAAAGATATGTCACTGTTTCATTTCGTCTCTAGAGTCCCCTGTCCCTCTTGAGACCGCGGAGCCTTGGGAACGAGGAACAGGTGTCTCTAGGGCACATGATTTGATTGGTTAGATTTTAGCAAATGGAATTTCAAATCTAGCCAATCCAATAAAGCTTTTAAAAACTGTTCGACAAGAGTTGAGCATTTCGTAACGTGACCAAAGAATTGTAAAGGGGAATACTAAAGAATATTTTTTACTTTGGTTTTGTATTACACTGTGTTTTTGCCGCTTAATATTTATTAAATGTTCAAGCTTTTTTTCAACTTCGAGTAATAAAAGCGTCTTTTTTTTATTTTAGGCACTTTTTTCATTTTATTTCATAGCAGCTGTTTTTTCCCAAACGAAGCATTGACAGAAGTGCGTGAAACTCAATTTTGAATGGTTTAGAGAGAGACCATGTATGTGGTGTCATAAAAATATACTTTTTGGCCTTATACGAATTTTAATTGTCATTCTTCCTACATGTAAAGTGTGCGCTTGTTTGTAATTATAATAATCGTGTGAAAAGCCTTTCTTCACAGACAAAGTTGAAAAAGCGCTTATGTGAGGCTTCCTCCACATGGAACATCCTTTCGCTTCCAGACCCTCGTGAAAGCGTTCTTGGAGTAGGTTTGGTGTGCAAATTATTATCACCAAAGCCTTGGAAAGTGAGGCATGGGCAGAACAAGTGGTGTTACACAAAAGCAATGTCTTTTATGATACTTCTTTTTCTTGCACGCTTTTTTAGACTCGTCTCGTGTGGTCGTCGACTTCTGTCTTGGAGCTGTAATGACAAACAAAACAACGAAACACTCATTTAAAGTCAGTTTAAAGCGCGGTTTTTGTTTTTAACTGGCGTGAAATTCACGATAGAAAAGGTCGACCAAAATTTTGTTTTTCAAAATACTAGACCACACTAGTTTATTAGGCTGTGTGGTGTTAGGATCAATCGTTTTCGTTTGGTTGGGAAAATCCTTTTTTCAGTATGTTCAGTTGATCATGTTATTCAAACTGAACAAAACTCGGCGGTTGAAAGGTCGATTTGGTGTTAGTTTCCCAATAGAGCACTATGCAGACTGTTCTTGGTTGAAATGGCTTGTCAATATTCAGCAAAACCAAACCGAAAACGGTTCCTACCAAAAGAACAAGAGGAATTTCGATTATTGTCGCGTTGTTTTTTGTGTGTTAATGGGCATGAATTTTATGGCTTTACAAGAATGAATTAAAATAGGTGCTTACTAACATTGGTTTCTGCAGTTCAAAGTATTACCTAAACAATAAAAATTTGAACTACAAGAGAGATGGTATACATAGCCGGATTTAAAGCAATATGGTGCAATCAGCGTTGGCCAAAACTATTACTGTTTGAACATGGATACCCTAAAGGGGACCAAAATCCCTTATGTGTACCACTCGGCAAGACCGTGAGCACTCCACCTTTTTCATATGAGAGTCCCCCACAGATTTGGTTCAAGCACCGGCTAATATTACTGTGTCATGAAGTCTAAAAATATTACTGTTTGCACGTCGGAATGCCTTTGATTGATGTCATCAAGGCAGTTACCATAACACCCGCAGCTGCAATTTGCCGAAGCGAAGTGATTGGCTCACTGAGCGTGCCTGTCGCGGTGTGGAAGGATGGTGTTCGTTTCAAGACGTCCATGCCACACCAATTTCCTAATACGACAAGATTAAAGGACTTGGCCTTTTTACAGGATGAACCTGTTATCAAAGATAAAAACTGATTATATTTCAACTAAGCAAGACCTTTTCCCAAAATTAATCTTTTTTAGAGAGAGAATACCAGTTAGGGCTTAGAACCAGGACTGCTTATAACATTATACTATGAACTATGAACAGTTACGGGGAATACACAACAACAAAATCAGTCCCTGATCATCCAACAATATCTGACCTCAATAGTTTGAAGAGGTTTCACTGTGTCCAGTTCGAGATCCAAGCTACAATGCAGTCAAGCGTCACGATTAACCCAATAGTCACCCGCACATCGGATATGAAAATCGACCTTGTAAGGTTACCTTTTTAAGAACAATACGAAAAATGACACCCTTTCCAAGGGGAGGAAAAGCGTAGAGCGGCGACTTAAAAGCGCAGTAGTAGTAGTGTCTTTCTCCTAGAGGCGAACAGCTTTCACCCTACGATAAAATTCACGGCTGAAATCTCAGAAACAGAAACTACTTTCTTGGACACGACAGTGTACAAAGGTGACAGATTTCACAAAGAGTCTATCCTCGACGTGCGAACACATTACAAACCAACAGAGACGTTCCATTACACGAATTTCTATTCGTGTCACCCACCAGGCGTAGCGAAAGGCTTCATTAAAGGAGAAGCGTTAAGGCTTCTTAGAACAAATTCCTCACCACAAACATTTGAGGAAAATATCACAAACTTCGCAACACGCCTAAAAAACAGGGGTTACCCAACAGCCATTGTAGAAAAACACCTCTCAGAGGTGAAATTCTGCGAAAGAAAAACATCACTGGGACAGAAAAACAAAACAGCACGTAAGAAAATACTGCCCTTTGTCACGCAATACCACCCGGCGTTGCCCAATCTTAAGAAAATACTCATGGGGAAATGGCACCTTATACAGAACCAACCACATTTAAGAAATATCTTCAAGGAGCCTCCCCTCATATCTTATCGCAGAGGAAAATCCCTAAAAGACACGCTCATCAAAGCTAAACTATAACGGCTTTATACACTATTCTTTTTGCGAACCGCAGGAGTCGTGCAGGCCCGTCAACACTTTACACACTTTATCTGAAATTTTAATTAGCATCAGTCTGATCAATGTTCTACGGACAAAAAAGGAAGGCTTTGTTTTTAAAAGTAGCTTAGAACAGCAAGCAAAAGCAAAAATCCTATTGCATATAAAAAGACTAAGTTACTTTTTATGGCCGAGTTATTTTCCTTCAATTAATTGTTTTTACAGTTGAGTTAAGTTTACCAAACAGCTGAAATTGAATTACGACAATATGAGTTCAATAATTATTTAAAAACTTCATAGCATGTTGACATTGTATTTACTTTTAATATTTCCTTTAAACTTATATTATATTTCTGTTTGCAGTGTGACTGTTTTCCATTAGAACTGAGACCACTCACCAGGAACTGAAGGATTCTATTGACAAGGTAGCTTGAAAATTTTCTAGACTTTGTTTTATTATATTTCCCTCATTAATATCATCATCTCCCCTTGAGAGATCATTATTCTTTCCATGTTTTTATGCCCAGTGCTACGATAGTCGCTCTTTCTAGAAAACATCATAATTAAATGCGAAGTCTTTTAAAACGTTTTACATAATAAACACCTGTTTACTGAGTTGTTTTTGTGTGCGGCAAAGTATATTCAGACGCCTCAGTGGTGTAAATTTAAACAACCTGCCCAGACCCATAGGGTTGGGGGGGGGGGGGGGGGGGGTTCGAGGGGTTCGAACGAACCCCCTAAAATTTTTGAAGTCTGCATTTTTGGGAGGTTGAAAAGAAGAAAAAAATTACACAAAAGAAGAAACAAAAGACTGTGACCGGTCGATTACACGGACGACTACCTTTCTTGGCAGGATTATCGGAGGGAGCCGCAACATTTTGGCACTATAATGAGAAGCTCTAATCTTTTGGATTGGTTTATTGACAGTCATTTATAGTGGCCAAGCAGCACTTACACTTTGTTCTTACAGCCATGGTTTGGAAAGCAAGGGGGGCCCAACAAATTAAAGAATCCCCCTCAGCAGAATCCACCCTACGGGCCTGCTGCCACACGTTCTGTTGCGGCGGGAAAAGATTCTTTTGTTTTCAAATTGTTTGAATAAAGAATAAACATCGTATTTACAAACACATCTCCTCAGACAGAAAAAAGGTGAAAAGTCTTCAATCTACCTTATCAACAAAAAGATCTCGCCCTGCTGAATTTTCTTGCGAACAAATAAATTCACACTGCAAAGAGAAAGAAAAGGAGTTCATGCTTTGAAGGAAACATGTAAAAAAAAAACAAACAAACTAACAAGGGACGCCCTTGCCCGGCGCAAAATCTTTAAGATAACAGGCTTTCTTAATTTCCAAAATATATGTGCACTTTCATTTTCCATCGAAGAGGGCTTAAAGAGAGTTTTTATGCCTGTACATTAGCGGCGCAGGAACGTCTCATACCTTAAGAGTGTTTGTTGGTGTAAGTGTATTTCACTGCTAAGGCCATCCCCTTCTCTCTTTGTTTACCGTCGATTGCGCTTCCTAAATTTGGGTCGGTAGGTCGGATTACAGGTCCCTTTTTAGACGCGATTACTTAGAATTTTTAAAGCCTGATAGAGGAATAAAAAAAAATAATGCAAAATCATAAAAATTGCAGCGATCATACAAGATTTTTAATATGCCACGGTGAATTTTGTTTTTGTAATGACCTCAAACAAGCTGGCAAACTGTCAAAGTTCACTCACAGCAAGTTACAGGATAATTCTAACCATAGATTTTACAAAATGGCGACTTCTCAATTTTTGCTATTAAAACGGCTAAATTGTTCTGTCCGTTTCAACTGCTGCATAAATAAATGTGATAACTATCTTGACCAATTGAATACCTACACCTTTAAGGCTGATATCGGGTTAAAACTTGTGTAAAAGTTTAAACGATCGGAGATTTACATCAAATCTTATGTAGTAGATAAAATATGAGCGGGAGATCTGTATGGGCGCTTACAATGGCAAGCCGATAGCCGAGCCATTTCACACGGCCATACAGATCTCCCGCTCATATTTTATTCTATTTGTGAAATGAAAACATGAATTGATCATGAATGCGTCATGCGATTCAGTAGAGATCTGTATCAAAAGTTAATGAATACTAATTAGCTGAGCAGGTAAAGTTAATTCTATTTTTTTGATTTGTATTGGGGTTTGCAAGTGATCTGAATACTGTGCTAAAACTGGTTTGCACCCTCATGAATAGTTGATGAATTTTACAACAATCAATAAAGATGCACGATTTTACGCCGAAATATTGAGAAAATCAAACAAATGATATAATTGCTACTTGTAAAAACTCTGTTTATTTTTTTTTTGCATAATTTTCAAGCTACAGCTAGAACACGATATTTCAAAGGTTTATGCCAAGTTTCAGGGTGTTTTTTTTTGTACAGTTTGAATAATTTCGGATGAAAATTCAGGTACTTTTGCTTTTTAAGTTGTCGTCGCTTTGTTGTTAATTTCAAATTTGCCACGATTTTCTGCTACTTGGGAATAGCTTCTCTTTTGAACGTGCAATTCCCAAGCGATATCAATATCGCTAGAAATATCAATTGAAGCTTTCGTTTGTTATTCATGATTCCCAAGTTTTAAACATGAAGATTTCTGATGATTCCTACCAATTTTACAGCTATGATTCATGATTCAAGGTTCCGCTTCCACCCCCAACTCTGTAACGTCATTTTACATCATATCTATTTTTGTAGTTGTAGCTTGGGTATATATACAGCCTTTTGATTTCAAATGTTCATTTAACTGAAGATGGCATGAGTCATGCCAAAACACGTCTTTAAAATGTTGTTTCCTGTTTTTAAAATTTGTTATTGTACTTCTTAAATAACCAAAAAAATAATACTTCACTCATTAATTTGTTTCATTTCTCGTCATCGCTCGTTTCTCTCAACAGATACATATCCCTCAACAAGAGTAATTATCTCCAACAGCAAATAAAACAGAAGTGAGAATTCAAGATGTTTTCGTTTCCTGAATGTGTTACCCGGCTTGCTGTGGGCTTAACCGAGTGTGTTGCTATAGTAATACTTAACATCATTACAATAATTGTTTTTATAAAAAATCGTAATCTGCGCAAGCGTAGCATGTACCTGGTTATTAATTTGGCAGTTGCTGACATGATGGTGGCAGGATATGCTACGCATGATCTATTCTATGTGGTTGGATATTTCTGTAATGTCTGGAAGTACAACTTTATTGATCCCTGGGCAGACTATGTACTATTTACACTCTTTACCTTGTTCCTTTTTTCCTCTATAACAAACATAGCAGCAATTTCTGTTGAACGGCTGCACGCGACGCTGCGGCCATTCAGACATCGCCTAATTAAAAAATGGGTTTACGTATTAATAATTGCCGTTGTTTGGGTTACAGCTGGGTTGTTGTCAATTGCTTCGACAGTTCTATGGGTATTTAAAGGTTTCAGTTATTATTGTTACTTATTGAATTCATCCAGACCAATTTGCCTATTAGTCATTTGTATTTCTTACGTGTCCATTATTATTAAAGTCCGTTGTGGAGCGCAGCCTCAACACCATGGTGCAGCCAGTAGAGAAAGAAAACTGACCATGACATTGTTGATCGTGACTGTCACATCTATGCTGTTGTACCTACCAGATGTTATATTCCATTTTCTTGAATCTGACATCACTAGTCCCATGTCCAAAGAAACGTTCGTACAACTACATAATACTCTGACTATTTTATTTTATGCAAACCAGCTTGTAAATCCTATATTATACGCTATTCGCATGCCAGAATACAGGTCAGCTGTACTTGCACTCTTTCGCAGACGACCTCAGCAACAAAGACAAGTTGCAGTTATTCCTCTTCATGACTTGTAATGTGAATAATATGAAGCTCTATTTCCTTCTTCTACCTAGCTTTGTGATTTTCAAATGTGATAATGACTGACATTGTAAATGAATGAACACGTTGACGAAAAATAATTCCCTTTCTTAAGTTTGAAGTTAATCAGCTATAGTCATTTAGATAGAAACACTTTTTTATATTAGGTCTAATTTTGCGGCCGAAGCTGAATCGAAACGGATTTTTTCATATTTGAGCCTAAAACGTTCTTTGACATGTTCTTACGTGACAAAGAATTTAAGAGAACTGCTATTAAGAAACCTAGAAAAGACCATTATTGTGCGCGGTATCATTAAGCTAATTGATATGCACCTAATTGCAATAACGCTGTTGTCGTTGAAAAAAGCAAAATGAAAAAAGGCAAACAGGAATTAATTAGTAATTACAACAAAAAATTCGTCCGAAGAAACCGCCTCAAACTCCTCAAAATACAGGTAAATCAATTTATCTTATAACACGATTGATATCTGTACAGATATAAATTCGGGAGTCTCCTGTAAATTTATTCAGCTATGACGATTAATCTAATTAAATTCCTATTTGCTTTTTTTTTTTCGTTGTTCTTTCAGAAAATGAAATTCGATAGATATTCACGTTGTTTTTAGCTCGATGTAGAACTAATTAAAAATGCCTTACTTCTCAGTTTAAGTTTGGGTGCTCTTAGCATGTTCTTAAAATCTGGGTCAATTTCAGTTCTTGAAAAATGGTTCTTATATGAAAAAGAGTGTAGAGACAAAATCTAGGCTATGTCAACCACAGTTTAGCTGAGGATTTGCTTTATACTCATGTTATACCATCTTGAGAGCGTGTGATGTTTATGATTTATTGGTGCTGAACATCTTAATAATCAAGCTGATATCGGTACAGTCTCTACATGACTGGGCTGAGAATGACTTTTGTTGAATTAAGGGCAAGTTTCGAAAATAACGGGCACCCACCAACTCCCCTCCTTAATTTCATCCTTTGCTAGAGTTATAACGAATTAGAGATTAGTTGTAGTTATTATTATGTCTTTATTTCCTTAAACAAAGATAAGTTGTTTTACTTTAATAAGAAGTAATGTAAAGTACTACTTTTGTTAATTTATAAGGTTATTATATCAAGAATAGAACAATTATTTTAATTAGGATGTTCCATTACATGATTATGATATTTTGTAAACGATGTTATAATACATCTTTGAAACTTGATAGATGTTCAAACACATACTCAGTGTTATAATACATCTTTGATTATATTATTTGCTGTAAATCATAAGATAAATAAAAACTTGCCGTTGCTACATTTTTTTTGTGTGTGTGTGTGTGGAGAATACTGCATAATTTATTTTTACAAACCTCTTAATTAAAATTCACTGTAAGGGCTAAATCCCTCGGGATTACAGGAAAAAATTACTCTTGACTGTCACGTTGATAGTTGATCATCATTCGATCAATGAAAAAGCCTCAAGATGATTACTCGATCTTAAAGACATGGTAAAGACGTTAAAGTGAAATGCTGATAATGAAATAAGAAACACGTTCAATCAAGTGCGCCATTTGTTTCCTGTGTTTTAGTGGCATGCCTCTGTTTGAACCTTGTGGCCGATCAGGCCAGAACTTATCCTGGTTTCAAGCATGCAGCAACTAGGAGTATTTGTACTCCCCCTGGATGGGATGCTAGTCCATCGCAGGGTTACCTCCCAGCATTTATACACCTGTGTTGAAAGAGGCACTGTGAGAGTAAAGTTCTTGCCGAAGAACACAACACACTGACTCCAGACACCTCGATCCGGAGTCCAGCGTACTGACCATTAGGCCACCACGCCTCGATATCCCCCCCCCCCCCCCTCCCCCCATTATCTAAACACTGTTGTAAACTTACAAGTCGAAGACTTCACCGTTTAATAATCTTGCATAAGCATTACTTTGCGCGGTTTATTTACCCATCCAGAAGTGAAATTTAGCCTTTTTAAATAGTGAAAACGCGGAGCAGGAAAAGCAAGATTTCCAGTTTTTTATGTTCTTTTCATGATTCTACGTAGATTCAAGCAAATAAAGAAATTATGTCACATGGGAGGCGCGGTGGCCTAATGGTTAGTGCCCTGGACTCTGGATCGAACGGTCCGAGTTCGAGCCCTGGCCGGGGCACTGCGTTGTGTTCTTAGGCAAGACACTTTACTCTCATAGTGCCTCTCTCCACCCAGGTGTATAAATGGGTACCGGCGAATTTACTGCTGGGGTAACCCTGCGATGGACTAGCATCCCATCCAGGGGGGAGTAGAAATACTCCTAGTGGCTTCATGCTACGGAAACCGGGATAAGCTCCGGCCTGATGGGCCCCTTGGCTCGTAAGCAGACTTTACCTTGCAATTTAAAAATACATAAATGAAAGGTTTTTCAACAAAACAATTAGACTAATCGCCCTCGTTTTTGAGCGCTGAATTCAACTCGGCTGCACCTAGTTGAGAACTGTTTACCTTGCGCGTTCAGATACTTGTTCTAAAAGGAAATCTGTCACCAACTATTGTTTAACAGCTTGAAGAGAATGCATATTTAGAGCCCATTTTATTTAAAAGAAATGAATTACAATATTTTTTAGATTCAGTATTTCTACTCTGAAGCCGGGATGTTTGTTTATTTACTTTGTCGATGACTGTGAATTTCGCTTATTTTATTAAGTATAAAACACCGTTCGCTAGTGGAGAAAAAAAAGGGGATGAATTAGAAAACTACCGCTTTTAAATTTTAATTACAACTTCCTGAGGGCTAAAAACATCTTCCAATAATTCATGGCATCATATTCAACGTGTGTCTACAGCGCTTTCGATTGACTCAACACATAGAACGGGTTTTCATTCGAAATCGAAATCAAAGAGTGAATTTACACTTATATTAACGCGGATTTACGATTTTCCTATCTACCGTCGCTGCGGCAGGTCAATCAATAAAAACTAAAACCCGCAAACCCTCCATATATGTTCTTTGTTTTATTGACGCAAGAGAAACGGCTCGACAGTGGGAGTACGAACGTGAATTCAAACTCCTTCAGCATGCATGCTAAAATAGAGAAAATGTGTGCCCAGCTTATAATTTTGCGGAAACGAAAATCGTTCATTCATTTTGACCATTTCATTATATCGCAATCAATTTTCAGTCAATCTCAGAAAAAGCCGTCCAAACACTCTTTATATTTTTCACCTCTAACCACCAACATTCTATTTCGGCAAGTAAAAATCCATGTCCAATTTATTGGGATATCAAATATCTTGACGAAAACATCATCTGCAAAGCTCTTCTGTTATCAAACTCGGCAAGAAAATTGCCTTTTAGGGGCGAACAATTTAAGTTCGAAAATTTTCACAGATTACCTTTTGTCGATGAAATTCGGCGTTACTTTCTTTTGAAGGACATCAAACGTTACGAAGATATGAAAAAATAAATGAATGAATTAAAAACAAAAGAAACAGCTTTTATATTTTTTAGATATCACTGAAACGTCGTTTAGTACCTACTCTAATCACTTGATTGCCATATTGTTAAAGATCCTGTGAGAAATTCTGTGAAACCAGCTTTGTAGCAAACTGATCATTTGATGCTAAACGTTTTCTTTTTGCCATCTTGAGACATTAACTGATCAGTTCAGTGAGGTAATTAAATATTTAATATGCATATAGTTTGACATAATATTCATATACTTTGACCTATGAAAGTCTCGTTATTCAGTAGATTGAGTGTTTTCAGCTGGCTTATTTACATTATATAACCAACACTGAGAAGTTTGTCCAAAAGAACATCCTGATAAAACAAGTTTCTTCAATTCGACTAAGATCCATAAAGGAAGCGTCCAGAAAATCTCTTGGTTATCTAAGGTATGTCAAATTATTACATTTTCTATTGAATAATCATTTACTTTTCCATCCAAATTCTTCCAGTTGAGATATTAGAAGCCCAGACAGTTTCGGCAACTGGGTTGCAAATGTTTAATTGTCAAATATATCTAAGCTCGGAGTAGCAACAAACAGATATTAGGCTTGATACACTAACGGGACGGTCGTTTTCCCAAATACGACTTTTTCGCTTCAATGCATCTTTTGCAGTTTTTGCTGAAAGACAAATTCAAAGCATAAAGAGGACTAAAAAAATTTGAAATATAACCCCTGACTGAATGTGACATACGGCGCACGAGTAGAAAATACAAACTATATTATTATAACGCGTTAAAACTGAAATAAAACGAGAGAAAGTTTTGCACCATAGTCTTCATTTTATATGTTTGCTTGATTTTCACTAAACAATTTTCATCTTAGGGCGTCTTTTCCCGAGAAAGAAGGAAGAAGGAGGAAAAGCAAGCTGAATAGAATCAATATTGAGCAGGAAGGATTTCCCTAACGACAAGGCAGGTGAAAATTTTCAAACCTCTTTTAGATCGCTTTGTTAGTGTTTTATTTAGAATCTACAAGTAGCCTGTCCCAGGTCTCGGCCAGTGGGCGAGCGCGAGCGAAGCGAGCGAAGAAAAAATGAGGAGAAGCAGGCTAATCTACAAGTAGATTACGGTATGAATGTGTTAAATTTTAGGATAGAGTAGGCTTCGGCCGGTAGGTGTCCAACTCTCTTTGAAACTTCAAAGAATGTTGACTAAAGTAATTTTGAAAAATCCAAAATTCAAGTTTGAATCATTTTAAATTCTAATAGCGAAAAAACTTTAAAGGGAGAATTTTTTTATTCGCTTGTTTTGTTATTTTTTTACTTTCCATGTATCCGCAAAATTTTTGGACTAACCCTAGGACTCCTTCAAGGGCGATATTCGGTTGAATTCGATATGAATGAAAAGAGAAAATACAATAATTGTAAAACAGTTTCCAAAGTAGTTCATTGTGGAAATATTTTGGTGATTTCAATTTTTCTATTGTCCATTATTCGATTTATGCCTGAAGCAAATTCCGTCCGTCAAGAATTCAATTGAAAAAATATCTGATATTTTTACAGTTACAAAATTTTTGCCTGTCATTTTATTTCCTCGATACCCGAAATGTTTAATACTGAGACAAAACAAAACCAAAGGGCCTCTCACAGCCAAGCATGAACAAAGAAAGGTTTTATTTTATAATTATTGATCAATGAAACCTATAATTGTGCTTGGTTTCCCTGACAAAGGAATTATTTGAATGAAACTCGACAATAAAATCTCTCAGCTCGGAGTTGTCTGAGCTAAAAAATCCGACTGTACTTCCTTCGAATTTCACCGCTCTCCTTTTGAGCCTTCAATTGCCTCACTTTTTGTGGATACTGTAAAGATCAAGATTGCTGGCTTATTTGGAAAGAATTATCTTTTGCCCGATTTGAACTGTCCCACCTGCTGACATGGCTGGCTTTCATACAACTTGCGGTAAAAAAGCCTGAATCGGTGTACCTCGTCGCTTAACAATAATCAAGCGCTTTCTTTTCTTTTTTTAATGAAATTGTGATCATGCAAAGAAGCATAATTGTACTCAGTGTTAACCTGAAAATGAATTATCGGGTTGTTTACGTGGAATCGATCGCTCGGTTTATCATGGCTTATCTTTGACAGGCATGATCAGTCTGTTTCATTTGGAAGCGATCTTATTTCGACTTTTAGTTGCTGCAGCTAGCTGTTGTCACCAGCTGTGTTTCAGAAACTTGTTTTTGCGTATTGATATATCTTTGTTCTAGAAGTTTCTCATTTAAGGCCCAAATGTCAAACTAAAGCTGCCAAAGATCCAAAAGAAACTGCACACAACCCGGGAAAGTAACTCGTTCTGGCCTAAATTACCACTACAGAATTTTATTTAATAGCCGAGCGAGAACTGCGCGACTTATTGATCTGTAGTTTGCGCTGTGAAAATTAAAGTAGCTGTCAATTTTGTTGAAATGTTTTCGAATTATACATTCAACATACCTTATATAAAGGGAAACTGTTTAAATAAAAAAAACTCGGTATACTGTTCATGACAAAGAACAAGAAGCTGCAAATAGTGGGGGAGGGGGGGGGGGGGGGTAAATTTCGCTGTATTATAATGTTTTCACTGAGTTGATATATAAAGATTACAACATGAAAACCCTCGAAAAACCCAGTTTCGAAATCGCGTGACGTACTATAAATGGCGTTAGCTTTAATTTGTTCGCGTAAGTGAAATAAAATAGAAAATATAGGGGCGGCTTGCGTTTGGGAAAAAAAAAAAAAAACAAATGAACGATGGCTCTCGAATATCTTGTAGTAAATGCACGGGCATCTATCGGCGTAGCACGCACCTTCGGGTTCTTGAACTGCCGCTGGTGATCATGGCGAGTCTTACAATTTGCTACCCCTTTAGGCCTTCCACACCAACATTTCTCTGCTATTTTAGGATCAATTTGCACCTCCAGATTGTCCCAACAATGTTTTCTGCTCTCATCCCTAGCTCGGAATCCAAAATGTAGGGAAAGGAACCACCATAATGTGCATGTACCGCTGATGTGTAGCAGAAAATTGAATTTGCCGCTCACGAATAACTTTTCCTCCTCTTCAGTTGTTTGCGATACGCATTTGGCTTGTTTACTCGTCCTTTTTGCGGGATTGGCGTTGTTTATCGATCAAGTTAATTTATTGGAATAACGTTTCTCTACCCTAATTTCAGTTTAGGAATTTTTATGTATTCACTGTCAAAGATTATAGTTCTACAAGTGTATTGAAACCCTAATAAATTGATTTTGCTATTTCATTTGTTTCCTCGTTCTGGGAAACTAGAGAACGTCCATTGCATCTTTGCGCGCGCAAAATAGGAGCTCCTAATTTGTCCATTTCTCGGTACGTTTACTGACTATGGCCCATGTATGGTGTTTCCCTACGCGTATCGTCTAGTTTTCTTCTTCACTTTGTGGAGCCAAAACTGTGAACCATTTGCATTTGCATATATCCGTGGAAAACTCTCGTTTCGTCGTCTTCGCCGATTCTTCGTAAAAATAACTTTGTAATGGACCACTTCGGTTGTCCTCCGCCGATTCGAGCATTTTCGCTAAATTGTGTTCACTAAAAGTTTGTAAAGTTTGACACACTTTTAGAAAGTCCCATTTTTGGCATAAATATTGGCGATAAAAACGTATACGAAAAAAAAAAAACGAGGGTAACAGAGAGCCGCAATGTAGATATAAAGAAGTAAACCTTACGATGGGAGGATAATTGCCCGGAGATATAGTTGTCAACAGAATGGCATTTTCCTTTTTTACACTTTTTTTATTATTCAAATTAGCCAACAACCTACAGTGAAAACAATTTACTACGTCCATAATTTGATTGACAAACTCGCAAAAATAAACAGACGACAAGTACATTTACAAAGTTGTTTGCGTCGAAATACTAAATAGTCGATTAAAAGACTACCTGATAATTTTGCTGAACTGATTCCATCCAGGATTCCATTCATATTTAGACGGCCATTTGATGCTGCTTCTGCCAAAAATCTACAAGTAAGCTTGAAAGTAATTATTCTCGTCTGACGAAAACAAGCCACTTTTGCACCACATTCCCTGCCATTGCGGTTCTGATCGTCTCTCAAAAACACGGCAGATTAACTCTCTTACTGCATTCTCTCGTGTTATTTAATTAATAACTTCATAGCCGATGTTGACATTGTATTTCCATTTAATATTTCCATTAAACTTATATTATATTTCTGTTTGCAGTGTCACTGGTTTTCATTAGTACGGAGACCACTCACTAGGAACTGAAGATTCCTATTGATAAGGTAGCTTGAAGATTTTCTAGACTTTTTTTGATAATATTTCCCATATCAATATCATGATCTGTAGAGTTCATTATTCTTTCCACGTTTTTATGCCCAACGCTACGATAATCGCTCTTTTAGAAAGCATCATAATTAAGTGCAAAGTACGTTAAAACATTTTAATGAATACCTGCATGTTTACTGAGTTGTTTGTGCGCGGCAAATTATATTAAGACGCCGCTGTAGTGTACATTTGAACAACGTGCCACACGTTCTGTCGCGGCGGGAAAAGATCCTTTTGTTTTCAAAGTGTTTGAAGTCACTTTGAACGTTTTGTTTTCTTTAAAAAATAGCGCGATGGTTTTGACAAAATTATTAATTAACATCGACGAATTTTGTACAGTATGTCACGCCAGCAAGAAAAGATTAAAAATAATACAGCAATCATATTTTCAAAGGCTGCTGAAATTACATATTCGCTAATATTAGTATTTTGATATCATTACTACTTTTTCTCTTTGCAGTGTGACTGTTTACCATTTGCACTGAGACAACTTACCGGAACCAAAAGTTTTCTATTCACCAGGTAGTTGAAAACTTTCTAGTCTTCTTTTCTCATACTATTTTCCTGTAGGTTTCACCCTCTCTGTTGGAAAGAACACTGATTTGCCGCTGAGTTTTACCATGTTGTTTTTTCAAAAGCTATAATGATTCGCGCTGAAAAGTGAATACAGTTTTCTGCCAAAGTTTCTTTTGATTTTGGGCTCGAGCGCACCAAAGAATAACTACAAAACTACTTTTTTAAAAATTAAGTATTCGTCTTAACCATTAAACTAACTCGTTTTTCTCTTTACAGTGTAAATTGACCACTGAGGTGGGTTGAAAACCTTTTCAACTTTTTTTTCTGACTGACAGCAATTATATCTCCTCTCTTGTAGAAAGGCTTTGTTTTACTGTTTTTAACGAGGATCTAAAAGTCCAGTGCTAACTGCAGTAAGGCCATCCACTTTTCTCTCCGTTTCCGTCGAATGCGTTTCTCGAGTCGGTCGGTCGGATTAAAAAAACCCTTAAGGTGGCCCGCGGGTATTTATTTGTCTGACAGGTCCCTTTTTCAACGCGTTTTTTGAAAAGGAAAACATTAAGCGATTTCTTAGAATTTTTTTAAGCCTGATAGAAGAATCCTAAACTAATGTAAAATCATAACTGAAAATTGTGTCGATCACGCAATATTTTTCTAAGTTATAAGCAGTTTTCTGAAGCCTTCTTTTTTAATGAAACGCGATTATTTTTTACATGTCACGGTGAATGTTCTTGTAATGACCTCAGACAAGCTGGCAAATTGTCAAAGTTCACTAACAGCAAGTTACATGATCATCTTGACGAAATAGTGGATTCTTAATCTTGCTCTTAAACCAGCTAAATTTTTTCTGTCCGTCTCAACTGCTGCATAAATGTGATAGCTATCTTGACCAAATTTTCACCCCTTTAAAGGCTGATATCACTTAAAACTTAATCATAACACCAATTTTAATTAACATCAGTCTGATCGATGTTCTACGGTAAAAAAGGAAAGTTTTTTTCAAACAAGCTTAGATCAGCAAGAAAAAAGGAAAACCCTATTAACCATAAATTAAAAGGACTGAGTTATATTTTACGGCCGAGTTATTTTCCTCTAAGGTTAAGTCATCTTATCAATTTTCAAGAAATTGTTTTTACAGTGAAGTTAAGTTTACCAAACAGCTGAAATGGAAACTACGACAATATGAAGTCAATAATTATTTTAATAGCTTCATAGCATGTTGACATTGTATGCCATTAAACTTATTATATTTCTATTTGCAGTGCGACTGTGTTTTATTAGTACTGAGATCACTTACGAGGAACTGAAGGTTTCTATTGACAAGGTAGCTGGAAGATTTTGTAGACTTTTTTTGATAATATTTCCAATATTAATATCATGATCTCCCCTGCATTATTCTTTGTATGTTTTTTATGCCCAACGTAACGATAGTCGATCTTTAAGAAATCATCATAATTAAACACAAACATTTTAATAAATACCTGGTTACTTAGTAGTTTTTTGCGCGGCAAATTATATTAAGACGCCACCGTGGTGTAAATTTGAACAACCTCCGACACATTCTGTTGCGGTGGGAAGAAGATCTTTTTGTTTTGAAATGGTTTGAATAAAGAATGAACATCGTATTTACAAGCACATCTTCACAATCAGATAAAAGGCGAAAAGTCTTCAATCTACCCTGTCAACAAAAATCTCTCCTCCTGCTGAATTTTCTTGCGAACAAATAAATTCACACTATAAAGAGAAAGAAAAGGAGTTCATGCTTTGAAGGAAACGTGTAAAAAAATAAACAAACTAACAAGGGGCGCCCTTGCCCTAACAGGCTTTCTTAATTTCCAAAATATATGTGTACTTTCATTTTCCATCGAAGAGGGCAAAAGAGAGTTTTTATGCCTGCACATAAGCGGTGCAGGAGGATATTTTGAAGCCGTTCAACAAATTCGCAGTTCGTGTCTAGTCTAAAACACTCCGCTGCGCCTCGTGTTTTAAACTAGATAAAACACTGCTGCTCATTTATTTTAAATTTCTGTCAATCACATCACATAAATTCTTCTTGGCAAGGTGGTTTGAAAACCTTTTCAACTTGTTTTTCTGATTGACAGCAATTTTATCTCCTATCTTGTAGAAAGGCTTTGTTTTTCTGTTTTTAACGAGCTTGTGAAAGTCCAGTGCTAACAGCCATCCCCTTCTCTCTCCTTCTCCCTGCGTTTTTCTATCTTTTGTCGGTCGTCAGATTAACGTATTTTTTAAACAGAAAACATTAAGCGATTTCTTAGAATTTTTTTAAGACTGATAGTAGAATCCCGAAATGAAGTAAAATCATAAAAATTGTGGCGATCGTGCAAGATATTTCTAAGTTATAAGCAGTTTTCTGAAGCCGGTGAATTTTTTTGTAATGACCTCAAACAAGCTGGCAAACCGTCAAAGTTCACTCACAGCAAGTTACAGCAAGTTTCATTTCGGATGAAACTTCAGGTACTTTTGCTTTCAAAGTTGTCGTCACTTTGCAAACCTGCATGGTGTATTAAATTATTCTGTGTTGTTGGACGCGCGTTTTTAATTTGAAATTTCCCACGATTTTCTGCCGCCTGGGAATGGCTTTGCTTTTGAACGTGCAATTACCAAGCAATAGAAATATTGCTAGAATATCGATCCATCTCTCGTTATTCACGATTACCAAGTTTTAATGGTAGTCGATTTGGGGAAACATTTTAACAAGTAGATTAACGAAATAAAAGTAACTTGACGTTTCGACGACTTCATGCCGTCATTATCGAAAGTGAAATGTGAAAGAATTAACATAAGATATATATACAAAAATAGAAGCGTGAAAAACAAATACAAAATTACATAAAGCATGATAAGCGCATATTAAACAAAAAGTTTCGCGCGAATACAGTCCGCTTGAGTGTTCAGTGTCGGTCTTTTCTTTGGAATGTATAACATTTCGAAAATTTAGCACTCAAGCTTGCTTCGGCATTTCTTAAGAATTGTCAAGTTGTAACGGAGGTTAGAGGGTTTAACACTATGCTCGTCCTTTAGGTGTTTTCCAATTACGGAATGTTTGTGCTCCTCGACAAGTTGGAGTAGATGGCGGCGTGTGTACCCAATATAATTTGTATCGCACAAAACATATTTATATTCATAAAACACGCTTTGCTGGTTGACTATGGGAGACTTCACTTCCGCTTCTCCCAGGTCGTCAACGATCTTCTTGCTCGTAAAGATTGGCTGCAACTCATGATCGATTTTTCTACCAAGGTCGCGAAGTTGTTTGCGAACCACATCGGCAGATTTCTGATCTTTATAAGGTATAATGATCCTAATGGGGCTGTCAGATGGTGTGTGAATTAGGTCGGGAAGGTGATGGACACGAATGATAGCCGAGTCGATAAGCTTCTCTGGATATTTTAATTTCAAAAAAATCCCCTTTAAATTCTTACATTCTTGTGTAAGGAACTCTCGTGTAGACGACAAACGTTTTGCACGGTCTAGCATAGTTCTTAGAAGCGACTGTTTGTACCTGCCGTCGACATGACTCTGGAAGTGCAGGAGAAGTCCTTTATTCGTCGTCTTTCTGTAGACACGGGTTTCCAGACGGTGGTCTACTTTGATGATCTCCATACCAATGAATGGTAAACGGTTGTTGGTAGCTGCCTCCATGGTAAATTGAATAGAGGGATGGGCTTCATTTAGAGTAGTAAGTAGGTCAGTGGCGTCGGAGTGGTCACGTACTAAAGCTAGCGTGTCGTCCACGTATCTCTTGTAGAACCTCGGAAGCTTGTTCTCACGTTCGAGTTTCTCTTCCACTGAGCACATAAAGACATTTGCCCAGTGAGCGGACCTAATGGTGACACCATCGTGACAACGTCGATCTGTTCGTACAGTTTCCATTAAACTGAAATAGCTGTTTTTTTGCAGCGACGTTTAGCAGCTCGATTAAGTGCCGACTAAAATCGACTTTCGGCGGCACAAGTCGAAAAATTGATTTTGCTCATATTTTGCACAAAGATAGGTCCTAGTGAGAAACTAAACGGACTGCAGTTAGTTTGTCCTGACACAGCCTCCTTTCGTAGAAATATGCAAAAAACGATTTCGCCCCGTTTGGGCTCAAAATCCACTTCCGGTTACACTGATTTTTGATCGTCTCGCGCATTATACTACAGCTGTTCATGAATCTTTCAATGATACTGTAATCTTTTGAGGTCTTCATTGTATGACTGAGCGAAAAGTAAAACAAATGGAGATTAGTTTTGATCCCGAAACAGGCCTAAAATGACAGGCTAAATTTGCAAATATGTCGCAAGCGAAATTATGCAGTAAAACATTGCCATTTTTTCTATGGGCGATAACTTTAAATATCGTAAAAATACTTTCTATAGGTAAAGTATACACCCATCTACTATAATATCAAAAAAATATATATATCTCTGGGGAGATGGTTTTCAGTGGCCCGCTTTGGCCTGTGTTTATCACTAATTTTGCCGAAAATCTGTTGTTTGAAGTGTAAACAATTGCGTGACACGGCTGGTCACAATTCCCGAGAGTTTTCAAGTTTTGAGTGAGAGTCGGTAATGATATTGGAAAACGAATAGATATCACCCGCATATTGTAGATAGGAACTTAAAGAGATAATTTTACTTCTTTAATTATTTATAACGAATTTGGATCTATTTTTTAGGTGGTTCTTTTCCCGCGGGTAGCTTAGTGTTGTTTACTTTTCTTCAGCTGAAATTTAAATTAGATAAACATGTGCATGCGATGTTTTGTCCATACGTAGTGTATTTACCTTTAATAATTAAGTACTGGGGTGATACCTGGGTGCTCTAATGGGAGGGTGCTTTAATACGAGGATAAACTACTCATCCTGACTCATACAAATGGCCGATTAAGTCGATTGACAAATAACCTATTCTCAGTGGTTTCTCACACTAAAATTAGTAACAAATTGTTTTAGGGTGGACTTCACTGTCTGTAATAACGATATGAAATAATAATGATCTGTTTAGAGAATTCATAGCGTTCAGCGTCGGCAAAAAAAAAAAGAAAAAAGAAAAAACAATGACGAAAGATCGCATAGTCCAGCACACGTTTAATAAAAATATTATGACATCGAAAATTTGTTTGCGCTTCAGTCATACTTGGTACACATGTAAAAAAAATCCCCACTTTCACTTCATTCGTTGCATGATCTTTCTAGGGATATATTTTGGTCTAGTGTCATTTCTGTTCTAGTACTGTACGTTCGCTAGATAAACACATTACATTTGTGGACATAAACTGGTGAATCTAGTGGAGAGGAAGAAGACCAGTTCTTCCCTTTTGTTTAAAAACATCGGAATTTTCTTGTCATGAAATCTGTGCCAACTACATTCCACCTTCACCCCCCTTTTCAGGAAAGGAAAAGCCACTTTTCTTCGCCGCTCCTTTTCTCTGGTCCTTTTGATCCGGCTGTCCACGGATAGCGGTTTCAGTTGCATAAGGCAATTTTCTCTATGCGAAACGTCCCTGAAAATTATCAGCCAATTTTCGGAGGATGGAGAACTGTTGTACTTAAAATGGGTGGGACGGAGTGGGATGAAGCCAACAGGTCTGTGGAATGTCAGAGGTCGAGAGGGGTGGGGCGTGGGGTGACTTGCGGGGTGGGGTTTCAAAATATTTCAACAACGAACATGTATGTAGAAAAAAGCACCTACGAATCCTACTTAGTAATGTTGATCTCGATCAAATTCTAATAAAACAGATTTCTCAATTCTCAAACACTGGGTGGAGAACAGACAACTTCTTTGCAGGTTTTCACTTAGCCTGTTCCAGGCTCTCGGTAGCTGGGGCGAGCGAGGAAAAAAAAAGGGGACTCTCTCGGTAGTTGGGGGCGGACGAAAAAAGCGGGCGAGCGAGGAAAAAAAGGGGGGGGGGGATTCTCTCGGTAGTTGGGGGCGGACGAAAAAAGCGGGCGAGCGAGGAAAAAAAAGGGGAACTCTCTCGGTAGTTAGGGGTGGACGAAAAAAGCGGGCGAGCGAGGAAAAAAAGGGGAACTCTCTCGGTAGTTGGGGGCGGACGAAAAAAGCGGGAGGGCGAGGAAAAAAAGGGGGACTATGTCGGTAGTTGGGAGCGAGCGAAAAAGGCGGGCGAGCGAGGAAATAAAGGTTGAGACTCTCTCGGTAGTTGGGGGCGAGCGAAAAAGGCGGGCGAGCGAGGAAAAATAGGGGGGAACTCTCTCGGTAGTTAGGGCGGACGAAAAAAGCGGCCAAGCGAGGAAAAAAAGGGCGGGGACTCTCTCGGTAGTTGGGAACGGACGAAAAAAGCGGGCGAGCGAGGAAAAAAGGGGGGAACTCTCTCGGTAGTTGGGGCGGACGAAAAAAGCGGGCGAGCGAAGAAAAAAAGGACGGGGACTCTCTCGGTAGTTGGGGGCGGACGAAAAAAGCGGGCGAGCGAGGAAAAAAAGGGGGGGACTCTCTCGGTAGTTGGGGGCGGACGAAAAAAGCGGGCGAGCGAGGAAAAAAAAGGGGAACTCTCTCGGTAGTTAGGGGTGGACGAAAAAAGCGGGCGAGCGAGGAAAAAAAGGGGAACTCTCTCGGTAGTTGGGGGCGGACGGAAAAAGCGGGAGAGCGAGGAAAAAAAGGGGGGGCTCTCTCGGTAGTTGAGAGCGAGCGAAAAAGGCGGGCGAGCGAGGAAATAAAGGTTGAGACTCTCTCGGTAGTTGGGGGCGAGCGAAAAAGGCGGGCGAGCGAGGAAAAAAAGGGGTGAACTCTCTCGGTAGTTGGGGGCGGACGAAAAAAGCGGGCGAGCGAGGAAAAAAAGGGGGGGACTCTCTCGGTAGTTGGGGGCGGACGAAAAAAGCGGGCGAGCGAGGAAAAAAAAGGGGAACTCTCTCGGTAGTTAGGGGTGGACGAAAAAAGCGGGCGAGCGAGGAAAAAAAGAGGAACTCTCTCGGTAGTTGGGGGCGGACGAAAAAAGCGGGAGAGCGAGGAAAAAAAGGGGGGCTCTCTCGGTAGTTGAGAGCGAGCGAAAAAGGCGGGCGAGCGAGGAAAAATAGGGGGGAACTCTCTCGTTAGTTGGGGGCGGACGAAAAAAGCGGGCGATCGAGGAAAAAAAGGGGGGACTCTCTCGGTAGTTGGGGGCGGACGAAAAAAGCGGGTGAGCGAGGAAAAAAAGGGGAACTCTCTCGGTAGTTGGAGGCGGACGAAAAAAGCGGGAGAGCGAGGAAAAAAAGGGGGGCTCTCTCGGTAGTTGAGAGCGAGCGAAAAAGGCGGGCGAGCGAGGAAAAATAGGGGGGAACTCTCTCGGTAGTTGGGGGCGGACGAAAAAAGCGGGCGAGCGAGGAAAAAAAGGGGGGACTCTCTCGGTAGTTGGGGGCGGACGAAAAAAGCGGGTGAGCGAGGAAAAAAAGGGGAACTCTCTCGGTATTTAGGGGTGGACGAAAAAAGCGGGCGAGCGAGGAAAAAAAGGGGAACTCTCTCGGTAGTTGGGGGCGGACGAAAAAAGCGGGAGAGCGAGGAAAAAAAGGGGGGGCTCTCTCGGTAGTTGAGAGCGAGCGAAAAAGGCGGGCGAGCGAGGAAATAAAGGTTGAGACTCTCTCAGTAGTTGGGGGCGAGCGAAAAAAGCGGGCGACCGAGGAAAAATAGGGGGGAACTCTCTCGGTAGTTGGGGGCGGACGAAAAAAGCGGGCGAGCGAGGAAAAAAAGGGGGGGACTCTCTCGGTAGTTGGGGGCGGACGAAAAAAGCGGGCGAGGGAGGAAAAAAAGGGGAACTCTCTCGGTAGTTAGGGGTGGACGAAAAAAGCGGGCGAGCGAGGAAAAAAAGGGGAACTCTCTCGGTAGTTGGGGGCGGTCGAAAAAAGCGGGAGAGCGAGGAAAAAAAGGGGGGCTCTCTCGGGAGTTGAGAGCGAGCGAAAAAGGCGGGCGAGCGAGGAAATAAAGGTTGAGACTCTCTCGATAGTTGGGGGCGAGCGATAAAGGCGGGCGAGCGAGGAAAAATAGGGGGGAACTCTCTCGGTAGTTGGGGGCGGACGAAAAAAGCGGGCGAGCGAGGAAAAAAAGGGGGGACTCTCTCGGTAGTTGGGGGCGGACGAAAAAAGCGGGCGAGCGAGGAAAAAAAGGGGAACTCTCTCGGTAGTTAGGGGTGGACGAAAAAAGAGGGCGAGCGAGGAAAAAAAGGGGAACTCTCTCGTAGTTGGGGGCGGACGAAAAAAGCGGGAGAGCGAGGAAAAAAAGGGGGACTCTGTCGGTAGTTGGGAGCGAGCGAAAAAGGCGGGCGAGCGAGGAAATAAAGTTTGAGACTCTCTCGGTAGTTGGGGGCGAGCGAAAAAGTCGGGCGAGCGAGGAAAAATAGGGGGGAACTCTCTCGGTAGTTGGGGGCGGACGAAGAAAGGGGGCGAGCGAGGAAAAAAGGGGGGAACTCTCTCGGTAGTTGGGGCGGACGAAAAAAGCGGGCGAGCGAGGAAAAAAAGGGGGGAGACTTTCTCGGTAGTTGGGGGCGGACGAAAAAAGCGGGCGAGCGAGGAAAAAAAAGGGGAACTCTCTCGGTAGTTAGGGGTGGACGAAAAAAGCGGGCGAGCGAGGAAAAAAAAGGGGAACTCTCTCGGTAGTTGGGGGTGGACGAAAAAAGCGGGCGAGCGAAGAAAAAAAAGGGGAACTCTCTCGGTAGTTAGGGGTGGACGAAAAAAGCGGGCGAGCGAGGAAAAAAAAGGGGAACTCTCTCGGTAGTTAGGGGTGGACGAAAAAAGCGGGCGAGCGAGGAAAAAAAAGGGGAACTCTCTCGGTAGTTAGGGGTGGACGAAAAAAGCGGGCGAGCGAGGAAAAAAAGGGGAACTCTCTCGGTAGTTGGGGGCGGACGAAAAAAGCGGGAGAGCGAGGAAAAAAAGGGGGACTCTCTCGGTAGTTGGGAGCGAGCGAAAAAGGCGGGCGAGCGAGGAAATAAAGGTTGAGACTCTCTCGGTAGTTGGGGGCGAGCGAAAAAGGCGGGCGAGCGAGGAAAAATAGGGGGGAACTCTCTCGGTAGTTGGGGGCGGACGAAAAAAGCAAGCGAGCGAGGAAAAAAGGGGGGAACTCTCTCGGTAGTTGGGGGCGGACGAAAAAAGCGGGCGAGCGAGGAAAAAAAGGGGGACTCTCTCGGTAGTTGGGAGCGAGCGAAAAAGGCGGGCGAGCGAGGAAAAAAAAGGGGGACTCTCTCGGTAGTTGGGAGCGAGCGAAAAAGGCGGGCGAGCGAGGAAAAAAAAAGGGGGACTCTCTCGGTAGTTGGGAGCGAGCGAAAAAGGCGGGCGAGCGAGGAAAAGAAAGGGGGACTCTCTCGGTAGTTGGGAGCGAGCGAAAAAGGCGGGCGAGCGAGGAAAAAAAGGGGGAGACTGTCTCGGTAGTTGGGAGCGAGCGAAAAAGGCGGGCGAGCGAGGAAATAAAGGTTGAGACTCTCTCGGTAGTTGGGGGCGAGCGAAAAAGTCGGGCGAGCGAGGAAAAATAGGGGGGAACTCTCTCGGTAGTTGGGGGCGGACGAAGAAAGGCGGCGAGCGAGGAAAAAAGGGGGGAACTCTCTCGGTAGTTGGGGCGGACGAAAAAAGCGGGCGAGCGAGGAAAAAAAGGGGGGAGACTCTCTCGGTAGTTGGGGGCGGACGAAAAAAGCGGGCGAGCGAAGAAAAAAAAGGGGAACTCTCTCGGTAGTTAGGGGTGGACGAAAAAAGCGGGCGAGCGAGGAAAAAAAAGGGGAACTCTCTCGGTAGTTAGGGGTGGACGAAAAAAGCGGGCGAGCGAGGAAAAAAAGGGGAACTCTCTCGGTAGTTGGGGGCGGACGAAAAAAGCGGGAGAGCGAGGAAAAAAAGGGGGACTCTCTCGGTAGTTGGGAGCGAGCGAAAAAGGCGGGCGAGCGAGGAAATAAAGGTTGAGACTCTCTCGGTAGTTGGGGGCGAGCGAAAAAGGCGGGCGAGCGAGGAAAAGAAAGGGGGACTCTCTCGGTAGTTGGGAGTGAGCGAAAAAGGCGGGCGAGCGAGGAAAAAAAGGGGGAGACTGTCTCGGTAGTTGGGAGCGAGCGAAAAAAGCGGTCGTTAATCTGAAGAATCAACATGCCATAAATCATATCTTGTTCTCAAAATAAAGATAATTTAATTAGCAATTAAAAAAGTCGCCAAAGAAATTAGATTCAAGGCTGGTACAACTTTTACGTTAAATTCTGGCATGAATC
Organism: Meandrina meandrites; assembly: GCA_963693305.1. Classification (NCBI taxonomy): domain Eukaryota; kingdom Metazoa; phylum Cnidaria; class Anthozoa; order Scleractinia; family Meandrinidae; genus Meandrina; species Meandrina meandrites. The sequence goes on from OY855903.1 coordinate 64,444,951, forward strand.
ATATTCAAAATTTCAGTTGTATGAAAAGTGCTATTCGTGCTGAAAATAGATCTTTGTCTATAACTGTCATGTATGCGTCATCGTTTATCACTGTGTAAATCAAAAAGGCACGATGGGAATAAACGCACGAGGTTGTGACAACATGGCGTATGTTTGTCGTGTACATAACATGGTGTCAGAATAAGTCGAATTAACGCCCAAAAGAAAGCCACCGAGCTTTGACAACGAATCCAGATACAGTCTTAAAGAGAAAGCGAAGAAAATGGACGGAAATTCTTCAGCTGGAAGCACTCCAAAGATGGATTGGTCGAGCGGTGATTTACCGAGTGCGTGGAAAAGCTTCAAACAACACTGTGAGTTCACTTTTGGTGGTCCTCTCAAGCAAAAAAGTGAAGAGGTAAAGTGCAACTACCAAACCAAGGTGTCACAAACCACCCACAGTTCTAAAGTCAGTAAAGCACCTGTTCCCACTGCAGAAACACCACCTCCGCAAGTGCAGAAACCTACAGGCGTATGTTTGTCGTGTACATAACATGGTGTCAGAATAAGTCGAATTAACGCCCAAAAGAAAGCTTAGTTTAGACCAAGTTCAGATTCGCAAAAAAAAAAAAAAAAAAAAAAAAAAAAAAAAAAAAAGAAAGGGAGATGTCATGTATGCGTCATCGTTTATCACTGTGTAAATCAAAAAGGCACGATGGGAATAAACGCACGAGGTTGTGACAACATGGCGTATGTTTGTCGTGTACATAACAATAACTTGGAAAAGTAATGTTCTGCTTTCAATTGATCCGTCAACCATAAAATTCTTTAATTTTCAGTTACACTGTCATGTCTAATTGAAAATGAATTAAACCAACATTTTTTAGTGTTAGATTTTCCTGCTGTATAAGACTAGAATAAAACGAGTGATAACAAATTTGCATAAAACACAGGCGACGAGATCAGCGAAAAAATACTTTAATTATTACCCGAGTTCCCTTTAGATCACGTAAAGAAATAACCAAACAATATCGACCCGTGATTACGTCCATCAGTGAATCTGAGAATGCTTAAACCTTCCTTTATAAGACCTGGTTTTGTGAATGATGGTGAGAACTTCAGGATGGTGAGAACTCACCTGTTCAATAAATTTAACTGAATTAATTACCGTCTAACATTTTGTGATCAAAGTTTGTAAACATCACGCAACGTTTCCAAAACGGGTGAACGGAGAAAATCTCACATTGCTCCTACTTCTTCAAGGAGTTCACCAACTGGCCCATTTATTTGCATGATTTTTTTAGCTGAATTCTTACAAGAGCGTCAAACGTACTTTTAAAAAGAATTATTTTATTCGTGGTTTACCAGCCGTGTCACGCAATTGTTTACACTTCAAACAACAGATTTTCGGCAAAATTAGTGATAAACACAGGCCAAAGCGGGCCACTGAAAACCATCTCCCCAGAGATTTTTTTTTGATATTATAGCAGACGGGTGTATACTTTACCCATAGAAAGTATTTTTACGATATTTAAAGTTATCGCCCATAGAAAAAAATGGCAATGTTTTACTGCATAATTTCGCTTGCGACACATTCGCGAATTTAGTCTGTCAGTTTAGGCTCGTTTCGGGATCAAAACTAATCTCCATTTGTTTTATTTTTCGCTCAGTCATACAATGAAGACCTCAAAAGATTATAAATATCATTGAAAGATTCATAAACAGCTGTAGTATAATGCGCGAGACGATCAAATTTTCACAAAATTCAGTCTAACCGGAAGTGGATTTTGAGCCCAAACGGGGCGTAATCGTTTTTTGCATATTTCTACGAAAGGAGGCTGTGTCAGGACAAACTAACTGCAGTCCGTTTAGTTTCTCACTAGGACCTATCTTTGTGCAAAATATGAGCAAAATCGATTTTTCGATTTGTCCCGCTGTTCGGTCGAAATTTGTAGAAAGGCGCACTTAAGTCGTCTTTGGTGATGTCCAAGTTGTGAGTGTTGTTAAACCAATTGTCGTCAAAGCTTTATCTGCCAAGAGATGGATAGTCTCATCCAGTGGAACATTTGTCAAGAGCGCTGTGAAATCATATGAGACTAGAAAATCATTTTCGTCGATTTGGAGGTGCTGGATTTCTTCGGCAAACTGGAAAACATCAGAGATTGTGTACTGGTTTATAGATAGAGTTTCCATGTGGCTAGAGGGTAATTGTAAGTTCCAGCTGCCGATAGGATCGGTCTCAGCGCAAGACGTTCCCTATGTGTCTTGGGGAGGCCGTACTATTGGGCTAGTCGAGATCCCTTCTGGTAAACGGAGTCAGCTATTTCTTGTGGAAGGATTCTGCGAACTACTGATTCGAGATGCTTCTCTTTCACAAAAAGCGGATGGTAATACTTAGGTGGCCTTCCTCTCATGTTTGGTCTCTGCTGCTCAACGGTCTTGAATTTTGTTCGATCATTGATAGATGCCTCACTCAACAATCGGATGTAATCAGACTTATCCATGATTTGTATATATATCTTATGTTAATTTTTTCACATTTCACTTTCGATCATGACGGCATAAAGTCGTCGAAACGTCAAGTTACTTTTATTTCGTTAATCTTCTTGTTAAAATGTCTCTAAGTTTTAAACACGAATATTCACGAATATTCCATGATTCCTATACATGTTCAGCTATGAGCTGCTATGATTCATGATTCACGGTTCCCCTTCCACCCCGACTCTGTCACGTAATTGTACATTAAATCTATTTTTGTAGTTGTATATATAGCCTTTTGATTTCAAATGTTCAATAAGCTGAAGATGGCATAAGTCATGCTGAAATACGTCTTTAAAACGTTGTTTCCTGTTGTTAAAATTCGTTATTGTACTTATTGTACCAAAAAACTAATACATTACTCATTAATTTGTCTCATTTCTCGTCATCACTTGTTTCTCTCCACAGATACATATCCCTCAACAAGGGTAATTATCTCCAACAACAAATAAAACAGAAGTGAGATTTCAAGATGTTTTCGTTTCCTGAATGTGTTATCTGGCTTGCTGTGGGCTTAGCCGAGTGTGTTGCTATAGTTACACTTAACATCATAGCAATAATTGTTTTTATAAAAAATCGTAACCTGCGCAAGCGTGGCACGTACTTAGTTATTAATTTGGCAGTTGCAGATATGATGGTTGGAGGAATTGCTACGTTTGAACTATTCTATTTGGTTGGAGTAGTCTGTAATGTCTGGAAGTTCGACCTTACTGAAAACCGGGCAGGCTACGTACTATTTACACTCCTCCGTTTGTTCACTCTTTCCTCTTTAACAAACATAGCAGCAATTTCTGTTGAACGGCTGCACGCGACAGTGCGGCCGTTCAAACATCGCCTAATTAAAAAATGGGTTTACGTATTAACAATTGCCGTTGTTTGGGTTACAGCTGGTTTGTTGTCAAGTACTCTTACAGTTCTATTGGTATTTAAAGGTCCAAGTTATTTTTTTTACTTATGGAATTCATTCGTTGGAATTTGCCTAATAGTCATTTGTATTTCTTACGCGTCCATTATTATTAAAGTCCGTTGTGGAGCGCAACCGCAACACCATGGTGCAGCCAGTAGGGAAAGAAAACTGACCATGACATTGTTGATCGTGACTGTCGTATCTCTGATGTTGTACCTGCCATTTATTATATTCTATTTTCTCCGTTATACCACTGACGTTATAACGTCTGTTCGGTTGTCTTATATACTGCTTCTTTTATATTGTGCAAACTCGCTTGTAAATCCTATATTATATGCTATCCGCCTGCCAGAATACAGATCAGCTGTACTTGCACTCTTTCGCAGACGACCTCAGCAACAAAGACAGGTTGCAGTTATTCCTCTTCGTAACTTGTAATGCGAATAATATGAGGCTTTATTCCCTTCTTCTATCTAGCTTTGTGATTTTCAAATTTTATAATGACTGAAATTGTAAATGAATGAACACGTCGACGAAAAATAATTACCTTTTGAAGTTTTAGATAGAAACACTCTTTTTTATATTAGAACGTCTAATTTTGCGGCCGAGGCTGAACCGCAACGGAATTTTTTTTCATATTTTTTGCCTAAAACATTCTTAGACATGTTCTTACGTGATATAGAATTTAAGAGAACTGATATTAAGAAACCTAGAAAAGACGGTTATTGTGCGCGTCAACATTGAGCTATTTGATATACACTTAATTTGAATAACGTTGTCGTGGAAAAAAGCAAAATGAAAAAAGGCAAATAGGAATTAATTAGGTATTACAACGACATGTTTAAAATTCGTCAGAAGAAACCGCCTCAAAAATCCTCAAAACACACGTAAATCAGTTTATCTTATAACACGATTGAGATCTGTACAGATAGAAACTCGTGAGTTTCCTGTAAATTTATTCAGCTGTAACGATAAAGCTAATTAATTTTTTTGCTTGTTTTTTTTTTTTTTTTTTCATTTTCTATCATAAAATTTAATTCGATAGAAATTCGCGTTGTTACTAGTTGTTTTTAGCTCGATATAGAACTAAATAGAAATGCTTTACTTCTCATTTTAAGGTTAGGTGAATTCTTAGCATGTTCTTAAAATCTGGGCCAATAACAGTTCTTGAAAAATGGTTCTTATATAAAAAAGAGTGTAGAGACAAATTCCAGGCTATATCATCCACAGTTTAGCTGACGATTTGCTTGATACTCGTGTTATACCATCTTGAGAGCATGTGATGTTTATGATTTATTGGCCCTGAACATCTTAACAATATCAAGCTGATATCGATACAGAGTCTCTACATGACTGGGCTGAGAATGAGTTTGTTGAATTAAGGTCAAGTTTCGAAAATAAGGGCAATCCACAGTGGAAAAGTCCCATCTACTAATCGTGGAGACCTAACTAAAAACCTAATTAAAATCATTTGCTTACTATGAATATTACAAAGAAATTTGTGGACACACATATATATAAAAACCTTATTACAAGTATTAACTTATCTAAAAACTACAAATTTGTTAAAATTATGTTTTCTAAACTATGTTAAAATATTAAAATTATGTATATTATGTACATATATATAAAAACCTATTTACAACTATAAACTTAGCTAAAATCTACAAATATAGTTACAGTTATGTATTTTAAATATGTTAAAATACTAAAATTATGTATATTATGTACATATATATATGTCTGATTTTATGAAAACGGGGTCAGCGTTATTTTCAGCGCTCTGTGCGAAATTCGCCGTAAACGTTTTTTCCAAAGTAGACGATATAAAAACTAAAGGAAATGTCATTTTTTTTCTCTCTCTTCTCCTTTGACTTATTAACCCTTTCGCGCTGTTTAAGATTTTTTTTCTTCGTTTCTCGGCCCTCTTTTCAGCCTACTAAGGCCCCAAAGGTACATTGCCAAAGAGACCGGGGAGACTTTTCTTTGACCCCATTTTCATAAATTCACGTATATATATAAACCTAATTACAGCTATTAACTTAGCTAAAAACTACAAATATGTTAAAATTATGTAACTTAAACTATATTAAACTATTAAGATTATGCATATTAATTGTAAAATTATCTAAACGGCCAGTTATTCTTGGCATAGGCTGCAGCCTCGACAGTCACTGACATTAAGGACAACGAATTAGGAACAACGAATTAGGGATTAGTTGTAGTTATTATTATGTTTTTATTTCTTTAAACAAAGACAAGTTGTTATCTTTAATAACAAGTAATTTAAAGTACTACTTTTGTTAATTTATAAGGTTATTATATCAAGAATGGAAACAGTTATTTTAATCACGATGTTCTATTACACGATTATGATATTTTGTAAACGATGTTATAATACATCTTTGAAACTTGATAGATGTCCAAACACATACTCAGTGTTATAATACATCTTTGATTATATTATTTGCTGTAAATTATAAGATAAATAAAAACTTGCCGTTGCTACAAATTGTTTTTGTTTTCTTTGTGTTGAGAGTACTGCATAATTTATTTTTACAAACCTCTTAAATACAATTTACTGTAACGGCCAAATGTTGATAGTTGATTATCATTCTGACCTATGAACAATCTCGATGATAAAGACATGGTAAACACGTTACTTCGAGTGAAATGCCGATAATCAAATAAGAACACGTTCAATCAAGTGCGCCATTACATGCACGGTAGAACAAAAACGAAGGGGTCACGTGACCCCAAACGATGGGGAAATAACGGGAACCCAGCAACATTTACACGTACACCCTAACCCTACATTCGCAGGTCATCTTCCTCTGGCGACGTAAACATTTTAACAACAATATTACCATCGTCATGTCCACAAGAAGCTCAACTTGCGATCAATGAAATACATCCCTATGATCTAAAAAGATAAAGTCTGGGTTTGGGCCTAGTGGACCATCAGGCCGGAACTCATCCTGGTTTCAAGCATCCTGGAATGCTATTCCATCGTAGGGCTGCTTCCCAGTATTTATACACCTGTGTTGAGAGAGGCACTGTGAGGGTAAAGTGTATTGCCCAAGAACACAGCACACTGACTCCGGACACCTTGATCCGGAGTCCAGCGTACTAACCATTAGGCCACCACGCCTCGATATCCCACCCCTATATATCATCTAAACAGTGTTGTTGCTGTTTTTTTCACCATCCATGACTAGAAACCTTATCACGTGATCCATGAAAATATCTACTTTTATTATTCCACTATTGCGCCATTTTACCATATAATGGCAAAACAACGCGCAAAATATGCCACGTTATTACACTGAGGAACAGGGCAAAAATACGAACAGAAAGCCGAGCGACAAAATGGCCGTGCCCAAGTTACTTTTATTAGTGGAATAATAAATCCCTTATTCGATGGTTTAACATTTTTTTTTTTTGTAAGTAAAAGTATACACTACCTGACCTCATTTACAATTTTTGTTTACGACCACCATTGTGAAACCCCGTTTCAATTGACACTAAAACTCGTAATTAAGGCCGCGCTGGACCCTTGCTCATTAATAAATTCATTAGCAATTTATTTTGACGGGGTGTCATGTTGTAAATGTTTAATTCTTCGAATTTTGAACACCGATTCCTTCAAAACTTATCAAGGATAATAGGGGTTGATGGAATTTTATCATGATTGTCGTTTTGCTGAGAGATGACCGTTTACTTTGATGTTACAAGTTCGTAAGTGTTAATCTGCAGATAATGCGATTTTGTGTCCAAGTTTCCAGCTAGAATAGCGCACCAAATTAAACAACTATATAACCTAGTGGTAAATCACAACCTCTTTTGTGTTCTGGTCAGAACGAAATTCTCGAATTCAATAATTACTAGGAGTTATTGGCTCCTAAGAGGGTAAAAATGTGAAATCTAAACTTTGAAACGTGCTATCTTCTTTTTGAAAAGGGATTTTAAAAATCCGTTTTGACCAGAACACAATAGAGTACACCAAGTTTATGTTCCCTGCAAACCAAGTCATGAAATTCTGTATCGGTGGAGAAAACTTGGACACAAAATTGCAGGTTTTGCCGCTTCCGAAGACCTACCGAGTCAGTGTTTACAACCACGTGCGTTTTATTGGGTCACCCACTACCTCTCGGAACGAGTTACTTCATTGGTTCTTAAAACAACAGATAACAGGTCATAACAATGCCCCTAGCCCTGAATAACAATAGAGGTAGTGTTTACAGCGGGCGAATGAAAATAGAGGTTCCAGAGAGGTAGTGTCTTACTGGCTTTATTCGAAGCTTCGAATCTAATTATGCTGAATTATGATAATTCCCTACGTTCCAGCGCACAGGACACAAAGCGGAGAACAATAATATGTAATTACTTATACAAAGAACTTTAAGAAATATATTCTCATGAATATTTCGATTGTTTGTCGGCTTCAGTCGTCGCAGTTCGTGCATACTCTTAAAATAAATGCATACATAATTATAGCAAGGGTCCAGCGCGACCTTAAAGGCTCTTGTAAGCGACTTCGTCCATAAGCGAGGGTGACCACTTTTCCTTTGTTTTTAAGCTCCCCTAAGAGGGTGGGGGAGGGGGGGTGGGGGTGGTGACAAATGATCACATCAACGTTATTCTGATTCATTTAAGTCAACACTGAAATCAGCACATTTATCGAATTTTAAGTAATATAAAACTTCACGGTCTAGTGAAATCAAGCAGCAAATGATTTATCCCGAAATTAGAAACCCCGCGAAAAGCATTCTTGTTTAACGCCACGGCTAGACTAGCCCTAGGTCTTAACTTTGCGCGGTCTATTTACCCATCAGGAAGTGAATTTTGGCCGGTTTAAACGGCTAAAACGAGGTGAAAAAAAGTTTTTTTGTGTGTGTTCTGTTTAGGATTGTACGTAGATTCAATAAAAAAGAAATTACGTCATAAAAGCATATATTGAACTCAAGCTTTTTCTACAATAACAATTAGACTACGCGACCTGGTTTCTTTGAGCGATGTAGTTAACTCGTCTGCGCCTAATTCAGAACTTTGTACCTGCGTTCAGATACTTGTTATAAAGGAAATTTGTCTCCAACTATTATTTTGCAGCTTGGAGAGAATGCATATTTAGGACACATTTTAAGTAAAAGAACTGAATAATATATATTTTAGATTACATCACTTAGCGTGTGTCTACAGCACTTTCGGTTGACTTAATGCATTGGACGGGTTTTCATTTGAAATCGAGATCAAAGGGTAAATGTTATTTTGCTTTGGACTTAAATTTAACGGTGTTTTACGATCTTCCTGTCCATTGTCGTTATGTCAGGTCAATCAATAAAACCCGCAAACCCTCCATATGTGTTCTTTATTTTATTGACGCAAGAAAAACGGGTCGACAGTGAGAGTACAAACGTGAATTCAAATTCCTTAAGCAAGCATACTAGAATAGAGAAAATGTGTGAACAGCTTAATTCTGCGTAAAAGAAAATCCTTGATACATTGTGACCATTTTATTTTGTCGCAATCAATTGTAATATGTTCACAGAAAAAGCCGTCCATAGACTCTTTACATAACCCATACACTTTTTCACCTAAAGCCGCCAATATTTTATTTCTGCAAGTAAACGTTCATGTCCACTTTACTGGAATATCGACTATCTTAAGTAAACACCGCATATAAAAGCTTTTTTCTTATCTAACTCGGCAAGTACCTGCCTTTTAGGGCCGTACAATTTAGATGGAATAATGCAGCGTAAGTTCCTCTTAAAGGATGGAAAAATAGAATTTGAATTTGTTAATTAGAAAAGAAAAAAAGAAACAAAGCCACTTTTTATACTGGTAATGCCGTTTTTTTAATTAAGTGAAAAATATTGCGGAGAACTGAAAAGTAAATCTCACTTGTGTTTGAGATATCACTGAAACATCTCTTTAACACAAACAGTAAATATTTATTTTAAGTACTGATTCCGCGCGAAATTCTGTGAAACCAACTTTGTCGCAAACTGATCATTAGATGCTAACCGTTTTCTTTTTGCCATCTTGAGACATTAAACAATGTCTCATTATTCATGAGACATTGAAAGTCTCATTATTCAGTTGATCGAGTGTTTTCAGCTGGTTTACTTACATAAAATATCTAACGCTGTGCAGTTTGTCGAAAATAACATCCTGATAAAACTAAATTCTTCGATTCTACTAAGATAAACGTAGAAAGCATCAAGTAAAGCTTCTTGGTTATCTAAGGTATGTCAAATTATTAATCAATTGTTTTTCCATCCAAATTATTCCAGTTGAGATATTAGAAGCCCGACAGTTTCGCCAACTGGGCTTGCAAAAGTTTAATTGCCAAACATATATAAGTTCGGACTTTTTCGCTTTGATGCATCTTTTGCAGTTGTAGCTTGAAGAATAACTCAAAGCATAGAGAGAAAATAAGAAATGGAACCCCTGATTGAATGTGACAAACAGCCCACGAGTAGAAAATACATACTAAATTATTATAAGGCGGTTAAACTGGAATGAAACGAGAGAGACGTTTGCACCTTAGTCTTTGATTTATATTTTTGCTTGATTTGCACTTAACAATGCTATCTCTTAGGGCTTCATTTGCCGAGAAAGAAGGAGGAAAAGCAAGCTAAAGAGACTCAATATTAAGCAGGAAGGATTTCCTAACGACAAGGTTGGTGAAGACCTTCAAACCTCTTTTAGATCTCTTTAGTAGTGTTGTGAAATCTACAAGTAGATTGCAGTGTGAATGTGTTAAATTTTAGGATAAGAGTAGGCTACGGCCGGTAGGTGTCCAACTCTCTTTGAAACCTCGAAGAATGTTGACTAGGGTAACTTTGAAAAATCCAATGTTCAAGTTTGGATCATTTTTATTTCTAATATACAGGAAGAATTTTTTAAATCGTGTGCAATGAAATCGAAGCTTAACGCTTGTATTGTTGCTTTTTTTTTAATTTTCCATATTTTCCAGGAAGAATGGACATTTCTTAGTTTTTGGACTAAGACTATAAACTAAACTTCGGTTAAAATTGATTTAAATGAAAAAAACAGTTGTAAAACAGTTTCCAAAGTACTTTATTTTGAAAATTTTGGGGTGAATTCAATTTTTCTATCATCAATCATTCGATTTATACCTGAAGCAAATTCCGTCCGTCAAAAATTCAATTGAAAAAATATCTCTGACATTTTTTGCACAGTTAAAAAAAATTGTGCCTGTCATTTTATTTCGTCGATACCCGAAATGTTTCATACTGAGACAAAACCAAAGTGCCTCTCACAGAAAAGCATGTTTCCTAAAGTGTTACGAATTAAATAATTCGGATTTATTTTGGGTCTGTTATTCTTAGTATTCTTGCAACTTCCTGAATCGTAATGCCTCGTCGGCTAAACGTAAATCAAGCGTTTTCTTTTCTTTTTTAATAAAATTGTGATCATGCAAAAGCCGAAACCGAAAATAAGTGTACTCAGTGTTAACCTGAAGATGAATTAACGGATTGTTCAAGTGGAATCGATCGCGCGGCTTATCATGCCTTATGTTTGACAGGCACGAGGTCTGTCTCGTTTGAAAGCGACCTTATTTCAACTTTCAGTTGCCAGCTAGCAGTTGTCACCAGCTGTGTTTCAGTAGTTACTCATTTATATTCACTCAATATTTTCACCATGGTTGTGGATCAAACCGTGAATTTTCTCGTTAGAATAACACGTAGTATAACCAATAATTCCTAAGAACAGCGATGTCGACAGGATATTCGTGATGTTGATTCCGCATTGTGATCCTATCAGAACCGAGAAACGAAGTTCGTGGATAAATGAAAAAGACATCGAGTGTCTGTCTCTGAAAAATTTATGTTTTATTTCTCAACGTTTGGCAGTGAGACCGCTTCTAGTTTTTTATTATTATTATTATTATTATTATTTATTCAGGCCCGTAGCCAGAGGGGGTGCGACGGGTGTGTCCGCACCCCCCCCCCCCCCCCCCACGAGCCTTGGAAGTCCGCTCCTTGTGAAAAGAGTATAAAAATAAATAAATAAATAAATAAATAAATAAATAAATAAATAAATAAATAAATAAGGAAAAGGTATTTCTGTACTTCGTCTATTTACATTAATGGGTTCACCATTTGAAGATTCGTTGGCATATTTTTGACCAAATTGTGTTATTCTAGGTTAATTTTAACGATATATACATTCTAACTAATGCCGTTCATAGTCAGCAAACCAACTCTGGCTGATTTATGTAATTACCATTTGACACCGAAATAAAGATATCTATCTCTCTCCAGTCTTTCTTTTAAAGAACTGCCGTCATTGTTAGTTAAATAAATTGTAAATTATGTTTACAAGGTTCTGTTTCTAAAACTACGTTTTGAATTTAAAAATGTACCAGAATTATTGTCCTTGCTAACTTCACCTTTATATGGCTTGTTTCCTAACAAACTGTCTTCAAAACGCACGAAAGACGGCCTATGATAACCCATTTTTTCAAAATTTTCTGGGGGAGAATACCCCCAGACCCCCCTTCGGCTTTGCGCCTGCGGCGCTCGACATTTCGCGCAGGAGGCACTCATAGGCATCCCCCCCCCCCCCCCCCCCAGGAAAACTCCTGGCTACGGGCCTGTTATTTGAAGTTTCAAGTGGACAAAAGCGAGGCCTTGGAATATCGACAAGCGATCTTTTTGTACCGAAAACAAGAAACCTAGGCGACGAAAATAACAAGTTTTATACTGTAATTAGCCACGATAATCGAGGAGGGATAGACACGGGAGGCTTGATTAGCACCAGTTACTTAAAGAAAGAAACTTGGGTCTTAGAATATTGTGAAATATAGATGCTGTAGTATTACCTCTTTAATTTGCAGTGTTGCTATTCTGCATAAACATGGAGACCACGACAGGATCCTATCGCCGGATAAGGTTGATTGAAGACTTTTTAAATTTATATGTTTTAATTGATTATTTTACTGCAGGTGTATTCTCTCTGTCTGGAAGAAAATGTCCAATGCTATATAACAATATAACAAATGCTCTTCGATAGCAAAATTAGAGATAACATGCGGTCAGCTGAACATTTAAACACCGACGGAGATCGGTTCTGAGTCAATTTACGTTTTGCAGTTCTTTATTTTTCCACCATCGCGCCATTTTACCATATTAGGTCACGAGAACGCGCAAAATATGCACATACACTGTAGAACAGGGCAAAAATATGGACGGAAAGGGAAGCTTCAAAATGGCCGGACTAAACGACCCAATAAGGTGTATGTAGTTACTAGCGTTTCCACGAATTTAGCTCACATTAACAAATTGTCTAAAGCATAGCTGTTACAACCACTTCTAGTCATAAAAGGAGTCTTTTAATTCTTAATCGTATTCTAGCTCATTTTTATGTGGACTTTCACACGAAGTGTGGAAAGTCCACATATTGCGATCGTGCAGTTTCTCCGATTGGGAGGTCACTTTCCGTGATAACTCGTGTCAGCACTTTCGGAATCGCCGACTCCACTCGAAAATTAATTCAAGAACGATTTTAATTTTAGGTTGAAAAAAGTATTCATCTGCCTTCTTGCATCAAGAGATTATTAGTGAAATCTTGCTAAAAGGCGATAAAAGCCATTCCGAAAAAGTTGTATATAAAAACAACGCAATGAAAGAAAACGAGTTAATTGATGAGTTTAGCTGTTGTTTACACAAGCGTTTAGATGAAATGTCAGGCAAACGAAGACAATCTAAATAGTTCTTTATGAATGGACTGAAATTAGTATCCCCGATTTCTAGTGTTAAGATTTTGTTCTTAATAAATAATTTTCTTGTCTTTATTACCATTGAAAGGCCTAATTCGACAATTTCCCGTGGACCCCCCTCTTCCCCCCCCCCCCCCCCCCCCCCGCCATGAGACTGCAAATATGAATGGAACGGATATGCTCGTCGTGTCCCTTAGGGGTGTAAATTACGGATTTCGGTTTGCCAACACACATCTTCTTTTGGTTTTAAGGACAGATTGCCAATGTTTTTATTCATTTAAAGTGACTGTGTTTTTAAATGTCTGTGTTGTTGTCTGTGTTTTTAAATGGTGGCGGTCTAAAACAAGTTGAGCCACGCCCAGATTGCCATCCGTTACGGGAAAAGTACAACTCAAGACAGCAAGGGACCGCCAACGATAATGCTGCTAACGTAGGATATACAAAAGATTCTATCAGCCGAAAAAATAAAATAATATTACAAATAGTACCGTAGGCTAATACTACGTGAAAAAGTAAACTTTGAGAGACACCAACACGACAGCTGTCAACGGTTGCAGCCGTGCTATATCAATTCTGGGGCCCGTTTGTCGAAGGTCCCGAAAAGTGTTCGCACCTGGAAAGCCATAGCAAAATCTCAAACCTTATGATTACAGAGCTGTTTAATTCCATGATATTTTTTAATATGAACAGAAGTTCTCTTCATGCAAACAAAGTTTCAGGCCTATACACTTCTCTGTTTTTAAGACACAGATAACTAAAAATGGCTTTGCAGTGAGTCCCGAAAAGTTTCTACTTTATTACCTAGTATCAACCTTGCTATATTGTTTGTAATGTTATCCTTCACAGGAGTAGAATAGTAGATCAAATTTTTCGACGAACATCTCCGTCCTTTTCATGTAAGCATATAGAGATACTGTCGGGTCTTGTCCCAGGGTTTCCGCTTCTCTGATACAATTTAAATAAATTAAACTGCATTTCAATGTTTAAGGCGATCTTAAGGGTAAATTGCAAGGTGTGTTCCTCAAAACGAAAAGGCAGTTTTTTTTGTCACGATCATAAGAAAAGTTGATTGAAAAGTTTTTTATCATCTCGAGTTTCAAGTGACTGCCAACTCATAATTGACTGATACTTAGCCTTGCCTATAGTCCAGCTCACAGAGCGGGAAGCGAGAGAGCACCGGGGACTACTGCCAAACTGGAAACGAGAAGCAAACGACGTCTTTAAGAAGGTCTAACCGATACTGTACATTGGCTCATTCACTCATTCATTATCAAAAACAAATGAAAGTCCACATATGTACGCATTGTGAACCCACTTTTATTGTAAATAGTTACTATATAAAGATTTTATTTATAAATAAATTGTTGTTCGTTCAAATAACACGAATACTGTCTTGCTTATTTTGGGTTTTCTTTCGGGTGGATATAAGGAACCCATGGAATTGACATGAGTCTCGAGTTTCAGGTCTAACAACACTGAATACTTGAAGTTTTCACGGGTATTCGAGCTATAATAATCGAGTATCACTAGGAACACCCTTACCACCTCACGTATGCGTCCAGTATTCGATCACGAAAACTTTTCATACTTCGCGTGAGTCTCGTGTTCTAGTCGTACTTTTCAGAACATGTGACGTTCTCTGACTACCCGTCTAGTAATGTTATAGTTGCCTGATCGCAGGTTAGTCCGTTCTTGACAAAAGGACAGCTGACTTCCTCGCTGTCAAAATTGTGAGACAACTTGGCATTTAATAGTATACGATTCCCGAAAATTACAGCATACTGAACGTGTTCGTTGGTATTCAAAGACGTTCACGGTAGAAGTGGCGGCGTGTGTCTCGGGTTCCAGTCGTATACTCTCGAACAACTGGGAGTATCCAAAGATGTTCGTGTCACAAGTTATCACGGAATGTTCGAGGAAAACCTAAAGAAACATTTATCTAACAAAATGTTGGCCGTATACGTTTTCGAACACTTCGAGTCATTCAGGAGTATTCAATTTGAATTCGGAAAAACAGGCCGGATTCTAATAGGATATTCCGGGTGTACTTCGAGAACACGTCACATTACAACTTCACGCCGCTTTAAGTGTGTCTTTCTGAAATGGGTGATACCGCTGGATTTTTTAGCTTGAAGGCTCAGTTCATTCCTTTGGGCATTACCTTCGGCAGTTGCTGAAAACGTGTCGGGCGTTTTCGGCTTTATTCGTTTCGAAAAAGGTGAGATATTTTGGAAGGAGACCAGGAATCAGGCGGAAGCGACTTGAAAAGACTGGAACAATAGCGCAATTAAGCTACCTTATTAGCCTGCGAATACAGCCGCCTCTCACTCGCTCCCGCTACTACGTGCGAAACGCGAGGAGAGACGTCGTCTCTCTCGCGAAATGCCAAACCGGCCGGGAGCGATGAGAGGCGGCTGTATTCGCAGGCTACTACCTTATTGAACGGAGTTGCGAACGTATCCTTTTGTTCTGAAACTTTTAAATGAACTCCAGATGTAATCTGCAGACATTTCGTGGATTCGTTTTTTTTTTTTTCGCAATGTATTTTGAGCTTTCATATGTCTTTACCAATAAAGAGCGTGTTGATAGCTTTAAAAAGAGATCTTGAACGAGTTACTTTGATCGCCGTAGGGGAGATTAGTTTTGTTTATTGTCGAACGGCGGGCCCGACTCGCGAAGTTAATTATGCGTAGCCATCACGTTTTGTTCAACGCAGCGCGTCACAGGAATTCAAGCTAATGAATCATATATGATGATTCTTGTGATGATGCAACAGTCGTGTGGAATCATAACAAATCATCAATACGATGTTATTTCGGCTCATAAAATCATCTCTCAATCATAAGCATGGTGCTATGTGTCCACATGAAATCTTCAATGAAATCATAACCGAGATGTCATGTGAGCACATAACATCATGTCTGGAATCATAACTATGATGCAAAGTGTTAATTGGCATCATCTCTGGAATCATAATGTGATTTCATGTGAGCACATAACATCATGTCTGGAATCATAACCATGATGCAAAGTGTTAATTGGCATAATCTTTGGAATCATAATGTGATTTCATGTGAGCACATAACATCATGTCTGGAATCATAACCATGATGCAAAGTGTTAATTGGCATCATTTCTGGAATCATAGCTATGATGCAAATTAGGAATCGGCAAAGTCTTGAAAACCATAAGGCGCTGTCATTTGGATACAAAATATCATTTCTGGAATCATATTCTTGATTCTTTTTGATGGCCTTGGTTGTTCGATGGATGGATGACCCTACCCACTGGATAAATCATTATACAGTGGATACGTGTTGACAAAGCAAACCATGTTATCACTAGCTGGATAGTGATTTTTCCAGTGGATAGCATTTACCCATCCTGTGAAAACTGGGGTCTGATGGTTGCAATCATTTAATCAATCTCTTTTTAGCTAGGTTGTACAGCACCTATTGTATCTTCGGCATGGATTAATCCCCTTTGTTTTATAAATTATATAAAGAATTAGTCTTAATTAGCTACTACTCAAGTGCAGGTTAAGATATGTCATACACTGTAACTAAATTGGGGTCTTTTCTGTAGGTACCAGACACAGATGACGTCACACAAAAGAAATAAAAGATAAGAAACAATACTGCTCCAAAATACAAATAATCACAAACAAAGGCAAATCAATGTGATGTCATCTGAACCTGTACCTACAGAAAGACCCCTAAATTGGGATCAAGCAAGCCTCAATGAACATTTACATGTAGTTTTATTGTTGTGTGTTCCACATCACCAATACAATTGGGCCCTGGAAATATTACTGAGACGATGAGTACATGATTGGCATTAATCTAGTAGAATGAAAACTATGAATATATAGTTAATTGCTACATAATTTGATGATTGAGATATCATTTCACAAGTTCTATCATATAGAATATTAATTTGAATGACACCTGTTTATTAACCAATCGTTGATGTTACAGGTACATAATAATTGCTGGCATTTAAGGCCAAGTTGTGTGAAACCAGTTCAAATATGTCATCTAGGCTTCCCTTTGAGGTCATATAAATTGTCAAATAATAATATTTGACTTTGATTGCTCAGAAAAACCATCCATTCTTTCAGTTTCCCATCATGAAAAATGTATTATGGTGTTAAAATGGTTCAGTTGGTTCTTCGAGAAAAACAAGAGCCATAATTACATGTAAGCCAACTCCCCTAGATCCATGATCACTAAAACAAACACACATTTCATAATTATGATAATTAACCAAGGTTTTTTAAACATGGTTGCAGACACCATTTCCTTAAAATTCCCTGATTTGTCCCTTATACAAAATTCTCATGAACAACAATTAAAATAAAAAAAATGTCAGATTAAAATGAAAAAAAAATCACTTAGATCAAATTGACCTTTCATCACAGTTCTTTACTTTTCCTCAAATTGGTAATTTTCACAGACTCAGAAATAAAATTCCATGATCTTCAAGAATTGTATTTCTCCCTGACCATTTCCTGTGGCAACCCTGTTAAATTGCATTATAAATTAGACAAATGTTGTAATTTTAATATGTATTTTCTGGGTCATCTTTTTCATTTTCATGTTGTTATCTTGAACTCTTTAACCACTTCAATGGCAGTCCATTATCAATGATATAACAGTAAAGCCAACTTTGAAATCAATGCTACTCGCCACAAAATGAAAGAAACAGACCGTATATACTGGTAGTATATACAGGGTTCGTACAAATTTTTGTGTATAAATTTCAAGATCTTTTCCAGACTTTTTCCAACCCATTTTTTTCATTTTCCAGACTATTCATTATTAGTCAAATTACATGGCCAGGCAAAATGATGGCTGCGTAGGAGACTGGGGTATGCTATAAAATTAAAAAATTTCCAATAAATAAATCAACTATTTTTAACGAGGGTAGCACATAACAGTCTCGCGACTGACAAACCTGTGGCCCTCGAATTCCCGATCGAATTGGAATTTGGAAGTGTTGGTTTTTGTGGAGGGAGGAAAACCGGAGAACCCGAAGAAAAACCCTCGGAGCAGGGACGAGAACCAACAACAAACTCAACCCACATATGATGCCGGGTCCGGGAATCGAACTCGGGCCACATTGGAAGAAACCCTCGCTTCGCAGTCGGTTGTGTTTTGTGTTTTTTTTGTGTAGATCGCATATATTTTAGGTGAGTTTAACATTGCACAATGGAATGGAAGAAAAGGCAACGGTAAGAATTTATAATTAAGAGATGTAGTTGCAGTTAAACAGACCATTTGTAGGGCGAGTGCAAATTATTTGTAGTCTTTGAAAAATTTACGAGTGCTGATTTATCCCAAATTGCACGAGAAAAATCATGTGATTACTTATTAATAATACACATACAAAAATTTCTCTGCAAGTAGACGACAAACAACAGCAAACATGGTGTGGTCAGTCGCTTACCTTTCCGAATCGTTGTTAAAACATTTCGGAGTTGCCAAGCTTTGTAAATCCAAATAATGCTACGGAATTTTAAAGCCTTGAACCGCTTGAACTTGACTTTACGGAGCAAAGGTATGGACGTTACCTTTCTTTTTTTCTCTCATCCCTAGTCGTACCAATTCTTTTTTGCAGAGTACACTAAGCAATTTTTAAATTAAGACTTTCACTGAAAAAAACTTGCAGTGTATAAAGCCATCTGTAAGCTATTCGATTGACATTAGGAATTATTATTCCTTGGAAGGAGAAGTTTCTAAAAGGTGTTTTTTGTTACCCACGACTTTTACACACACCCACGACTACGACCCACGACTTCTATCCACGACCCACGACAGTTAGCTATACTCTGTAAAAGGTGACACTAGTAATTCGGTGTTCGCCTTGCAGCAGCAGTTTGGTCAGTGGAGAATAAGTAAGTGTGAGTATAAGTAAGTGTGAGTAAGTGTAACAATAGGGAAATTGGACCAATCAAAGCTAAGAATTGACGGAATTGGAATAATGCTACCAAACCAATCAAGGTTGGCCAGATGTCGTAGCTGATTTGAGTTAAAATAATTACTGTATTAACTTGAATGAGCGCTGCAGCGCTTGTTAGTTTTTTTTTGCGCCTCACATATGGCGCTTATTCGAGGTTGGCACTCAATTGAGGGTGGCACTTATTTCAAATGTGGACAATTTTTTTTGCTGACCATGTTCTGATAGAAATGTTGCACTTGTTAAAGAACTTTCTAGAAGCAAACACAAGTAACTGGAAAAAGAAAGAGTCAGAGAAGTCACAGCCTTCCCAGCAGAACTTTTTTGCAAGAATTTTGGATGACAAATCCAATGGGCAAGCGGTGAAACATATCAATCAGTTTGACAGAGAACATCGCTTTTGATGAAAAGAAATTCACAAAAAAAAACAAGTTTTTTAGAGTTGCTTTGTAGTGTTTTTTTAGTGTTTACGGAATTCCTCAAATAAGCGCCAAATCAGGACCGCTGCGCTTTTTCGGGAAGGCATTTTATACTTTTTGTCTTCAATGCATCACTTGTTTCAGGGTGGTGCATTGTTTATATTTATAATAAGTATGTTTTTGAATGGTATTTTATCTCTAGACCTCGATTAGATGGAACATCTCTTTTTATTATTGTGCTATTTTTTGCATAAACAAAGAATACAGATGATGCAAATTACATTAGAATATGGATATTTTCTGTCAAACGTGACACTTAATTTTTAGCATGACTAACTTTCTCAAATTTTTTAATGTCTTCCACTTGCCCAGCAAGTAGAGGAGTAGTTTCACATCCCAACTGCAAAATCTACTAGCCTTGGGCTATCGGACCTGCACTTCTTTGCACACAGAGATTACTGGTTACATATACTACTTATTAACCGAGAGTGAGGTCATTACAGGGAGATCTCAGACCAAGGCCTTGATGTATTGACCGAGCGATAGCAAGGTCAATACATCAAGGCCGAGGTCTGAGATTTTCCTGTAATGACCGAACGGACGAGGTTAATAAGTTATTTATTATATGGCATTTTTAGCACTGAAAAAAGGGAAACGTTTTCCAATATCCGCTTGCGCGCGCAAAATGTCATTCGAGGTCATGCGATCCAAACCAGAAGAAACGGTTTCTTCGACAATGAGGCAATTTTTGTCTTCATTACGCCAAGATCTAGGCCAAATTTAATCACTTTAATTTTCACCAAAACAAACTGACCTGTGTAAAGTTGTAAAAAGCTAAGGCAAGAAAAATTTTCATAATGCCCGGTCATTACAAGAAAATCTTGCCCGCTCATCAGCCAATCAGAGCGCGCGTACTATTGTAGCCATATAATAAGTATAAGTAATGTATGAGTACACACAGGTCGGAAGCTGGGACTCGAGTACATGAACATTATTGCGTCACATATTGTATTTCCTTTTATGCCTTTGCTTTCTTGCACTGCCTTTACACCCATCCTGTGCTATAATAACTTATTACTATACCACCCAACTATTAAGGGGGGAGACCCTTAACTACATAATGGTTACAATGGATGACTTCTAACCGTCATATCTTGGCTGCCCTTAGATCCTGGGTTTAATTTTTGGCCATGTTTGGATTTGCTAAGATTCACGATAGTGAAAAAGCTTTTACGTCAGAAAGTTTTCTTGATGTTATAACTTTACAGTCAAACGCATTCAACCATAGCCACCCAACAAAGTTTTTGACATCTTTTTGACAAGTTTTTGATTACTTTGATGAGTTTTACCGCTTCCGGTTGCTTTAAACTGCCAATCAGATGCCTTGAAAAATGGAAGGCGGGGTATCAACCGTTGCATGATTCGTCTTCAAACGTCAGAGTTTGAAAGGGTTTCAAACAACGCCTCGCACGAGCGATTATGCCAAGTTCAACTGGCGATAAATAAATTTTATGCCGACAAAAATTTGGTCAAATTTAACTTTTCGCACAGGAAATGTTTTCTGGGTTTGTAAAACCAGTTGAAACTGAACGTTTCACAGATCGTTCGTATAAACCGTTGTGCAACCAGAAGCCATCAAACTAATCAAAAACTTGTCAAAAAGATGTCAAAAACTTATTTGGGTGGCTACGGTTCAGCGCGTTTGACTGTAAAAGTAATGGAAATTTCAGGAAATCCATGCTACAGATCTTGCTCCTAAATGCACTCTATTTGTGGTGTTAATTAAAACGGGAAAAAAATGTAATCTTTGTGAGTTTTTAGAGGTTTTGTGCTCTGGTCACATGACTTACCAAATATGGTCATGACTACAGAGAATGATGGCAACCCCCAATTATTACTATAGAACAAAAATGGCCAAAAACTAAACCCAGGATACTAATGGAGCCCAAGAAATGATGGTCAAAAGTCATCCATAACAACCACTTTGTAGTTAACTAAAAGGTTCTTTCCCTTTAACAAAGCTCAATAATGTTGTTGTCTTTGATTGATTGCAATGTGGACGGCTTGGGTAACATATATGCATCTTGGTGTTTTTTGGTATGTATTTATGGATGTTTTTTCTCTTCTTTTTAGGAAAAAAGAGATAAGGAAATGGAAAAGGCAAAGAGGGAGGGTCTGCTGATGGGGATGTCGAAAGGTGATATCCAGAAAAAAAGGAATACAATTAAACCTGTTGACAACAAATCAGTAAATATCCCCCCTGACAGTGATGATGAGGATGCAAAACAGGATCTCTTGTTCAGACGGAGACTTTTCTTAAAAAAGGCCAGATCGGTAGCTAGTTCCCGGAGAGTAAGGGGACGGTTGCTACTTGAGGCTGTGGAAAGGCCTGGCAGTAGCCAGCTTCATGTAAGCAATCTTCTTAAGCTGGCTGAAGCCAATGTGCCTCTCCACGAGGCTCAAGTCATACCTTCCCCTCCAGATCCTTCTTTTGTCCCTGAGTCGCCACTTTCCTCTCAGGAATATTAGGTTGCTAAGATTGCCTTGATTTGAAATTTGGCAACTAAATTTGTCAGCAACAAAGTTGATTTAGCGAGTCAAAAGGTATGTGTATATGTACTCCACTCACTCCAATTGCCATTTCAAATTATTGTTTTGTTATCAGTATAATTACATCCAACATGTGGTTAAGATGAGACAGTGAAAAGGTTTGTTAACAAGAGAGACAATCATCTCAAGGCTATCTTAGCATCCTTAATTACTCGGTAGGTGAACACTGTTAGAGAGGGGAATAATTACAGAATGATATTGTGGAATCCTGATTATTCAAACATTCAAGAGAAACCCATATATGGTAAGTTTAAAGAATCAACTGGGGGTAAAGTTACAGTGTTCAACTGAGACAGGATAACTGAATTTTGATCTAGTTATCAATTGGGTTAAAATTATTGAGGGTTTGATAAATCAGGATTTCATTCACTGCACTGTCCCACAAACCAGTTGAGAGTGACTTGAAATAAATTGTTGGTACAAAACACCAAAACATCAAAATAATAAGTTAATTTTTTAAGGAACCACTAAAAGTAGCCAATTGGAAATCATTAACTCGTTCTGTATATATGACTGGATTTATGAAAACCAGGTAAATGAAAAATTTTCACTGTTTAAGCACACATCGCTGTAAACAGGTTTTTTCTTGCCAGAAAATATCTCCAAGGGGACATTACAAAATCTAAAGTGACTGTCAGTCTTTTTTCCTCTCCTCCTCTCTTATATCTACCTATCAGTGCTCAGTTGCTCATTTTTTTTCTTTCTAGGCACGATTTAAGGGGTGAGCCTATTCGGTGGAATGGAATGACGGAACGGCACGGCGGAATGGTGAAATATCCTAAAACATGGAATGACAGAAATTATATTCTAAAACGCGGAATTGACAACAGCAACAACAAAAACAAAGAAACAAACAAAAGAAAAAATTCAACTGCTAACTTTCTCAGACAGCGATTTATAAGGCTAAAAATGTCGCTAAGGGGTGTAAATTTCGGAATTTTTGTCTTGCTTAGGGTGTTCCGGGCAAAACGTCAATATTTTTAGCCACAAATATAAATTCTATTCTTAGTTCTTTGGTATCTTTTAGGGGTCAAAAAAAGCTTGAGCCACACCCAAATTTGTCTCTTTTAGGGGTTCTTTTCAAAATTTCCGAGGAGCATCCCTGTCCCTTTCATATAGGAGTCCCTCCCCCCCCCCCCTCCCCCGGGCAGTAAATATATCCCATAAAACGAAGGGTTATTTTATCTATCTTCTTAATCCTTTGAGGACGTCGATCTCAAGCCGGGATTTTAAGGTAGGATATTCGAGTGATTGAGTGAGGATTTTGTTAATTTACAGCTCGAGACAATGAAACGTACAAGCCGAAATATATTAACAACTGTCACTGTTGTTGTCCATTCCGCGTTTTAGAATATTCCATAGTTCCGCGTTTAAGGATATTCCATCATTCCATGTTTTAGGATATTCCGCCATTCCGCCGTGCTGTTCCGTCATTCCGCCATTCCGCCGAATAGGGTCCCCTGGATTTAGGCCATATCACAATGTAATGTATGTGGTCAGAAACATAACTCAGGTCACTTTTCGTTGACAACCTAGCTTGCATAACAATCCAGAAAAGAAAGAAAAATGTTACACCTGTTGATAATAATTCAATTAGTACACCCCCCCCCCCCCCCCCCCAATGACAAAGATGATGCGGAATCCAAACAGTACTTTATGTGCCCAGGCAGCCTGTTCTCGAAAAAGGCCTGATCGGTACCCAGTATCCCCGGAGTAAGGAGGTGGTTGCTACTTGAGGCTGTGGACTGAGGCTGAAATCCCTTATCTCTTTCTCTTTCAAAATTAACATCCTTCCAGTTTGGGTTCCAAATTATCACATCAGTATTTGGGTACATGTCTAGCAGATATACCTTCACCATCAACATTTTGTAACTAAAACTTTTAACTTCCAATTGAGGGCAAGAAAATGACTTCCAGATAAGAGCCTTCGGAATTGTATTCACACATTAGAGTGAATGCGTTCGTTTTATGATGCTAATGCATCTTGTAAAATACTAATGAGCTGTACAGGGAAGCAGAAAAGTATGGAAAAATCGTAGGTAGTCAACAAAAGTAACAAATAACTGTAAGTGAGTATTGTAAGAAAATTTGCATTTAGAAGTCAGGTTAAAATTCAAACAACCTCAAACATGTAAAAAGCACTTAATAATTTATCACACCTTAATCTGTTTTGTGACTTCAGATCAATCTTTTACATTCAAAATTGCATAAAGGAAAACAATAATAAAACTATAAAATGAAACTGGACTGTTGCACAATGCTGTGTGCACAACCCTATGGGGAGTTTTAGTGAACCATAATGGCAAATAACTTTGTTTTGCAAACAAAAGGTTAATGAACAAGAAAATAACGGTGCAAGTGTTCTATACCTCTTGACAAAGTTCTTTTCCATCTTAAGAAAAACAACAACACAAAATGTCAAAATGACTACATTTTGCTGCTTATGTTTATTTTCTGTATTACAAAAAGATTTCTTTGAGGTATGTTGACCAATTGGTATTGTTTTATTGTTCAAAAACATTGAAATATTATGCAGCTCATTAGCTTTAAAAAAAAGGTTTACAAGAATTCACTCCATTATTTTTAATGGCAATATATAATTTATTTGCATTTTTGACCATCGATTGTTTCTTTGGTTCATGTATACATTTTTTGTGAAAGTAAGTACCGCTATTTTGCATGTATATGTATGGTCAATGAAGTTAAGAATGCTATTATTAATAATGACTGAAATTATTTATTTATTGATTATTAACCAAGGTTGTAAACTATTTTAAGAAAAATATCCTTACCAGTATTTTGCTTAAATTTTGATAAAGACAGAAAATAATGTGAATCAGGTCATGGTAACTCTGTTGATTAGTATAATAGCTGTTCCTCCTGACATTAGCAATGTCAATTTTCAATACACTTATTGTATCACTTTGTGTATTGATTTATTTTTTATTTAATAAATATCTCATCTTTTTCTTAAAAGAAGTGTTTGTTGGAATGATACTCCCTGGCAATTAACACTTGAAAGCAAGCCTGAGGTTTCTATTGGGTGATTGTTGAAGATGGGCAAAGCCCGAGCCAACTTATTGTTTCAGCATAACCCAGTAGCTGATTTTTTCAAAACACAGTATCGGTACAGTTGATTGTCAGTGTACAGCTGCTAGGTTATGCTAAAGGCATTTAGATGGTATTTTCTCCATCATGTTGTTGGTATTGCCTTTATGAACAGAGCGCAGCACACGTGTTGTGGTTTAATTTTGTATTGGGTTCAGAATTTTTCAAACCAGTTTGATTTTTGTTTCACTTTGTTTCAGATTATGATAATGAATATGAGACAAAAATCAAACTGGTTTGACAAATTCTAAACCCACTACAAAGTTAAACCACAAAATCATAACTATGATTTACAGTGATATAAATCATAGTTATGATTCCAGACATGATTTTATAAGACCACTTCAAATCATAACTATGATTTACAGTCATATAAATCATAGCTATGATTCCAGACATGATTTTATAAGACCACTTCAAATCATAACTATGATTTACAGTCATATAAATCATAGCTATGATTCCAGACATGATTTTATAAGACCACTTCAAATCATAACTATGATTTACAGTCATATAAATCATAGCTATGATTCCAGACATAATTTTATAAGACCACTTCAAATCATAACTATGATTTACAGTCATGTGAATCATAGCTATGATTCCAGACATGATTTGTACACTTCTGTTGACATCATAGTGGTGATTTGGATACGAGTAGAATCATATTATGATGTTCTGGGTACAGATCAAATCATAATATGATTTGTTATGATTCCACACGACTGGTGCATCATCACAAGAATCATCATATATGATTCATTAGCTTGAATTCCTGTGCGTGTTGAATCGAATGCCCAGATCGTGTTAATGACTTTAAACTTTTCCTTTTGGCTACAAGTGTTTAATTGAAGAAGTTCTAAGAGCATATAAAAGAGATATAAATCAGGATTCATTTCTCTGTAAAAGCCGAGTGAGTGGTTTGTTTACAACTCGGGCGCGCGGGCCCGCTAAGCTTATTTGAAGTAGTCTGTTCCCCCAGAATAAAAGAAAAATTATTTTATCGGTTTTATTTACGAACAACAAAGCAATTAAAACCTTGATTTATGTGTTTGTGAAAGTGGGGAGCTCTTTCTCTGGCCACGAGTTAAGCCTTGCGAGCGCATATTGTTGAAATTCCGACAGTCGCCACGCTATAAACACACGAGTATACGCGCCGGTTTTTTCTTTATTTTCCGTCAAGAACACGTATTTGGGCGAATTCCGGCCCGAATATTTGGCTTTTTGCGCAGTGTTCTACTGTAAATGTTGTCAAAGAAAAAAAAGTCATGCCGAAGTACGTCTTTAAAAAGTTGTTTCCTGTTTTTAAAATTCGTCATTGTACTTCTTACACAACCAAAAAACTTATTCATCACTCATTAATTTGTCTAATTTCTCGTCATCACTTGTTTCTCTCAACAGATACATATCCCTCAACAAGAGTAATTATCTCCAACAGCAAATAAAAAAGAAGTGAGAATTCAAGATGTTTTCGTTTCTTGAATGTGTTACCTGGCTTCCTGTGGGCTTAACCGAGTGTGTTGCTATAGTAACACTTAACATCATTACAATAATTGTTTTTATAAAAAATCGAAATCTGCGCAAGCATAGCACATACCTGGTTATTAATTTGGCAGTTGCTGACATGATGATTGGAGGAACTGCTACGCATGAACTATTCTATTTTGTTGGAGCAGTCTACTGTAATATCTGGAAGTACAACATATTTGATCACTGGACAGACTATGTTCCAGTTACACTCTTTCTCTTGTTCCCTCTTTCCTCTCTAACAAACATAACAGCAATTTCTGTTGAACGGCTGCACGCGACGCTGCGGCCGTTCAGGCATCGCCTAATTAAGAAATGGGTTTACGCATTAACAATTGCCCTTGTTTGGGTTACAACTGGGTTGCTGTCAATTGCTCTTACAGTTCTAGGGGTATTTAAAGGTCCCAGTTATTATTTTTACTTATGGAATTCATTCATTGCAATGTGTCTATTAGTCATTTGTATTTCTTACGCGTCCATTATTATTAAAGTCCGTTGTGGAGCGCAGCCTCAACACCATGGTGCAGTCAGTAGAGAAAGAAAACTGACCATGACATTGTTGATCGTGACTGTCGTATCTTTGCTGCTGTACCTACCATATCTTATATTCTTTTTTCTCGTTTCTACCACTGACGTTATTACTTCAATGTCCAATGTAACGTATGCACGGTTAAAGAATACACTGCTTATTTTATTTTATGCAAACTCGCTTGTAAATCCGATATTATACGCTATCCGCATGCCAGAATACAGATCAGCTGTACTTGCACTCTTTCGCAGACGACCTCAGGAACAAAGACAAGTTGCAGTTATTCCTCTTCATGATTTGTAATGAGAATAATATCAAGCTCCATATCCTTCTTCTACCTAGCTTTGTGATTTTCAAATGTTATAATGACTGAAATTGTAATTGAATGAACACGTCAACGAAAATAATTACCTTTTTTTAAGTTTTAAGTTAAGGTCGTGCAGGACCCTTGCTCATTAATAAATTTATTAGCAATTTTACTTGAGAGGGTGTTAAGATGTAAAGGTTTAATTCTCCGAAATTTGAATATCGATTTCTTCAAAAAATAATCAAGGATAATAGGAGATAATGGAATTTTATCATGATTGTCGTTTTAATGAGAGATGGCCGCTAACTTTGATGTGACAAGCTCTTAAATGATAATCTGCTGGTAATGCGATTTTGTGTCCAAGTTTCCAGCTAGTGGTAAATCATAACCTCTTCTGTGGTCTGGTCAGAACGAAACTCACGAATTTAAAAATTGCTGGGGGTTATTGACTCCCGAGAGCACAGGCAGCCCAAGCTAATGATAAGAGCCACGAGACACTAGGAAGACTCAATTTATAAGGGTTTGTAAGGGAACGAAACAACTCTGTTTTAGGAGGTACAAGTTCGTTTGTTTTATGAATAAAATCGACTTACCCTCCCTTACCCTCTTGTTGCGTTGTGTGTGTGTTTTTTTTTTTTTTTTTTTTGCTGTTTCTCAGCTCCTCAGGCCAATTTGTAGTGATTTCGGTGAGTTGTTGCTTGTCGAAAATTTTGAACACGTGTACTTTATTCAAGGTCGTACGCGTGCAGGATTTTGCTTGGGTGGGTGCGAGCACCGGAAGTAATAGCGTCTAGGGAGATTCGAGGGTATATTTCCCCGAAAATTTTGAAAAATCAAGTTTTTGAAGCAAACTTTTTCTGCATTCTGAGAGTCATTTTAACCCTCCCTCTCAGATTAGCCGGACCTTTGTGTGGGGGTTTGCGGACGCACACATCGCACCCCCCTCCCCCCCTCCCCCCCCCCCCCCCCCCCGCATACGGCCGTGCTTTATCAAATATTCCCCGAAAATATTTATTAAGTACACGTGTTCGTTCCCATACAAACCCTTATAAATTGATTCTTCCTAGGGTACTGTGGCTCTAATCATTAGCTTGAGTTTATGTTCCTAACAAATCAACTCATGAAATTCGGTATCGGCGGAGAAAACTTGGACAGAAAATTAAAGGTTGTCCTGCTTCCAAAGATCACCTGAGACTTTGTTTGCAACTGAACAACGTGCGCTACATTCAAAGCTGTGAATCTAATTATGTTAATTCGCTGCGTTCCTGCGCACGGCACACAAAGGCGTCAAAGCTGACAACAATAACGTGTATTTACTGATACAAAGAACGTTTAGCAATATATTCTCGTGAATATTTCGTTTGCCGTCGGCTTCAATCGTCGCAGTTAGTGCATACTCTTAATATACATGCATACACAATGACAGCAAGGCTCCTGCGCGAACTTAAACATATATAAACATTTAGAAAGAGACACTCTTTTTTTATATACTAGGACGTCTAATTTTGCAGCCGATGCTGAATCGAAACGGATTTTTTTTCATATTTTGAGCCTAAAACGTTCTTAGACATGTTCTTAAGTGATAGAGCATTCAAAAGAACAGAGATTAAGAAACCTAGAAAAGACCATTATTGTGCGCGGTATAATTAAGCTATTTGATATACACCTAATTGCATTAACGTTGTCGTACAAAAAAGCAAAATGAAAAACGCCAAATAGGAATTAATTAGATATCACAACGATATGTTTAAAATTCGTCGGAAGAAACCGCCTCAAAACTCCTCAAAATACAGGTAAATTAATTTATTTTATAACACGATTAATATCTATACAGATATAATTAAACTCGTGAGTTTCCTGTAAATTTATTCAGCTATGATGATTAAGGTAATTAATTCCTATATATCCACAGTTTAGCTGATGATTTGCTTCATACTCATGTTATACCATCTTGAGAGCGTGTGATGTTTATGATTTATTGGCACTCAACATCGTAACAGAATATCAAGCTGATATCGATACAGAGTCTCTACATGACTGGTCAAGTTTCGAAAATAACGGCCACATAAGAGCCTGGTACTCAGGCAATGTTTTGGGCCATATCCAGTCCGGTGCTGAGTTATACAGTACCCCCCTATAACAATTTGAACCATTAAAACAGATACTATACATAATCAGCTTTAGGTCACTTTTACCCAGTTGGTGAACATTAGAAAAGAAATGAAGATTATTAAACGAGAACACATACTTTCTAGTGATATGATATAGTTAATGTGATTCATTTATTGTATTCGTGATAAGTAGAAATGCAGATATTACTTGATATAATCTATTTTAGTTCCTTAATTTGATCCCTTGATACTGTTATAACTAGTCAGGGATTCATTGTAGCTATTTTAAACAAAAAAAAAATGTTGCTTTATTATTTCGTCACAAAGGTAAGTTGTTTTCTTTAATAACGAGTTATGTAAAGTATTATGTTTGTTAATTTATAAGGTTACCGTAAAACTCAGCTTATAAGCCCCCTCTCCCTCCCCCCCGCTTATATTATGATATTATATCAAGAATAGAAACAGGCATTTTATTCACAATGTTTTAAAACACTAGATTCAGATAACATTGTGATGATATTTGTAAATAAAGTTATAATAGACCTTTGAAGTAAACTTTTATTTCATTAGGGTAACTCTTTCTGCTTTACAATTTAAACCGATACCAACAGAGGCCCTGCTAAAACTAATATAAAAGGAAAAATACATTAAAATTCCTAAAACCTACAATACTTTTAAAACATTTGATAAAAATTAGATTAAAAAGATTAAATATAAAAATCAACGACAAGAGATAAAATTATACATACAGTTTGAAATAGAAAATTTAGAATTTACATGTTATAAAAATAATTAAAAATTTGGGCTCCAGAGTAGTAAAAAGCCCTCTTTGCCGTCTCAGTGCGCACTCTTGGCAAATGCAAAAGGAAACTTGATAGATGTTCAAAAGCATACTTTTTGTTATAATTAATGTTTGATTATATTATTTGCTGTAAATAAAAAGGTAAATAAAATCTTGCTGATGCTACAAATAATTATTGTTTTTCTTTGTGTGGAGAGAACTGCATAATTTATTTTTTACAAATCTCGTAATTACAATTTACTCCCACACCCTAACCTTGCATCCACAAGTCGTCTTCTCTACACATCGCCATGTCCACAAGAGGCTGAACATGTGATGAATGAAATACATCCCCATAATCTGTAAAGGTAAAGTCTGTGTTCAAGCCTAGTGGCCCATCAGGCCAGAGCTTATCCTGGTTTCAAGCATGAAGCAACTAGGAGTATTTCTTACTTCTCCCTGGATGGGATGCTAGTCCATCGCTGGGTTATCTAGCTCCAAGCATTAAATTTGCCATTTATACACCTGATTAGCAGTCCAACGCCCTAACCACTCGGCCACCTCATCGTCCGTGTGTATGACAATTTATTGTAATAGAAGGAATTAGACCGTAAAATGTCGGTTTTTATATTAAGGGCTTGTGCAACCTCAAAAGGGGGTGGATGTGCTCCCATATGAAAGATACGGGGATGCTCCTCTCGCTTTGGGCGTATAAATAACCAGCTTCGGTCTCACTTCTATGCAGGTATTTTTAGCCGTCGAGATCTCGATGAGGGCTGAACGTAAAGAAAAAAAACGCCTTCCCTGTTGGCACTCTGGGAGAGGGAGTCGTGATTGACCTTGATCTCCTTTAGAGACTTGGTCACTTCCATATGGGATTCACTCACGGGGGACCACCAGAGGTCTTAAATTTTTGTTTTTGCCTATAGTCGCTTGATAGACTTTAAATTAAAACTCTGACTGTATTCATAAATCCGACAATATCTAGCCCCGGTAGTTTAAAGAGGTTTAATTCACTATGTCCAGTTTGAGATTCAAACTGCAATACCAGTCAAGCGTCACGAACCAAATAGTCACCCGCGAACATCGGATATGAAAACCGACTTTGTAAGGTTACCTTTTAAAGTCTAAACCCGAAAAATAACACCCTTTCCAAGGGGAGGAAAAGCGTAGCGTGGCGACCTAAATAACTGCTAACCACGCACAAATCTTTACAAAATCGTCTTGCTAATACTTGAACGGATAGTTCAGTTTATATAGACCAATTCTTTCTCATTTAGCTGGGCGTTCACGCACTGTAGTTTTAGTTGATAGAATTTAGGTACCTCTGGAATAATGCAAGGACCAATTGAACAGCAGCGAAGAGAAGCCGGATCTTGGCGCATATCAGGATCAGCAATATAAAATAAAACGTTAAACTTAATGCAAGGCTGATCGGACAGCTAAAAAGGTAAAATAAATTTTAATGCCCAATATTTCAATTAGACAAAACGAACCTTCTTCAAGGGCTGACAAAGCTAAGTAAAAATGGAAATAGACGGATAGACAAATTTAGGTATCCTTTCAAAGAGTCACACCAGGAGCAACATGTCAAAAGGAACAAAAATGATACCCTGTTTACGGACCGAGAATCTCAAAAATCATACCCTATCCCGCGGCACACCTAAATGCCTATATAGCCCATACATGGGAGTATCGCCCCCCCTCCCCGTGCTACCCCTGTCAAGATCTTGTAGCAGGGCATCGGACATTTGCCGCTGGAGAAGGTGATTTACGAGCTCAAACTCTGCCTGAATCTCTGCAGGTTTTTGTGGCCGCTCAGCTTAGTAACGGAGTTTTCTAGAACACCGGCCTCGAGCAGACGAGAGATGCTTGTCTTTCTGACCGAGTGATTTGCTACTTTCTTTTTTACGGCACACGCTTTAAGACCATTACTTTAAGCTGCGTCAGGCAGGAACTTCTCGATCTGGGTTTTACCAAGCGGGGACATGTTATACCAGGTTGACTTCTCACGGCTCTGTGGTTTATAGCCAGGACAACAGCCAGATAACAGAGAACTTGGACTTTTGCCTTCTTCAGGACGATGACTCTGGTATATCTTGTAGTACTTGATCGAGCATCTATCTGTTCCTGCAGCAAGCACCTTCGGGTTAAACTGTCGCTGGTGAGCGCCATGCAAACCTTGTCGAGTCTTATTAAATATCTTTATTTTACTTTTCTAATCAAAGGGCGTTTTGGCAAGCCAAGAGTAGCTGGCACACCTTTCCTGTTTGCCCAGAAATTCCACACTTAAAAAAAACAACCCACCTGTGAACATGTTTTTGTCTTTCTTGCAACCTTGGCCACTACTTTCCCTAACTAGAACCAAGGTTAACTTTGCCCTAAACTAGTTGTATTTTTCCAGTTTCGATTGATTAATCTTTGCTTGCCTCGGGAAGTCAGCTGCGTACTCTTGGGATGTGCATCCGAGTACTTTATTATTAGCCACCTGGCCAGTGTTTGGCTGTTGTACCAAGCGTACCCTAAGATGGCATAAAAGCTTGCACACTGTAGAAAGTAGCTGCTGGCTTTCTCATTAAGAGAAGAAACTTGAAGATTCTCGGTGCTTCCCGTGTTGCTAAAGCGAGTGCTCTCTAACAGCATCATATCATCCCAACAACATTTTCAGCTCTTATCCCTGGCTCGGAATCCAAAATGTAGGGAAAGGAACCACCAAAAATTAGTGTACCACTGAAGTGCAACAGGAAACCGAATTGGCCGCTCTCAAATAACTTTCCCTCTCTTCAGTCGTAGTTCGCATCGCGCATTTGGCTTGTTTCCTCGCCCTTGCTTCACAAGTTTTTTTCTCTTGGCCGCTAAAACTTCTTCTGAATGGGAAAGCTCTTCGTTCTGTAGGATTTTGAAGGGTAACTTTAACTCTTTAAGGCGGCATTGAATGCTTCGTTGAGAACTTGAAATGCTGCTGGCCCGTACTCGGCTCCACTGCGTTTGCGGACGACTTTTTAAAAACTTTCCGAGGAGCTTATCGAGGACATCAGCAGGTACGTTTTCTGCTTAAAATGTTCCATTCTGTAGTGTCCCTTAGACATCCGGGACTCCCGTAGCGCGGAAAACTGTGATCACGTGAGCAGACGAGAGTGTGCATGTGTTAGTTGAAAGTGTGTTTTTGTGTTGCTCGAGTTGCTGGCCTTTGTGGCCTCTAGAAATACTACACATTCTTCTGCTCTTGACAACAATTTTCGAACCGTTTCTATTCACTTTTCGTCTTCATGACCTTGTTTTCAGATTTCTTGGCACTGATAAAACTTTCACGTTCTTGACTTGAATCCTGCTCGGGTTGCTCTATGCCCGCACATATCAGGGAAATTTTCTCCTTCCAATGGATCACAAAAATTGAGTTTAAAGTTCGGCAGACTCTTCGCTTGGCCTTTGTTTCTCGCCTTTTTTCCTCTGACTGCAAACGTTGTAGGAAGTTTTCAGTATCTTCTTCGCGAGACATTGCAAATAGGGCGTACGGAGAACTCTCAGTAAAATTTCGCGGGCCAAACTGTAGAATACGTCCTCTAAAATTAACCAATCATAGCGCGCGTACTATCTGAGAGTAAAAAGTCTGCCCATATCTTTATTTCTGCATGCTGTACTGTTTTTATGCTTGACTCGCGTGTATTGTAGGAATATCTGGGCGGTCCTGATATTGGAAAATAAATGTCGATCTTCTTGAATAAGTAATTTCTTAAAACAGCTTACAAACTAATCATGGATATTCAAGATCCTCATCGGTTACACAATATTCAACGAGTAGTTAGAGTATATACTTCTGTTTAAAGCAACAGAGACGTATTCTATTTTACTGATAATCATTTTGGTTTTAATTTGAACATTTTATTTTCTCTCCATACCATGGATGTGTTTACAAGTTTCCTTTCTGGCGAAAAATTATGCGGAAAACGTATTAAGGCCCCAGCCTTTCATAAACAGTGTGTGCCAGGTCCTCTAAAGCACAGATGAAAAATATGTAAAAGATGTTACCAAAGCCGGATTATTTTTAATTTTCTTTAAGTTTTATGTCTTAAGCCAATTTACATTGAGTTATATTAGAAACGTGATGTTTGTTTCTTGATCCCACACAGTTGAAAATGGAAATGAGATAATATTTAAACAATAATTATTTAACATCAGTGCATTTTGACATGTTGTTTACATTCAATTCTTCTAATAACTACTACACCTGCATTCCTGCTTGTAGTGTGGCTGTTATCCTTTGCTACTGAGCCTTTTTACCAACAACTGAGTTCCTCATTGGCAAGGTGAGTTAAAGACTTTTTTGTCTGATACTTTTTACTGCAGCCTATATCCTCTCTATTGATGAGAAAGTTTTCCCGCTTAGTCAAACCTTTTGTCTAAAGTCTCGAGAGTCTCGTTTAACACTGCTTTAACACTCAGGGGTCCCCTTTACCCGTTCTTTGTGCAATTGGAAGGAAAAGCTGCTGCAAAATGTTTTTTTGGCTATATTAGTGGAATCTCAACACTGGAATACACCTCTTTTCAAGTAATTTGTATAAAATCATTTTTTCTGAATGAAATATTTCTTTTTTAGAGTGCTTTAGAGTGGATCTAATTAAAAAGGGGGTTAAAAAAACTTGATCAACTTTTCCTAGTCGTATATGCCTTATGTATTAACTCAGTATTTTCAGCATGGTAGTGGATCAAATCGTGTCTTTTCTCGAGAAGAACCCGTACTAACCAATAATTCCTACGAACAGCGATGTCGACAGGAAATTTTTGATGTTTATTTCGCACTATGATTTTATCAGAACCGAGAAACGATGTTCGTGGATAAATGAAAGTGGCTTCGAGTATCTCAATCAATCAATCAATCAATCAATCAATCAATCAATCAATCAATTAATCAATCAATCAATCAATCAATCAATCAATCAATCAATCAATCTTTATTAACGTGGTCAGCACGCTTAGCTAAAAAGCTAGTTTGCAGGTGCGCCACGAAATAAAAATACAAAATAGAAAAATAAAAACTTCTTGGAAGTGTATAAATTGATTTAAGCTAACTAAGAATAAAATATACAAATATAAAATATAAGTATTAGTATCTCTCTCTGAAAAATCTATATTTTATTTAAATTATCTCTCAACGTTTGGCAGTGAGACCGCTCCAGTTTTTTTTTTTTTTTTTTTCTAAAATTTAAAGTTTCAGGTGGATATTTGTTTTAAAATGCGTTTAGAAATTCGCTTTTAGCGCGGCCTTGGAATATCGAAAAGCGATCTTTTTGTACCGAAAACAAGAAACCTACGCGACGAAAAAAACAAGTGTTATACTGTAATTAGCCACGGTAAGGATGAGGAACAGACATGAGATTAACCTTAGCGCCAGTAACTTAGAGAAAGAAACTTGGGTCTTAGAATATTGTGAAATAGATGCTGTAGTATTACGTCTTTAATTTGCAGCGTTGCTATTCTGCATAAACACTGAGATCACAACAGGATCCTATCGCCGGATAAGGTTGGTTGAAGACTTTTTAAATTTATATTTTTCAATTGATTATTTTACTGCAGGTGTATTCTCTCTGTCTGGAAGAAAATATCCAATGCTATATAACAAATGCTCTTCGATAGCAACATTAGAGATAACATGCGGTCATCTGAACATTTAAACACCGACGGAGATCAGTTCTGAGTCAATTTACGTTTTCCAGTTCTTTATTTTTCCACTATTGCGCCATTTTACCATATTAGGTCACGAGAACGCGCAAAATACGCACGTACACTGTAGAGCAGTGCAAATATACGGACGGAAAGCGGAACAACAAAATGAACGGACTAAACGACCCAATAAGGTGTATGTAATTGCTGGCGTTTCCACGAATTTAGCTCACATTAACAAATTGATGTCTAATACCACTTCTAGTCATAAAAGGAGTCTTTTAATTCTTAGCCGTATTCTAGCTCATTTTTTTATTAGACGTCAAATTAATACATGGAAGTTTATCGAAAAATTCAAGTTGACCACGTTATAAAGAGTGCAATATCCGAAAACGCAACAGGAAAATAATGTCGAGTCTCTCTTGTCAGGTTGGCTAGACAAACAAATATTTATGCAGTTTTTTTTTTTTTTTGATCTGAAAACGGATAGGCAGCTACAACTACTGAGGTTAGGTTGTTAAAGAGCTCTAGAATTTAACTTTTCGTTAATTTAACTCTAGAATTGAGTTTGACTCAATTTAAACCTTGCTTCTCTCGATATACCATTTTCACGATGTAGGTCTCGATAAGTGTAAACTCATCAGCACCGAGAAACAAAAAAGTGGATCAGGGAAAGTCAGTGGCGCCGAGTTATCTGCTGCTTTGGAAGAGCGAGCGTTTTCAATAATAAGAACCTCAAACTATTGATTTCAATGGCGGTGAATTTTTGTAATCGTTTTGAACTTGTTGTTTTTTCTAACTTTTATCTGAGATTTTAATTAGCATCAATGTTCTACGGCAAAAAAAAAGAAAGTTTTTTTTTCAAGCTAACTTAGATCAGCACGAAAAAAGGAAAACCCTACTAACCATAAAAGGACTGAGTTATTGAGTTATTTTCCTCTAAGTTAAAGTCATCTTATCAATTTTCAATAAATTGTTTTTACAGTGAAGTTGAGTTTACCAAACAGCTGAAATGGAAACTACGACAATATGAAGTCAATAAAAAAATTATTATTTTAATAGCTTCATAGCATGTTGACATTGTATTCCATTAAACTTATATTATATTTCTATTTGCAGTGCGACTGTGTTTTATTAGTACTGAGAGATCACTTAGGAGGAACTGAAGGTTTCTATTGACAAGGTAGCTTGAAGATTTTCTAGACTTTTTTTGATAATATTTCCAATATTAATATCATGATCTCCCCTGCAGAGATCATTATTCTTTGTATGTTTTTTATGCCCAACGTAACGAAAGTCGATCTTTAAGAAATCATCATAATTAAACGCAAACATTTTAATAAATACCTGGTTACTCAATAGTTTTGGGAGCGGCAAATGATATTAAGACTTTTTGATTAAAGAATGAACATGGTTCTTGCAATCCATTTTCACAATCAGAAAAAGGTGAAAAGTCTTTAATCTACCTTGTCAACAAAAAGCTCTCGACCTGCTGAATTTTCTTGCGAACAAATAAATTCCAACTATAAAGAGAAAGGCAAGGAGTTCATGCTTTGAAGGAAAAATGTAAAAAAATGAACAAACAAGGGGCGCGCTTGCCCGGCGCAAAATCTTTAAAATAACAGGCTTTCTTAATTTCCAAAAGATATGTGTACTTTCATTTTCCATCGAATGGGCTAAAGAGAGTTTTTGCGCCTTTACATTAGCGATGCAGGAACGTCTCATACCTTAGAGTGTTTGTTGGTGTAAGTGTATTTAACACAGTCGCCTGCCATCGCGTCCAGCCACAACGGTATGGACCATGGCGAACATCAAGTTAAACATGTACAGTTTTTAATCGTTGAGTTTGGATGTCACTTTGAACGTTTTGTTTTCTCTAAAAAATAGCGCGATGGTTTTAACAAAATTATTAACTAACATCGAATAATTTTGTACAGTATGTCACGCCAGCAAGAAAAGATAAAAAATGATACAGCAGTTATATTTTCAAGACTGCTGAAAATACATATTCGCCAATTTTAGTATTTTGACAACATTACTACTTTTTCTCTTTGCAGTGTGACTGTTTACCATTTGCACTGAGACAACTTACCGGAACCTGAAGTTTCCTATTCACAAGGTAGTTGAAGACTTCCTAGTCTTCTTTTCTCATACTATTTTCCCGTAGTTTTCACTTTCTCTGTTGATAAAAACACTGATTTGCCGCCGAGTTTTACCATTTTGTTTTGTCCAAAGCTATAATGGTTCACGCTGAAAAGTGAATACAGTTTTCTGCCAAAGTTAATTTTGATTTTGAGCTCGAGTGCACCGATAAATAACTACACGAGTACAGTTTTAAAAATATATATTCGTTTTAACTATTAAACTAATTCGTTTTTCTCTTTAAAGTGTAAATTCAAGTACAATAAATTCTTGTTGACAAGGTGGGTTGAAAACCTTTTCAACTTTTTCTTCTGATTGACAGCAATTTTATCTCCTCTCTCGTAGAAAGGCTTTGTTTTTCTGTTTTTAACGAGACGTTGAAAGTCCAGTGCTAACTGCCATCCAATTCTCTCTTCGTTTACCATCGATTGTGTTTCTTAATTTTGGGTCGGTTGGTGGGATGACAGGACCTTTTTAAACGCGTTTTTTAAAAAGGAATACATTAAGCGATTTCTTAGAATTTTGGTTGAAGACTTTTTTTAATATGCCAAGGTGAATTATTTGTAACGACCTCAAACAAGCTGGCAAACTCTCACAGTTCACTCACAGCAAGTTACTACCATTTTCGAGCTACCGTGAACGGCTAACGTTTTTTCCACGTTTTTTATCGTGTAAAACATTCAACTTCGTCTACAAAAACTGTCGCGTTTTAGAAGAAAACCGATTAACATAAAAAATCCCACAAAAAGTTAATAAAAAAAATAAGCAATCGAAGATTCGCTGTCGAAGCATTTACCAGAAATGCTGGAAATGTAAAGCCGCCCTTTGCTGTCGACATTCATCGCAGAAATAAAAAAAGTCGACGCAAAAGTTTTCAAAACCGTTTTTCATGTGCAGAAACCCTCAGGCGGAGCTGTCAAAACTTGACATGTTTTAAACGCTCCAAATGTTAATAGGTTCAGTTAAAAACGCAACGGTTTGTCTAGGCAAACTTGAATGTGTTACGCGTGAAAAAAACGCGGAAAAAAGTTTGCCATTCACTGTAGCTTGAAAATGGTAGTACATGATAATCCTAACCGTCTCAGCTGCTGCATAAATGTGATAGCTATCTTGACCAAATACTCACCCCTTTAGTAAAGGCTGATATCACCTAAAACTTGTGTGTAAAAGTTTAAAAGAACAGAGCTTTACATGAAACCTTACTAATCAGTAAAGATGGACGACTTTGGCCGAAATATTGAGAAAATCAATCAAATGATATAATTGCAACTTGCAAAAAATCTTTTGATTTGTTTTGCATTTTTTTCAAGCTACATCTATAACATGATACTTCAAAGGTTAATGCCAAGTTTCAGCGTGTCTTTTTTTCGTACAGTTTGGAGAATGTCGGATGGAAATTCATGTAATATTGCTTTCTTAGTTGTTGTCGCTTTGCAAATCTGCATGGTGTATTTATTTCTCCTGTATTGCTGGAGGAGCGTTGTTAATTTCAAACTCCCCACGATTTTCTGCCGCTTGGGAATGGCTTTGCTCTTAAACGTGCAATCACCAAGCGATAGAAATATCGCTAGATATATCGATGAAAGCATTCATTTGTTATTCATGATTCTTTAAGCCATCTCTCGTTATTCGTGACTCGCAAGTTTTAAACACGAATATTCATGATTCCTACCAATTTTACAGCTATGAGCTGAGCTGCTGTGATTCATGATTCATGGTTCCGCCTTACCGTCATCTATTGCTATTGTAATTTTTCAGCTTGGGTATATATATAGCTTTTTAATTTCAAATGTTCAATAAACTGAAGATGGCAGAAGTCATGCCGAAATACGTCTTTGAAAAGCTGTCCTGTTTTTCAAATTCGTTATTGTACTTCTTGTACAACCAAAAAACTTATATATCACTCATTAATTTGTCTCATTTCTCGTCATCACTTGTTTCTCTTAACAGATACATATTCCTGAACAAGTGTAATAATCTCCAACAGCAAAAATAAAAGAAGAAGTGAGAATTCAAGATGTTTTCGTTTCCTGAATGTGTTACCTGGTTTACTGTGGGCTTTACCGAGTGTGTTGCTATAGTAACACTTAACATCATTACAATAATTGTTTTTATAAAAAATCGTAATCTGCGTAAGCGTAGCATGTACCTGGTTATTAATTTGGCAGTTGCTGACATGACGGTTGGAGGATATGCTACGCATGATCTATTCTATGTGGCTGGAAAATTTTGTAATGTCTGGAAGGACAACTTCATTGATCACTGGGCAGGCTCTGTGCTTTTTACACTCCTCAGCTTGTTCCTTCTTTCCTCTATAACAAACATAGCAGCAATTTCTGTTGAACGGCTGCACGCAACGCTGCGGCCGTTTAGACATCGCCTTATTAAAAATTGGGTATACGGAATGATAATTGCTGTTGTTTGGGTTACAGCTGGGTTATTGTCAATTGCTCTTGAAGTATTATTCAAATTTAAAGTTCTCAGTTATAGTGTTTACTTATTGAATTTATTCCTTACAATGTGTTTATTAGTCATTTGTATTTCATACACGTCTATTGTTATTAAAGTCCGTTGTGGAGCGCAGCCTCAGCACCATGGTGCAGCCAGTAGAGAAAGAAAACTTACCATGACATTGTTGATCGTGACTGTTGTATCTCTGCTGTTGTACCTGCCATATATTACATTCCATTTTCTCAATTTTACCACTGACATTACTGGTTCAATGTCCAATGTAATGTATGTACGGTTAGAGAATATGCTGCTTGTTTTATATTATGCAAACTCGCTTGTAAATCCTATATTATACGCTATTCGCATGCCAGAATACAGATCAGCAGTACTTGCACTCTTTCGCAGACGACCTCAGCAACAAAGACAAGTTGCAGTTATTCCTCTTCATGACCTGTAATGCGAATAATATTAAACTCTATGTCCTTCTTCTAGCTAGGTTTGTGAATTTCAAATGTTGTAATGACTAAAATTGCAAATGAATGAACACGTCGACGAAAAATAATTAACTATTTAATGTACACCTAATTGCAATAGAGCGTTTTCATATGACGTCACGGTAGCCATATTGGTGTTCCAAAACAAAGAAACGGCGGCCATATTGGTGTACCAAGACATTCTTCTGGGAATAAAACTCTATCTTTATGCAAACGTAGTCTTTTGTTTTAGTAAGTCAATATGGCCGCTGGTCACGTGAGTGAAAACGCTCTATAACGCTGTTGTCGTCGAAAAAAGCAAAATAAAAAAGGTAAATAGGAATTAATTAGGTATTACAACGATATGTTTAAAATTCGTCCGAAGAAACCGCGTGGATTAATTTATCTTATAACACGATTGAGATCTGTCAGATACAAAGTCGTGAGTTTCCTGTAAATTTATTCAGCTATGATGATTAAGCTAATTAATTCCTATTTGCCTTTTTTTTTTCATTTTCCTTTCAGAAAATTTCATTTGATAGAAACTCACGTTGTTACTAGCTGTTTTTAGCTCGATGAAAAACTAACTAAAAAGACTTTACTTCTCAGTTTAAGATTGGGTGTGTTCTTAGTATGTTCTTAAAATCTGGGTCAATTTAAGTTCTTCAAAAATGGTTCTTATATAAAATTGAGTGTAGAGACTAAATGCAGGCTATATCATCCACAGTTAAGCTGACGATTTGCTTCATACTCATGTTATACCATCTTGCGAGCGTGGGATGTTTATGATTTATTGGTACTGAACATCTTTATAATATTAAGCTGATATCGATACAGAGTCTCTACATGAATGGGCTGAGAATGAGTTTGTTCAATTAAGGTTTAACAGCCATCCAACACCCCCCCCCCCCCCCCCCCCCCCCGCCCAGAAAGTAGTGACAACATTTCGTGGTTGTCGGGAAGGGGGCTACCCTTTCTAACATAGAACACTTACTAACGGATTATTTTGATCAACTTGTAATTTGAGCACCTCAGTGTCAGCTTAAACCACTCAAACTTTGAAAAAAACTAAATATCTCAGTGGTGCCCTTATTTCCCGTCTCCACCAGCCCACCCTACCCCACCCCACAGAAGAGCTTGATACTCAGGCGACCTTTCACATGACGTACCAATGTTGTGAGCTATATCCAGTCTGGTGTTCAATTATACAGTACCCCCTATATCAATTTGAACGAATAAAACAGATACTATACATGAGCAGTGTTAGGTTCACTTTTACTCAGTTAGCTAACATTAGAATATAAAATTTGAAGATTATCAAAGAAGAATGCATACTTTGGTGAAATCCTTTAAACCCATTCCAGTAAGGATATGGCATATTTAATGTAATTCATTTACTGTATTTGTGATAAGTAGAAATGAAGATATTACTTGATGTAGTCTATTTTAGTTCCTTAATTTCAACCTTTGCTAGTGTTATCACGAACTAGGGATTAGTTGTAGTTGTTATTGTGTTTTTATGTCTTTCAACAAAGATAAGTTGTTATCTTTAATAACAAGTAATGTAAAGTGCTACTTTTGTTGATCGGGATTTAAAAGGTTATTATATCACGAATGGAAACAGTTATTTTAATCACGATGTTCTATTACATGATTATGATATTTTGTAAACGATATTATAATACATATTTGAAACTTGATAGATGTTCAAACACACTCAGTGTTATAATGCATCTTTGTTTATATTATTTGCTGTAAATCCTTAAATAATTAAAATCTTGCCGTTGCTACAAATTGTTTTTGTTTCCTTTGTGTGGATAGTACTGCATAATTAATTCTTACAAACCTCTTAAATACAATTTACTGTAAGGGCCAAATCCCTCGGGTTTGATCGGCGTAGAAGAAAAAAGAAAAAAAAACTCTTAACTGTCATGTTGATAGCTGATTATCATTCGACCCATGACCAATCCTCAAGATGATAACTCGATCTTAAAGACATGGTAAAGACGTTAAGGTGAAATGCCGATAATCAAATAAGAACATGTTCAATCAAGTGCGCCATTACATGCACGATAGTACAAAAACGAAGGGGTCACGTGAGCCCAAACGGTGGGAAATAAAGGGAACCCAACAACATTTACGCGTACACCCTAACCCTACATTCACAAGTCATCTTCCTCTGGTGATGTAATCATTTTAACAACAATATTCACATCGTCGCGCCCA
Organism: Meandrina meandrites; assembly: GCA_963693305.1. Classification (NCBI taxonomy): domain Eukaryota; kingdom Metazoa; phylum Cnidaria; class Anthozoa; order Scleractinia; family Meandrinidae; genus Meandrina; species Meandrina meandrites. The sequence continues at coordinate 64,488,429 of OY855903.1, forward strand.
CAAGAAGCTCACTTTGCGATCAATGAAATACATCCCTATGATCTAAAAAGATAAAGTCTGAGTTTGAGCCTAGTGGCCCATCAGGCCAGAACTTATCCTGGTTTCAGGCATGAAGAAACTAGCTGTAGTTGTAGTGACGTAGCATTATCTATGACATACACAAGAACATCTCATTAATGTTTCCATGGGTGTGGTCAAATATCGACAACACAGTTTTATCTAGTAAAAAAAAGTGGACAAGATGTTTACACATACTATGTGTACATTGCATTCATAAGGGTTTATTGACAGAGATCGTCTGGTTGGGCAGACTCAGTCGTTCTCAGATGTCAAAAGTGGTTCACAAGGTAAGCTGCTGTGACTGTGATGATCTTTATATTGGAAAAACAAAGCGTCGAATGCACGATAGAAAAGCTGAAGGTGGCTCGAAGGGGTTTAGATATTCCTGTCTTTGGTATTCTATTGCAGCTACACTAATAACCTTGAGGTTAAACTTTTAGTACAACTTTGTGAAGGTTTTACCAATGAACAAATTGCAGTTGCTATGACGTCAAAATTCGTTGCCATGGCAACGTCATATGAGGTCAAAGATACCTTATTTTTTACAGTTTGAGGCTAATAACTTAAAAAGTAGACGGTGAAAGTTTTTGCTTTTCATATATGTTTGCCTACTGGGCAAAACAAACAATCTAACAATGTTTAAAAAAATTCTGTAGGTAGGGTTCAGAGCCACCTTAAGTTAGTGAAAAAATGACGTAGCTTCAAATCCTACCTACAGAATTTTTTAAAAATTTGCAAAAAATTTTCTGCAGTCAGTTGGATAAAAATATATCAAAAACAAGAACTTTCACCGAGTAGTTTTTGAGTTATTAGCCTCAAAAGGTCCAAAATAGGGTATCTTTGACTTCATATGACGTTGCCATGGCAACGATTTTTGACGTCACAATGACGTCAATTTGTTCATTGGTAAAACTTGTACAAGTTTGTACAAGTTTTTGTACAAAAACTACTACATCTACTGTTTTTTTTTTCCAAAAAATTATTGGTATAGCTGTGATAGAACACCTAAAATGGGCATGTCTAATTCTAACTAAACTGTTATGTAATTAAGAGCTCTCTTTAAGCGACCGCTTCCTCATCACATTTACCGAATTTCAAGAAGTACAAAATTTCACGCTTTAGGGAAATGCGTCATTCCATAATTCGAAACCCCGCGTAAAGCATTCTTGTTTTGATGCCACGGGTAGACAATCCCCAGGTCCTTACTTTGCGCGGTTCATTTACCCATCCAGAAGTGAAATTTAGCCTTTTTAAACGGTGAAAACGCGGAGCAGGAAAAGCAAGATATGTTCTTTTCATGATTCTACGTAGACTCAAGCAAATAAAGAAACTACGTCGCATGCAGTTTAAAAATACATAAATTAAAGGTTTTTCTACAAAAACAATAAGGCTAATCGCCCTCGTTTTTGAGCGATGAAGCCAACTCGACTGCACCTAATTCAGAACTGTGTACTTTGCGTGTTAAGATACTTGTTAGAAAGGAAATCTGTCACCAACTATTGTTTATCACCTTGGAGAGAATGCATATTTAGAACCCATTTTATTTAAAAGAAATGAATTACAATATTGTTTTAGATTATTTCTACTCTGAAGCCGGGATGCTTGTTCATTTACTTTGTCGATGACTGTGAATTTCGCTTTTTTATTCAGTATAAAACATCGTTCGTTAGTGGAGAAAAAAAAAGCGTGATGAATTAGAAAACTACAGCGTTTGAATTTTAATTACAACTTCCTGAGGGCTAAAAACATCTTCCAATAATTCATGGCATCATATTCAACGTGTGTCTACAGTGCTTTCGATTGACTCAACACATTGGACGGGTTTTCATTCGAAATCGAGATCAAAGAGTGAATTTTATTTTGCTTTGCACTCAAATTAACTCGGATTTACGATTTTCCTATCTACCGTCGCTGCGGCAGGTTAATAAAACTAAAAAAAATAGTACCCAGTGGGTACATGAGTCTAATGCGTCATGGATTGTTAGTGCAATTGAAATATGTTGAAGTAGTTTCGGTATTTACGGCAATAGTTGTAGACAATAGGAAGATCGTACAGATTTAGAGGAGGGGGGGGGGGGGAAACCTGAAAAATTTGTTTGCAAAAGCAAAAAAAGCCCAACTAATTTCAGAATTAAATTAAATTAAATTTCAGCAGGAAGATGACACCGGAAAAAAAATGTTTTCACAGACAACGATATAGAAAAACATTGTTTGTCTTGGAAAAATTTTCATCCCCCAGCTTCCAAAAAAATAATGGTCCGCCCCATAGATAGCCAAGATACAGCCGCTTATTCAGTATTCTAAATATCCTAAATCCCATCAAAATAAGCTAAAATATATTAGTTTTCAATTCCTTTGCAATTTATGCAATACTGCTCAACAAAGATTTCGATTTCCTTAAACGTTTCGACACAGGAAAGCAAAGAAAACATTGCGTGGAGAATGTAATTTAATTAAGCGAAATATTTTCACGTCTATTAAACAGTGCAAGCAGTTGAGTGAAAGAGTTTTGTTTTCATGACTGAGAACAGTTTTCAAATAGTCAATACTTGGAAATAACAATCAGATCAGAATTCAATAACTATTAAAGCGAGTTTTCATTCTGTCTTAACTACTTTTTGGCAAGTTTCAATATTTATGCAAATTTCGCGCGAAATGTAATTTGATTACACTGCCTTGTTTTCAAGCTCTAGATTGAATCTTGAATGGTGAAAACCAAACTCTTTTTAATGAAAGTTGAATTCTGTAAATGAAAAACTGCTTGAGTTGAATTGAACAATCAATTGCTGAATACAATCTTATTTAATTTTTTTGAACACAAATGTCACTTCCGCATTTTTTTTTCATCAAAAGATGTCGATTTCACGTTGCGTTTCCCTTGGATTATAAAAAGAAACATGCAGCTAGAAGGAGAACATTTTCAGTGGCTTCACACTTGAAAACGAGGATTCATATTATTTTGCACTGTGAAACATTTATTCCGATTACATACATGACAATTTCTTTTACAAGTGCGTGTCGTGCTCGAGCTCCGTTCGGCCGTCGCTTCGTTAACAACATCCTTGCTTCCTGATTGGATTACGATCACCGCACCAAGCCCGTAATCAGGCGGTCTATTGTTTAAGCACAATTACACCGAATGATCATCGATCCCGAACCATTCCCTTGGGATTGCTAACAGCTTTTTTCTACTACATAGAGTCTAATGCGCATGCGCATTAGACTCAAAAATAAAACCCGCAAACCCTCCATATATGTTCTTTATTTTATTGACGCAGGAGAAACGGCTCGACAGTGGGAGTGCGAACGTGAATTCAAACTACCTCAGAATGCATACTAGAATAGAGAAAATATGTGCCCAGCTTATAATTTTGCGGAAACGAAAATCGTTCATACATTTTGACCATTTCATTTTATCGCAATAAGTTTTGTTAATCTCAGAAAAAGCCGTCTAAACACTTTATATTTTTTCACCTCAAACCACCAATATTCTATTTCGGCAAGTAAAATTTATGTCCACTTTATTTGGATATCGAATATCTTAAGAAAATACCGCTTGTAAACGCTCTTATTTTATCAAACTCTGCAAGAAAATTGCCTTTTAGGGGCGCACAATTTAAGTTCGGAAATTTCCACAAATTACCTTTTGTCGATGAAATTCGGCGTTAGTTTCTTTTTAACGACATCAAACTTTACGAAGATATGAAAAAATAAATGAATGAATTAAAAACAAAAGAAACAGGTTTCATATTTTTAGATATCGCTAAAACGTCGTTTTATATAGTGCAAACAGTTAGTACCTATTCTAATCCCTTGATTGCCATATTCTGTGAAACCAGCTTTGTCGCAAACTGATCATTAGATGCTAAACGTTTTCTTTTTGCCATCTTGAGACATTAACTGATCAGTTGAGTTTATTTAATGTTGAATATGCATATAGTTTGACATATGAAAGTCTCATTATTAAGTTGATCAAGTGTTTTCAGCTGGTTTATTATACATTATATAACCAACGCTAAGAAGTTTGTCGAAAAGAACATCCTGATAAAACAACTTTCTTCAATTCGGCTAAAAGATAGATGTAGGTTATCTAAGGTATGTCAAATTATTACATATTTTTCATTGAATAATCTTACTTTTCCATTTCAATTCGTCCAGTTGAGATATTAGAAGCCCATAGACATTTTCGGTAACTGGGTCTGCAATTGCTTAACTGTCAAACTTATAAGCTCGGAGAAGCAAGAAACAGATATTTCGGCTTGATAAAATAACATGTTGGAATTTTTACCCAAATACGACTTTTTCACTTCGATGCGTCTTTTGCAGTTGTAGCTTGAAGAATAATTCAAAGCAAAGAGAGATAATGAGAAATATAGCCCCTGACTGAATGTGAGAAACAGCCCACAAGTAGAAAATACATACTAAATTATTCTACGGCGGTTAAAGCTGGACTGAAATTAGGGGGAGTTTTGAGCCAGAGTCTTCAATTGATTCACTAAACAATTTTTCTCTCAGGGTGTCTTTTGCCGAGAAAGAAAAAGGAAAAGCAAGCTAAAGGGATTCAATATTTAGCAGGAAGGATTTCCTAACGACAAGGTTGGTGAAGACCGGTTTTAGATCTCTTTGCTAGTGTTTTATTTAGAATCTACAAGTAGATTGTGGAGTGAATATGTTAAATTTTAGGATAAGAGTAGATCACGGCCGGTAGGTGTCCAACTCTCTTTGAAACCTCGAAGAATGTTGACTAGGGTAATTCTGAAAAATCCGAAATTCAAGTTTGGATCATTTTAAATTCTAATAGCAAAAGAACTTACAGGGATAATTCAATTGAAAAAATATCTCTGAATTTTTTGCCTTTTTTTTAATTTTGTCGATACTCGAAATGTTTCGTACTGAGAAAAAACCAAAGGACCTCTCACGGCAAAGCATGTTTCCTAAAGTGTTACGAATCATATAATTCGGTTCTACTTTATTGATCAATGGAACCTATAAATATTCTTGTTTACCCTGACAAAGGAATTATTCGAATCGAACTCGACCACAACATCTCTCTGCTACGCCCTTCGAATATCACCGCTCTCCAGGTTTTTGAGCGTTCAATTACCTCACTTACTTTGGATCCTATAAAGATCACGATTGCTGGCTAATTTCAAAAGAATTATATTTTTCCCGACTTGAACTGCCCCACGTGCCTCCATGCAACTTCCGGTAAAAGCCTGAATCGGTGTACCTCGCCGGCTAAACGTTAATCAAGCGCTCTCTTTCCTTTTTTTAATAAAATTGTGATCATGCAAAGAAACGGGAAATAATTGTACTCAGTGTTGACCTGAAAATGAATTAACGGGTTGTTTAAGTGGAATCGATCGCGCAGCTTATAATGGCTTATGTTTGACAGGCACGAGGGGTTGTTAGTAATCCGTGGAACGACGGAACACGGAACGGCGGAACGACGGAATGAGAAACAGCGGAACGGGATTTTTTTTCTGTTTTTTTTTTTTTTTTTTTAAACAAAAAAACAACAACAAACAAACAGTAAATATATCTCACAAAATAAAGGGCATGCATATGTTCTTTATCCTTCGAGGTCGATCTAGAGCCAAGTTGTCGAGTTTATTTCGAGTGAGGATTTCGAGAAGCGTGACTGCCCTTCGGACTTGCTTGGGCCATCCCTTTTTTTTTTCGTTTACTGTCGAATGCGTTTTCTGATTTTGGTCGGTCGGTCGGAAAAGAAAAAAAAAAGAAACAAAAAAAAAATTGGAAAAGGAGTCTGCAACTAGGAGGCCCGGTATCTCAGCGTAATATCCGTGGAGCCTGGAAACAACAAGACGTGGTTATAAAGTCAACATGGCGGCAATGGAAGAAGGAAAAATCGACGTCGTGGTTAAATTCAAGCGAGAACAGCGCAAAAAGGATGAACGACCAAAACTGTATGGCAAAAAATTGCCTATGTTTCGGATTAAAGTGACATTTGTTTGAAATAATGTGTCATTGCCTTCTACATAACTTTTTTTTTTTTTTTTGAAAACGCGAAAATCTGGGTCGGTCGGACGACGCTAAACAGAGAAAAAAAAGGGGATGGCCTTGCCCCAATCGAGACAATGAAACGTACAAAGTCGAAGCAAGTCAAAAAAGCCGTTGACAAAAAAAAATAGAAGGGCCTGAAAAGTTACTTATTTCGTAAGAAAAAAAGGAAGAGAAATGAAATGCCCACAACAAGGGGTATTTTCAGTTGGTCACCCATCCAAGTACTAACCCCGCCCAACAGGGTTTAACTTCAGCGATCGGACAAGAACCGTTGCTTTCCATGTGGTATCAGAAAGCGCGTAAATCAGGTAATCTCGCAAACAGGAAAAGGTAGTAAATCGCGCCAAATACGAATTCTTTAACAATTAACTTTTCTTAAATCCTTAACTCGTAATCCTGGGACGAAATCGACCTCGAAGGATAAAGAATATATGCATGCCCTTTATTTTGTGAGATATATTTACTGTTTGTTTGTTGTTGTTTTTTTGTTAAAAAAAAAAAAAAAAAAAAAAAAAAAAACAGAAAAAAAATCCCGTTCCGCTGTTTCTCGTTCCGTCGTTCCGTCGTTCCGCCGTTCCGTGTTCTATCGTTCCACGGATTACTAACAACCGGCACGAGGTCTGTCTCGTTTGAAAGCGATCTTATTTCAACTTTCTGTTGCCAGCTAGCAGTTGTCACCGGCTGTGTTTCAGAAGTTACTCATTTATAGCGCGAAGATCAAAGTAAAGCTGCCAAAGATCCAAAAGAAACTGCAAACAACCGGGGGACATAACTCGTTCTTCACTAAATTTAGCACTACAGAATTTTATTTAATAACCGAGCAAGAACTTCGCGACTTTTTGATCTGTAGTTTGCGTTGTGAATATTAAAGTAGCCGTCAATTTTGATGAAGTGTTTTCGAATTATACATTCAACATACCCTATTTTAAGGGAAACTGTTTAAAAACACTCGGTATACTGTCCATGACAAAGAACAAGAAGCTGCAAATAGCGGGGGGGGGGGGGGGGGGGGGGTAAATTACGCTGTATTACAATGTTTTCACTGAGTTGTTATACAAAGATGACAACATGAAAACCCTCGAAAAACCCAGTTTTGAAATCGCGTGACGGACTTTGAATGGCGTGAATTTTAATTGGTTTGCGTAAGTTAAATACAGTAGAAAAATATAGGGAGGGCTTACGTTTGAGAAATAAAAACAAATGGACAAATATCTTGTAGTGCATGCTCGGGCATCTATCGGCGTAGCACGCACCTTAGGGTTCTTGAACTGCCGCTGGTGATCATGAGCGCCATCCAAACCTTTGCGAGTCTTCCGCTCTTTGCTTAATTTATTTGACGTGTGCGCTTAGTTCGTAATTTAACGGTTTAAGTTTATTTTGCGTTATTTTCCTTATTATTGTTTTTTTGCAGCGACTGTTGTCACATCGTGGGTGGCTCCTCCTAAAATGTTCTACAATTGGTATAGGATTTAGTGGAGCCGAGACCAATTGAAGAAATGCACGCATTTTAGGTATCCTACTGATGAACGGTTACGACAATTACTTATTTACAGGAGCTTACGTTGTGTTCGTGGTCTGTCCCCTTAGAATTATAATTTGCCTACTCCTTTTAGGCCTTTCACACCAACATTTCTTTGCCTATTTCAGGATCAATTTAGCTCCAGATCGCCCCAACAAGGTTTCTCTTCTCATCCCTGGTTTGGAACCAAAAATGTAGGTAAAAGAACCACCATAACGTACCACTGAAGGGTAACTTTAACTCTTTAAGGCGGCGTTGAATGATTCGTTGAAAAATTGAAATGCTCTCTGGCTCGTACTCGGTTCCATCGCCTTTGAGAAACTTTCGAACCGTTTCCATTCACTTTTCGTCTTCATGACCGTGTTTGCAGATTTCTCGGCACTGATGAAGCTTTCAAGTTCTTGACTTGAATCCTGCTCGGGTTGCTCAATGTCCGCCAAATATCAGGGAAGTTTTCTCCTTCTAATAGATCACAGAAATTGAGTTGAAAGTTCGGCAGATCTTTTCCGCTTCGCCTTTGTTTCTCCGTTTTTTCCTCTGACTGCAAACGGTGACGAAGTTTCCAAAATCTTCTTCGGGTGAGACAGTGCAAAATAGGGCGTACGGCTTTAGGAAAACTCTCAGTCAAGTCTCGCGGGCCGTATCGTTGAATACGGCCTCCAAAATTAACCAACCATAGTGTAACGATAGGTTTTAAGGCTGTTGGACGCTCATTTGCCTGTACTTGGAACTCGGCAAATAACTCAGTTAACAGCTCAAGCTCTTCACGGGTGGACGGACAAAATGGTTTGGCAAACAATGCGATTCGTGGAACTGGATACCTAAAGTATCTGTACTGATAGAGATCTCGGTGCTTGGGTGGATTTCTTTGGATGATTTCAGGTTCTGATCGCTAGCATGTCCACGACCCGGGGGGGGTACTTGGACCAATCTTTGTTGGGTATGTGCCGCTGGTCTCTCAGAGCCCCTACCCCATTATAGTCATATTCTATGGCCAAGTATAGACCCCATCTTAGTCACTTTTGGGTAAATGTAATTTTCACGACCCCAACTTAGTCACTTAATGGAAGCCGTTTGTCAAATATTAAACAACAGCAATGAATATG